>CM020518.1:5245000-5845000 GCA_009823395.1 Thamnaconus septentrionalis
CACAAACATGTGCCAGTGTTGTACGTGACATTCTCACTAATTACATAATTACAGTTCAGTGTTTACGTCAGGCTGTTGAGTTTGAATTCCAGGTTGACAACATTTATGCTCAAATCATTTTTATTTTAGGAAAGATTTTTTTTCGTAAAAAC
The DNA here is from genome assembly GCA_009823395.1 of Thamnaconus septentrionalis. Lineage (NCBI taxonomy): Eukaryota > Metazoa > Chordata > Actinopteri > Tetraodontiformes > Monacanthidae > Thamnaconus > Thamnaconus septentrionalis. The sequence continues at coordinate 5,245,153 of CM020518.1, forward strand.
ACACAAGAAATGAGAATTTTTTTGTTTTACTCTCAGAAAATATACATTTATTTTTAGATCACAACAAAATCACAGGCACATTTTTATTTTTAGAAAATAAATATGACAACATTTAGGAAGTTTAATTTACCTTTTCGATAATTAGTAAGTAAAAATATATTTTTATTTCCACGATTGCATTGTCCCTGTTTGTTTTTGCTCTAGAATGCATGAGATCATGTCTTCATTTCTTCATTTCTTTGTTTATACATCACAAAATCACATATTTTACAAAAATACTTTTACGTCCTGAATGAGTTCAGTTGACTCACTGTACATTGTGCATGAAGGTACCGTGTAGAGAGACATGCCCACCCAATCCACTTAAATGCAGATTTCTTAAATATAGATTACAGCATCTGAAGGCATAGGGGAGGGGGGTTCGGGGGGAGGGGGCGTCAGTTGTCAGGCGAAGAAGCCGTGGCAGAAAACGCAGACGCACAGGAGGAGGATGGCGTTGATGTTGCAGACGTTCCTCCACAGCGGCTTCTCGGAGGTGTCCGTCAGCTTCTTCTGCAGCTCTGCCTCCTCCTCAGGTGTCAACTTAACCGCCTTCTGCTGCTCCAGGCCGCAGAACGCCATCACCGCCCTCTTGCACAGGCCCGGCGTCTCGTGGGGCTCTTCTGCCGAGGAGACACAAGACACAATGGTCAAGGCTGGTGAAAACTTTATGCAGGTGTGTGTGTGTGTGTGTGTGTGTGTGTGTGTGTGTGTGTGTGTGTGTGTGTGTGTGTGTGTGTGTGTGTGTGTGTGTGTGTGTGACTCGTCTGGGCTGGCTGCCAGCTATTTACCATCCAGGTCCATGCTGAAGGAATCCTGTTGGTTATTAACCCAGTCGTCCTGTTCAATGTCCACCCTCTCCTTCTCGCTGTTCCTCAGGCTCCAGCAGAGGCGGTAGAGCTGAAAGGAGAGTGCACAGGTCACTTTTATGAGCCTTTTATTTTAAATTTTATCACTTCAGATATCAAGTCTCATGCGTAAGTGACAATCTGCGGCCAAGACTCATTTACATGCTTGTCGTCGATGGGCTTGGTCATCAGGGAGATTCCCAGGATGATGAGGCAGGAGGTGGTGAACAGGATGATGGAAAAGTAGAGATAGTGGATGCCGCAGATGATAGTGGGACAGTAGCTGGGCTGGGCGCAGCTGCCCGTCCCGTAGGCGAACTCTGCGATCATTCTGGAGAGGCCGATGCCCAGGCCGATGATCAGGCCCCAGAATGCTCCCTGCGAAGAAAAGGTTTCAACAAAAACACCTCCTTTCATTTGATGTCGTTAAGAATGGTGGATTCATCTTCAAGCATGAGCTAATGATTATCTCAGCTGGAATAACAATCCTAAGAAACTCCAACCAGAAGTGTTTTGAGTGGGTCCAAGTGCAACCCGACCAATCAGGATCTTCTGAGAGCCTAGTTGGGACAAAAGTAGGGGAAGCAACTGGGGAACTTGACATTGGTCCAACTTTCCATTAGTCCAGCAAATTGCCCATTGGTCTGACCTCACCTAACCCTGACCCAAACCCTAATGGGAGGTTGGACCAATGGGCAATTTGTCGGACTAATGGGAGATCGGACTGCTAGCATAGCAGGCTAGTTTGATAAGAATTAAATGTTTGGGCAACAAAAAATAGATTGATTCAGTATAACTTCTTGGCGACATGGTGTCAGAGTGTTGTGTCTTTACATTAACACTGGCATTGAACAATTTGTGTGTGTGTGTGTGTGTGTGTGTGGGCAGGAACTCACAGCCTCGTTGACACGCTTGCAGAAGAGCCCGAGCATGAAGACGGCGGCGATGGGAGGCGTGAGGTAGCTGGTGATGGACTGGATGTAGTCGAAGAGCTGGCCGCTCTGGGCCGACTGCACCACGGGGATCCAGGCGATGCTGACGGCGATCAGGCCCAGGATGAAGACCCTGCGCGAGAGAGGTGGGAGGAGACGTAAAGAGGAGGGGCCGAGAGTCGCTTCTCTCACACGGAGGCCAGACGACGGTCGCCGTTTCATCACCTGCCGGCGATCATGAGCTCCTTCTCGCTGGCTGTGCGTCGAATCCTGGTGTAGATGTCCATGGTGAAGAGGGTGCTGGCGCTGTTGAAGATGGAGGTGAGGGAGCTCATCAGGGAGGCCAGCATGACGGAGAGCATGAGGCCTCGCAGACCTGCCCGAGAATCCAACAGACAGTCATCAGTCAAGGGAGGAAGGCGAGCAGGAGGTAAAAGGAGAACTGCTGCTGAAGGAGTGACTTAATTATATATAATTTTGTTATATGATAAATATTTATTTATTCTATTAATTATAATAATGTTTATTTATTTGATTAGGACGATGCACATTAATTGACATGTAAGCAAAAGCATCAATGTAATGTAATATAAAAGGCATTCTATTCTATTCTATTCTATTCTATTCTATTCTATTCAACCTCACCGTTGGGCATCAGGTCAATCACCAGTTTGGGATAGGCAATGTTGGTGCAGCCCACGGCGGTGCCGCAGTGTTTGATACACTCGTCCGGGTCCACGCAAGCCACCACATCTGCGGCGACAGCAAGCGGTCAGCGTGATGCAAAAAACAACCAAGAAAAAAAGAAAAAAGCATAAAAGCAACACAACGCTCACCGGGATAAAGGATCCTGCTGATCATGCCGGGGAACACGATGATGAACATGGGCAGCAGCTTCAGGTAGCCGCACAGGATGCAGCCGGCCTTCACGTGGGACAAGTTCTTGCCCGAGAGGCAACGCTGGACAATCACCTGCAGGAAACCAGAGTTGAATGAAGGAGAACCCATCGGTCAGCTGCACGTGGGTGGAATGTAGGACAGTTTCTGAACTTTTCTGGGTGCCATGTTGAAGCTTTCCACCCACCTGATCGGTGCACCAGTACCAGGTGGCCTGGATGGTGAGTCCGAAGATGAGGCCGGGCCAGGGCAGGTCACCGGTGACGGCGTCCCGGAAAAGGTTGAAGGAGTCTGGGCGAGGCTCGTAGCACTCGGCACTGATGTTGCCCGTGATGTTGGGGACGGCCTCGAAGTAGAGCGAGTGGAAATTTTCATAACCTCCCACCTTGTTAAACGCTGAGGAGGAACAGGGGAAAAATCAGAGGTGTTTTTTTTTTCCAAATCTTTTTTCATTAATGCACAACAGGGACTGTTCAGTGAACATGACGCCTTACCAAAGCCCATGAGGATGAATGATCCCACCAGCATGATGACCGTCTGCAGAGTGTCTGTGTAGATGACTGCAGCCAGTCCACCTGCAGCACAACACAAGACCTTGTTACCTTCCATTCATGTTGGAAAAAAACACCAGGTTTGCCCAGGTGTATTCACCTGGGGGCCGAACTGAGGCCTCAAAGCGCAACAACATATTTTGTTGTTCATGGCGCCATTGCATAAATGCCTTTAATTGCTGGTCCGGCCGAGCTAAAGTCCAGCTGTTGATGCATCATCACGGCAGCAGAAGGCCATTTCCTGCTTATCACCATCCATGGGTTATTAACCACAATAACTGGACACAGATAAACTACCTGAGTAGTGTGAGTGTGCTTATGTGTGTAAGTGTGTGTGTGTGTGCTGGTTACATGTCTACATAAGACCCCGAGGAGACTTTACCCCCAGTAATGGCGCTGTACCTCTACAAAGAAGATAAGAGCTTTTTTTTTCCTGTTTTTTTTTCTCGTTTATTGAGGCTGATCTTCCAGGTGCGTGATGGCAGACTCACCTGTGACGGTGTACAGGGCAGTAATCGCCAGCAGCGCAATGACAGCCAGGTAGATGTTCAAGCCGAGGGCCTGGTTGATGAAAATGGCGCCGGAGAACATGTCCGCCTAAGAGGGGAGGGGTCAGAAAAAAAATGATGAAGCAGAAAAGTTAAAAAAAAAAAATATGCAGGTGCAGGACGGCGGCTGCAGCTGCATTTCGGCGGCGCCACTCACCGAGATCTTGGTGAAGATGTAGAGGAAGAGGGAGAGGACTGAGAGGTAGACGCGAATACGCTGCCCTCCGAACCTCTTCTTCAGGTACTCGGGCATGGTGACCACCTGAACACGAGTGCAGATCCAGAGAGAGAGAGTTAGCCGACCCCTGCTTTCCTAGCGGGCTTTGCCACTTGCGTCTGATTATGTAAACTATTGATTATTGTAGAATGCAATTAAGAGGAACAGGACGCGCTGGTTACAGGGGAATGTGTTTTTTTTCCCAGATGCTAAATTGCAAGGTAGGAAAGCCAGTCCGGTCAAGTCAATACGTCAATACATCAGTAAGTCAAGTCAATAACTCCGACTAATTTTTGAATTTCAAAGCCTAGTGGCCGCGATCCAAACGGAGGGAGTCACTCTACTGGGAGACATTTGGCTGCAACACAACCAGCAATAAAAGTAACTTTCATGATCATGATGCATATTAAAATCATGCAACCAAAAGCCGCAACACTGTACAACTACTGCAAGCATTGTGAAATGCAATCAAAGACGACTTGGGCAATCCAGTGCTTGCAGACCTCCAAGGAGGCGGTCGTCAAACTCCGAAAGAGTAGAGAGCACAGTTTGACTGTGAAGACCCGGTCACATGGTCACACTGCCCACGTATGGAGTGTAAAGAGTGAGCCGTCATGACGGTTGTTCACTCCTGAATCGTAGCAAAATAGAGACTTTTGTCTTTGGAGGGGTGCAAAAGCTCGCTGTCATTGGCAGACAGACGTATTATAATGAAATATACGCCAGCACTTTGTTCGTGGCCAACGACTTGGAGATATGAAACAGTAGCTGCACTCAAGCAGGTGTGTTTGAGTGAAGTGTGAGTGCGTTTGCTTCACCCCGGCTTTGATGTAGATGGGCACGAAGATCCATCCCAGAAACACCACCACCACCAGGGCCTGGAACACACAAACACACACACATGCATTTAGGACATCAGCATCAGTTCCATCCAGGTTGTTTCCCAGCGGTGGGCGGAGCCACTCACGTTCCACTCGAAGCCTCCTATGGCGATCCCTGTGGCGGCGGCGGTGCCGGCAATGCCCACAAAGTGGCCGCTGCCGATGTTGCTGGCAAACAGTGATGCTCCAATCTGTGGTTGGGGGAGGGGGGAAAGGTCACTTACTGTGACTCTGATGGTTACTACTGTTTTTATGTAAATAAACGTGTGGTATGCATTGTAAAAGAAAATAACCTTTTATCAGACGTGCTAATGTGATCTTTTGATCTTTTTTTATGAGTTTATGTGTGGAGATGACTAGACTCACACATGACTGAAAGCCGCAATAAAAGCCGATGTTCCAGTAAGTGACTCATGACAGGGGGCATTAAAAATTACGATTAAGATTAGATTAAGTCGTGTGTGGCAAATAAAAAACAATAACAAAAAACACTCTCACTCCTCACATGTAACATTAGTAATAACATGTATCAGAAGCCCCGCCGTGACTAAAAGTGGCAGTTTTTCAACATGGCTTTAAAACTCACCGGCCACCAGATCATACTCCGCCCCGCCAGGAAGAAACCGCCGACTGTGGCTCGGTTGGTGCGGACCATCGCCTGCAAGGGGAGACAAGAGGAGATGTTCGTCGAGCCGCTTCATCGTAACGCAATGACAAGAACAAGTTGGTGAAGGGCAAGACAATCATTTAAAGCGCTGCGACAATGCTTTCATTTCATTACGTTATTGTTGTCAACAAGTTGTTTTTATGTCTGATGGTGTTATTTCCTTGGTGGGAAGCCCTTTGGGCTGCATCTCTGATACCAACAGTGCTGTAAAATAAGAGACTATCCCAATGATTTGCTGGCCTCCATCATTCTTGTTATGCAATTTATTATACTACCAAATTCTTCAATTATTGGTGTCTGTTGTCATTTTATGTTCTGTATAGATAGATAGATAGATAGATAGATAGACGCTTCATTCATCTCCAAAAGAAATGAATGGTGTCTCTTTGTGTGCACTGTTTCCTAACTGACTCCAGTAGAGAATGTAAACGCGCGGCGGGCAGCGGGTTGAATCCACGCACACCAGTGGGTATTTTATGCTCTTTCACTGTCTTGCTGATAAAAACCTTAGTGACAGGGCGGTGTTGTGATTGCAAAAGAACATGCAGATTGTAAATGACTTTGAAGAGCCGTCAACAGCATCATGGCGCCACGTTGCCAGGTGTAATGCTGTGATTGAGCACTGTCAGCACTCTGCGCTTTATACAGCTCTGAAGCTGTTGTATATGGCTCTTCACCTCAGACCACCTGCTCTAATCACCATTTTTTTTTTTAAACTCAGCTGAGAGTTTAATAAAGGCTCAGATGCTCGTTGCCGTTGCAGCTGCAGGTGTAAGAAATGTTGACTATTCACAGAAATGAGAAAAACTGAAAGGACCACCACTCACCCATATTCCCACGCCCAAGACGACCACAAAGTAAGCCACGATGACGCAGATGTCGGCCGCATTGTTGAGCGCCGCATGATCGGTGCTGCGGGTCTCTGCGCTCCTCACGGAGGACCAGCCAAAGTATGTTCCAGTCATGGTGCCGGCAGGAGTGTCACTGTAGTCGCCCTGGCCGTGGCTGGAGCACACACACTTAAGTACAGCTGCTGGAGGGGTGTCACTCTGTGTGTGTGGGCGTGCACAGGTTCTAAACAACTTCTACCCTTGCACTCTCTCTCTCTCTCTCTCTCTCTCTCTCTCTGTGTCTCTCTCTCTCTCCCTCCCTCTCTCTCCCAGTATACCAACAGGTGTGTGTCAAGGGACTGCAAGTACATCAGGAGGAACCGAAAAAACAAAGGTTGCACATTATGATGCAGTTTATGGTGTGTTTTATCAGGACAAACTGCAGAATAATTAAGGGTATTTGTGGTGTGTGTGTGTGTGTGTGTGTGACATAAATGCAGCTAATAAAGATACCGTGTTTGCCCAAAAAATATTGTGTTTCGCCGTGTCCAAAACAGTGGCGATACTCAACTGAGCAGGCGACAAGTGACTGCGTGTGCACGTGTGAACTTTTGGCAAATAATGATGTTAATGATCAATCCACAAGGAAATACCTGCACGCTACATTAACCAAGTGGAGACACAAGGCTGCGAGGACGCTCCCCCTCGCTCAGTCGAGGTGGAGGATGTGTTACGTGGTCCTGGTTCGACGCCTCGCACCGACTATGACAACCCTGTCAATAAGTAAAACGGGATGCTTGATCATTTCTGCGTCTGATAAGGCACCTTGCTAATATTTTCAGCTTCAGATGACATTTTGACCTTTTCCAGTTCACGTAACCCCTGATCCTTTCAAGGCATTAAGGCATAAATATCAGTATCATTCTATCTTTTAATCCCGTCAACAAGGTTTCCCCCTCCAAAATTCTTGCAACAAGGAAGCAATTCCTCACTTCTTGTAAACTCTATAGATTAGTACAGATGTTCAATCCCAACGAGAGCCATTGCTCGATGTTCCCCTGTGTTAATGATTACCCTCGAGCTATGAGGGCGGTGCTGGCTGAGATTTGGTCAACAGACGTCCACTTGTTACACCTGGAGTCACTGCTGGCCTCCAAGGAGAGAAGATATAATAATAATAATAATAATAACAATAATAATAATAATAATAATAATGATAATAATGATAATAAAACAGCACCGTGAATCTGAGTGCAGGAAGAAGTGGTTATTGGCGGTTAATGAAAATTGATGAATGAATAATAAAACTGCCTTTCCTGTAAATGTGTGCAGATTCAGATTCAGATTCTGCAGACGGTATTGGGAGTGGCCACCAGATGTCACTGCAGGACAGTGAAACTTAACCTGAAGGGCGCGCACTTGCGACCTTGTTCTACAGCTTTATGCTCCATAATTTTGTTATAACTTTCTTTAAATTGTATGATGCGGCTACGTTTATTTGCATATGCGAAACGAAAAAATGTTTATGTCCGCATTCATAGCCATTTTGGTGTCATAGTTTTGTTAGAGCCAAACAAGGTTAAAGGGCTCTGTGACCAAAAGTTGGGTCAAAAAGCCAATCTACTGTGGCAAGGAAATAAGGTACAACAGCTTTCTCTCCATTTCCTTGTTAAGTTAGTTTAAAAAAAGAGCAACTTTTACATGATACTCCTTTAATCAGGAGTTCAAGTTTAAATACTGAGTCTTACATAATACCTGAAATACAACTGATAGGACGTGAGGATGAAGACGTCCAGTTATCACACCGGCAGCAATGCAAATGACTGAACCCTCCAAACACGGATAATCAATGTCCACTTGAATGAGAATCAATCAGATAAATGAGGCCACAGCTACAGTATGTGAGGATTAAGGATCGGCCACAGCCATTTGGTTTCAGCCTTGATTGTAAAAGCCAGAAGGATCTTCTTTTTTTTTTTTTTCAAATCTAAGCCGAGACAAAGCTCAAAATCTGAGTAAGAAAACCATCAATAAATGAAATTCTCTATCTATCAAACTCACGGGGAACACCAAACTAGTGCCGGCCCTCACACCGCAGTGTGGAAGCGCCGTGGAAGTCACTGGCAGACATAGAAGTCACTGAAGGTCCCTGAGGTAATATCAACCAGAGCCACATTCAGCAACGGTGAAAGCAGCCCTGAAGGGTTGGCCCTAAAAACAAACTTCTGTGCCAGAGTCATATCTGCTGACGTCAGCAGCACCAGTGGCCGGCTCTTCATATTGTCTCTGGTGGTGTCAGGTTTACAAATTTAGGCCGTTAGATTGAATGGGTGTTCTTTCACAGTCAGGCCAGTTTTTAAACTGAAACTCTGCTTACAAAAAACATCATAACATCATAAATGCTGCTGCTGATTATTATTATTATTATTATTATTATTATTATTATTATTATTATTATTATTATTATTATTATTATTATTGTTAGTAGTAGTAGTAGTAGTATAGAAAATAATTGTCTGTGTTTTTTACGCTCTTGTTCAATATGAATATGTCATTTTTGATCACACATTGATCTGAGTGCAGAGAATGTGATGGACGGATTGACGGATGATGGATGGATGAATAAATTAATGCTTTTCTATTTACCAGCGATTTATTGATTTTAATTTTTTCAATGTTTGTAGTGTGTCCACTAGATGGTGCTATTTTTTCGATTCAAAAGTATGGATCCATATGGTACACTTAATTGGTTTCTTGTCAATGATGTTATAAGTGTGCCTGACTTTGGATGTTGTGTAATAATTAACAGTCTTTTATACAGTCCTTCATGCCGTCTCACTGTCGGTGTCAGACGTTGCAGGTGTGACTTGGATTGACCCTGAGTGGGCGTGGCTAAACCTGGTTAGTGGAACTACATTGGCCTGAGACCAGAGATGGCGCTCATCTGCGTCCGGTTTTATGTTGTCGCCTTCGTAATTGACATTGGTGTGAATACCCCTATGGATGATATTCGCACGAAAACTAGATAGGTAAGAATTTTACTTTATTTGGTTAGAAACCGAAGCGTACACCACATCAAGTAGACTTTTTGTATGCGTCAACCCATCAAACTTGTGTTGTATTATGACAATTCTAACGTGAGTGGTTTACCGGAAGTGCGCTCGTTTGCGCGTGTGTTTTTGAAATGGCACTTGTTCTCCCTTTTCTCCACTGCTACTTTTTTAAAAAGCAACTTGTCACATCGATGGCGTCATTTGACTCGCTTAAACCAAACGCACATCAAGGTCTAATTACAACGAGCTGCGTTAGCTACGAGTCAATTTGCTGGCAGATAGCAGCTAGCTGGCTAACAAACGTTAGCTCGCACGCTACGCTGTCACACTGCTGCCTTCTGCTGCACAGCCAATGTACGCAAATTATTTGACGTTTAGTTTAGAAATGTAGGATTTGGAATGCTGTGGTTTGCCTATTTTGGCTGCTATTAGTTTTTTTCGCCAGGTAAAACACACCCAAAAATATGACCATCTAACTTTACACCCATTAATATAACTACATAACCTAGCGGCAAGCAAACTAATATTTTTCCTATTAATATGTTAATATACCCAAAACATAGCTCATTTTGTGGCTCACTAAATCTGAGCCGTTGACGTTAATTGTTCCATGTTATGATGTTCAGTCTGACTTGTTGATACCTGTACACAGATTCACACACATTGAATTCTACCACTGTTTTTTATTTTTGTTTTGTTGTGTTTATTTTTGTTTTTTTGTTTTTTCAGTTGCTAGTATTTCCCAGGAGGCTTGTTTGTACTTTGTTTGGTAGCCAATTAAAACGCAACCTGTGCTCACTGATAGTAAAGTCCCTGGAGTCTATGCCAGTATGAGATGGCTGGGTATGGATCTTAGCCAGAACAATGTGTGTGTACGTTGCCCTAAAATAGCAGCCTTACTATAACACTTAGTAGCACCTTGGGGGGGAGGTCATAAGTATGACTGCTTCTAATTATAGTGCTTTCTTAATGGGCCAAACATAGTTATCTCCTATGGAGAACATGTGATAGTTGACTTTCTGACGTCTGTACCTTATTAACCTACAGAACATACTTAGTGAGATATCTGTGTTGTTTCTAATGTCATGAAACCACATGGAAGTGTGCATGTTCTTTAAAGTCAGCAATCTTTGACGTCGGTCTTGTGTAGTGTGATTGCTTTAGCTTCTCCCAACAGTGGAGGACACAACACAAGTACCTTTTGAAACTGCAGTGAAATAAATATCGTGGCTTTTTACTTTCACCTTTGGTGGTAAGCAACTGGAGTGAATGAATGTTTGATTATTCAGTGTTCTCTGTGTAGAGCTTCCCAGGCAAGAAACAAGTTATGAATTATTGAAAAATGCAGAGAGAGGACTGCATTGAACTGCAGGTACAGTCTTTTACCAACAGAAAAATACCAGTTGTTGGTGTAAAGGTTGCCAACATGCTTAAAAAAAACAAAACAAAACTTATCAGGAGGCTCCAGTTACAATTATTGGATTCAGTCATTTGGGAATGTGGGTTCATGATCTTTGCTAAATAAAATTAGCTTAGACCAAGACAAAGCATCTATTTCTATTTTTTGGCTCTGCTGCAGACTCCTGCGACTATGTCAGGAGCCAATGGGAAGAAAAGTAGGTTTATAATGTTTTAGGTCTGCAATAAATATTTCAATGCTGCTTGTCGAATAGGGATAAATCCGGACTAACATGACAAAGAAGGTCAGGTCAGATCATGCTGGTGATAAAGCGTCAGAGGCATTTTTAGACCGGTGTAATAAAGTGTGGCAGGAGGGCATGTTGCCCAGATTTTTGGAAGCCCGTAAGCCCATTAATTATAGATGGATTTCTCCCAGCGAAACCACGTCTGTGTGATCTTTGTGAAGTAATGGAACACATGACAAGGAAAGGCGGTTGGAAATTAATCATGTCTTGAAGCGGGGTCATGAAGATGGCGGGTCACCATGGAAACGGGGCATAAACAGAAGGCGAATCTGGCGAATGGCCGGATCTGCGTTGAAAATACCATAAGTGATGCACGAGGCAGGGGATTGCGTGGTCCCACTGTCGTGCCAGCAATCCTAGAAACGCGTTGATTGGACTCGGATATTTTCACTGCATGTCTGATTTTGTGGAATTGATCAGGACGGAGACAGAGTTCTGTGGAAACATGGTGTGTGAGTGAAGCTCTCAAGGTGTTTGCGCCACACCTGACTGACTCTGCGCACAGTTTTGGGGAAACTCTGCAGTACGTTGCTGTTCACCCTCTCACTAGCTAGAAGCCATCTGCTGTAAGGAAGAAGTGAAAAAAAAAATCTGAGCTGAATCTTTGAATGCAGCAGGCAGGAAGATTGTTCAAACATCCTGCAATCATCTTTTCTTGAAAGGACATGTCAGGGCTCTGAGCCACATGTGAAATCCTTCCATCTGGCGTGTCTGGTGAGGATTTTTAGGGATATCTAAGACACATCAATGTAAAAGGATGGTTAAATAATCAGGCTTTGTTGTTTTTTTTCTTCTCAAAAACAAAAGACACAGAAGGGAAAATCAGTGTCACTGCCGCATTAGTGCCACTATTTGTTGACATCACAGATGCAGAGCGTCTTCTGCTCCGCTACCCTGACCCCTCCCCTTTCCCTTCCCCCCACTGCCTGAGCCTTACAAGGGCAGGCCGGCGGGCCGTCTGATTTTTATGCACATGAACATCGATATGTCAGCCAGTCATGAAGATGATTTAGCGAAAAGCCTAGCGGCCAATGATGGTCGCGCTCGAGGAAATGCGACGCACCAGTTGGCTGACGGTGCGTGTGCACTGCATGGCCCCCAGCGTGCACTGGGTGCCCCCCAGTGTGCACTGCATGGCCCCCAGCGTGCACTGCATGGCCCCCAGCGTGCACTGCATGGCCCCCAGCGTGCACTGTGTGCCACATGTTTAACCACACAGACGGATCTTCCGCTGATGTGCTGTATGACCAGTTAAGCAGCTTCTTGTCGCATGTGATATGGTTGCTGACACAACAGCAAGTTCGCTGTCAGTTTCTGAATATGTTTTTGTATGTTCACAAGTTCACACACATGCACGACTGCTAGTGGAGGTGGAGTGGAGGGTGGAGGGTTTTATCCTCCCATAGAAGAAGACACAGAAGGACCAGAGCACAGCCTGAGGTTGGTTCCACTTCCTCAGCAGAGGAATGTTGCCTCGTATCGTTCTAATGCCCCCAAAGCAGTCTGGGCCGGACTTGATCTGGGCTGCAGGCAATGCCCAGGGCACGGTACGATCAGCTGACTGACCCACTGCAGCATCACAGGACCTGAGGACAGGAGCAGGACGGAGGGTTGTTTGCCTCTCTGTACTGACGTGTGGTTGGATTAAGTTGGCTCCAAGTTGGCTTTGCATGAAATTAAATTATGTCTTAACGCATCCCTGAAGCATGCTTTTTTTTTTCTTCTTTAAATATTACACCCGGCTGGCTATTGGTCTGGTCTGCATATCCCCGGCAGATAAGAGGTCATCCTGTGTATCCTCAGACTTTCCAACATGAAAAGACCGTGAAAATTTCTTTTTAGTACACGATTCCCAAGCGAGGAATCTTGAGCTGAACCACCGACTTCTGAGGTTCACATCTGTTCTGCGCCTGAGCTGCAAGGTAGATCTTTGTAAATCTGATGCACTCGCTGACGTTCGATCTTCAGGACGGAATGTAATAAATTTTGCTTTAGCCGAGAGATTTCTGAGCTGCCAAGCAACCAACATTCATTACAGCGACAGTTGAACTTTTGGTTTTATTTTCTGTTAACTTGAGGAAAAAGCTCTTTGCTGGAAGAACTCCAGGAGTGTTACGGCCACCAGTTTTCCAACCATCTGTCCTGTTTTTCAGATTAGTTGTCGATGAAGTCTGCAAAGTGGCACTTCTGTCTCCCTCTCCTGGCATGGACAGTCATTACAGCATTTCATCAAGACTTTTCTGGCACACATTTTGCTGAACTTTACTGCTTTTTGCCTAAATTTGTTCGACTCACTGCATCCAAGCAACTTGACAGTTATTGACAGATGGAAATTAAAGCTACTGGTAAACTTCCTATCTGCTCATGATACAGCCGCTTGAAACTGACATGGTGGAATGGATTATATTTACATAATTCACATTAAAAAAATAATCAAGACTGGATGATGTTTAACATGTTAGAAAAAGATCTCTCTTAGCCTCAAACCCAGTTGTTGGACGGTCGTGGAGAGTAACTCGGCAAGGTGCGGACAGCGGAAATCGACGAGAGCTTTCGCAAGGGGGAAGCGGCGGCTCCGTTGGATTTAAAGACAGATGGTTCACAGTCAGATGTCGGCGAGGAGTTCACGATTTCAGTCAGACCAGCAGCGATGGCCCGCGACGGAGAGGAAAGGCCAAGAAGTTAAGTCCGCTCATGGGAATCTTTTTAGGACCTCATTAAAGGGGCCGGGTGGAGCGAGGCAGTAAGCTGGTGGCAGCCGGGTCAGACGGATGGGGAATCTGAGGAAGACGTGCTGGGGAAGTGTCATCACCTCCGTAGAGGAGGGAGCAGTAATGAGAATAAAAAATAGTATAGAAATACAAGGCCAAGAAAGGCAGGTGATGATGCTGCAAGGAGCCACAGGAAGTGGTCGGCGGACTTTTGGAGTAGGAGAGGAGGCAAATAGCTGGAAGCAGAAACCTCCCCAGACCCCCCACCCCACACCCCACGCACACACACTCGGGTGCGAGGCCTCCCCCGGCCTCTCGTCATAAGGCCGACCAGTCATACCCGGGGTTGTTTGTGAGCATTTCACATTTTTAGAATCGCCCCAAGTTCAACTGGATGCCTTAAAGTGGAGTCTGGCAGAGACCCAGCTTCAGTCTATGGACAAAGCTCCTCTTGACTGCAGCTCAAAGTCTGAGGACAAAGGCGGAAGTGTGTCGCCAGTAACCTGCGGTTCAACCGCCGTCAGTGACAAATGTCGTGCATGGATCCAAGTTAGCATTCACAAAACCTGGAATTTAAAGCTCCAGTATTCTGGTTTGAAGTCCGCTACGCAACTCTCTCTGCTGGAAAAAACCTTAATTGCGTCAACTGAGAAATTAAATCTCAAGTAGTGGCCATTCAAAATTTAAACTTTATATTTTGTTTTTGTTTTTATTCACGCCTAATGGGTTGGGAAATACATATATCCTTTTAGCATGAGATTCAGCTTCTTAGCGCCCCCTTGTGACCAAATACTCACAAGCTAAAGCGCACCTTTGCAGTTTAACCTCTAAATTTGAGCTTCCTGCCGGATTTTTTTTGTTGCGTAAGCGAGCGCTTCCGTTCCTCCTTTCATTGTTTAAGCGGCTGCTCCCTCTGACCATAGTTGTGCCTTTATGCATTTTGCAGTTGGCTCTGTTAACCAGCGCGTGACGGTCACAAGGCACGCTTTCAGTCGCACTTCTCTACTCAGAAACTTTTTTTTATTTTTATTTTTTTAAAGTTTAAGTTATCCACCTCTGCAGGACCATTTTCAGGAACTCCATGTAATCAAGTGTATTAACTGTTGTTCCGTGAGATTTGTGCTATTCTTCGAGTTGTGTGGACGTATTTTACAGGCCCTGCGTAATAAGGCGTAATAAAAGTGTAGGTGTTGCAGATAAATAGCAACACCTTCAGCCAGGGGGAGTAATGCAACTCGGACTGCAAACAGAGGGTAAAATACACTACCCGTAAAAAGTTTGGACACACACTTTTTGTTCATTGTGAAAAAGTACATCTGTAAATGAATAAATGAAATCCCTAAAATGGATGAAAACTGACTGTTACAATGAAGCAGCTTTTTTGCACTGTGAGCTGGAGGTTCTTGTCAGCTGGCGTCACTGATGTGGTTTGTTGAAATCTCTCTCGCTGAACGTGGCGTTGACGCTCAAAATCAGCGAGATAAGTAAAGATAAACAAATGTATGTTTTTTATCGGGTGCCCTGACAAACAGGGTCACCTTGTGTCGACACACCAATTAGACAGAAATGTGTACGTCACCGCGTGCTGTCAAAACCCTCATCACACACTGGCCCAGTTCATTCAGGAGTGATTTAATTGCGTACTTTATGTCGCGGTTACTCTCGCCCCAGTGACCACATTGTACGGCGGGGACACTCAACGCTGATTTATGTCATGAATATGGACACAGATGAGTGTGTGTATGTGTGTGTGTGGGGGGGGAAGGGGGTTTGGACAAAAAGATGCATAAACAAGTTTCGGACAGTTTGTTCGGCCGGTGATGACGCAGTGGCGGCCGCTGGGTTCATGTCACGCATGCAGAGAGCGTTTTGGAGTGTTTGGAAAGGGAGGTAAGCACGGTGCCTGACGGGCCAAACACAATGCAACTGCCTAATGCGCCTTAGTTGGTAAAAGCAGCTGCAGGTATGGAAATGGTGCAAATTCACAAACACAAGTCTAAACAAGGAACAAAAAGAGGATCGTGGTGCAGACGAAAAAACGCACTGCAAGACATAAAAACATATACTTTATCATCAAATGCGCTACAAACAGAGAAGCGATGCAAAACACAGCAGATGCAAACCAAGAGAACCCATGCAAACAAAAAAAGAACGTGGCATTAACCAGTCACTACAACGGAAGTGCTCCAAACCTGCAGTGGGCGCTCTTAGCGGAACAGCTCAATGGACACACAGGTCTGACAGACTGAGAATGGCTGACTAGAAAATTCCTTGTAGAAACTGGCGTAAAATGTACACAAATAAAAGTCACATTAGCGTGCTAAGCTGTACCTTACCGCTGTTGTTTGAAACACTGTCAGTTCGCCAACTAAGCCACATTAGGCAGTTGTATTGTGTTTGGCCCTTGTCGGCCACCGTAGGCAAGGTGAGCGGATCAAGCTTGTGTTCGTCACATTGAGGCAAACTGAAAAGACTTGCCGAGCACCGTTCTCAGGCTTCCCCTAGTGGTGAGCTGCAGTATGACGTGTAACTCATTTGCTGTAACGCAGAGAGAACAAAAATTCTTAAACCAAGATGTCCAGCAGCCACGAGCACCTCCCCCAAAAACACATTTGCCACACCGTGAACAATTTGCATAAGTTGTTTTATTCATAGTTATTGTCCTTTTTTATACGTCTCTCTCGCTCTCTTTTTTTTAAAATCTGCAATCAGTTGTTTTTGTCTTTTTCGTTGAAGTGGACATCCCGTGAAGTCAAGCCTTGAAGCCCTTAGCTCGGTTGTTTTGCACGTCATTCTTGTAAACTGAGAAGAAAAGGCTAAACGAGGAGGGGGAAGACGAAGAGGAGGAGGAGGGGGAGCAAGAGTGGGGTGGCCCTGCCCTCCTCCTCCTCCTCCTCCCCCCCCCTCTCCTCCTGCCCCGCCCTCTCACATCCACAATCCCAACTCAACTTTTTTGTTGTTTTTTTATTTTTCATTTTTGTTTGAACAAAGAGTGTACCTTACAGTATATTTACACATCATACTGACTGGTTGTTTTAACAAGATCCACTTAGATAATGCAAGGAAGATTGAACTCTCAAAGCTTCTTTTTTTTTATTGTTTTTTTTGCGTCTTAGTTTCTTCGTCGTGTTTTTTTTTCACTTTTTTTTTTAGATAAATTCTACAGTCTCCTGTGATCCACTTAGCTCCTGTCATGCTAACGCTGTGGTGAGATTTTCCTTGGCTCATCGTCATCATCATCATCATCGTCATCATCGTCATCATCATCGTCATCATTCCATTATATTCAGTTATTATATCGATAGAACTCTTTTCAATAGATTCCTCTCTGACAACTGTACAATCGTACACAGTGTTTGACTTTTATATATATTTTTGGGAATATATTATTTAAAACCTAAGAAGAAGAAGAAGAAGAAGAGGAAGAAGAAGAACAGAAAATATATTTAGTATCTCAAAAAAGTAACAAAATCATGCATGTTTTGATGTATTTGTCCATAAAAACAAAACCAAAAAAAAAAAAAAAAAAAAAAGATTTCTTTTGAACATCGTGAAGTGGGATCAGGTTTTATTTACAAACCGATCTTGGCACTGTTTTTGTCGTTTCTTTTTTGCTCGAAACTGGAATGACGGTCAAAGAAATACTTAGTGTGAGTGGACTCGGAGCGGAACATTCTCCCGGCTGTTGGATTTAGTCGACCTGCTGCTCAGTGGCAGGTTTTGAGAGATGTTTATGTGTTGTTGTTGTCGTCATCGTCATTGATTTTATTTGAAAGCACACAGAATTTTAAAGGAAAGACTGGAAAAAAAGAAGAATGTCAGAGGGTCGACCGAGGGGAAGGTGTGTGGAAAACATTTTTCACTTCAGCGTCACACTGTGGCAGTTTCCTCTGTTGGGGCCAAACCCTTTAACATCATGTCTGCTGACATTTTGTGTATGTGTGTGTGAGAGAGTGTGTGTGCGTGTGTGTGTTTGTTTTTTTTTTTTTAAATCCTCTCTGAAATACCCTCGTCCTCTCCTCCACACACACACATCTAATCAGGTGCACTGACTGGTTGCACCTGATTGTTATTGGGGCGAAAATGTTTGATACAAAAAAAAGAGATTGCATTGATTCTTTTCATTACACAACTTTTTTTTTCCCCCCCCTTGGCGAAGCAGCATAATTAACAAAACATAAGATGACAAATGCAACCGGTGGGGGCGGGAAGAGAGGGGCTGCAGGATCCAGTGTGGCCGCTGCGTCCAGCAAGTGCTTGACCGTTGTTCAGCTTGTGTGTGTGTGTGTGTGAGAGCAAAACATGAGCGTGCGTGTGCATGTGTGTGTGTGCGCGTGTTTGGGTGTCTCTGCATACTCGTATTCAGTGCAAACGCATTGGCTTAAAAAAACAAACAAACCAACAAACAAAAAGAGAAAAAAACCCGAATCCCATCTTGACCCACCGGCTCTCGCCGTGAAAACCGTCCGTTTGCGGCGACGACAGTCAGGCAGGCGAGAGCGGCGTCCGCAAGTCCGCCTCGGCGCGGGCCCACCCCCCTTCCCTCCCCCGCACCGGCCGGCCTCGGGTCCCTAGCACAGCCCAATGTACTTGAGATTGTTCTGGATGATCACGTCCGTGACGGCGTCGAACACAAACTGGATGTTGCTGGTGTCGGTGGCGCAGGTGAAGTGCGAGTAGATCTCCTTGGTCTCCTTGTTGCGGTTGAGGTCCTCGAACTGCCGCTGCACGTACACGGCGGCCTCCTCGTAGGTGTTCTGGCCCTTGTAGTCGGGGAAGCACACGGTCAGCGGGATGCGCTTGATCTTCTCCGCCAGCAGGTCCTTCTTGTTGAGGAAGAGGATGAGCGACGTGTTGGTGAACCAGTTGTTGTTGCAGATGGAGTCGAAGAGGCGCAAGCTCTCCGCCATGCGGCTCTGTGTGTGGGGGAGAAAGGAAAGGAAAGCAGGAAACGTGAGGCGTGTGGGCACGAGGAAACAGTTTCATCCATCCATTTTCAATACCCGCTTCCTCCTGCACTCAGGAGGGTCTGCTGGAGCCTCTCCCAGCTGTCATAGGATGAAGGCAGGGTTGCTTTTATATTATTTGAGAGGTTTTTCAAAGTTTAGGTGTTTCCATTACCAGTTTTTTATTGCGATATTTAGGTTTTGCGCAATTCTAGGGGTAATGGAAACACGGCTCCAGTGGCAATGTTTTCTTTCTTTCTGTTTTTCAATCATCGTCAGATTATGTTGTCTTTCAGTAAACTATTGAGAAATGATGACGAATGAAGATTGAACAAAATATCAGCCAACATATAGCAACCCAATAGTGTTTTTTTTGCTAGAGGCCTGGAAACAGGGAGCTAGATATGTCCTTTCATACAGATCTGGGTTTGAGAGTTTTTTTTCTTGCAGCCCTGCATGAAAACTAATGATGGAAAAACAATTAGATATGGGAGCTTTAAAGGGAAAGAAGGGTTTTTCCAAAAGGGGCGTTTCAAAGCCTCGGGAGGTTAAATGTGGTGTTTTCAGGAGACCTATAAGTCTTTCTTAAATTCTAATCAGTCTACTGGAAAACAAAGATCTGGAAATGGAGAAATGGTGTCAATCGGGGTTAGTTTTCGCCCATGTGTGTAGGACGACACCGGATTAAATGGGGATTGTTTGTTAACCTGACATGTGGAATGCCCCATTTATCAATGTTGAATTGTTCACATGGCCTCCGGTTAAAACAGTTGTAGTCTCAAAAGTTAAATTGTGAGAGGTGCCGTTGTTTACAACCATTGGCAGGAGCTCCTGCTTTCCCTTCTTCACACGCAGACTGGCCGAAAATGGCTCTGACTGGAGTTTTTTAAGGTGGGTCTGGAAGTCGGAGTAACGTGCCTGCTTTGCAGGATTAATAGTTGTGCTGTGCTGGTCACTATTCTTTTTGTCGGTGCGATTCCTGGACTCCTGTGTGCATCAGAACTGAATCAGTAAGCCCTGCGCCAAAGTTTCCAGCAGATCAGGAAAAACTTTGGGACTTTCCGAAGAGTGAAAAGGTCAGCTGTGACCTCAGACGTGACATTTTCCTGCTATCAGGATCCCAGCCGACTCCTGCTGCCTGAGCCGGGGCCACAGACAGGCAAAAAACCCTTTCAAACAGACGTGAGAAGGGAGAACATAAAGTCATCCAGTGGTTCCGCGGTGGACATCCACCGTCACACATCTTGGCCTCTCTGTTGTGCCAACACCGTGTTCAGGCTCTCAGACCGACAGACAGACAGACAGACAGACAGACAGACAGACACCAGTGACCCTGGTTTGAACCTGAAACGGCTGCCTGCTTTGTTCGCCGTCCCACCCCAAACTGATAATGGTAATAAAGCTGAGAATGTATGTGACTGTTTGACCAGATCACCTGCAGACACGCTGGGATTAGAGTTTCTTTTTCCCCCGCTGCATTCATGTGAATTAAAGAGTATCTGGACTGGACTGGAACATGAGCACAAAAGCTGACAGATGGTTCTAATAATACTGATAATGAAAAACTGATGGGTTTTTAAGGGAGAAGGGCCTCGGTATAAGCCAATAAACAGATACAGTTGTGAAATATTCAGCAATATTCAGGCCTTTATTTTTCCTCCTACATGAAAAAAACTTGACTGTAGTCTTTCCTTCTTATTTCCTTCCTTATGTAGTGGTTTTCTAATGGCATAGTCCCTCAATTGGGACGTTGGCAGAAAAAAAGAGAAGTCCTGTGCCCCTACAGGACAAATAAAGAAATGGATCTCAACTCAGTCAGAATCCGACATTCCTGTCATTCCTGTCCGTAACCAGCAGGTCTCAGCTTTCACTCATCTTTTCTTGTATTATCTCCTTAAAACATTTTAATTATTTTTAAGTATTTACCACCAAAGTACATTGCCCCCTAGTGGTAGGCCGATATAGGTAGTTCAAAAGAAAGATGAAGCGGAAATTCGGTGTTGCCAAGTAGGTCTTTGCCTTCAGGATGTCACACGATGAGGCGGCACCACAGAGTTATTGTTGACCGAGTCATTTGACTTTTTCCCATTTTGTCATTGTAGTTATTAACAGGCATTTTCACTATTTGCCTAGCAGTCCTGGTGTGTCGGGAACACACGGTTTGCGCATCATGTGATGTGAAATGCATGAACTGGGGAGGAGGGTCGGAGGGAGGTAGGAGAGGTGGTAGGGAGGGGAGGGGGAGAATCTGGGGGAGAGAAAGAGAAACAGTCGATGTGTTTGCGGCGGCTGCTGGCATGTGGCGACGGGCAAGTAGCTTGTGACCGGGAGGTTGTCGGATGGAGGAATGCTGCTCAAAAGGTTACAGAAACAACACGGTGCTCAGAGCAAATCACAAGATCTGAAGCTGCATAATGGCAGATATTGAGAAGAATGGGAAGGCGATTGGACAATCCTGTAGAGGCAGGAAGTGGGTGTGAGGGCAAGACGCCGCTCTCCTCACCCCCCGCGCTCAACCGCAACTCCTCGTTCAGACAGTGAACGGGGGATGGGGGGCAGGGGGGGGGCTCAATGTAACTCAGTAAAATTTGCTTTTACGTCACAGCCGGCGCAGATCGGAGCAGGTTCAACGGGCTGGAGTATCACACACTCCTAATAAGGAAGAAGTTTAGTCACCACTGCCCTGAACTCGGATGCCTCCTGACAGAAATGTGCAGCTTGATCCGCGCCTCTCAGCTGACATGAGAACTAGCTAGCTGGCTAGCTAGCTGGCACACTTCTGTTCTATTTCTGTCTCCCGTGAAAAAGCTTTTTCCGCAAGTTTGAAATTTTTACCTAATTCACTTGAGGGGGGCAGAACTCCAAGCCATAGAGATGGTAATCAGGAAGGGGCGGGGCCTGGCGACGGCTCAGACGCGGCTAAATTCGAGAGCCGTGTTTCTGATCGCCTCAATCGTTTCAACTTCAGAGCCCCAAGTTAAGCCCATCGATTTATTGTCGTGGGAAAATTTAAAGTGTTTGCCGCCACTCGGGAACCGCTTTGCAGCACGTCACAATTTTTAATTGTTGTGACCCTATGATATTTACTTTTGCTCCGTCATGGTCGTGTTGTGCACCAGTCAAACATGGAGCTGGCAGAAGAAGTGATGGGAGGACTTTCTCTCTCATTTCTGAGCAGTTCAGTGGGAGGCTGCACACCCGCATTATTGTTGGAAAACATTGCTAAAGTGAGTTTGGCATAATGTGGGACCTTTCAAACAGATGCTCACCCACACACACACACACACACCCCTGCACGCTCTGCTTCCTCTCCTATGACGCCTCCTGTCAAGGCACAGGCCCTAATTAAGGCAAAGCTCTAATGAGTAGGTTCATCACAATGTCGTTGCTTTGTTTCCTCATAAACACCAAGCACTGGCGCGTGCAGCGATCCTTTGGTAAGTCATTAAGGTTCATTCTTAAATGTCACTGCTTAAGAAAAAACAAAGCAAAGCAAAAAAAAACAAAACAATTCCTGCTCCACCTCCTAGTTTCCCTCTGTTTAATTATTGGTGTTGGGGGAAACAAACATGGAGGAGAAGGATGTGATGTTTTATCTTGCTCACGTTGTAAAAGCGTCTTCCGTGTCTCCTGCGCATTTATTGACATTACTGCAGAGAGGGTCTTAGTCACAGCAGCCGACCCTGTTAGGGCCGAGTCTCATTAACTCATGACCCAGTGCCGTGGTTTCTTTATGTTTAGGTGGGATCTGAGGGAGTGAGACATGGCACGGCAGTGGTCACATGACGCAGCCCGATGGTCGACATGGACAGAGAGGCTGGAGAGGCGAGTGAGTGAGTCCCGGTTCACTTCTTCATGTAAATGAATCGCATGGAACTAAACCTGATGTCTTGCAAGAGCCCAATCTGTGGCAAACACGGCCTGCATTATCAATATTGTTGTGTTTGATAGTTTGAAGTGAAATTGGAGCAATTCATAATAAAAAAAAAAAAGTGCATTGTGCTCACAATGACCTCATGATGAACCTCACATGAGTCACCGTTACCTCTGTCAGATGGGTGACTTTTAGAAGTTAAAAGCTAGCGCTGTAGCTAGAGGCTGCAAACACAGGGCTAAATACGCTGTTTTTAGCAAGGTTTGCCCTCGTTCATTTACCCTCTGTTACTGCACTCTCCGGTTGAAAGGACGAAAAACAATCTTCGGAACGATTTTTTTCTGTCACTAGCGTCAGAATATGAATCGTATTTAGTGTCGCGCAATTGGAACAGTTCCTCCCTCGCACACTGCTGATCAATTACACGATACAAAAAAAAGATGTCGACGTCCGTCAGGCGGTTGGGCAGCAGCAGCGTCAGTGATGTGGGACATCACAAGGGCCGAGCCGCCGTTCTCACTGCGTTTACACGCGTCCTCTGCTGATCTGCTGCTAAAATAAATAAATGAAATAATGGAAAGAAAAATCACACCCTTCCGAAATCGCTCCGTGCGCACGGGTTTCCTCCTCGTCCCTCACGTGACAGGTAAGTAATTGCGGTGCAAGAGGTTAATGGGGAAAGTTAATTGAGAGCAACAGGAAAAATAATGTTATAAAATAGATATTAATAATCATTATAATAGTGATAATAATGACGGCGGTGGTGGAATTCTGCGGATGGATGTTTTGTTTTTTTTCTCTCGACGCAGCAGACGAGCTCGCAGCGAAGCTCCTCGTTCTCACCTCGCAGACGCGCCGAATCCGCTCAGCCGGCGCCTTCTCACTGGCGCATCCACACGCACGCACACACACACACACACACGAACACACAGGCACACACGCACGCACACGGGCAGAAACACCTCGCAGCCTCTCTAGCTCTCTCTCTCTCTCTCTCTCTCTCCATCTCTGCGCCCCTCCCTCCTCTGTCTCCCTGTAGTCACAGCTCACTGTCAACAGCGTAGGATTAGGAGCATTTGACTGGCCTGTTGCTAGGCAGCGGTTGCCGCGGCAACCGATTCATTATGAAGACAGGGATGGGACAGGGGGAAATGCATCAGGGAATGGGTTGATGGGTAAATGTTGTACAGTAATTATTCTGGCCCTCTTTTCTGCATCCAAAGTGAACAGAGCGCTGCATATTTTTTTTTTCAAAGATGTTTTTTTTTTAATTTTTTTACACTACCCGCCACATTCTGCTCAGCCGGTCAGCTAGAGGGCAGCACGACCGCGCACGTCCTGCTAAATCAGATATAATGGTTAATGTTTTGTTTGTTTTTTCTGCGGGACACAATTTGGTTCGTTGAGCAAAGCCAAAGTTGACTGACTCCGCCCACCACTGAATGAATCTGCCGTGTGTGCTGATTTTTTTTTTTTTTTTTTTTACTGGTGCCATATCTGCAGCAGCGCTCACCGCTACCCGAAGGAAGTGTTTACCGTTCGCCAGCCCGCCTTATTTCCCTTCGTCACTCCACTCTTCGCTTTAGGACCTCTGGGATGATTTGATCAGGGAGATTAAAAAAACGGGGCCCAAAGGTTCCCCTGTGGAACATGTCTACAAAGAATAACTGGGGGGGAATAAAACAAGCTTGCGTCTCATGTTTTACTTCAGTCTGTCTGACATCACATGCTGCCGTTTGGTTCTCTCAATGAATTTACACAGAAGTCGTTGCACGCAAAGTGTGGCTGTGTTATTTTTGGCCTCCTGTAAAAAACAACCTCTGGATAAGAGTGAGATGATTGTTATCATTACATTACAGTTAGTTTTACAAACATACCAACAGTGGAAGAGGTATTGTGTATGCATATTTGTGTATACAGTATATTGGGTAACGATGATAGAAAAGTGTTGTAATCCTCTTCTGGGTTTGTGAAATAGAATGGAGATTTTTATCGTCATTTGGATGCAAAATGCAAAAATAAAAGGAAATGGATAAAATATCTCCTCTAGATGGAGGAGAAGGAGAGCCGGGATGATAGAGGAGGTGTCATGGGCAGAGCGCATGGCCGCAAAATGCTTTTAAACTGACAACAGTTCCATCAGATTAGTACATTTCTGCCTTTTATATTTGATTGGAGTTTCTGGAGACCAGATTTTTTGCTCTGGACACGAGCCAGGCTGCTGTCGCCCCAATAATAAATGTAAAAAGTAGAGGAAAAAAGAAACAAAAAAACAGCCCCAACATAGTTTGTCAAAGCCTTTTCCTCCATGTTTTATAATTGCAGACACAAATCTGACAGCGATTGGAGCGAGTGGCTGCCTCCAGCAACCAGCAGGTGGTAAATCAGGCCCGACATCGATTCATTAACCCATTTCTGCCACGGCGCAACAATCCATCGGCCCTTATTGATCCCCGTGTGTGTGTGTGTGTGTGTGTGTGCGGCTAAAAGGTCATAGACGCATATGTGTATGTATATTCTTTTTTCACGTCCTCCTCCCCGCAGCTCCATGTTGTGTGTTGCGTGGTGAAAGACAGGAACAGCGTCCGTTAGTCAAATGTCAGCGTTTCCATCGCGTCACAGAGTCGTTTGACTCCAACCCCGCTGAGTTGGTGAAAACACACGTCGGAAGGAGACAAAGCCAGATTAGACTAATGGCGCTCTGATGTGATGTTGTGATATTTTTTTCTCGACAGGGTTACGGCCCCGCTAAAGGAGGTCTGCTCACTGTTGGCGTCTCTCCCCTCTGGATTGCCTTTGGCTCTGACAAGCCATCGCCGGTCCACGCGCTCGTAGAAACATTTGGTGTGCATTTTCAGTGAAATAGGCGCAGTTTTCCCCTGAGATCACTCTCCCTACTTATTCTATCTTGTTTTTCACCCTCAAATCCCCGAATTAGTTGTACACAACCAGCTTAGATCTCTAGAAAAACAGCATAATCAGCCCACATGCACCGAGATGTCACGCCTCCTACCATGACGACTAAGCCAATGGCGAGCCTTCAATTCACCCACTCAAGTTACCCACTTTTCAGCACTGTTTGTCTGAGTGTAGACTTCATTGTCGCAGAGGGGTGGAATCTATATCAATTTTTGAATGTTACGCTGGGACGTAATGTTCGTGAAACGATAGAGATCAACAGAAAGTTGTTAGACGCCTCTTCCTCCTCCATTAGCACAGCACTTTACTTCCGATTCCTAATTATTTTTTGTCAGTATCTTCTGTTTCGCATAA
The DNA here is from genome assembly GCA_009823395.1 of Thamnaconus septentrionalis. NCBI lineage: Eukaryota > Metazoa > Chordata > Actinopteri > Tetraodontiformes > Monacanthidae > Thamnaconus > Thamnaconus septentrionalis. The sequence goes on from CM020518.1 coordinate 5,271,126, forward strand.
AGTTGTGCATAAAAGATAATTTCATGGTGAAAAGTGCAAGGCAAAAAAATTAAATAATCCTTCCGACACACGAAAAGAAGATTGTTAGGACTTTAAGTGACCTAAAAACCAGCTGATGAAAAGATAAACCACATAGAGCAGGCTACTGTACTTTTGAAAAAAAAAACAAAAACACAGCTATATCTGTGTGGACAAGGCTTAAACCTTCTAAAAATCATCTCTAAAATGTAGGGGACGTGCCATATGGGCCGCCAAGTCTCTGTGCTAATGCGGTTAATGGAGCACAAAGGCAGCGTGTTTATTAAAGGGTTTCACTGAAACCAGATAAGGCAGTGTGTCGCAGCTGGGCCTCCGCCACCACCGTCACATCCGGCATCAAATCCCAAAAGGTGGATGAGGGGGGGGGAGCCTCTCAACTGGTCTCACAGTTTGGTAATAATCGGCTGCTGTCGCATGTTGTCCTTTGTTGTTTTGTTTTTTTTATCTTAATTTTTATTTCTAACACCTGTGAACTCGCGTCGTCTCACGGTGCCTGCACAATTTGCCAATTCTCACAGGTACAGCCTCGCACTCTGTGCCGTGAACTCAATTAACACCAGACTGCACCGCTGTTTCCTTCTGCCCCGCCCCTCCCCTTCCCCAGACCTTATTTTTAACCAAGGTGAACTAATGGATTTTTGCGAGGGAACACCCAGTTTTGTCCCGGTTATCCCTGGAATATTAGGCCAGTGACACTCCGGGATATCAAGGTGAGCGCACACGCTGCATGGAGCCAGTGTGGGGCGTAAAGAATGGGATGTGTGTGTGTGTGTGTGTGTGTGTGTGCGCGAGAGATGGAACAGGAAACAGCTGGTCTTGGCCAAATGAAGCAGACTAGCATCTATTGTTTAGCTTCCTTTATCGGGAAAAGTCATTTAAACAAGCGCTCCCCCAACTCTTCCAAAAACATTCAGATAAGACGGCTGATGCGCTGCGAAACACCACCAAGTTTTTCAGATTCCACATACAGGGAGAACAGATAACAGGGACGAAAGTTTATTTCGAATATCTTTCCACATTTTGGCCCAAGTTAATGTGACTCATCCGTTTCACTTCAATCAGCTGCCCTGCTGCTCTAAGGCAAGGCCTTTTTCTAAGTAAGGATCGTAAAAAATTTTATTAAGGCTGTCCACACTGCTCTGAAAAAAAGATTAAATCATCGCCCGATTAACTGCATTCATTTGGCGATAGTATTTATTTTGTGGATGGAAAGGATGTTCAAAGATCAGCAGAGGAATTTATGCGTTATATAACTATAAAACAATAGGAACGCTTGAGAAAAAAAGAGTTAGCATTGGTGAAGGAGCAGCTGACTAGCTCGTAAACTGAAATATTTTATGAAATGGTTCTATCAATGGAATACATCTTTGCGAGAGAAAAGGGCAGTGATGCAAGCTTTGATCTCAAATTGAGTCCAGCCATTATAGAGTTCATTTAGTCCCTTCTAAAATAGAAAAATAATAAAAACAACCATTAGTTGGAAAAGCTTCTCTTCGCGTTTGTTACTTCGTGAGTGGTCATCTGTGGCTTGATTTATGTTTTGTAAATGAGCTTTTTTTTTTTTTTTTTTTACCACCAAATGCCTTGAAGAGGTTTTTGGGAGTTGTATGATGTTCTCACTAACCCAGGATAGGCATAGGTGCATTATCAGTACCCATTGTAACATCACACATTGCTGCTTTTCAAAGCCAAGCCAGCAAAAGAAGCGGAAGACGGACTGTTCTCATTTCTGGGTCATGAACCAACAGACAGGCTAGACGCAGGCTAGACTCACACTTTATTGTCAGACAGCTCTTGGTGAAATGTTGAATGCAGTCCTGAGCGGGTGCAGTTTCCAACCTGCCAATGGGGAAAAAAACGACTCTCGACGAGAGTGAGTGCACTCACCGTCTGGTTGTCCTCGTAGAGTTTGAGATCGTAGCCGCTCAGCTCCACGCAGAAAATGATTGCGGTCACACCCTCGAAGCAGTGGATCCACTTCTTCCTCTCCGACCGCTGGCCGCCCACGTCCACCATCTTGAAGGTGAGCTCCTTGAAGGTGAACTTGTTCTCCACGATGCCGGTGGTCATGTCGCGGGAGCGCAGGATGTCCTCCACCGTGGGGATGTACTCGGCCGCTGAGATGCGGTCCAGGTCGTTCAGGTAGTATGCGGTGTTGTCCTCCAGGTGGTACTCATTGGACCTCTGAAAGCACTCCTGGACGCCTGAGTCGGCCCAGAGGCGCTTCATCACGCCCTGCAGCTCCGGGGTGATCTCGCCTTTGCTCTCGGCCGGCCCGGTGAGGGCGAAGAGCTGAACGGCGTCATAGGCCCGGTCGGGGTTGTGAAAGTCAATCTTGAGGGTGGTGAGGGCGCGGATGATGCGCGTGAGCGAGTCAATGGCGTTGTACAGGATGAGGGGCTTGTACTCCTTGCAGGCCTCCAGGTTGAAGCCACCGCTGTGGATGATCTTCATCTGCTTGACGATGGTGCTCTTGCCCGAGTTGCTGGTGCCCAGCAGCAGCAGCTTGATCTCGCGCCGCTGCCGCTGGCTCTCCGAGCGCAGGTGACGGTCGATCCGCCGTGAGCGCCGCGCCGCCTCCTTCTCCTCCGAACTCTGGCGGCATCCCATGGTCCTCCACCACGTGGCGAGCGCAGACGAACTCGTGCTGCTGCCTGATGGGTGAGCAATCTCCAAGGAAAGTGGTTTCTCGAAAAGGGGGAATTGGCCGAGGAGCCGGACGGGGTCTCAACTCTCAGAGGGCTTATCCAGATCGGACCGACGAAACGAGAGACCGCCACACGGAGTTGTGACTCAAGAGTCTTTCATTCTCCTTTTTTTCTGGGGCAGTCTGTCAGTGCCACGTGGCAACGAGCCAGACTTGCGGGATGCCCACACAGCGGCGGGCACTTAGGTTGGACTGCCTGCAAAAAGCCGGGGAGCTGGGGTTCATAGCAGGGCCTCTGCCTGAGGAAGAAATCTGGCCGACGGTTCGACAAGCGTCAGTAGAAGAAGTGTTCGGGCTCGACGAGTGCGAATAGCAAAGTCCCCTCGCTCTGCTCCCACATGGCTCTTGTGGGGTGTTTTTTTTTTTTGTCCTTGTTTGGTCTATAAGTACAAGGTTGATATTGGGACGGTTTCTCTGGATATTCCAGAGGAAATCCTGCTTTCCCACTTATTCTGTGGCGTGACGTCTTTCCAAGAAGAGAAGGCCTCTGACACCTGAGGAAACCAAGACACAAGAAGAGGCAGAGTAAGACAACGGAAGTCAAAAAGGACGAATAACGCAGTGTTAATGGCAGTTGAAAAGAAGGAGCTAGCGCCGACAGGTTGTTGGCGTGGCTTTTAGACCATGCTAAGCTATGCTACAGCCAAGTCCACATGGATGTATAAGACAATGTTGGCTTGTACCATTTGTCTGTTTGCCCCAGCAGCCTTTGGTTCTGTCTCCTCAACCTCTTCACTCAGGGGGAAACTGCCTTCCGACCGTGGCGCAATAAATAATTCTTATTGGAATCGATTCCATTTAGTGCAGTGGAGCTTCGTCCATTGCACCACCAGGAGCAGCACCTTGCCCAGAATGGAATGGAGCCTTATTTATATCGTCGGAATCCCCTGGATTAGACCGAGTCCAGAAAGGACCGCCGTCATACCCGAGGTGTGTCCCAAGTCACACGCCTCTGTAGTGCATACTCAACCACCACCGCAGACAGGGTTATTTAACATGTCAGCAACATTTTTGATTTAACTTGCGTGTCGTGCGATTACAAAGACTTCAGTAAGGACCGTCTTTGCAGTTTGCTGTCAAAGCGCAGCGGAGTAGCTGTGACAGCTGCCAAAACAAAAACGCTCAAGTCGTCTGGACACCAGGAGCACCACCAGGAAACACGGCGACGACTCGTAGAGCCTCATGAGCATCCCGACCTGCAGCTCCCTGCTCTGCTGCCACGCTTCCTCAGTCTCTGTGTTCTCTCCCTCTTCATAGCTCCGCCCCTGACACCACAAACAGCCCGGCCTTCCTTGCCTGCGGTTCCGTGTTACCATAGACTTCTGGCCCCACCTACTCATTTCACCCCAGTGCATGCACGTAGGCTCATTATTATATACACATTCAAGGTCAAACGTGCACAGTGGCTGCAGGATTGTGTTGACAAACACCGAAACTGGCTTGTCTTTGCAAACCCCAGCAGCCGGCTTCTTGGCCACTCACTGAAAAACAGCGGCAACTCGTTTGCTGTCACGGTGAAACGGAGTGAAAAAAACCCCTGCAGGCTGCAGCCAGCAGGTGCATCTCATACCTTCATAACGTTGCAAAGCCTCATCTTTTTGCACACACATCTGCGTTTTTATCCCAGAGGTTCAACACCAGCGTCAGGAATATGATAATCACAATAATATTGAAAAAAATAAAAAAATGTCTCTCTCCCTCCATTGAAGTGAAGCTCCGGCTGCTCAGAGACACGGGCTTTTTATTCTAATAAAGCAAACGCTCAGTTTTAATAAGTTCGGGGACATGCGTTCAATATAAGAAATATTGTTTTGATAAATTGAAGGCAGGAGCTGGTTGGAAGCAGCGAGCCAGCCTGCGCCTGTGGGAGCGAGTGATAAATGCATGCCACTGGCTGAGCAACAAACGTGAATTCATACTGTGGCCTAGTTTTGGGGCTGGGAGAGCTGTTTGCTGCAAAAAAAAAAAAAAAAAAAAAAAACCTGTCACAGGGAGGGGGTGCGGGGGAGGGAGAGGAGTGAGGTCGGTGGACTTTTTGGAAATGACAGAGGGGACAAACAGAGCAGAACGGAGCCACAACAAAACATCACAACACAACCAGACTGGTTGATGCGCCTCACTGCAGACCGCTACAGACCGCTTCACGCACATCGGCAGTTTTATCTTATGGGAAAAAAACAAACAAACAAACAATAAAATGCACCAAAGTGTGAAGTTGTCTTCTCAATTTTTCTGTTCCGGGGAGAGATGTGCAGCGCCGGCACACGTCCACACTTTTTGAAGTGATCCCTCTCTTGGGTAATTTGAACGCGAGTGCCGCGCAGGATTTGCTTGGCGCCACATGAAATTAGCGCGGGGAGCAGTCGCCATACCGCCAAAGCTCAAGGGGATGCACCTTGCTGCCGCTTTACCTGCACGCTGATAAAAAATAGGGCAGGGCGCAGCGGGGGCGACGCGCCTGACGACTCAAGAGGAAATTCAACAAATAAGCCATGTACGAAAATCAATTAAGGTGGCGCAGGCCTGCGGGGCGGAAACGTGCTGGATCTTGGAAAACAAATTAAGACAGCAGCCGCTCATGTTTGGAAGTTGCAATAGCTGCGACATGACGCAGCAAAAAAGAGGAAAAGGTGCTATTGTTAAAAGTTGGTTCAGTGTTTTTTGGTTTTTTTTTTCTTTTTAAATGTATTTATTTTTATATCATTAAATAAAAACATCAGTGCTGGGAATGCAGATCCAGTTTGCAACCACCAGCACGGCGCTCTGCTGCTGCAGCCGAGACCGTATGGAAGGTTGAGCTGTGAGTCACGGCGACCGGTGATTAGATGCACCGTGCCGCCGTTTCGTCCGCCTGCCTGCAGTTCCTGGGGAACATGTGATTTAATGAACATGAAATTAAAGCCGCCGATGCAGCTGGTTGGGATGCAGCATTGCCACTTTTTAGCCCCAGTACAAGAAGTTACATCTGATCACTGGACGATACCCAGTTCTTAGTTACTTTAAAAAAAAAAAGTGCTTTATTGTCGTCATCATTGCAGTCTGACCGTAACAAAGGGCTGCTACCGACATTTAGCTGGAAAGATCCGGTCCTCCTGGTCCGCCCTGAGTCTAGCTAACAACCCAATGTAGCATCTGGGGACGGTCAGTAACGGTTCAGCTTTTTTTTTTGTATACATGACAACAACACTGTGGCGTCAACCTTGCAAACCTTTGAGAACAGGTTTTGCAGGTGGATCGTACGTGCATCCCTAGACCCTCAAACAGGTTTTTTGTTTCTAACGGTCATCTTTCAATGTCAGTTTGTCCCTTTCTCAAATTCCAAGAAGGGACAACAGCGTCAACAGAAGCCTGACACAGAGTGGAATCAGACTCCTCGAAGAAGAGGAAGAAGAAGAAGAATTTGTCCTGCATGGGGAAAATTGTTTTCAATTCATTCATTCATTTTCTATGCCCGCTTCTTCCTGAGATCAGGGTCACGGGGCTCTGCTGGAGCCTATCCCAGCTGTCTTAGGGCGAAGGCAGGGTACACCCTGGACAAGTCGCCAGTTCATCGCAGGCCCACATAGAAACAAACAACCATTCACACTCACATGCACACCTACGGACAATTTAGAATGTTCAATTAACCTCACATGCATGTTTTTGGAGTGTGGGAGGAAGCCGGTAGAACCTAAAGAGTACCCATGCAGACACAGGGAGAACATGCAAACTCCACACAGAAAGGAAAGGAGAAAGAAAACACATTGAAACCTTACAGCAAATGCAAACACTCCCATCATCCCAGTCAACACCCAACACTCTGAGCCGCACCCTTCACGCTCCATCGCCGCTGCCACGCTCGCTTGACTTGTGTGTGCACACTCCCTCGTCACGGTTCTGCCCCGCCATCCCCTACCCCCGAGAGTCAAACAGCCTGTTCAGCATGTTTAAAGTGTTTAAAGCCCCAATAAGAAGCCTCGTGCTGTTCCCTTCTAGCTCGACTGGCTGGCCTGGAATCTGATAGGCTTAAGAAAAATAAAAACGTCACCTAAACCGTTCATGTTTCTCCCAGACGGACGGAAAGAAGAAGACCATCTCAGGAAGTCAAATAAGTGTGCTTCATCCCGGTCCAAGCCACCCTCCCCCCAAACAAGCACAATCTCTGCCACATCTCTCTCCACTGGAAACTTCTGCATAAATCTCAATCAGAGAGGCCCCCCGAAGCAAAATAATGTATATGTACAGAGTTTGTGTGTGCGTGTGGGGGGGGGGGGGCGGACTCACATGCCTGATAATCAGGTGCCTCAGTGGCGCCGGTCATCCACAGACTGGGAGCCGTCACGTCGGCTCGCCCTCGCTGTCAGCCAGCAAAAAGGCTTTTTGCGCTCATTTTCAAAAAGCCCCACCACACCACGACCCCACCCCCAAGGGCGAAACAATGATAATCCCCAGGTCTGTGTTAAGTCGCCGCTACCGTGTCGTGACCAGGCGGAGGTAGAAATAATGATCAAACCCTCCTCCCGAGGTCGGGACGGCCGGCCGTGGGGGGATGTTTACAAGTTCCCACAAAAAGGTGAAGCTTTAAGACTTGAACGGGACACACACACCCATGCAGGAGGTGCAGAGACGTCAGCTGAGCAACAGCCGTGTGAGATTCATGGGACAGGAAGTTGCGAGTGACGAATCCAGCTAGGCGACGACGCACAGAAGCCTCCGTCCGGAGAGACGTTGGGTAATTAATTATTGCCAGACAGGCAGCAGTGTGTGTCTGTGTGATGTGGGGGTGATCGATCAACGATTCTTTCCTTTCCAAAGTGCCGCTGCTCTTAGCAGCTCATGGCAGGGCCGTGTGGACGGACACAAAGGAGTCTGACGGACATCAGGAAAGTTTGCTTGAGCTGAACGGGACTCCAGTTCTGGATGAGCTTTGACGTCCAAAAGACAGAGGAAATGTGTGTGAGGGCTGCAGACCTCCTCCTCCTCCTCCTTCTCAGGCCAACACAATTTCTGCAACTCTTTGGGGGATGAGGAGGATCGAACGCCCACTGGCACCTTTTCCCACTCCAACTGCACGTGAATGGATGGAAGAGCTGGTGACATTTTTTAATACGCATAATCCTCCTGGAGAGAAGGAATTCCTCCCAGTGGACGTGTAAAAAAACAAACAAACAAAAAAGATGTGAACGGCACGTCGCTGCTCGACCTCTGAGGAGCATCATGAACACTGAACATGTATATTTGAAAACCGCGGTGCCAGCGTCACCATTTCCTGCACAAAACTGGACTGCTGAGACTTCCCGACACCCAAGCAGGAAAAGAAGCTAGTTGATATATCTATCACCAGTCAAAGGTTTGGACACACCCAATGAATTTAATGTCTTCTTTCATTCTCATGACTACTGACATTGCAGTTTCTCACTGAAGGCATCAAAACTACTTATGAACACACATGGAATTTTGTGGGAACCAATAAAAGGGGGGTTGTGTGTAATCTCATGACTTGCTTTATTTTTTAAATTTGCACAAATTTTGAAGGAAAAGATTGTTTGGACTTGCGTGACCGGTTGAGATACAAACCGAATTTATGGCTGCAAATAAATTGAACTGAAGAGCATAATCTATGACCTCAAACCAAAAAAAGGAAGACCGGTAATTTGGTTATTGTGGCAGAACAATGAGATGTCTCTCCGCAGAGCGGCGGCGCCGTGCAAAAGTGCGGCTCTGCTTAAATTAAAGTTTGAATGCCCCGTTCTGTGAAACATTAAGCTGAGTCCGAAGCCAAAGTTGGGATTGAAGACATGAGGTTTCAATCTGTGCAGCGTTCCTTAAAAAAAAAAAACAACACACACACAAAACAACTAAAAAAAACACAGCCAATGGTAAGTGCATGACTCAAATTAGACGATTTTTAAAATTTATTTATTTAAAGCTGGTAGACTCACTCCGACAGGCGCCAGAGGATGAAAGGTCAGACGGAAGTGACCTCGCCGCCGTCGGCTCGCGTTGCAACGGTTACGCTCACACTTTGCACATCCGGCTAAGGGAAGGGCTTCTTTTAAAGGTGCAGTTGATGTGTCCTGGCGAGACGGAATGGCCCCGGAAACGCCTTTTGACAACTTTTAACGGTGACACTGACGCTGGCAAACAGAGGCTTCACTGTGGGATCAGCGCCGCCCAGTCCCAGTGTGAGCGCAGGCGTCTAGACCGGCAACCGCTATTGGCCTCAGGAGTCCTGCTATTAGCCTTATCCCAGTTCTGATCATGTTCATGGAGGTGTACGTGCGCACGGACAAAATATGCACATAAAACGAAACTAAAAAAACAGTAGTAGTAGTAGTAGTAGGTAACAAATAGTTCTGGGCATTTCGATTGCACTGGAGGCTTTCCTCCACCTACAGTCACATGACAGGTGGTGGGGTGTAGAGGCCCAGCTAGAGCCCAAGTGCAGACTTTCATTTTGAGCAAGTGCTCAAAATACGAACAGAACCAAGAAAAAGCAACTTTTCTCAGTGACGTTAGCAGTTCCAGGAGGCCAACACATGATTAGTAAAAACAAACAACCAATAAGCGCTGCAAAGTGTCAGGTGGAGTAAATTTGCAGATGACCCTGATCGCTCTCCTCCGAGTGGAGTGGTGCAGAAAGTCCCCTTTAGAATATCAAGAAAACGTCCAAAACCAAAGAGATGTTGGTCAGTTTGAGGAAGAATCCTGCAGTTCGTTTTTTTCTCTCTCTCTCTTTCTCACTTTCTCTCTCTCCCTCTCTCTCTCTCTTTCTCTCTCTGTCCCTCTCTCTCTCGGTGACCAGACCATCAAGTCTCCTCAGCGTTAGAGGCATCAGACGCGCAGCGAATCTAAACACAAAGTCAAATTATTTATACAACACCAGCGGGAGCCATTCTGTTTGAGTAAATCATGCTTTGAAAAAAAAAAAAGAAAGCTGAAAGCCTCATTGACGAGAACACAGTCACAGTTATGTAACTGTGATTGGTCGACGTTCCCAGCGTCACCGCCCTTCTCGCTCGCTTGTTGTTTGCGGCGCTTTCATTTATCACAACTGCAGGCCTGCTGGAAGACAAGTTGACCTATTGTTCTGAAACTTAGTAGAATTCCTACCTCAGACTTCCTAGACAGAGTTTGTGGAGTTCCTGCAGACTTTGAAGGTGTCTTATCACCAGAAATTCACTTCATCTGTGTTTTATGATCGTAATGTGTCACTAAAGTCATCCTACCTCTGCTAGTCGCTCTACTTTGTGGAACATCTGAGCTTAAAACGCACAGTTGTGAAAAATGTGTACTTTGTGATGTCACAAAGGGTGCCTGTACACCTCCTAGGTTGGTGACAGCCCCCCTTAATTTAGCGTTGGCTGCGCACTCTGTGACCGCCTCGTTTCTGTGCACTTCCTAATTTGTGGAAAGTCCTGCAACACGTCAGTTTTATCAGGAGGCTGTAAGCAGATGGCTAAAATGTTGGTGTTCATCGATATTTTATTTATTTATTTTTTTGTTGGGGTATGATTAGCCACGCAAGGCTGCTCTGGGATGAAAAAGTAAAAGCCGCCAGATTCTCCACAGACTGCCACAGTTGCAGACCGTTGTGATTCTGTGTCAGAGCTCCTGCAGCTCTGATAAGATTTGTTGGGGGAAATCCCATTTTCTCGTTCCTTCTCTCTAACAAAATTGAATTTGTAAACACAATATTGTTTTCCTCTCTAAGAGAGAGAAATAAAAACCAAAAAAACCCAAATATTTGTTCTCCGGGTTCGCTCCTGAGAGCTCGGACCCAGAGGGTAGGGATTATGCGCTAGTTAAACGCTGGCAGGCGTGGTTGCCTTCAGTTATCGGCAACGCCCTTTAACATGAGCAGCCTGGAAGTGTGTCATTCCAAAAGGAGAAATTCTACAACCGAGGAAAAATGCCGACACATCTCAGGGTCGGCAGCTTTTGTAATTATTGCTGCTGCTGGTGCAAACAGATCCAACAGCAACAGCGGAAACATGAAACACAGAAATCGAGAATTCCTGGACGCGAAGCGTAAAGACCATTTAAAGCTCCAAGAAGCGGAAAATAGCGGTCCCTCCCCCTCAGCCAAGGATCCACAACTGAATTCAGCATCATGTGATGCCTTAGGAAAAAAAAGTGCTCTCTTGTTGCCTGTAAAGAGAAAAAAAAACATGGCCTCGGCCGTTTCTGTACGTTGCTCAGCTGACTGAGAGAAACGAGGCCTTTCCGAGCCAATGAGTCAATGAGTCACAGCTCCGTCCGACGTCACAGTCATGTGAGGCTGAAGTGGGAAGAGGATGCAGGAGCTGCAGCTGGATGCAGGCAGGAAACCTCGACAGTCTCGACGCAGGACCCCTGATGTTCCACGCCATCCGTATTCTGCCCCTTTTCACGTCTTTATTTCCCGTCCCCCGACTCCAGGGCACCGGCTCTGCGGCGTCAATTATTCAGGAAACACCACAGATGAAGGGAAAACAAGCACGTTTAGCCCTGCGTTTACAGCCTCCCTCCTGCAGAGAACGCTGGAGGGAGGGAAAAAAATAATCTTGTTTCAGACAACAGAGCCGAAGCCAGGGAGAGGTGCGAGTAATGTACCAGTGCCATTTGTGACATCATAAAGGGCCGGTTCTGAGAACTGTATGGCTTTTTTTGAAGAAACGGTCCAATCCAAAGAAATGAAGGAGGGACGTCGTGTCTGGGGTGTTCGCTGACAGATGGACACAGATTATTGCTAGAAACAAAAAAAAACATCAGTGAGCAGAATTGTGGGTAATATGGTGCTTAAAAAAAAATAATAAAACCATGGTGACAGTGTGAAGTGGGTCATGGAGGATGATTTAAAGCCCACACTGTTCAGACTGTTAAAGGGAGCAGCTGTTAGTTCAGAAGTGCAACTTGTTCAGCATGTTTCCATCTCGTCTTGTTTCATATGAGCAACCAAGAGCTAAATAGAAACGCTCCAGACGCACCGTTTAAATAATGATTAGTCCATCTCGGCAGGTGATGGTGGCAGCGACCTACAGTTCCAAAAGTCGAAATTCAAGATGCCTTTATCGTCCCAGCGGTCCAATTTTGTCCTGCAGCCAGCAGTAAAAAAAAAAAAGGACATAAAGTTAAGAGAGCTGTTGGATTTTTAATCCCCAGAAGGGCTTTGTGCTTCCCTGCACTCCTGCCTGCTGGGATCAGCAAAACAACGACCAGTGTCTGCTCACATATCCATCGGCAGGAGCTCCCACAGTTCTGAGGTTTTCAGTCAAATACAATCGATCTGTCTGCCAACATGAACCTCACTCGTAAAATCGACGGCAACGCTGCTATGAGAGAAATCAGAGGCGGCTTGGAAGGACCATTCAGCCAATCAGAGCGCAGCGACCACCAGCATCTGCTCCCACATCCATCGGCAGGAGCTCCCACAGTTCTGAGGTTTTCAGTCAAATACAATCATCTGTCTGCCAACATGAACCTCACTCATAAAGTCAACGGCAACGGCGCAATGAGAAAAATCAGAGGGCGGCTCACAAGGACCATTCAGCCAATCAGAGCAGAAGGAAGGCCGGAGCTGAGAGCAGCTGGAAAAGTGCAAAAGAAGCAGAGGAGCCGCGTCGAAACAGGAAATACCTGCAGGACGGAGCTGCCTGCCACTGGCGTCATTTTTTGTTCCAGCATTATTCACAGAACTCAAGGAATCGGGAGAAAACTACCTAAAAAAAAACGAGTCCACCAGTCCAGCTGAACCTGGCAAAACAACCAACTGGACAATCGCTTCAGTTCTGTTGCACCAACTGAACAACATCGATGGTTTTCTTGTCACTTTCCGTATTTCAGTGAACTTTAAAAGAGTTTTACTTCTTTTAAGGTTTACTGAAACACGGAAAGTGTTTCATCTTTCTCTCTCTCTCTCTCTCTCTCTCTCTCTCTCTCTCTCTCCCGCTGACGTGATGTCCTAGCGAAGCCAGTGTCCGGCAGACATGTGAGGACGCCGCTCATTCATCACCAGAGACAATGATGGACAGTGTTCTCCACCATCTGCCGCCCCTCCCCTCTCCGTCCCACCCCCACCCCCTCCTCTCGACTGTGTCAGAGGGGTGAGGAGCTAGATGGGCGGGCCAGTGGCATGGGGTAGGGTCAGACCCTGCTACTCTGGATGCTTTTTTTTTGTAAATAATCTTTTTTTTTGCGGCAACGCTCCCTTTAACGTTCCCTCTTCTTCGTCTGCGATGCGGCGGGTCACACTGAGTCACAAGGCCGGCCAGCGACCACAATGGCACGTCTGTGTTCTGTCGGTGAGCGATGGGAAGGGTTAGGGTTAGCGCTGTGTGGACGCTGCAGTGTGTGTGTGTGTGTGTGTGTGTGCGTTTGGATATCTGCTAGTTGGCTGCTGCCGTTTACAGTAAATAGGCTGGAATGGTGTCCAGGTGCGTTTCATACGTGCGCTCCCTCCCTCTCTGCCCCCCAATCCCTCCTCCTCCTCCCTTGACTGAAGAGGTAAAGGGCTCTCTGTCGTGTGAAGAAATCTGCAACGTCTGCAATATTAATTTTTATAATAATAACCGCATGATTCAAAATTGCTGCAGAATATCTGGAGACGCAACGTCTGTGGCTCAACCATGGATGTTTTATAAGAACTGGATACCGGACTGGCAATGTGGCGCCACACTGATTTTTCCGAGTGGCCCCTTGAGGTACTGCAAAAAAAAAAAAAAAAAAGCAATTTTCCCATAACTGCAATACAAAAATCTTGGACAGAGCCATCTTGGACTCTGGGGGCCTTTTATCAACAACCAGGTCAGTTTTTGAAGTCTTGTCCCAGTTTGACCGGGCCAAGGATAAAGAGGCGGGGCTACAGCTGGCCTTGGTTAGCTGCTTGCCTGAGCCACAGGTTACTCATGGCACCTCACGCAAGAACCGCCACCAGGTCAGTGACCACACCCCCAACCAGGTGTTGGCTCCACCCTCTGAGACTGCCTTGGTGGGAAGTCAGCGTTTCAGCAGAGGGCTGTAAACAGAGGGCTAAACATGCTGCTCTGTAAAGATTGATGGAGGGTTTTATGGAGGCTTGAAAACGCCTATAAAATGGGTCCTTAAATGCACGATGCTTTGCTGTGCTATGAAACCAATTGAGTCATATCTGTGAAATGCCAACAAATGTTTATATGTGGTTATAATGAAATCACGCCGGCTATTTATTTTTCCAGTTTTACAAGATCCCAGCAGATGTCGTCCAGGCAAGGCCTCAACATGGGCGAAAGCGAGAGAGATATGAGGTGGGTGAGGGCGGGAGAGAGAGCGCGAGTGAGTGGAGAGAGTATATCACCTGTTCAAACAAGGTGCGGCAATTACGCTGCTTTGTTAAGCAGCAGATTACTGAGCACAAATAGCTGCCCTGCGATTTAGATTCTAAACTTTATGGTAACGGAAGAGGAGGAGGAAGAGGAGGAGGACATGCAGATTATTTTCATCGTTGCACGAGCAAGAATCTGCAATTTGTAGCTTTAAGCCTGCAACACAACAGTCTCACACACCTACACACACACACACACACACACACGTGTGCGCTCCTTTCATTTCTCCTCTCATCAGCAGCTTGAAGCCGTGTACGCCCCCCCCACACACACACACACACACCTCCCCCTTTGCTCTTGTCCGCCTCCTTGCAGTCATATGACCGCTGTTACGTGCACACGCGGCAGAACACAAAGTTGCTCTGTTAGCGCCGCGGCTCTGCCCTCTCAGATTGGAGAGCCCTCTCACTCACCCGTCTCCGCCGCCGCGGTGGGAGGGTGGGCGGGGGAGGGGTGGGGGGTCGAGGGTGGGGGGAGGTAACAGAGCGGCCCTCTGTGTGCGACGACCGGCCGAGATTAGAGAGGACGGCCGGCGTGGAAAGAGGGCGACGAATTCAGCCGGCGTCGGGTTTTTTTATATAACGAGTTGGAAAAAAAATATGTACATATATGTATTTTAATCTGCGCTGATTCCCAGAGCCCCGCCCTCAGATTAGCTCTTTTATCTGTGCAGTCACATTATAATAATGCAACGTTGTGGCTTCAGAGCTCCAATTTTGTACTGTGAGATATAATGTGTACGCAGTTTTACCGTCGTGTGTCATCACCTTTTCATGGCTGTCACTGTGTGTTGATAATAACAACAAGGTTTGTTTGGTTTCATTTTTAAAATGTACTTGACATCGGGTCTCATTTCACGAGGGGGCTGCCATGTTTGTACGGAAGCCTGGAAGAGGACAAACTCCAAAATACTCTTACGATAAATGGACCTACGTGGGATTTTTCTTCTCAAGCTCAACATTTCCGATGTCAGTATATAATTTAACAAAGATTAAAAGTGGGCTGACGGACTGTTTTCAAAGTGTGGTGCACATTCCCAGTATTGTATTGTTCTGCTAAATCTTAGACTGAAGGGGACACACTTTACTGAGTTGCTCTTCATCACAACCTGAATTGTTTGCAACACAAACACAGCCTTGTTTGCCGTTGACTTGCCTTTTTTTTTTTTTTTTTTTTTGCGTTGCGGCCCCTTGTAAAAAATAACAATGACTGTTTGAAAAACAAGTTCAATTCAGACGACTTTTTTTTTTTGTCTTTTATTGCTGATTGATCGTGGAGATTTTTAACACATTCGTGCAAAATGTTCCTATCGCAATGAGATCGGCCTTGGATGCCGTTTTTTATGAGATGCTTTATCTTGTGTGCACAATGAGAAACATGGACCTATTTTTCCTAAGGCTATAACATGTGATTAAACTCTCTGATTTATGTCCCTCCCGAGGCTTAAAAACTATTAGCAGCTGCAGCCGTCAGCCATGTGGACAAGTGATGTCACTGATTTTCAGACGTTGTATTCTTTCTTTCCCTTTTCGTCGTCGTAGCTGGCACCATTTCAAATGGCACAAATGCAAACTAGCAGATAAAATTTTGTAGGTCGTCTGTTATTTTGACGCATTGCAATTCACATCTTTGACCACTTGGTGGCAAGTGCTTAAAATAATTTATTTATTGTTATTATTATTTATGTTATTCAATATATATGTTTTCAATGATAAACTAAAAAAAGGCTGCACGCAACAGAGAATGGACAACCAGCAGGTGGCAGCAAGAAGGCTAACGTTAGCGAGCCAGCAGCAGCTAATGGCTGACCGCATCACAGCCTCGGTGGTTACCGACGTGCGCCTTTCAGATTTGACCTGGTTTAAACACCTATTTTTTTTTCAAACTTTAAAGAAGTCAATAGGATCCTGTCCTCTGTCCCCAGCATGAAAATAACCTCCCATATAGCCTATACAAAGCAGAGATTTGGCAAACAGTCTGCAGCCATAGTAACCACAGTAACAGCCATAAATGTAATACAAACTCTTCAAGTGCCTCATTTTAAAACTGTGTCAGTGTTGGACCCAATTTTTTTCCCCTTTCTTTCTTTCAAAATTAAAGAAAATCTGAAAAATCGTTCCTATGAGCACAATAGGAGCGCTCCTTGGTTCCTGCACCTCTGATTCCCTATGGAAGAGGGCAGAACCGCCTAAAACACATCAGAGGAGGAGCAATAAAACCTTGTATTGCTCACACGTTTAGATTGTGATTTGATTGGCTGATAACAGGTGAGTTTTCTTTTCCTTTTTTTTTTCCAAATTAATGCTCACATGTCTCTTGTAGACCGTCCAAATATTTGCAGAAATAAAGTCTGCTGTCTGACAACACCTGTCATGTAGGTCACAAATTTAAAAAAAACATACAAGCTTCACCGCAACAGGTGGACTTGGATAATCATTGGCATGTACAGTGGCAGCCAATCAACAGCCAGACTGCAACCTGGGTTGTCGCGAAACACAAACAATGGTGTTGGCGGCGTGATGCTCTGAGTATTTGGCAAACGCAGTGTGCTAAAGGCAGCGTGCTAACGAAGGCCAAGCCTGCAGGAAGTGGAAAAAAAAACCCTCACGCATGCGCGCCTGCATGCATCGGACCGCTCTCCCTTATATACGGTCGTCCACAATGCATAGCGACGCTTATGTAACGCATTACCTAACGCGTCCATAGCCAAACGATTGCTGGACAAACCGGCTCGACTTCCGTCACACTGAGAGTGTAGCCACACGAAAACCTGAACCCTGAGAACGGTCAGGTTGTACTCCCCGCCCTCCAACGTCTCTCCGAACACCGTCGCAAAAATGAAAAAATACGTAGCATTCGTCAACCCTAAACCATACGCTATAATGATGGATTGGATTTATGTAGCGCTTTTCAAGGCACCCAAAGCGCTTTACATTGAACCTATTATTCATTCACACCACATTGACACTGGTGGTGGTAAGGCAATGTGGGTTAAGTGTCTTGCTCAAGGACACAACGACAGACTGGGATGGAGCAGGATTTGAACCGCCAACCTTTCGGTCATTAGACAACCCGCTCTACCTCCTGACCTACAGTCGCCCCACACTACATTCACCCCACAAGACTATAAGCGGCGTTAGCTGTTAGCCACTAGCTTGACCGTGGAGAACCTGTTAAGAAATGAGAAAAAAAGCCAAGCTTGACCTTGTGGTGGGTGGGTTTTTGAACGCAGCCTGGTGTTTCCCTGTAAACTGCCTGCTGCTGCTGCACCTACCTGCATCTGCAGCCGCACCGTCCATCTGCTCGGGTCCCGATTACGCTTCTGCTAATTAATTGTTAGCCTGTTCACCCTGTAGCCCGCATGAGCAGCCGTGTCATTACCTCACGGACGTTTTGTGGCACTTTATCCGGGTACCTGGCAGGACTTGCACACCCAAAACACACAACACAAGTGCTGAGCCAGCTGGACGATAATGGCGGCAGCCCGCGTCAGGGACGCAGCTGAAAGGTTGCAGGTTCACGTCAAAGTAGCGCAGCGCTGGACAGATTTCAGAATTTTCTGCGCGAAAAAGTGGACTCGTAATATGGAAAAGCACTGGCACCACAGAGGCAGCGCCTCCTCTGGCCTGGAATCGAACTACACAACTCGTGGAGGCAAGAGTGCGCACAGGCAGAAATTGCACTTTGGTCGGCCATATTATTATAACATATTGGATGGACCGTCTTTTTTTTTTTTTTTTTTTTTTTTTAAAAAACAACTTCAGAACTGAGGAAGGATAAGCGAAAAACAAAAACGGAGGAAAGCCACACAACTTGTTCAACCTGCTCAACAGTCAGACTTCGCGTCAAGATCTCTCAGCTAGCGATCTCGCCAGTACACATGCCGACAATTGAAGAGCTCAATAAAAAGATGAAAGAAGACGCTGAGAGAAAGAAAGAGCATGGGAACGAGGCTCGTTAACGGAGCTCGGATCAGACCAGTGACCACCCCTCTCCTCGCCTCTTTACTCCACGGCCCTCGTGTCTCTAAAACCATCATGTCAGCTGGAGAAGGTGGAAGCTGAGAGTAACAACAGGATGGGACGGAGGTCGATCCGAAGAGAGAAAAGCGATGTCCGTGTGCAGGACGGGAATACACATCCAGGCAAGCACAGCTTGACCAAAAAATAAATAAATGAATGAATTAATCAATTAATTAATACACCGAAGCCTGGCTGGCTGGCTGGCTGGCTGTTGTCTCCACTGGCCGGTGACATTTGTCATTGTTTGTGTGTTAAACCCAGTGAAGACACGCGTGAAGGGCCGAACACGCCACCCGCTCTGGAGGAGAAGGAGAAGCGTCGGTCGCCTCACTGAGATGGAATCATAGAAAAAGGGAGGGCAGTTGGAGGCGAGTGTATTGCCAACAAAATTCTGCTTTCTGATTGTCTGGATTGTTATAGGTTTTATGTTGGGCCTAGTTCAACAACCTAGTTCCACCAGACTGTATTTTACAGTGGAGCAAGCTCCATGGGATGCATCATTGTGAAAATACTCCATCAATTCAGCGGAAAAACTGGCTTTTTAGTTCTCTGATTTGTTGGATCGTTGGCATATTTAGAGGGAAGTGGCCCAGAGTGATGGCACTAAAATGGGAGGGGTGAATGATAACAGCCCTTTGTGACATCACAAAGTTGTTGTTTTTTAAAACTGGGTATTTTTGCATAGAGTTCCTGAAAGTGCAACACAACCATGATGGGTGGACTCAGGATTGAAGTAATCAGTAGAAAACACAGTTTAGATGGAGAGAATTTCAACAGTCTGCTGAGCCTTGACGTGTATTTTTCCCTTTTGGGGTAAATTAAATTAAAATTCCTTTTCTTCGGATCAAATTTACACACGGCCAACGAAGAAAGACAGAAGTTGACATGAAGGAAGGGAAAACTGCTGCCGCTGTGCCAGATTAGTCCAGCGGTGCAGAAAATGAAAACGTCAGAACCGTCCGGCAGCAGCAGCAACAGCAGCAGCAGCTACACCTACAAACCATAAATGGAACGAACGCATGTGACTGTTTGAAAACAATGTCGGAAGGTTCGGCAACAGAAGCTCATTTCCCACAATGCCTCAGTCCCACCGCGGCGGCCATTGACAGCCGGCCATATGTTTTTGTTATCGTTGTTTTTTTGTTTTTTTTTTTTTTTATTTAACCGTCCTTCACTAAAAAAACCAAAACAAAAAATAATCTATCAGTGGAGAGTTGAGCGTTGAGTTCCGCTCCAACGTTCCTGATTGGCGGCGGCAGATAAAGGCGCCGCTGGAATTTATCCTCCATCTTCGCCTTCGTGTGTCTGACGGTACCGACGGCGAGCCATCGCAGATGCATCCAGCGTCGCCTCTGTGTCACATGCTCAGGGAAGCGCGTCGCTCTACCAGCGCGAACACACACGCCTCGCGCACGCACACACACGCACGCACACACACACACACACACACACACACACACACACACATCTATCTCGCATCTCTCCAAATCTTCTTCTTTGCTCGTCTCTCTTCTGCATCAACCTCCGCCCCTCTGCCCCATCTGCCTCACCCCACCACCCCCTCCCCCACTCCAACCCCGACCCCTCCCTTGCTCCCCCCCCCTCCCCTCTTCCCTTCTCGAGCATGTCACACACACACACACACGCACACACACACTCTCCTGGTGCTACGATCGCCCAAATCCCTCCCCCTCCCACCTTCTCCTCCTCACCTCCTCCTCCTCCTCTCGCCGTCGTCGGAGATGAAATAAAAGACGGCGGCGCTCAGAATATGAAAGATGAGACTGAAAAATGTCACGCGTCCACCTCGCTCTGTGCTCGGCGGCGGCGGCGGCGGCATCGGCATCGGCAGTCACAAAAGCATAACCCGCGCGTGCCGACATGGGGAGGGATGAACCACAGAAATCCTGATGTTCTTCCCCTCCACCATCTCCACCTCCACCACCTCCTCCACCCAGCAGCCTGCCTGCTCCGCTCCACCGCCAGGCCACGCTCCGGCCTCTCGCGGCACCTGCAGCCGAGCCCGCCGCCACGACACACACACGTTGCAAATTCACATTCGCCGTCGCCTGTGAAGTTGTAAGCAGCAAACACCTGATGTGTGTGTGTGTGTGTGTGTGTGTGTGAGAGAGAGAAACGGCCCCTTCCTCCTCCACTTGGCTCAATCGCACAGCTAACGGGCCTGGACAAGGCAACGCACACACACACACACACACACACACACGCACACACAGAGACATCGTTGGTGCATCCTTGACTCGTCCTACATCCCGTTGCTTACATGGAGCGAGCGACGCGCCTGCACCGAGGCCCTCGGTGAGGACAGTGGGATGGAGGATGCTCGGGGGAGATGATGAGTCAAAAGTGTCGAGTGGTGGATGGCGGCGGCGGCGGTGGCGGCGGCGGCGGCAGCGGCGGCGGTTGGCACACAGCTAGCAGGGTGGAGGAGGGGACTGGACAGCCTGCCTGCCTGCCTGCCTGCCTGCCTGCCTGCCTGCCTAGCTTGTCTTGGTGCCATCTGCAATTGTCACCTTCCCCCGTTTAGCCCAGAAAACAAAACACACACACACACACACACACAAACACAGACACACACACACACGTACACGCTAAAGGCTCCTGATGTGGCAGGTCTCTTTTCTCCTGCCGAGTCCAAAACCCAGAAAAAAAAATGGGAAGTAGAAACAGCTGTGTGTGTGTGTGCGCGCGCGCGTGTGTGCGCACGCGCGCACGTCGTCAAAGCTTACCGTGCTCACAAGGCAGCATCCATTTACAAATGGACACTGCAGACGAACCCCTTGCAGCGAGAGGAAGGCTGAGTGCAATCCACCCTTTAGTCCTGCTGCTGCTGCTGCTGCTGCTGCTGCTGCTGCTGCTTCATCTTCATACCGTCCCTGGTACACACACACCCTCGCACTCACACACGCACGCACGCACTCACGTACATCTCTCCTTTCCTTCTCTCTCCCTTCTCTCTCTCTCTCTCTGTCTCTGTCAGCGCCCCTCTTTCTCTGTCTTATTAGCGTCTGCTCCTCTGTATCCTCTCTCTCGTTTGCTCCAAGGCAGTTGAGACACTGCAGCGATGGGGGTGGAGGGCGTGTATATATGCGTGCGTGTGTGCGCTGTGCGCGTGTGCGTTTGTGTGTGTTTGTGTGAGTGAGAGCGTGTCAGAGAGAGAGAGAGAGAGAGAGAGAGAGAGAGGGAGGCAGAGGGAGGGAGTGCAGGACAGAAATGGAGGGAGGAGTCAGCGGAGAGGGATAGAGGAGGAGGAGGAGGAGGAGGAAGAGGAGGAGTGGCAGCGCTGGTCAGGATTTAATCATGAGAGTAAGAGAGGGAGAGAGAAACAGGCTTTGATGGAAGCGGCTCGGCGTGTTTGTTCGATGCCACCGCCACCGTAAAAATACAACAGCAACAAAAAAAAATGTAATAAAAATGCATGTTAGCCACAGGGAGTCGGCGTGAGCCCTGCTGGGCCTGCAGGGAGGGAAGGAGGCAGAGAGAGCAGGCAGCAGGGTTGGTTGTGGTTTCATTGATGACTGAGAAAACATAGATAGGGAGAGAGGGAGGAGGATGAGGAGGAGAGAGCAGAGGAAGGGAGGGCAGGGGAGGGGAGGGGCAGCGGTGACGACAGAGGAATGGGAGGGCGATTGGACGATGGTGTAATGTGCTGTTTCTGTGCCAACTGTCTCTGTGACGGTGGGGAAGGCTTCCTGCGCCGCCATTGGCCCCGGGCCGGGACTGACGGGGGCCGCGGCCAATGAGGCGGCACGCTGCACCGTGTGAATGGGGTTGGGGGGAGGGTCGAGGGGGAGGAGAGGGGTTTGATTTGCTTTCCGCTTCTCGTTCATCTCAGGAAGCCACGAAGAAGAAGAAGAAGAAGAAACACAAACAGAGAGAAACAGCAGTTGTGTTACAGGGGCATGATGGGGAAATTGGCTGCTTTGTCATGATAGATGTCAAAAGGTCTCCTGGCGTTTGTCTCTCTCTCTCTCTCTCTCTCTCTCTCTCTCTCACACACACACACACATACACACACTTAGACTCACACACTGTCTCCAGATCAGGTTTCTCAGGGTGTGTGTCGTAATGTAATTGGCTGGACTCCGTGGCTGCAGCGCCGCGCCGCCAGCTAATTAACTGGCTGCAGGCCAGCGCACATCTGCCGGAGTCCGGCAACTTTGCCCCGCCCCCTCGACCTTTCATGCGGCCCTTTTTTTTTTTGGCCGTTTGTTTTTTGTTGTTTTATTTTCCAACCATGCGACCCCAGCAGACACGTGGGGCATTGTCTCCCATTATCCTCCTCCTCTCATTAATTACAGCCTGGTCTTATTGTGCAGGTCCCTTCCTCGTCTGCAGCTGTGTAGCGCTGGACAAATAACATCTGCCTGGCGTGTGTGTGTGCACACGTGCCTGTGTGTGTGTGTGTGTGTGTGTGTGTGTGTGTGTACAGAATAAATCTCCACAATTTACTATACGTAGTGTGTGCAGGAGCTGCCAGTTGTCTCCGACTGCCGCTGAACTCACGCCAAGAGGTTTTTCATTCCCCAGGTTTTTTTTTTTTTAATTTCCAGGACAACATTTTGCACAACATGAGGGCCTTTAAAAACTGCACATGATAAATCAAATGAAGGGCAGCGCGGTAACATACTATAACTGCATTTCCATTACCCCTTGAATTGCGAAAAACCTAAATATCGCAATAAAAAGCTGGTAATGGAAACACCTGAACTTTGAAAAACCTCTAAAATATGACTAAAAGGTTTTCACGCTCATGAGGTGGTTTTTCAGACGTATCCATATAGAGCTATATCACAAAAGTGTTTTGAAAACACTTTTTTCGCATTTACACGCCAGCGGATGTTACGTACGGGGTCACGTGACCAGTTCACTTCAAGTGAAAATGCCGCTTTATGATTGGACGGAGGAGGAAGTGATTAAAGAGAAAAATATAACAACCATTCTTGACAGCAAACAAACAAAAGCAACTGTAATTCTCTTCAAATCTTATCCCTTGAGATTTGACGAGAATTACAGCTTATGCGCTTCACACCATTCAGTGGAAACACCTGCAAGTCGCAATTGTACTATTTTTTATTTATTCATTTATTTATTTATTTATTTATTAGAAATGTTGCTTTTATTTTTGCGAAAGCTGTTCTGGAAACGCAGGTATGGAAATGCACTTTACAAAACACCCTCAAACTCACTGTCCTCACATCACTCACTGTTTTTAAACTAAACCTGCAACAAATTGTAATTGACTTTTGTGCCTGTTGAGTATTTGTCACCGTCATTGCTGAAATGCATTTATTTATTATTCAACGTTGTTTTTGTGAAATGTATAACCTTGTTTTTACGATTAGCCACTGCAACCCCTCCACCTCTCAGTGAGTCTCTGCTCTAGTTTGTCCAAGCTGCATTTGTAAATAAGAATCTGTTCTTAGTTGCTTGCCTGGGTCACTAAAGGTGAAAACAAAAGTTGCTAAAGGCTAAACGGCAGTGACGACGACGCGCTGCGACGTCAGATTGTCTTTAAACGCGTCGAGGCGCTCGCTGGCTCGCAGACTTTTCGTTATTTTTATTTTTTTTGCGCTCTCCCGTTTGCCGTCAACGTCACTTTCCGCCCTCCCATCCGAAGCAGAGTGCCGCTGCATCTCCCGGCCCCCTGGTGTCGTCGCTCCTCTCGCTTTGGAGAATTTACTTCTTTTACCTTAAACACACAGCGGGGGAGGGTTTCATCCCACCGGCTACTTGAAAACTTTGCATCACTGCAGCAGCGCCAACGACGGCTTCTCTGAGAGGAACCTGACAGGAAAGACAAAGTCAGTCCAAAGAAATGTGTTATTCCCGCTCGGGATCTCAGGGGATGTTCTCTCCCGCTGCCTCCTGACCCCTCTGTCTCCTTCAACTATTTTTTTTTTTTTTTTTTACCCCACCTCCTCTTACCCACCCATCGCTTTTCGCTCCACACAACCCTCACATATCCCCTTTTGTCTCTCCCCAGATTGTCTCTGTGCTTCTCCCAGCTTCCTGTCTCCCTAATCCTTAATCCTGTGGAAATCGGTCAGGCAGAATGAGCCAGCTTTGATCAGGCTCTCATATCAGGCGTGCTAACAGTGTCAGCACACCCGGATCCCACCGAGGATCCCACAGAACCCTGGAGCCCGGGGCTCGGCTTCAAACAGGCTGCCCCCCCTCTGTCCCACCCCTGACTGCCGCTGTAGAGGAAGGGGAGAGGGAGGCCGCAGAGTTCCTGCCTGGCATCGGGATTTAACCCCGTTTATCTGAGACGACAATGTTTGGCTCGTGGCTCGCCGTGGGAAGAAAAAAAAAGAAAAAGAGTGAAGAGCCGGAGGAAGGCGGCTAGTTTTGGTGGGTGTGGTCGCAGAAACACCGAGCGGCCCCTCAACGATGAAATCCCTCAACCTGTGCCCCTGGTTTGTGGACATCTACAATCCACGGTGTGACTGCTTCCTGACCTGGTGGCAAAAACTCATCATCTATAACAGTCAGCACCTAAAAAAAAGTTCAGTTTTGTGTTGTCCTGCAGAGTTCAGTCATCTCTTGAATGGTGCACCTTCACTCCACTGACATTTTACAACATTTTGCTTCCATCCTGTTGGGCAACACTGACGAAAGTGACACTAGTCCGTCCTTCTTGTGATGTCCCAAAGGGCACGATATCTCTCCCGGCTTTGTGACAGTGCTGCGAGCCAGGTGTTGCCTCCTCCCGCTGAGACCGCCTCCTTTTTGACCCCCTTCAGAACATGCGGAAGGTCCAGGTACAAAACGCAGATCAGGTTTGGCAGGCGGCTGTACACAGAGGGTTAAAGATGCTGTTTTTCTCATGTCCTCGTCCTCAAGATTCTGGCAAATGAAAGAAACTTTTAACATTTGAATTCATCTCCTTGGTAACTGGCTGAGACTTAACCTGAATAATCACAGAAATGTGTGAAAACCAAGTACTCTATTTATTTTTATGTTTTCATTTGCCTTTTTTTTTTTTTTTAATTATTTTTAGTAATTGTTTTGACCGTCTGCACATAAAGCACTTACAGTAACTGTAAATGTTGGCCTGCACTGCATTGCATTAGGCTGCACCAAAAACAAGCACACATGACCGGGAGGTGGGACAGCGAAGACAGTGTCCTAGTAATCAGCACCGAAGTGGAGTCAGGTACTTTTTATCAGGGGGAATCACTCTTAACAGTAGCCAGTGTGTGCATGAAAGTGTCTGTTTTGATAAAGTTTTGGGGGTACAAAAAAAAACAAAACCTAAAGCCATGAAGGACCACGTGACCATCCTGCCGTTTGCAATAATCACTGCACAGGAAGTAAAGAAGGAAAAGGTATTTTCCCCTCCTTTCTTTCTTGCAGTTCGAATCACAGTTCAGCTTTCTCAACGCAATGTCTGACATCTAGTGGCCAAATTCAAGTACTACAGTATCTAGATAGAATCGGATTGTTTGTTTTGTTTTGTTTTGTTTTGTTTTTGTTGTTTTTAACCTGTTCAAGATAAATTGCAATTGACAAGTTACAGATCCGCTTTAATCCATCCTTTTAAGTCATTTGTGTTCCTAACTGTATTGTGTGACTGCTGTTGTTTTGTTGTTGTTGTATGTATTGCTGGAACTTTGTATTTGCTACCCTCTTGGCCAGGTCGCTCTTGAAAAAGAGATTTTAATCTCAATGAGTCTTTTTTACTTGGTTAAGTAAAGGATATTGATCGATTGATTCGTTGATTCGTTGATTGATGTTGATCTTTGACCTTTCCAGTTTGTAAAAAAAACAAAAACTACATAAAGGTTGGGAGGTGACAGTCGTGTCCATGCTCTCGACAGTAGAATGGAGGAAGTAATGTATCGTGCCGTCGGTGGCAGTGTTCTTGAGTCGCTCAGACAAATTGTGAACAGGACCAATTGTGTGTGTGTGTGTTTACTATTTATGTCAGTATCTTTCGGGACAGTGCAGCTGTTCCTTCTGTGCTCTTTAAACAGTGAAACCCAGGGCGCTGCGTGTTTTGCGGGATCACCGGCTCTGGGAAACAATCGTCGTGATGGACGCGAACGACGCAGCCTGGCCACCCGTGCGCGATGCTGCTGCTGTCTAAAGTGGATTAGCAACCGCCACACCTTCCCCTACTAATCTGACTGGCGGTGGTGGGGGCCAGGAACAGCCCGGGTCGCTCCGGTTGATCCGCGGACCCCCAGCCGTCAGGAGTGTCGAGCTCATCGAGGTGTGGCTGCCCGTCCTTTGTGTTCAGCCCAGACGTCTTGAATCCAGTTTGTTGAGTTTTATTGCTGCGATGAGATAAGTGGCTATCATTGAAACCGGCACCTTCTTCTTGTTGTGGAGCTGCAGCACCGGTTTCAGTCGGGGTGAAGCACTGGGCTTTTAATTGAGCCTCCATCTCCCCTTGAATATATGTCTCTCCTGCTGGGAGCAGATTGTACATAATCTGGAAGAAAAGCAGCTCTTTGCAGACTTTAGTAATCCCTCCTCTTCACACACACACACACACACACACACACACACTGGAGCTGGAGGGAATCCCGCTGACCCCTTTCTAAACCCTAATGCCTAATGTCTTTATCAGCAGGAAAGACACTGTCTGGCCTGGCATCGACTCAGCGGTCCATTGTCAAGCCTCCTCGTGTGTGTGTGTCTGTGTGTGTTTCCAGAAGGCTCCTCCGCATGCTTCCCCTGTCGTGCAGATTTAATCAACACGGGAAATTAAGAGCTTTGCCCCGTGGAGACTCGGGCAGCCGACACTCTCACAGGTGGTTTTCACCAGGAAACCAGGAAGAGGAGGCGGACAAAACAGTGATAGGAGGGCTTTTTTTTGTTGTTGTGTTTAATTTTCTATGATAAAGGTTAAAAGTGATGCGTAATTTGACGCGTTTAAATCTACTGCAACCATCCAGTGAAGTGTGTGAAGTTTTCGATTCCACTTTTTAACCACATCCAAACCGCAAACTGAACAGAAATCCCACACTGCTTGTTTTACCCTAAACGCAGAAATGTATCATGCACTCCGCTGCATCACGATCTCTGACGTACGTTTTAACTCTACTGACGTGTGTCTGCCACAGATGCCTTGTTACCGTTTGGCCAAGAATTAGTCATTGCACTGTGAACTTCACATTGCTTCGCCGTGAGTGAACTCCTGATTTTAAACTGGGTCTTCGGATGCTCAGAGCGCAGCGCTTATATTCTGTCGTGAACCTCTGACTTTTACACCCAGAGGGGGGAGACGAGGCCTGATATCCATGACCCCTCGGGCCTTTTTGGGTTGGGCTGCATACTGACGAGGCTCTCCAAGCAGAACGGGACGACGAGCCAACAAGTGCAGCTGATGCTCCGACGGTGCTGCGCGGTGTACAGGAAAAACAAAACACGCCAGGGCGAAAAACCGGGACGGATAACTTGACTGCTGCAATGAAAACGTTGACCTGTTTATGGCTGAGCGAAAAGTCGGGTCGACTACAGTGAATGTCCATCCCGCAGGCCCCTCATCAATAACCCCCTAACCCTGTTTGATCCGGTCAGGAGACAGAAGCGTTTCAGAGGCAACAATGATAATAATAAAGAAATGTGTTTTAGGGCTTCCGTCGAGGATTTCTGCAAAAGAATGTTTAGTAGATGCACGGCTCGCGCTCATGGTTGCACTGAAATGCTTGTTAACCTTTATTATTCTGAAATAAAACCCCGGATATTGAGATGTTTTGTCCTTGCAGCACAGGCTGATGGCAGCTTCTCTGCAGTGACACTCATCAGCCTGCGAGGTCGCCACATCATACAGGGCCTCACACTTTCAGTGAAACTTTCTTTCTGTGTGTACACATACATATAGATGTATCTTTTTTTCTCCAACTCTTCCTTCTTGTAAAAAAAAAAAAAAAAAAAAAAAAAAAATCTTTATTTTGTAGATTTTCAAGGAATGGATTTGTAATCATTCAAAAATTTACAAAGGCCTCAAAAAAAACCCAGTAAAGACAAATAGAGATTCTCAACGTGTTGTCATCAATGACACATTTTTCATGCCCTGAACATAAAGCATTGTGGTACCAGGTTCTGGTACTCAATGTAGTTTCCTCCTCTCACCACAAAGCATAATGGCCTCCTGAAACGGGTTCTTGTTCCTGGGAATGGAGATCTCGCTGCCTCGGAGCATCTTTGGGTCAAAGTATCGATAGTCGTCCGTCTCCGGGTGCGACTTCAACTCCATCGAGTCCTGTCATAGGGAGGATTGGAATTAGTTTAGTTTAGTTTAGACTGCCAAGTTACAAAATGTCATCCAGTCGCTGTGTTGTTAACGGCTTCGAAGCAATCGAATGGGCCTCCGTTTTATTCCAGCGTGTAATAAAAACTAAAACAAAAAACAGCCCAAGCCACGTCTCTGTGGTGACGAACGGCATGGACAGCAGCAATAGGCAGGCACCATTTCACCACATGCTTGTGTGTTGAAAGCTTTTGCAGGGACTAGTTGTAAACACTGTGGAAATAACTAGTATGACTCGAGTAGGAAAGAAAGATGTACCTTCACGCAGCATTAAAATACAGAAGTGTCCCGTATGTGACAATTAAATGAAGCGTCCTGTATTTCTGAGTTGTCCTGAACGTAAATTTATTTTCGAAACAGACTCGCATTCGTTTCCATAGTTTGCGTTCAAAACCATAATCTGCGTAGCTGCACCGGTCCGCAACACGTGCGCACTGGCTGCGAGCACTGCGGGAGGCGTCCTTTTTTTTTTTTTTTTTTTTTTGAATGAAAGTTGGCAACGCTACACAGCATTTCCCTCACCAAAAACATTAGAACAGCACGTTCGCAAACTTCGCGAGGGTAGTGTGTCAACTGGCGTCACAACTAGGCAAGGACCCAACTGTCAATTGACAAATGCACACTAATTCAGAATCAACTGAATTTGTGCTACATCCACCAAGCACTATTATTGATGTGTTTTAATTGTGTCACATGTTGATTAGCCGGTATTGTTTTGTCCTAGAGACAAATGATGAAGTGTGCCACTGTGCCTTGATGACAAATTTTACGTGTTGGTCACGTGCTCTGAGAATCTCTATAGCCGAATCTGTCCGGGCCACCAGCAGGCATCGCGCTGGATATGGATCCTCAGCGGGCGTTCCATCGTTCAAGACCGAGCCTCCTCGGCTGGGAGTGACGGCTGGACATTAGCTATAAAGACGACGACGACGACGACAGCAACACAAATAACGCCGGCGTTTTTTGTTTTATTTTGTTTTTTGTTTTTTTTGTTTTTTTTTTATCCTCCTCGCTGTGCTTTTGCCTTTGTCCAAGGCTCACGGTAGCGAGGGCAGCGCTCCTGCCGTTCCCAACGCAAGAAAATCAGCTAGTGGTGACTAGCTGCCGCCGCCGGGATGTATCATCATGTTGTCACCGAAAAGTAGCTCCTAGGACGTCGGAGTGTAAACGGCGAGCAGAGAAGCCTCTACGAGGTTGCCACCAGGCGACCGATTCTGCGTTGGCCACAGCCGCGGAGCCCACTGTTTTCGGCGATATGGCGGAGCAGGGCTACACGTCTTGGTGAGTGCGTACAGCCAATCTGGCTACCGATTAGTAGACGAAGCGCTTAGCTGGCTTCTACGGCTGGTTAGCCGCTGATACTGGCAAACGCTGAACGACCAGGTCCCCCCCCATTGCAATGAATTGTCCCCCCACTGATTTGTCAGGCATTCGATTCCATTTGCATCTCATTTGGAGATAGACTTCAATCGTGCAAATCTATTTTTTCCTGCAGCTAGGATGTAGCTAGCGGCTAACTAGCGGCTAATCAGCCCCACCAGCTGATTCTGTGCTAACGCTGCTAGGGGGTTTGTGTAATTCCAGCAGACGTTGCCAGTTCTTTTTAAACTCGGCTTTCGCATTATATTAGGGTGTTGTGGTGATGCAATCAAAACCAAAGATGGAAAGCCGTATGCACATTTGGAGCGCTGAAACGAGATGGAGCAGCGGCTTTTGCTAAACGCACTGGCGTTTGGCTAGCGAGTCGCTGGATGCCTTGTCGCCATTATTACCTCCGCTCGCCCTGCTTGTGTGAATTGGTTCTTTTTTTCACATTGTGTACAGCCCCGACGTACAGCCAGAGTGCCAAGTACGGCGGTGGACGTTAGCTGTGTCAACAAGTTAGGTGCTGGGGGGCCGTATTGCTCGCATTAGTCGTCGAGCCTCCGCACCACCACCTCCACCACCACAACCTCCTTCACCCGTCACACAATAACAAAGGTTCTGCAGTAGATGCTAGGCTAGCTTGCTAACTGGCATCGCAATCATGTCACCCCCCACACACTCCCCGACACCACCACCACCACCCCAGGAAAAAAAAAAAAAGCCAGCATCGGGATGCGATTGGCACCGTGACACACGACAGACCGCCACGGATCAGGGGGGTTGTGTTCGCCGAGGATGTTGCGTCGTCGAAAAAAAATCGAACGACACTTGAACGCGAACTGCTGATGTGTGTGTTTGAGGAAGCCTCAGCGGTGGTGATGCTCTCAATGAAGACGGTGTGACTGCTGTCTGGGCCTACGCGAGTAATGCAGGCAACATGACGCTTGTTTGGCCCCAAGTATGTTGTTGTGCCGTTTTTTTTGTTTGTTTCGATTTTCATTCCTGGTACAACACTCCTCTGTTTTATTGTGTCGAATTGGTTTTGGCCAGGCTTTGGCCACACTGGGCTCATAACATGGCAGCTCTGCACAAACGGTGTATTCTGATAGCATTACTCCCACTGCAGTGGCATTTCTTTCTTTTCTTTTCTTTTTTTTTTGTTTTGCGTGTGTTGTGTGTTTTGTTTTTGTTTTTCATTGAGAATTTTTCTCAGCTGTGAAATGGCCTCGGATGTTTTCACTTGGTGTCAGTGGTTGTGTTGACACACTTAATTGCGAGTGATTCACCAAACTCAGCAATGTGTATGTGGTTTTGGGGGTTTCGGGGGAGCCACCGAATGGCTTATTTGTTGGTCTGTTAAATGACCAATGCGACTGTTTAAACCCTATAATGCTGCCTGAAATTAAAAAAAAATATATATAAAAATAAAATAAAAAGCAATAATACAACCATAGTGGTATCCATCCCTTAGCTTTTAATTTGATCCCACAAGAGTTTATTTGTTTGTTTGTTTGTTTGTTTTTACCCCCTTGGGTCTTTATCAAATGATGCTACTGTGACAGTTCACTGACTGGCTAAAGGTTGTGGCTGAGAAAAAACCTGCACGCTTGTAATTTCACCATGGCACAAGAGGCACCTGGGTTGTTTGTGTTTTTTTTTCTTTCTTTCCCTGCCGTGTTGAGTGTTGTCAAGTCTCAAAGGGCGCGCGAGTGTGAGTGTGAGCTGGTAGACTGGAGGAAAAAAAATGAAAGCGAAAAGGATTGACAGCTATTACTGTCATTTTATTGGACCTATATATTTCTGCGTCACATGGTCCGGCCATGTTAGCCGCGGTTCTGAAAGCGGTGCACTCATATCGTGCCACATTCTCTCTTTCTCTCTCCCTTTATTTTTTTTCTTCTTTTTTTAAACCATCAATTTAAAACACAGCAAGTTCACATCTACATTGGAAATATTGGTGGTGGGGGAGGGAAGTGTGCACCGTGAGCACAATCTCTGGACGTCAGCAGGAAGTTGGCTGCAGGGCCCTGGCGGACTGGGTGCGGGGTGGCCAGCTGTCGTGCTAACTGCCCACAAAAACGCTCCCTTAAAGTCGGCTGGTCTGCCTGGCCAGGTGGGGGCGACGTCTGGGTGTTTGGAGGCCGAGAGGAGGCAGCCTGAGCCTCACACACACACACACACACACCTGTGTGTGTGTGTGTGTGTGTGTGTGTGTGTGTGTGTGTGTGTGTGTGTGTGTGTGTGTTACTACTAATCTGTATCTTATCTGGATAATCACTTCCAATCTGCTGGCATTCCAGGGGGTTGAATTTGAGGACGGCAAGATTTTATTTTTTAAAGTGGTGTGTGTGTGTGTGTGTGTGTGTGTGTGTGTGTGTGTGTGTGTGTGTGTGTGTGTGTGTGTGTGTGTGTGTGTGTGTGTGTGTGTGTGTGTGTGTGTGTCATCCAGGGTCAGTGACAACAGTTGGTGTGTGGAAAAAAAACCTCGGACGGTTGAAGTGCTGCTGCTGTTGTTGTTTTTTGTCAACGGTTTGTAATTGCAGTTGTTGTGGGTCACCTCAGGCGACGACACTCTTTGCACGAGGTGAGCCAGAGACGGAGTGGAAAACATGCACCAGATGCGGCCATTGTCACCCTGATTCCTCAGTCTGATGTTCTGTTGCGACACTCTGACTCTTGATAAACTCTTCTGCATTGGCCGAGCCTCCGTGAAGCCTTTGGAATATCATAAAGAAGGAAATTAAAGTTGCCAATTTCTGGAAAACACCAAGTTGATGCAGAACTCAGCGGATGAAACCTGTTTGCAGAATCAACTCTGAGCTGATGAGATGGTTTGACTCTGACTCGGTCGCAGAGGAGCGTTCATCTGTGCTGATGCCAGCAATTTTGCTTAAATATACTTTTTAAATTTTTTTGCTGCTAAGATGCGACACGTCTCTTGTTTATTTAATTTTTCTCCGCAACATTCCAGCCGGCGCTCAGACGCCACCACAGTCCCACACAGCCTCACAATTTTCAGATGACGGCGTCATCCCGAGTTCCTCCGGCAGGAACCGGCTCTCTGCTGCCTCGGAAACTCCAGCAACAGGGTCACTATCATTACGGGCTAAATTTATTTCTGCGCACACAAACACACTCACACACACCACAGTAACTGTTGGAGCGATGTAGATTTTTATTTAGCCCCCCACTGCCACAGAATCTGAACGAGAGAAAGGGGAGCAGCAGCTTCCTGGAATTCCTGGAGTTGGACCTGCTGGTGGCTGAAGTGTGCAGAAGTGTCCCAATTCATGTTTCACACATTTCCGCTGCTATTGACAAAGATTTTTTTTACAACATCAAGGAGGGAAAAAAAGAGCTCCAGTGTCGGCTTCCACTGAGTCGGCAAAATGTTGCAGTCGAAAAAATGATTTTTGCTTTTGCAAGCAGGAAGAAGGAGGAAGGCCAGCCGAGGCTGGTCTCTTGCCCTTGTTCTTCATCTGCTACTTCCTGGAAGTCTTCTTCAGTGCATTGCATCAAAACTAGTTTCCATTGCCCCTAGAATTGTGCAAAATAATAATAAACCTCTCAAATATGGGTAAAATGTTTTGACACTCTGATGCGTTGATTTTTCAGACGTATCCATATAGAGGTATATCGTGAAGATTTTTACATGTCACTGAATGTGACATACGGGGTCACATGACCAGTTCACTTCAAGTGACAATGGCGCGTTGTGTTTGGACGGAGGAGGAGACGGATTATTTTTTTTACAAGTAATCAAAGAGAAAAACATACCAACCATTCTCGACAGCAAACAATAGCAAACGTATTTCTCATCAAATCTTGTCCAGCGAGATTTGACTAGAATTACGGCTCGAGCGCTTCCCCCCCCATTCAATGGAAACACCTGCAAATCGCAATTGTACTTTGTCGAAATTTTAGAAATATCACTTTTCTTTGCAATGGAAACGCAGCTACTGTCTGGTCGTCTTTCACTTATCTGACTGCGACGCTAACTCCTGGTAGCGGCTGAAGCCATGCTCCTGTTGCTGGTTTGAGGGAACCTGCTCCTCACCTCCAGACACTGTGACCGACTCCACTGGGTCGACTGTCTTGTCTGTCTCTCGCTTCATCCGTCTGTGTCCTCAGCTCACCTGCAAATAAACCTTTGGCCTTTTTATTTTTATTTTATTGTTGTGTGTTTAAGCCATTGTGCTAATTTACGACGTGTTGACTTCTCTTTGAGTGAGCGGAACCTGCCAAGCCTCTGGAGTGGCGCAGCCTCCACGACGTCCCTCTGCCGATGTGGGACTGACCTCATAAAACCGTTCTTGCTGTTCTTGAATCGGTTATTATAGTCATGTGACCTCGCCTGCCGTACCTGCCGACTTAAGTCCTGGCAGGGAGGTTAATCCAGAACTGCTGGCAGGTAAAAAGAGTTTTTTTAATTGCCTGAGTCATTTAATTGTTTCCTGCACTCACACTGAGTTCTTCTTGATCTTTTCAAACAGTCACGCTTTGCCAGACTTGAAAGTAAATGGGGAAAAAAATGAAGGAATAGTCATAATCACAGAGCGACAGCTCCCCTCTTGTTCCTCACCCGCAGCAGTTGGAATGATGGATGAAAGAAAGTAGAGAAAAGCTCGTTTTTGTGTGAATTAAAACAAGATCGGCCTTTTTTTTTTCTCTCTTTCTTTTTAATTTGTATTGGAACAATTCAAATGCAAACAAACACTGCACACACTTTGTGCAGACCAACAGAATCAGCCAGTTATCAGCTTAGCGCTTTTTTCTTCCCAGCACCAGTGTGTTTCACATATATCTATATTTTGCAGTCTGATCAGGCAGCTGCTGTCTGGATAGACACACACACACACACACACACACACACATGGCTGCTGGCAGCTGGAGTTGCTACTTCCTGTCTGTTCCGTCGCCGTGGCTGCAGAAGGAGGATACACTTTTTTATTTTTCCTGAAAGAGACGTTTGGTGTTTATCAGCGTGACGCAGCGTCACATCACATCCCGAATAATAGTTGAGTAGTCGTCGTTTTGCTCCGTCTGTCTGTCAGCGGTCTGAGTGTTTTTGGTGTCACTTTCTCTTCCTCCTCCTTTCAGATTTGGCTGCCTGTCAGAAGGCTGCTGTGAAAGTCTGACCTCTTCAACAATGGAGTTTTGGTTAGAGTCTGTGAAAGTTGAGCTTCTTTGTCGTGCAACATTTCACTTCATTTGACTATCTCGCATTCGCAGCTTCTTTTTTGTTGTTCTTCCGGGTCGGTCGGGTCGGAGGTGGTGCAGGGGGGGGCACCCTGGTTTCGTGTTCTCTTCAGGATCCACTGGTTTGACTTCTTTCCAAGAAACTCGGTGCCATCGTGCGTGTTTGCCGGCCTTCTCACCAAACAGCAGGTTGCTGCAGGAAGCGTTGCCTCTCACTGGGTTCAGATGCTGGGATGTGCTTGGGTGGCAAGGTGCAGTTTGATTATTGTAACACTGGTGCGGCGCCGCACTGCTGCTTGCTGGTTTTGTTTTGTTTTGTACTGCCTGATGTCTCTCAGTTATTTGCAGAATGTGATGTGTATATCTTTTCGTAAATGCAAAACGGCTCAATGAAAAGACCGGTCTGTTCAGCTCTGCTTTTGTGCCATGCAGATGTTATCAGCGACACTAGCTGCGTTATGTCATATGTTGTATGGCGGAGGAGGAGAGGGAATATGTCAACCATTCCAGACGGCAAACAACATCGAAATGTAGATTTATCGCAAAATGTTTTGTACCTCGCTCCTCTTCAGGGTGGGGAGGCGCGGGACGAGATTCACACCATTCATTGGAAACGCCTGCAAGTCGCAATTGTACTTTGTCGAAATTCTAGAAATATCGCTTTTATTTTGCGAAAAACTGTACCGGAAACGCAGCTACTGTTATTCAGAACCGCGTTGTTGTGTTGAGTCATTGAAAGAGAGGGAAAAACTTCAAAACCGTAGCCCTCTGTTTACAGCCTCCTGCTAAAACTGCTTTGTTGCACCAAACGAGTGCAAGGTCAAGACACATCCCGTGGAATTTTCAATGCATTTTGTGACATCACAAAGGGATGATTTATTTTCCCGGAATTGTGCATTTTCCGCACAGGCTTGAAAGAAGAAGCGAAGGTGTGGTGATTGCTGCTGTGGGTGATTGTCGACAGCTGGTGGGAGGAGTTTGACCTCTAAAGTTTGAGTCCCGCCTCCGATCCTGATTCTCACTCACTCACTCGGTCAGCACAGCACAGCGACGCTCTTTCTTGTGGCCTGCTGACCCTTTAGTGGTCAAGTCATGCATGCGAGCGGCCTCGACGCTATTAGAATTGTATTACTGAGGGGAGGGGAGAGCGAGCAAGAGAGAGAAAAAATAAACCCAGTCTGTCTGGCAAACAAGGGCGTCTTATGGTGCGATGGGCCTCCGTCCAGCCCCTCAACAGTTCCGGGATTGTGTTTTGTTTTTTGTTTTTTTGTGTGTGTGTGTGTGTGTGTGTGTTTTTTTTTTTTTTAAATGTTCCATTCATCCGTCGCATCCCAGCCATGTTTGCCGCCGCCGTTCGCAGAACTCAGCCGGAGCGCTGCGATGGCAGAATATGAATGAGGCCTGCGGCTGATTAAAGCGGCCGGCGGCGCCGCCTGCTGTGTTGACAGGGAGGCGGTGACATCACTAGTGTCTGTGTGCCGCCTGCCGGAGAACAAGGTCACTTTTCTTGGTGGCTTCGCCCTCCGCTGGGGCTCAACCGTTTCGAGTTGAGTTAAGATGTTTGTATCCTAAACGTCGGCTCAGCCGAGCCTCTCAGTGTCGTGTGACGTGCTTGTGATCGGGATGCACCGCTGCAGATGCCAGTGTCGGGTATCGCTACCCTGACAACGTGGTTGAGTGCTCTACCCGTAAAATACTTGCCGATACCACAACAGCGATACCCGTTTGTGCACATATGTAGAGATATACACTACCGGTCAAAAGTTTGAACGCACCTTCTCATGCAGTTCTTTCTGTACTGCAGATATACTGAAGATATCAAATATATGAGCAAGATATATGTAATTATGCAGCAAAGAAAAACACGTTTAATAACTCTAAAGATGCTTTCTATGAAAGATGGCTACTTTGAAGAATTGAAACATAAAACGTGTTTGAGTCATTTCACACTGTGTGTTTGTATGTATGACAATTTCATTTGTGTTTGTACTGGAGTGAAACTTGTGAAAGTCGCCTCATGTTCTAGAACAACATGCTGAAGAGTGTTGTTCAAACACCAGAACATCTGTAGTAGAAGTACTTGTACTTGCTTATTAAGTGCTATGGGTATCAGTGAGTACCAAAATGCAAGTACCCGCACTCGTTCTGTAAAAAAGTGGTACCAGTGCATTACTAGTTGATGATGATGATGATGATGATGTGAGTCTCCAGCCCCTCCACCCAACACTGCCCCGACCCACCCGCCCCCCTCCACCCTACCAGAAACCCGTCATCACCCCTCGGCTGCTCGGTAGTCAGACAATTATTTAGAACTCTGCTTGTTGTTGTTTTCTCTCTCTCTCGCGCTCTCTCTTTTTACGGAAGGGCCGTTATCTGTGTCAGCGAGATGACGTGTCGGCACAAAACCAGGCCGTCCTGTGCAGCAGCTCAGCAGATATCACTGGGATGGTTTTTAGCTGCTGACTCTTGTGTTTCAAAGCGCAGGTGTAGCGCGCGGCTAGTTGGCAAGCAGCAAAGGTAGCGGATTAGCTCTGAGTCACAGTCGCTGCTGCTGCTGCTGCTGCTGCTGCTGCTGCTGCTGCTGCTGCTGCTGCTGCTGCTGCTGCTGCGGCCAACGCCGCCTTTAGTTATCAGCACATCTGCAGCTTCTGATGTTGCAACTTGGATGAATTCAATGCAGTTGTTCAGGACCTGCTGGTCTCTTTGTTCTCTGAGGAGTTTTCTAGTCTAGCTGAACTGACTCGCCGGCTTCAGGTGTGTCTGACTTGTGTGTTTGCGTTTGCGAGGTGACCTGCAGACGTCTTCTTCTCAGCAGAACTTTCCGACTTCCTCTTTCTCTCTCGGGAACAGCCAAAAATAAAGTAAAAACAGTTTGAGAAGCAGTTTCAAATCGTGTTGTGACCCCATGATGCCGTGGTGGCAGAGTCAATCGGGACCAGCCGACATATTTACTGTTTGAGAGAAACACACCAGGGGCCGCACTGGCTGGCGGACAACTGGAAACATCTCCAGACGTCTTGACCAGCTCCAGCTGCTGTTTGGTTCTGGTCCAGTATGTGTCTAAACAACACAAAACACAACAGAACAGAAGACAGACTGGTGTAGGTCAAGGATTTTGTGTGTGTGTGTGTTTATGCATCTAAACTAGTGTTTGTGCAGAAACGCTCGCAGTGCGTCAGGGTTGAGCAGGAAGTTGCTCCTCAGACGGAGCTCCGTATCTTCCAGGACCTGGAACAAAGTCGAAGATGAGCTGATACTGATGTTCTGGCTAGGGATGCAAATTATCAGTTGGTTAATTAATCAATTTGATCAATTAACAATTAATTGATCAAGAGCAGCGCGATGGATCCTGGAGGCCACAGTGGCAGTCAGCAGACCTGGACACAGCAACACTCCCGTTGATTAGCATTGGCAACAACAAAAAACCCACAGAAAACACCAAGAACGGCCTCAGACCCTCCAATCCGATCTTGTGTTCCTTACAAATTTTTCATTGTGAAATTTGTAAGGATCGGATTGGAGGGTCTGAGGCTGTTTTTAAGCCTTATATAATTTTGAGGGTCCAATGTCAACCTATTTGTACGCTAGACAACTGCAGAAACACCCTAAACATTCATCCTCTGACTTGAAGTTGACTTCTAATGGGTCACATTTCAACTTCAAAAAAAAAAAAAAAGTTAAAGTAACTTGTTCTAGGTATATTATGACCAT
Organism: Thamnaconus septentrionalis; assembly: GCA_009823395.1. NCBI lineage: Eukaryota > Metazoa > Chordata > Actinopteri > Tetraodontiformes > Monacanthidae > Thamnaconus > Thamnaconus septentrionalis. The sequence continues at coordinate 5,309,772 of CM020518.1, forward strand.
CACAGTATCTACAGGTGAATTGCTCCTTCCTGCCACTACACGGTTATAATGATACTAACTACCCATGTAAAAAATGTTGATTTAATTGCCATTAAATTAATGGATAAAATTCTTAATTGACAATGAATCGATTGATTGTTCACATCCCTAGTTCTGACATGTCAAGGCCACCATGAAGTAGCAGGGACACCACACTGGTGTCCCACTGAATCACCATGGACGGCAGATTGTGAGTGGAGATGGTTCGTGGTCAGTTTGATCTTACATAAGGAGCTCTAATCTATTTTTCATTCTATATTTTTCACTCTCTTTAATATGCGGTAACTTTGCTTGATCTCTTTATGTGACTCGCTCTCATCCTGTTTGAAGCTGCAGCTCCAGTGTGTTCATAATCTTCTCTGATCTTGTCGCCGTCGTTGTTTTCGCTGGATTATCGTCGCGCTTGGTTTCATCCCACACGTGATGATGATGATGATGATGATGATGATGATGATGATGATGATGATGAGTCTCTACAACCCTTCACGGCCGTCTATCAACCACAGCAGCTGTAAAGTTCTGTGGCTTTAAGTGAACATGGAGGCCATTCTGCAGGGTTGACGCACGCTGCTTCCGCCGCCTTTAACGTCCTTAAACTCACAACAGCAGTTTCAGGCACTAATAAGACAGGGATTTTCATGAGGACGTATTTTTGCTATTTGGTATTTTATTTAATAGTGCTGGACGATTGTGGACAATTAATGAAGTGAGAAACTCGCTTTCACCAAACGTCACTTGAAAATGAGCAGGTTCTTCATAAACAAAGATGAAGTTCCCTTATTTAGGAATAAAGTCAAAACTTGCAAACCAAACACTACTGAATCCCCCTGTGAATAAAGTGACAACCTTAACTGACTGTCACCAAACATCACTTTCAAAATAAAAGGTTTTTCTATCAACTTGAACAACGATGAATGAATAAAGTGCTAAACTTTCACACTTTGTAAATGTGCAAACACACACTCCATTCTTCATTCTTCTGTGTGTGTGTGTGTGTGTGTGTGTGGTGTCACTGGCGGTAGCGGTGATGACCTCCACCTCTCAATCAAACCGCCCTCTCTGACCCCTCGTGTGTAACATGCGTTCAACCTTCCGCAGCTCGTCGTCGGCCAGACTTTTCTCTCTCTGTCGTTTTTTCCCCCCGCAGAGCCCAACTGAAAGTGTTGCGGCTGGCCGCTGGTTTCCACAGCGCAGTGGGATGGGAAGATTATAGAGCGAGCTGTGCAAACACCGTCTATTCTGAGTCTCTGACCGGCCTCGTGTTGTTTTTGCTGCTGGACGGTGACATTTAAGTTCACCGTTTGCAAATCTTTTCGGCCAAAGCTGCGGCGACGAGTTTCACGGAGCAATTTCTTGTCTTTTTTTTTTTTGTATTGAATGGAAAACCAGCTAAACGTTTAAGAAGCGTCTTTATAAATGTCACGACTGAAGCTCCGTCGTCGGCCCTCGGCAGCATCTGATCGACCTGGTGTCAACTTTGGACGGAGCCTTGCAGAGAGTCGAAACTTTTCTCGCCTTGCAGAAAGGATTGAGAGGTTTGTTTGTCAAACAGGAAGTGACGAGGCACGACTCCGACTGTGACGCTTCGTCAGGCCGCTTTTCTCTTCTCTTGTGGAGGGTGAAGAGAGCCGCTGCAGTCAGTCAGTCAGTGGACTGAAAAAGGAAGTGAACCAGCGAAACCACAGTAGTGCATGTGGGAGTGCGTGGCTATTTCTGCTGCTGTCGTGCTAGTGATGTTTGTCGTGGCTGGAGCTGGACTGGGCTGGTGGTGATCGAAACAGTCGTTGGCCCGCAAACCATAACTTCAGCTGATTAAAACGAAAAAAACAACACTTGTCGCTTGTTTTGTCGCCTCACTCATGTCCGCCTCTCTCTCTCTTTCTCTTTCTCTTTCTCTTTCTCTCTCTTTCTGTCTCTCTCTGTCCCCCCCTGCAGGGCGTACTCCCTCGTCGACTCCAGCCAGGTGTCCACCTTCCTCATCTCCATCCTTCTCATTGTCTACGGCAGCTTCAGGTGGGTGGCTGCAAAAACAAAAAATAAATGAAGAAGTGGCCTTTAACTCTCTCAAGACTTAACTTTAGCGTAGAATTGAAAATATTGCAAGAAAAAAATTGGTGATAGGAAACCCCTCTCAAAAATGGCTAAAGGGTTTTTCAGCCGTATTGATATTGAGGTGTACTTGACGTACGGGGTCACGTGACCAGTTCACTTTAAGTGAACACGCAACACTGTCATGGAGAGGCAGCTAGAGTGTGGTGCTGCTGGCTGCCGCCGCTGGCTGACGCTGCGTCCCGTCTCCCCCCTGCTGCAGGTCACTAAACATGGACTGCGAGAACCAGGAGAAGGACAAAGACGGCAACGTCACGGCGCCGGGGGCTTTCAACAACGGCAGCACAAACAACAGTGAGTGTGGAGCAGAGGAGGAGGCGGCGTCAAGGGTCCGTCTGGGATTTGCGCCCCTCGCCTCATGTGCGTTGTTGTGTTGTGTTGCGTTGCGTTGCAGGTATTCAGACTATAGACTCCACGCAGGCCCTCTTCCTCCCCATCGGAGCCTCCGTCTCCCTGCTGGTCATGTTCTTCTTCTTCGACTCGGTCCAGGTGGTCTTCACCATCTGCACTGCAGGTGAGACTTTTTCTTTTTTTCTTTTTGATTAATCTCACAAACGAGGTGGCGCCCTCCGGTGGAGAGGACCGGGAGGGGAGGGAGGTCTCACCGCTCTGCTCTCTTCTCCTCCGCAGTCCTCGCGACCATCGCGTTTGCGTTCCTGCTGCTGCCGATGTGCCAGTACCTGACCAAACCCTGCTCCCCACAGAACAAGTCAGTCTCTCATTTAGCCATTCATTCATGATGATGATGATGATGATGATGATCTGATGAAAGCCTGTTTTTGTACGAGGGATTTAAATGACCAGCTTCTCTACGTGAATCCAAACATTTTATCTCCGTCTCTTTGCTTTTGTCAGTTCTTTGTTTGACGGACCTCTTTCTTCCCCAGTCACTGCAGGAGCCGCAGAGCCTCGAAAAGCATTTTTTAACTTAGATTTTTCGAACACATGGAGGGACGGCTGTAGATTGGAAAGGGGCGGGGAAAGCATGAGAATCCAAGTGTTGTCAGTCCGGGCCGAAAATGCAACTAAATGCAACTAAAACCGATCGGTTCCAAAATAAAAAATATATTCTTTAAAAATCCACCTTAAAGAGGGGCCACTTCCTCTTCCCCATCACCTGCCACTGCTGTCGTCGCTCCACTTCCTCTCTGATTAAGACTGTTGTTGTGTTGTTTTCATTCCTTTGTTTCATTTTTTCCATCCCTCTCCAGGATTTCCTTCGGCTGCTGCGGGCGCTTCACCCTGGCCGAGCTGCTGTCCTTCTCGCTCTCCGTCATGCTGGTGCTCATTTGGGTGCTGACGGGACACTGGCTCCTCATGGACGGTGAGTCCCAGCGCAGCGCTCTCTCCAACCTCTGGGACCTTTTAGAGCAGGGGAGAGCAAACTTTTTGATTTGTGGGCCACAATGGGTTCTAAAATGTGACAGGAAAAAAATATATTATGGGATATATAGAAAACATGTGCTTTAAATGTCAATTGAAAATGAACCAAAGCAAAGTTCCATCAAAATCATTGTCTTTGAAGCTCCATTTAGCTCTTTATTGAAATGATTCTTAAAACAGTGAGAAAATGCATTCAATACAGCTATTTTATGAGTTACTGACTATTAATGTAATTGAATTGTGTCCTCCATTTATAAAAAAAATTTTTTAAATCCTTTTTTTATATATATATAAAAGAAAGAAAGGGAAACTGCCCACATTTGAGAAATGTTGTTTCAGATGAACCCAGCGCGTCAGAGGGAGCCGTCTTTACATTTCAGACGCTAATTATTGGTATACGAGAATATTAACCGAAGTTGTTAGGTTGTTTTTTGTTTTTGTTTTTAAATCCTCCCTTGAGTGACAACTGGGCTTGAATCACGCCTTTGCAGCGTTTCCAGGCCCCTGAATCAAAGTGTGCGCAGTGTGAACAGAGGAGGAATGTGCTCATTAGTCAGCCGTTTTGTAAAAGTGGCATTTGAAGTGAGCAGCTCGCCACAACAGTCGCTGTTTTTCTAAGCTCAAGTGTCGCCCAAGCGGACGAGTGTGAGTGCGTCCTCCACCGCTGATGATTAATTAACGGGATCTGTTTGGTCTATCCTTTCGTTTGTTGCCCAGCTCTTTGAGCCGCCTCTGGGTGTGATTTGCCGCTTTACAATTTCAGTGATGACTTATTGCTAAGAAAACTGGTGGGGCCGCGCACGTGACCACGGTGGCTCCTGTTTGTTTTAGTGTCGGGCGAAGCCGAACGAGTGCGATGAGCGTAGCTGCTCTCAAACAAATCTGCTGCTTCGTAAATCAAGCGACAATGGCCACTCATGTCCGAGTCGGTCGATGTTGTGATTTAAAGGCGGTTCATGTTCCTTCAACACAACAAATAAAGCAACAAATGGCGTCTTTAAAGTATCTGGAACATTAAAAAAAAAAGATTTTTTTGTTGTTGTTGTAATTTTAAGTACAACATCGGAGGAAAAATTAAACTTGAGTTGAATAGTCAGTAACTCGACTGGTGTGTCCTGTCACTGGCAAGAGCAGTGTCACACTGCCCCTGCAGGTCACTGTCGCTATTACACCCTCCTGAAATGACTCTGTGTGTGTGTGTGTGTGTGTGTGTGTGTGTGTGTGTGTGTGTGTGTGTGTGTGTGTGTGTGTGTGTGTGTGTGTGTGTGTGTGTGTGTGTGTGTGTGTGTGTGTGTGTGTTTTATATCATCATTATCTTTATTATCGTTGTTTACTTCATGAATTGAATGCTGTCTGGGGCTCCAAGCTCAGTTCAGTTGCTGTGACGTGACATGAGCTCCCCCCCACTGCTGCTGCAGCGCTCGCCATGGGCCTGTGCGTCGCCATGATCGCCTTCGTGCGGCTGCCCAGTCTGAAGGTGTCGTGCCTGCTGCTGTCTGGACTCCTCATCTACGACGTCTTCTGGGTGAGTCTGGTTCATCTGCTGAGAGAGAGGGAGGGAGAGTGGCGTGGGGGTGGCAAAGAAAGAAAAAACAAAGACGCAAACAATACGTTTCCAATCCAGTTTTCCGCAAAGTAAAAGCAATATTTCTAAAATTTCGACAAAATACAATTGTGATTTACAGGTGTTTTCATTGAGTGGTGTGAAGCGAAAAAAATTGAAAAATGATCTTCCTCCAAGGTGGGGCGTGAGAACCACTGCCCTAATGCCAAGCCAAGTCTATGGGGTCAAAAGTCAACTTTGTCCTAGAGACATGGGGCCACTTGCAGGTTGATCGGGATCCCTCAGGTCACAGCCACGTCAAATTTGGGGCTTTTAGCCCATGAGGAACCCCGAAACCCTAACCCTAATTCCAGCATTAACCCTAACCCTAACCCTAATTCCAGCCTTATCGCTAACCCTAATGCCATGCAAGTCTATGGGGTCAAAAGTCAACTTTGTCCTAGAGACATGGGGCCACTTGCAGTTTGATCGGGATCCCTCAGGACACAGCCACGTCAGATTTGGGGCTTCTCGCCCCAAATTTGTTGGGGAGGGGCATGAAAAATTTTCTTCCTCCAAGGTGGGACTTGACAAAGAAGGTTTGAGAACCACTGCACTAATGTGACCCTGCTGGCCAAATCCCCTCAGATTATTGGTCCCCTGGTCCGATGGGGTGACGCCATGTGGGAGGTTAGCAGCCTGAAATAAGGCTTGTAAACCCTCTGACAAGACGGGACAGTCCTCCTCCTCTTCCTCCTCTTCCTCCTCTTCCCCCTCTTCCTCCTGCCAAACATCACTGTTTATGTCCTGCTGTCTCTCTGGCACCACCTTTACTTTGGAGCGTCGCCCGAAAGCCGAGAGCCGTAAAGCAAGCGGCACCTTGGCAGCTTTAGTGCGACCCGGGCGGCGAGGCCAGCCGGCGCGCGCTGAATGACGGCGTTAATATGAGGAGGAGGAAGAGGAGACATTTTGATTCACTGGCCTGCAGCACCTGCTCTGAAATAAACCCGTCCACATCAATAAAACATCAGATGGGAGGGTTAAAAAGAAGGGAAAAAAAGACGAGGAGCAGAGGAGGAAATGAAATGCAGCACAAGTCAGGATGGAACAAAGGCCACTTCCTGTTTCGCAAGCGGCTCGCATCCAAACACGGACACTCTGATGATGATGTGAAACGACTCCTGGGTGAAATGTAGACCCTTGTAAGCCCGGCTGTGAAAAGTCGGTGAGTCCTCTCCTCTCCTCCACTCCTCCACTCCAGGTCTTCTTCTCAGCCTACATCTTCAACAGCAATGTGATGGTCAAAGTGGCCACTCAGCCTGCTGAGAACCCCATCGACGTTCTGTCCAGGAAGTTGCACCTGGGTCCCGGGATGGGCCGCGACGTGCCCCGCCTCTCGCTGCCCGGCAAGCTGGTCTTCCCCAGGTAGGAGCGCCGTGACCCCGCCCCTTCCTCCTCCTCCCCATCCTCCTCCTTCTCCATCGCCCCCTCCTCTTCCTCTCTCCGTTGCACTGCTGAAAAATTATTCAAAAAGTTTGACCGCCGCCCGTCGTCTTGGTTTTCCTTCCGCCACAGCTCGACAGGAAGTCACTTCTCCATGCTGGGAATCGGAGACATCGTGATGCCGGGGCTGCTGCTGTGCTTCGTCCTGCGCTACGACAACTACAAGAAGCAGGCCAGCGGCGAGGTGCCGGGGCCCGGGAACATGCCGGGACGCATGCAGCGCGTCTCCTACTTCCACTGCACTCTCATCGGATACTTCGTGGGTAAGATTGGAGGGTCTGAGGCCGTTTTTGGTCTGTTCCATGGGTCTTTTCTTGTTGCCAATGCTAATCAACCGGAGTGTTGCTGTGTCCAGGTCTGCTGACTGCCACCGTGGCCTCCAGGATCCATCGCGCTGCTCAGCCGGCTCTGCTCTACCTGGTGCCCTTCACCCTGCTGCCTCTGCTCACGATGGCCTACCTGAAGGTACGACAGACGCTCACTTCCTGCTGCTGCTGCTGCAGCTTCTTGAAAGTTGCATCCTCTTTATTCACTGACTCGAATGGCCGCAGACGCTTTCGGTGTGAATTGTGCTGTAAGCTTACTGATAGTCGAGGCTTCCTGTATTTTGTCGCGTCATCACCTTGTTGTCCTCGTCTTCTGCTGCTGCGTCTCCTCTCTCCTCCTCTCACCTCACCCGTCTGCTGCGCTCCGCAGGGCGACCTGCGGCGCATGTGGTCCGAGCCTTTCCACACCAAGACCAGCAGCTCTCGCTTCCTGGAGGTATGATGCACCCTGGGACGGACGACCTGTGCAGCAGGGAGGACTGACCTCCCTCGACCTTGAACTTGGAGGGAAGCACACAGAGAGAGAGAGGGGATGGGGAAGGAGAGGGCGAAGCGGGGGCGGGGGGGCGGCACTCTCATAAGCGAGGCCGTGGCTGGTTGACACAAGCGGACCACTCCCCCTACTGACGGACAGCGGCGTGCGTGCGAGCGTGCGGATGGCAAAACACCTCGGACTCGACTCCTCTTGTTGCTCGGCCGCGTCTCACTTCCTGCTTCCCCTCCACTTCCTGTCAGCGCATCCTGCCCACGCCGTTTTGTTCCACACCTCCCTCCCTCCCTCCCCTCCCCCGCCGCCACTCTTCTTCTCTTCTCTGCTCCCCCCTTCCTCCTCCCTCAGATCTCACCCTCCCCCCCTGCTGGCCGTTCCCGAGGAGGACGAGTCGCCTCCTCGTCCGTCGCTCTGGACTCTCTGAGACGTGGATGTGGGGGAGGGGCTTGCATCTATATATAAATATATATATATCTATATTTTTTTTTTTTTTTTACCATTGTCGTGGTCATTACTATTATTAATATTATTGCTATGAAATGATCTAAGGAGGCGGAGCTCCGCCGCTGGCAGGGGGGGCGGGGCCCAGGAGCGGCGAGGCAGTCGAGCCCCTCCCTCGTCTTCGCCGTTCTCTCTTCATAAGTCCCGCCCCCTTCTCAACCCAGAGACTTTGTCCCGCCCGCCGTCACCGCGAGACCCCTCCCTCCCCGTTCATCTGCTGTCCTCGTAGCCCCCCCCCCCCCCTCCCCTCCCCTCACAGATAACTATGTATTTTATTTAGAAAAGTTTTATTCTTGGCATATACAGAAACAATGCATTACGAAACGTCGAGCCCCCCTGCCCCTCTCTCACCCGACACCCCCCCTCCCCCTGCCCGCCCGTGTTTCAGGGTCAGGGGTCACTCTATTTGTATATATGTGTATTTGCGGTATCTTGAGTTTGTATTTGTGTTTTGGGGGAAGCATGTCGGGTTTAACAGAAGAAGAAGAAGACAGGAAGTGATGCCAGCCAGCAGCCGACTGGCCGACTGCAGAGCGTCTGTCTTTGCAACAAACCTTTTTCTAAAGACTCAACCGGCTGGTTTTGTAGAAGTGCAGCCATTGGCTGTCTTCGGGTGGGGGAGGGGTTGGGATGAAGGGGGGTCAACAACACAACTCCATTTTGTGGCTGGTTGGTTGGTTTAAAAGAAGAAAAAAACAAGTCAGTTTCCTGCTTGTGTGTGTGTGTATGTGTGTATGGAAACGTGTGTGTGTGTGTGTGTGTGTGTGTGTGTGTGTGTGTGTGTGTGTGTGTGTGTGTGTGTGTGTGTGTGTGTGTGTGTGTGTGTGTGTGTGTGTGTGTGTGTTTTACTTGGTTTTAATTTGGAATCATGAACTGGCTACATGGTGACAATAGTCGGCTTTCCAGTGGGCTGGCTGGGTGGATGGGCGAGGGGAGGGGGGGAGGGGCGTCGGCCCGAACAAACGCATCATACCTGTATAAAATGAACATGGAAAAAAACCACCACAACCACCACCACCAGGGGGCGCCCCATTTCCTTTTATCGGACTGGACAGGCAGAAATGTAAACAGTGTTTGTTTTTTTTTGTTGTTGTTGTCGTTGTCGTTTTTTTTCTCCTTCAAATAAATGAATGTTAAATTAATTTGAAGTGATGCTCTCCCTGCGGCGCTCGTCACGCTGCGTTTTCTACTGAACTTCTCTCAAGCACATCCTCAATGACACACCTTGCAGACAGTCTCTCTCAGCAGTCCGAGCACGATATCACAGCTGTTGATGTCATTATTATTATTATTACTATTACTATTACTATTATTATTATTATTATTATTATTTAGTGATGTTGGTGTTATGTCAGTGGGTGGAGCATCTGGTGTGAACCCGCCCCTGGATGCCAGAGCTTCAGCCGATGAAGACCCGACTGTTGTGGAGATGTGTGTGTGTGTGTGTGTGTGTGTGTGTGTGTGTGTGTGTGTGTGTGTGTGTGTGTGTGTGTGTGTGTGTGTGTGTGTGTGTGTGTGTGTGTGTGTGTGTGTGTGTGTGTGTGTGTGTGTGTGTGGACCAACCGACCTATCAGAGGGAAGGAAATGAACCCACCTGATGTTTTGCTTCCCTGACAGTCTTTCTTTTTTCAATGGTTTGTCTTTGGTCTCTGTTGTGCCACTTGTCAGTTACTATCCAACGTGTTCTGGAAACGCTGTGTGAGAGACATTTCGCTCGCCTTTATTTCACTTTATTTTTTTTATTTTTTTTCTAAAGAAGAAGAAAAAAAAATTCACGCTCTCTGACCATGCATGTCGAGTGTGCACTTGTATCATTTGTCGGTGGAGGCGCCGTACCTGGAAAAAGACAAGACTGGCACCGGTCAGCTCTGCCTCCTGAACGGATTATTCAAGTTTCTGTTATTATTATTACTCTTTTTTTTTTTTTTTTTTGTGACGCAGTCTGGTAGCGATGCCGCCACCTGCCACTGGGCGCGCTGGTCAACTGGGCACAACTTGGTATGGAAAAAAGAAAAAAAATCCCATTTCACCTGCACATGGACATGACAAGAAAATATATAGATTTCTATACATATGTGTGTGTGTGTATATACATGCATAAATATTTGATGACGATCATGGTGATGACAGATTTTTTTTTTTTATAACTGTATAGAGATGGACTTTTTTTTTTTTTTTTTTTCTAATTTCCCCCCACCTCCTGCGGAAGGAGTCCAGCTCTGTCGGTGCATCCATATTACAGCCCAATGGATTCTGTACAGAAAAATGGTGAATAATGGTAAATAAATTAAGAACTGTGTAGTGAAAACATGAATCCCCGAGGTTCTCCATCTGAAAAACTCCTCTCCACCTCCCCCACCCCTCCTCGTCCAGGATTCTGCTGTAAATAAACATGACTCTAACTGTATCCTGTCGCTCTCTTCTTTCTGATCCCACCCAGTTTCACTACTTTGGTGCAAGCAGACAAGCACAGGAACGACCGCGGTTAACGCTGCTGCCTCACAGCAAAAAGGTTGTGGGTTTGATTCCCAGCTTGGGCCTGTGTGGAGTTTGCTTGTTCTCCCTGTGGGTTATCTCTGGGTTCTCCGGCTTCCTCCCACACTCCAGAAACATGCACGTGAAGTCAATTGGAAATTTTAAATTGTGTGTAGGTGTGTGTGAGAGAGCAAATGATTGTTTGTCTCAGTTTGTCTCTGCCCTGCAATGAACTGGCCACTTGTCCAGGGTGTCACCCTGCCTTCATCCTATACGACAGCTGGGAGAGGCTCCAGCAGACCCCCGGTGACCCTCAGTTCAGGAAGAAGCTAAATGAATGAATGAATGAAAATGGATTGATGGGAACAATAATAATATTAAAGGCCCTGTGTAAAAGATTTGACAACATGAGAAGGTTTGGACACAAATGACTGAACAGTTTTTTTATGTCCAGACATGTTGCTCCTGTGAAAGTTTCTTCATTTTGTCTTCGGAGCCAAAGAGTGGAAAAAATGGGAGAAATGTTCTTTTGTTTGATTAATGTGAAGCTACGAAATACTCCGCCTGTAGAAGCTAATGTGCGAAAAGGTTGGTTGCTCACACTTTCCTTTATTGTTAACTTTTTATAAATGCAATATGCTCATAAAAAAAACACTAGCTACAAGCCTGCTGTGTTTGGATTGATTTTCTGAAGTATAAGTGGTTCTGATGCTTCTAAATGCATTGGTAAGTTTTTGGTGTTTTCCGGTCTTGGGGTTCGTTTGTTTATTTTGTATATTGGCAAAAAAAAAAAAAAAGTTAAGGTGGAAAAAACATTGAATTTTGTACTCTCGATGCAGTTCTAAATGTGGCCAGTAGATGGTGGCAGAGAACAAAGTTCTGAGCTGCCATGTTTCATTTTTCAAGCCGCTGGTCTGAGATGCTGCTGTCGGGGCCACTTCCTGTGGGTTTTTATTTAGGGCCGTTTTGCTGCCACCGCAGGTGTTTCTGAGCAGCGTCCAAACCAACTAATGGAAAGAATTTTTTTGTTAACGGAAATCGTGGGGGGAAAATGTCATTGTTGTCGTGGGTGACGATGAATTGAAGTGACTGACGTGCTGCTCTCGTTGAAGCCACCAACTACTAGCACCTGCAGCAAGTACGGACCTCCCGAGGCATGATGGGAAAGCGGACAAGCACCTCGAATGACGTTGCTACGGACAGGAAGTGCTCTCTCAAGTCAAGGATCAAATTTGACTTGCTGGACCATCGGCCGTGGCTACAGGTGAGTCAAATTGAAGGTATGTTAAACAGGTATTTAAATAGGGCGAGTTAAATTGAAGTTTGTCAAAGGTCCAGTATGAAGTGTAGTATATAAAAATATTTGCAACTCCCCATTCAATTGCTGTAGGTCAACGGTTCCTGCCAGGTGTTTGGCTGACTTAGCCCTCTGACAGCGCCTACTGTTTGTGGATTGGTCAAACAAAGCATCTGTTTTAGCAGGACGCTGTAAACACAGGGTTAAAATCTGCTGATCTGAAGAAGTTCCTGCAAAGATAATTTCGCTGCAGTTTGGTTTGTTTTAAAACAAAAACATTGTAAAAATACATACATAGGAATATCATATGGGGAAAAAATGTAACGCAATTGTATGTTATGATTTGGAATTTTCTTTCCATGCATGATGTTTAATTTACTGTAGGTGCTTTTTGAACCTGTCATTTTATCGCAGCCGAATATAATGAGTGAAAGACGGACGACCCGGCCGCCTCGCTGATGACATGGACGACAGGGCGGGAGGGGTAGGGGGTGGGATTGGGTTGGGTCGGCAGGGTCAAGGCAGGCAGGGTCCACCCTTCGCCACCTATTGGCCAGACGGCCCGACGGGGACGGCGGGGCTTTGAAGAGAATTCCAGCGCGGCCATGGGGATTGTCACACGTCAATTGTGAGATATTCTGGCGAGATGATCCTAAAATTGGAGAGAGGGCAGCCGGTGCGAGGAGTGGAGTTCAGGGTTTTGTGTTTTTTAAAAGGTCGGGCTTCTCTCTGTCCTCCTCTCGACTCAACCCCAAGGTTGGAAGGGCGGCTTCAGTTAGCCTGAGGAGACCAGTTTCAACCTAAAACCTCTCCGCCGCTTCCGTTCGCAAAAATGAACGTTAGGAGCACGCTTGTTGCAAAGTTGAATCATATTTGAGCACACGTGAAACCCTAACCCTAACCCTAACACTTCGCTGAAAGTTTAGCCATTTAGAAACGGTGTTGAGGTGCCAAACTTTGATCTATTTGTTGGCCGGCTGCTCGACCGGCGGATTCATTGATGGTTTTGTTGGCAGAGTGACTCTTTCGGCTGTCATTGCAGCTGCACGTGAAACAAGCCAGGGTCAAAATTTCACATCACGTGACAAATATTTTCACAGAAAAAGACCAGCAAAACATTTAGACGTACAAACACAAAAGATGAAATCCGGATCTTGTGAGGATATAGCTGGAATTAATTTAGACAAAACTGACTGAGAAACTCATTCACGTTTTGCCTAATAATTCTGATTATTCACTAATTAAATTTCTAGTTGGAATTATGCAAGTTTAAAGAAGATAATTGAAAAGTTAAAAAAAAAAAAAATAAGGGCACTGCCAGATATTCTAGTTGGTTGCATTTGTATTTATCCTGTTTTTTTCTTTCTTTTAAAGGTCCGGTGTGTAAAATTTAGAAAGGACAATTGGCATGAAGTGGAATTTCAAAATATGTATTTATGCTTATAGCTTGTTTTTAAGGGCTTAACTGTTTTTTTCGTTCCGAGTTAGTGTTTATTTACTGAATTTACATCACAAAATTTACTTGTGTGAATGCGGCAAAACTGAGGTGTTTGTTGTGTCTGCTGGAATTTTGGTGATTTATTTTTTTTTTTTTTTTAAGAAGTGTAATATCAGATAACATTGATCAACGTTAACCTCGCATGCATTGTGCTTTCTTACCATTAGGTGCTGCTGAATCTAACACGCTGGGCCTTTAAGTGAAACTCTGACTGCAGGTAAGCTTTCAAAACTCTCTCATATGATTTTGTGGCTGGATTTATTGTCTTCTTGTGTATTTTATGAATTATTTTGCACATGGATGTAAAGTTTAGCTCTTCTATGGCTTTGCAGAGACAGGATGGTCAATGCAAAGGTTTTTTTTTTTTCTTGCTACAAAGTCACATTTAAAATATGAATCGGTTTCATATACAAGAAAACTTTTCTTTAAATAATCGTAACGACGTAACTGTGTTTTAAAGGTCCCACATGTTTCAGGTTGCTATTTTGTATACCATACTTGTCATCCTTCGAAACTCTCTAGATCTCCACAAAACGCCGTATTTAGCCCTGTGTTTACAGCCTTGCTCACATCACGCAGGGCTGATCTTGACAAGAAGTGGAACAAGCACGAGCGAGAGAAGTAAAGAATGGACTTTTTGTTTCCGAGAAAACATTTGTAAAGTGAATTTTTTTTTTGGTGTTGTTGACCCTTTTACCTGCACCAGTCGTTTAACTGCGTCCGCACTCTCACTGGAAGCTGCACCGGGCTGCTAATGAAAGTCAGACCCGGTGCAGCACATGAAGTCAGACCCGGCGCAGGTCATTTAAAAAGTGCTGGTATTTATTGGCGGAGGCCCCCCTGCTCATGTTAATGGCACAAGAGGTTCCTTCCCCCTCTGCTCCTTCTTCTTCCTCCCCTTCCCTCTTTCCGATCAGGCATTCCAGGCTTGTTTAAATAAGGCCTGCCTGCCTGCCTGCCTGCCTGCCTGCCTGCCTGCCTGCCTGGGCGCGGGTTGATTCCCCTCTGGCCCTTTGCCCTTTGACCTAAAGTGCATTCCGTATGTAAAGTGAGGAATTCCTCTGAAGTTCGTTTAATGGGGGCCACTTCTTTTTTTCCTTTTTCTGTCTTTCTTTCTTTCCCCCTCTCATCCTCTGGAGTCGCCATCGGTCCGCAGCGAGTGGAAAAACAAAGTCGCACTCGTCGCGGTCGCTGATGAGTTTGTCTATTTGTTCGCTGGTGGATTTTTTTTTTTTTTCTCCAATTCCCACCGACTGCGACGACATAATCCGGCCGGATTACGGCTAATTGATTGGACGAGCGTCACTGATGGGAGCAAGTGAGGAAGTGGCTGATTGTCGGGCGCCTCCGTTTCCCCCGGCAGCTTTTGAAATGAGCTTTTAGAACTGAGTCAGTCTTCTGATGGATGGCTGATGAATCCCACACAAATCGTAAACCTTTGAATGCAGCTTTTGCAAGTTTACAGCCTGATGAAAGTGCATCCGTCTCGATTCTTCATGAGTTGTTGAAATATGTTCAATATTGTATGAGAGTTACAAAAACAAACAAATAATCACAATGAATAGTAAAATAAATAGATTTTTTTTTTTTCTAAATTTCACCACTAAATAGGCATTTTCTCATGAGAAACATTTGTTTCCACCTGTAACTGGACAAAATACAAAATAACTCTCTAATAATCTGTTTCTATACAAAATTAGAAAACACTTGTTTTACAGTTTTATTTTTTATTTTTTTGGGGGGGGCTGATATGAATTCAAAATGTGAGTCTCATGATGTGAAGTCCAAAATACAGATTTTCTGGACTTGCTGTTGGTCAATCTCAGCTTTTCTTCCACCAGCCGGGAAACAGAACGCTGTGTGTCTGCAGACTGATCTGTCTGTCAGCCTCCGGCTGAAGGTGTTGAGGCTTTGGGTCGATGAAAAGCTCCCGCAAAAGTGTTTTTGAGCCCTTTGCGGTGGTGGCGGCGTCTCTCCGCTCCTGATGTGGGGATGGATCAGAGCCGGGTTTGGGGTCAGGGCTGGGCTGCTGGTGGGGTGTTGTTTTTTTGTGGAGTTGGGGCGGGAGGGGTCCTCCTTCTCCTCCTCTTCTTCTTCTACCGCTGCAGAGCTTCAAGAGCCCCACAAGCTGTTGGAGACGCCGTTTTAAAAAAAAGAAAGAAAGAAAGAAAGAAAAGAAAGAAGAAGAAGAAGAAGAAGGTTGTGCCACCCACACAGCTGGAATGTCATGCATGCAGTCCATAGAGTCTGTTTCAAGTGGGAGGAGGGGAGGGTGGGGGAGGGTGGAGGGGCCGGGTGGCTGGAGGTGGGCTTGATGAAAAAGATGAGGCGCGGGACTCACTTCCTCCTCCCCTCCTCCATCAAGGCTTCTCTTTTTTTTTTTCTCTTCCTTGAGTTTGGTGGGAAATTATCAATGAGTGTCCGTCGCTGCTGCTGCTGCTGCTGCTGCTGCTGCTGCTGCTGCTGCTGTTTGGCTGATGAGAGGAGCTAAAAAAAAAACCCGCTGGAGGTGGGGGTGGGGCTGGTGTTGAGGAGATGGAGGGGTGGGGGAGGGGAGAGGGTAAAGGGCAGAGGAAGAAAGGATGGGAGGTTGGGAAAGTGTGTGTGTGTGTGTGTGTGTGTGTGTGTGTGTGTGTGTGTGTGTGTGTGTGTGTGTTTGTGTGTGCGTTGGGGGGGCAATAACTCGCATGTTTAAAGGGCTTTTTCTCACCCCCTCCCCCCTCTCCTCACCCTCTCCACACCAGCAGCTTTTAACTCGGCCACTTTTTTCCCCCTCTGGCTCGTTTTCGCACAAACATTTTTCTACTGAAATAAATTCTGTCTTTTTTTTCCTCTCAACAACCCCTGCAACCTCCCCCCTCCTCAAAAAAAAAAAACCCCATCTGCTTCCAATGAAGAGCCCTTAAAATACGACAAACCTTTTTTATCGACTGCAGTTTAAATTTCTTTTTTTAAACTGCAGTGTTTGTTAAGCAGTTTATTTTTCTTGTTTTATTTCTGTTAGTTTGGTACATTTTAATACACATAAACTTTAGTATCAAACAGCTTCAAGCGAGTGTCTTTGTACAGAAATGAAACTGCTAATAAACAAAAACATATTTTTTTAAATGTTTAAAAATCAGCTTTAAAAAGTTTCGATCAACCATTTTAAATCTTTCATTTGCTGGAAATTATTGCAAACCCAACTTTCAGCCTAAATATAATTTTTCCAACATTAAATATTCAGATTTCAGGCTTGTTTTCATCTCTGTAACAGCATTTTAAAATTTCAAAACATTCCTCCTCGTCTTTTATTTTCATGTTTTTATTTATTGCTTTTTTTCACCACTAAATATTTGAAACATGGCCTTAAAAAGAAAAGACAAATTTTACTCGTTTAAAATTACTTTAAAAAAAAAAAATAGGTTCAGCGTCTTCGAATGATTATTGGCTGCAGTTTTAGAGATTTTCACTTCAGTGACTTCTTGTTTTTTCATTCAATTTTGCTGAGATTCTCCTCCACACCAGGTGAAAAACAGTAGTTTGTATGTTGAGAACAAGGTTGAACTCAGGCTAAAATAACTTAAAGGGACCATCGGATAGGTACAGAAAATGGAATTAATTTAAAGATATCAATTACTGGGACAGGGCTGCGTTGGAGATTCATTAGAAATGTTATGTTGATTATTTAAAATGTGCATATTCATAAGCAGAATTAATGTCCTAAAGACACAGATTAGCTAAAGTAGCTTCATTTTATCCGAAAAACTTTACTTTTATTTATTTATGAACAAGTGTCTCTGCTCGTTCAGTTGTTTCTTTCAGCTTGAATAATTTTGTCCAACACAAACAAGAAGCAGCAACACTTCAGCATTTGTGCCCATTATTATTGCAAAACTAGAAATCCAACAAGCTGAAATTGTATCATTTCATGATGGTTTGATGAACGACTCCTCCTCCAAAATTATTTTTCCTGTTTTGTTGAGGGCACAAAGTGCCAAATTATTTATTCTTTATTTGATTCAGATCCCCATTAGCTGTAGCATTGTCACAACGATTCTTCCTGGGTTCTTACATAATCTATATACACCACAAAATATGAAATATAAAAACAGAAACAAGATAGAAAAAAAAAAAAAAAACAAAACAAGCAACAGCAAAAAGTCTTTCCAAATGTTCCTCTAAATTGCTGCTTTCAGGGCTCGCTGAACACTCAATTTGGCTATTTAAGCTTGTTAATTTCTTCCCTTCCTTCACCGGCACTTCATCCACTCACGAATCAATTTTCGAAACGGATCTAAAACCAGAAATGGATCAAATGATGATGTGAACCCGTGCGAGTTGAGTGTAGGGAGGGAGTGACAGGACACTTCCTCGGCTGCTCGCCGCCGGGATCCACCATCAGGCCCCGCCTCGCCTCGCATCAGAACCTTTTTTTTTTTTTTTTTTTTTGCCGACTGGCTGCACAATCGGATCCCTCGTGAGTGGGCTGGGGTCGGGCGGCCGCGAGCTGCATGGGGCAGTAAAAAGTGGGCCCTCTCCCCCGCGGATAATGCCATTATTTCAGCTCCTCTGGCCAGGAATGCCAGATTTCACAGGCCGCTACTCCTCTCTGTGCGTCAATCAAAGCTTCGCCAGGGACCCGCTGGGTTCCGCCCCCCCCTCCAAACCCCCACCAGCCCAGCCCCGTCCGCGCGATCCCACCCGCAGCAGCGATCCCCCTCAAACCAGATCCTACAAGCTCATTCCGGGCTCGAACCCACCCCCCCCCCACCCGCCTCGCCGGCGTCTCGCAGGAAGTTCGTGCAACTTGATCGCGCGCTGATCGATTCCTCCAACCAAGCGACTCTGTCAGTGTTAAAGCTAACAAACAAACAAACAAACAGCGGATCATTTGGAATCGATCCGCGTCAGAGGGGCGCAGCAGCAGCGCGACAAACACGAAGCTACATAACAACTACAGCTTCTCGCGCCGGAGTTTGTTTCTTCCTTGTGGCGCCGCTGCAAAAGTTAATTTTGGCACCGCGACGCAAATCAAACAATTAGTGATCAAGGATCCAGATACAGCGGGTGGGGGCGGGGGGGGGGAGGGGACAGGAGGGTCCACGGCGAGAAAAAATTTTGTGAATGGGACGCATTTCGTCGAGCATTCGCCGCGCGCCGTGACGCGTCGCCGCGCGCAGCCAATCGGCCGCCAGCGCCGCCTGCCGACCAGCGCCGCGGCCGAGCCAATGGCGCGGCCGGCAGCAAAGACTAGCGCAGGAGGCGGCCAATCAGCGGCAGGCATGCAAAGCGAGGAATTTGGCTCCGGCAGCCTGTGAATGTCAAGTAGTCAAAGATGGAGTCCGGGGATCCGCGAGGCCGCGTTCTCGTGCGGGGAAGGACTCGGCGATCCGTCTCTCCCTCCCTCCTCCTCCACCTCCGCCTCTTCCCTCCCCCTATCCTTCCTCCCTCCCTCCCCCATCCTCCTCCTCCTCTTCGTCACTCTATCAGGCGCGGCGCGTTCGGGCTCGATTCGTCTCCGGCGTTTTTGCGGGACTGGACGGCGTGGATCCACCGGGAGCCGCGGACGGCCGGACGGACTGACGGCGAGGTGTGGTTGGTTGGTGGGTTGGTTGGTGGAGAGACTCGCTGATCTTTGCGCGAGCGACAACTTTTCCCTGCGCGAAACAGGCTGCCGAGAATCTAGACATTTTTTTCTGGAGGAGGAGGAGGAGGAGGAGGAGGAGGAGGTGGAGGAGGAGTAGATAGTCCGCTGTGAGTTGGAGCCGATCTTCTCTCTCTCTCTCTCTCTCTCTCTCTCTCTCTCTCTCTCTCTCTTCCTTCTTTGCGTAAATGTGCAAACTTGGAAGTTGCAAAGGTCGAGACGCGAGGACCGCCGAGCGTTCAGTTTGTGCGGGAACTCTGTGTGTGTGTGTGTGTGTGTGTGTGTGTGTGTGTGTGTGTGTGGGGGGGAAGGGGAAGGGGAAGGGGGGGCAACAGGAAGAGAGTTGAGCCGCTGGTGTTTGCGCTGCGCATCTGGAAGCTCCGCAAAGCAGGGGGCTCTCGCGCGTCGCTGCGACTCAGACTTGATTTCATTTAATCAAATCTTCATTTATTCCTCGCTGACTGTGTGTGTGTGTGTGTGTGTGTGTGTGTGTGTGTGTGTGTGTGTGTGTGTGTGTGTGTGTGTGTGTGTGTCGGCCTTGTTGTGCAATCTAACAAGTAGCGTAGCGGTGGATGTGTGTGTGTGTGTGTGTTTGTAGAGGGGTGGTGGAGGAGGAGGAGGGGGGTCGCTTTTGCGGAGCTGATCAGTCACGTCAGGGGTGGGCTTGAGGGGGTTCGCGCAGGCCGTTCACGCACGCACACACGCACGGCGGAAGGAACGTCGAGCCTCTCCAGGTAAAACTAAACACCTTGATGTTGTTCCTGCAGGCCTGATAAGGAGGGGGGGGGTGCGTGTTGTTCCCACCGTCCGTCCGTCCGTCCGCCCGCCCCACCACCACTCCCCCTCCCCCCTCTGTTTTCTCTGAAGGTATAGATTGTGTAGGTGTTGTGTAACAGCGCGTTGTTTGTGCGGAAAAACTTGCTGCTTTTCTGCCCGAAGCTGCGGTTTTTTTTTTTTTTTTTTTTCCTGTGTGTGGCCGCGTTTTACGGGACATTAAACTGAGAGCTGAGAGAGAAGCAGAGCAAAGTTTCTTTGGTTTTTTCTCCCCTTTTTAATTTAATGCAAAGTTTGCCAGATACAAAATGTATATCCGTGTTTTTCAATCCTGCACGAGTTGCGAGTTGTTGGAGAGGCTGCACTTCTTTGAAGGCTGCTGCTGCTGCTGTGTGTGTGTCTGTGCGTGTGTGTTCGTCCAACCCTCCCCCAACTCCCCCACCCCCCAGAATTAGAATGCATGTCATTCACGGAAGGCTAGAGAACAGTATGGGCCCTCACACTGGGAAATTCCCAGTGCTCCCAGGGTGACCAGTGCTGTTTGATTTCGGAAGTTCTTTTGGCTGCAGCTCCGTCCGTCGCCGTCGTGGGCAGCATTGTTCCCACTGGCTGGAATATCCAAAGTTCTTCTGCACCCCTCCCAACCCCCCCTCCCTCCCAGCAGAGGGTGTAATTAGGTGGAGCTTTAAACAGAACCACGTCACCACGTTTTCTTCTCATCTCTGCAAACTTGAAATCAGTCGCATTCAGAGTTGAGGTTGTGTAGTGTTGCACAGGTGTGTGTGTGTCTCTGTGTGTGTCTCTGTGTGTGTGTGTGTGTGTGTGTGGGTCAGTTGTGTGCGGTGGAGCGCGGCGGCGTCCATGTTGTTGTCCGCTGCCCTTTTTCTGTTGCACTACTGGACACTGGGACGAGCAGTGCAATATTAAAAGGGCATTGGCTGATGAAACACAGAGCCTCCGCTCCCTGCCAACCTGCTCACAGGTGTGCGTGTTTGTGTGTGAGTTTGCGTGGAGGGTGGAGGAGGGTGGAGGAGGTGAAGACCCTGTGGATTCAGCCAAGGTCTTCACCTGTCAGCGGGACCAAAAGAATCTCCAAACGTTGTTTTTTTTTTCTCCCGAATTCCGATTTTTACCGGGCCGGCGCCGCTTATTGGAACGTGATTGGCCGTTGAGGCAGCGAGGATTGCGGCCTCCCCGCCATCGCCCCCACCTCACCCCCCTCTCTCTCCCCTCGCCCGCCCTCGTCCACGTGCTGACACATGCTGAGGTCAGCTGCTTTGACAATGTTGCACTACTGTACCATCCATTCTAGCAGTGCAATAGTATTGTCATAGCATTTGGCCCCAGCTCAGGCTAAACTGGCGCTGAGGGGCTCGTTTTTGTGTGGGAGGGGGAGGAGGAGGGGCTGATGACTGATAGCAGGTGGTCTGCACACACACACACACACACACACACGCACTGGAAACCATTTCTGTATATTTACAGATGAGAGAGTTCACATGCATCTGTAGGATACAAGTTTCACTCTGTGTTTAGTCTCTCGGGCCGGAACGACGAGCTTTTCTCCCGATTCGATTCTTCTACGATCTTTTTTTTTTGCATGCCAATTCCATTTAAGTTGCGATTGTACGATATTGCTGATTTTTGCGATTTTTAGTCTGTGTTTTTAACAACAGTGAAACAGTTGAATGATTATGATTGTCTACAGACTATTCCTGGAACCAGCCCCCCCCCCAAAAAAAATACACATCGCATCTAAGTCAGTTTTTACGATTTTTTTCAGCAGCAAAATATACATTTTATTCTCTTTTCAAAAGCCTGGAATGTATGAAAGAGGCAAATATAAGAGTATAGAAAAAACAGGCTTCTGAAACCTTTCTAACAAAATGAGATATGTATAGATACTGCTGGGATTTTTTCGCAAACGAAACGTTAGCGAAGCAAAGTTGAAGAAAAATATTTTGCCCTCTGCTGGAGAAAAGTGGTAACTTTTTCCAACTCGACTTTAATAGACTAAAAATGAAGCATTTGAATTTGAAAAAAAAAATCGATTTTTGAACATAAAAATCATAAAACAAAAAATTGCAACACTTATGTGAATCAATTTTTTCCCCACCCCAATTAGCCTCCTTTTTTTTAAAAAAAAAAAAGCCCAGCTTGTAGTTTCTTAAAAGGGGTCTGTAGGGAAGAAAAGGTGTAGAAAATAGCATGTGTCATGTTTTAGTCCAAATCAATTCTCTAGAATAAATATACTTCTTTTTTTTTGCGTTTTCGTCGTCTTAAAAAAAACAACTTGTGTGCAGAATCAAAATCCTTTTGTGAGGAAGCCGTGTCGACGCCTCAGCTGGTGTTGAAAGCGGCTCAAAGAGGAAGCAGTGTCGCCGTGCAGCGCGTCCTCTTTACTTCCCGATGCTCCTAAATCTTCCTCAGCCGAGCAGCTAAAGTGCTCCACCGCATTGATCCGCGTCCCATCATCACGTGACGCTCTATTGATTAGCGGTTCGCCCACCTTTTTTAATTAATGGCCTGCAGCTTGTGAGGAATGTGGCTAATTATGTAAAGTGGTGTTTTCCCTTTATTTCCCCCCCAAATGCCGAACACAAATTTGATAAATCAGTTTAGATGATTTTTTTTCAGCATTTTTTTAAAAGTCAAGTCAATTCAGTTTCCCCCTGAAATGTTTTTAGAATAATTTCCCTTCCAGACAAGTTAAAGGCCCCTGCGCGTAAGAGTAGTAGCACCTAGTGGTCAAAAAGCGTATTACAAACCATTAACCTTGATCCATTTTTTGGACGTTCTGTTTGATCTCATTTGACACCAGCAGCGCCGTCACTGCAGCAATCTCCAGAACCGGTGTAGAACCAGTGTAGAACCAGTGTGAGTCGCTCCTCATGAATTCACAGGAGCTTCTTATGAGCAAATTCAAACACAGCAGCAGTACTCACTTTTTTACTGCTTGTGCGTCAAGCCAACGTGTCGCTTTAAACTTTGCACAGTGGACCTTTGAATTTAAAAAGAAAATCAAACGAAACACAGTTATTAAAAGGAGGTGTCTGTCTCATGTCCTCTGTGTGTGTGTGTGTGTGTGCGTGTGTGTGTGCATGTGCGCACGTCCACGTTCTGCTGGTTGGAACAAGCAGATGAAAAGAAAACGTCTGTTTTTTTTTGTTTTTTTTGCTCCTTCCCCCGCAGCATCCTCAGTGGCAGCAGCAGGTCAATGGATAGGAAGGGGGAGGGGTGGGTGGGGGAGGAATGTAAGGGGCCAAGCCCCGCCCCTTTGACCCCCCCGCCCCCAACCCCCAGCACCAGTGTTTGGCCTTCTCCTTCTCCCACTTTTCGCGTGTGCACGTTTGGCTTCGGAGGTGCTGTGGTGCAGAGACAGAGAGAGAGAGAGAGAGAGAGAGAGAGAGAGTCCTGGCTCCTGATTGGTCGATGGGTCAGTCAATCAGTCAGTCAGTCGGTCGGTCGGTGGGTTTGTTTGTTTTTTCGTGACTGTCAGCAGACCCTCCGGGGGGAAATGTTTAACCACAGTCTGCTGGCCTGCTGCAAGCCGCAGCACGAGGACAAAAGCAATTAAACCAGGGGGAGAAAAGAGATTTTTTTTTTTTTTTTAAAGGCCACACATTTGTTTTTCCTCCTGCAAGAATGTGCTGAAAAGTTCTAGAAATAATAATAATGATAGTCATAATAGTATCGGTCATACGTTGATCGTCCGCGCGTGTTTTTCCGCGGCGCTGCTGTGTGAAATTCTCCGCCGAGTTTAGTGAACGTGACTTGTTTAGGCTTGCTTGCAATGCTTGCTGGGAAATCCTGGAATGTGTGGAATGGGGGACGGTGGTGCAGTTATCTGGCCGCTCGGAGCAAAAAAGAAACCCGACGTGTCGGCACTGCCTCTCTGTCTCGGTCTCTCCTCCTCCTGCCTGCCCCCCCCCCCCCCCCTTCACATTTTTTTTGTCTTTCTGCTCGTTTCGAGCTGCTTTTCTCGCGCCGGTCGAACGTCGGCGGCGAGAAGTTAATGAGATAAAAAAAGCAAAACATCTGCGTTTCATTACATACATGAAACGCAACGTAGTGTGAGCGGGGGTGGGAGGGGGCTGGAAATGTGTTTTTCTTTTCTCCTTTTAGCTGAGGGCCTGCTGTGTTTTATTAAACTGAGGTTAATGTTTGTCCAGTGTCACTGGAATCGCAGTCGAGGAAAAGATTAAACTCTGCTGTTAAATTTGTCACTGTGATGTGGCGGAAATTGCTGACTTTTTTTCTCGTAATTGTTTTTGTTTCTTGCATGATTTTACAAATGAAATTTGTCACGTGTCATGTCAAATGTTCCTGTTTTTTTAAATAAAGTTTTTTTCAATATAAGAAATGTTTTCAGTTGCCCTGTTATTTTCCAAGTAAACTAATTTTAAAAGTTCTATTTGAGGCCTAATGAACATGAAGTATTTGATAAAAACTTCTTGGGCCTGTAGGTGTGAATTCAACATGGAGAAAAATGCAGCGTGATTATTCAATAGATGTTCATGAGATTTAGATGTTTTCTTGTTTCTTCTTGTGTAGGGAAAATATTGCAAAGATTTTGCAAAAGTGTTTGTTTTTTAAGTAATAAAAATATTTAAGAGGTTTTTAAATGCATCAACAGATACTTGAAGCAATTAATGCTTTTAATGCAGGTATGTATTCTCTATTGCTATCAGTGATGTTTGTATTGAAGTTTAAATATAATTCAGAATGGTGTCGACTTTAATTAGAAACTAAGTCGGCACGTTCGGGTCACTGGGAAGACTCACTTCCCAGGGAATATTCACACACAAAATGGTTGTTGTTTTTTTTCTCTGCAAAAATGTGACACTCTGGAGGTAAACAAGCGTTTGGTGCAGAAACCTGAAGCCGCTGCGGAGCTGATACCTTTCACACGTCTGCAGCAGGTAGGCTGTGTGTGAAAAGTCTCTCTCACAATGTGGCAGAACAGGTGTGTGTGTGTGTGTGTGTGTGTGTGTGTGTGTGTGAGTGAGAGTCTCTTTCTGCTTTGTGTGTTTATCATGGGTGGTGGGGAGAAAACAACCCAGAGAAAAACATTTGTTTGAGGGCTTTGCACACTGTTTCGGCCTGTGAGTCTCATTTATGTGTTTCTTAAAGAAAAATTAATGAAACCCCCATCAGGAATTTTTGCGCTTGATTTCTTTCAGTTGTGCTGTGTTTGTGGAATAACTGGAGGGAGGACAAAAAAAGATCAAAAGTGCAGGGCTGAGACCGAGCTCGCTGTTTGTGTGTTTAGCAATGGGACATAATGGGAGTCGGAGCAGGTGAGAAAATAAAAACCCTGGCAGAGGTTGGACGATATGAACAGACAGGAAACAAAGTTAACAAACGGCAACCGATGAAGGTGAGAAGGGGACAAAGAGCAGGGAAATCCTAATGAACTGAAATAGTCCCGATACAGGAAGTGAAATCATCTCGGAAGCCCCGTGTGTGGCTGCGCTCACCAGGGGGCGGTGCTAACAACAGCCGGAGGGGCGGGGCCTACAGATCAGCGTCCGCCTTTAATATTTTCATTCAGAAGGCGAAGCAGAGGGAAGATGTGAGAGTTTGAGAAACACATGTAGGTCAGCGAAAGAATAATATAATAATAATAATGATTAATTGTGTCTTTACATCGTGAGCCTAAAAATAAATTTCTCTAAAAGAGTGGTGGGAAAAAGAATTTAGATCTGTACAATCCCACGTGTGCTTGACTGAATTCATTAGTTTCAGCTTTTTTTATACACAGAACTGATGGAAGCCAAAAGGGAGAAAGAAAACTTAAGAACCGCCGGTAGTTAAATACACTGTTTTTTTCTCTTCTTGCTTCCATTGAGGTTTGATTTGTTTGATTTGATTTGTTTGGTTGTTACATAATTTAATCAAAGAAACAAGGGACCGTTTATTCCATCAAAGCTGTCGAAACTTGTAGTCAAACAAAACTTTACTGTGTTTCTGCTTGAACACGCTGAATTCCAGCTCTGTTATAGAGGTGATTTAACGCCATCCTCAGGATAAAATGTGCACTGCAGCTGAAACGTGAATCTGTTTTTCTTTCCTCGAATCCAGCAGTGACAGTCGCATGTGTGCATGTGTGTATTTGTTTGTCATCTTTGACAGAAGTTCCATCCTCCCCAATTCAATCATTTTAAATAGTTTTGCTTTAAAGTTGTCCTCTCAAACAAAGTGCAGGCGAACAAATGAATTCAGGATCATCATTTATTTGGTTATTTCACACCATTAATAAATACTATTTATTTAAAACTATCTACAGTAGCCCAGAACGGATCCTCTGGAGGGTTTGGTTTAAAAAATAAAAATAAAAATAATACTAACAAAACAAAACTGACTTCAAAGCTGCTTGAAGAAAATGTCAGGAAACCAAAACAGAAACAAACTGGTTTTCATTTGTTTGCAATATGCTTTCCTACCACAAAAAATAACACACTGGGCCTTTAATACACAACATGTACACGTTATTGCAATGTGTAGCCACTGGGTGGAGCTGTAGGGAGCCACCGTCCAGCTTCTGTCTCCTCCAGTCCCTCTGGAAGCTCTGCGACGCTGCACAACAGACACACAACTCTTAATGTGCTGCAAACACTCGGCAACGTGAGAATCAGCGCGTCGCTGCAACAACCCGAGCTTCACTTCACGACTCTGTAGTTGTTGTTTTGTTGTCGTCGTTGACTGGTAGTTGCGACGGAGCGAAGTCGGAGCTCAGCGACGCCACCTCGTGGGGCATCTGAACGAGGCCATATGGAAAAACAACAAATAAATAAAACGAGGAAATTCGTCACAAAGTGTGTGTGTGTGTGTGTGTGTGTGTGTGTGTGTGTGTGTGTGTGTGTGTGTGCGTCCGCTGCACACTGACCAGGACGGGCGGGGCGGTGAAGAGGTAATTGTGCGGGTAGTGCAGCAGGTTCATGCACGTGGACGAGTAGAGATCCGCGTAGCGCGTGAGCTGACTGGCGAAGAGCGTCTGGCGCGAGCCGCTGCGCATGAGGCTGCCCATCTGTCCGAAGGACATGTCCATCCTGTGGGTCAGAACCTGCACACACACACACACACACACACACACACACCTGGTGGTGAACACTGAGTCGTTCTCTCAAGATCAACACCTCAGGGAAGCTTTGACCTGAACGCCTCTACTGACAGATGTATTCTATATTCTATAGTTTTGTTGGGACCTGTGCATGTGCATTGTTAATAAATAAATAGCTCACCAAAATACTTGATTAATCAGTATATCATTATCATTATCATTTTTTGTGTCGTGTCAGTATTTGTATTCCATTTTGTCATTTTTGTGCTAGTGTTTCAATTACAGTAAAACAAAGGGCTTTTTACCTAATTTCTTTTAAATATATTTTTCATTATTTGAATGTTTTATTTCAAGAGAATTTTCTTTTGCAAAAAATGATCTTTTATTTTTCTTTTTTACTTGTATTTTATCATACATTTTCCAATTTTTTTTTTATTTGAATGTTATTTTGTACAAAGTCAATTTGTCGTTTTCTTATTTCTTGATTTTATTTTGGTCCATTTACTTTTTATTCTACTCGTCGCTGCCATGTCCTGCATACAGAGTTTGCAATTGCCAACAAAAATGCAGAACTGTTTGTTGTGTTTGTCGGTACGAGGCTTGTTTTGGTAAACGGAGCTCAGCGACAGCTTGAGGTGGAGCCGTGTGTTCAAGATCAGGGAGAAAACAGCTTCACGCTGCCGCTGCGCGACGGCCTGCAGCCGCACAGAGCACCGTTGCAAACAGGCCTTAATTGCTGCCTGTTGTGTTGTGTCGTGTTGTGTTGTGATGTGTTGTGATGTGTGGGAGGGAAGCAGTTCACCTTGCTCCTCATCTGAATGAGGCCGACTTCAGTGCTCTGCTGGCTGCTGCCGTCCAGGTGCCTTCAGGTGATGCACACAAACATAACAACAGCCACTTTAGTCACGTTTTTCCCAGCGATATGCAGATGCAGCAGGGTTGGAAAAAAAACTCAAAAACCTCACTTGTACAGCTCGGCCCGAAACTCGTCCAGTTGTCTCAGCTCCTCAAACAGACCTGAAAAAACAGACAAGGGAGGCGTTCAGGGAGCGTCGGGGGAAGAGGGAGGCAGGTTGAGGTCGTCTGACGCTTCTCACTCTTCCTCTTCTCCCACACTTGCAGCTCCTTGGTGAGCTCGGGCACGATGAGGAAGGTCTTCCAGCCCTGACGCTTCTTGGACTTGAGGATGTCGCCGAAGATGTGGTCCCCCACGAAGAGGATGTCCTTCCCTTTCACGTTCAGCAGGTCGCACACGACGTCCGACGAGCCTGGAGCCACAGTTCCCCAGGTGAGTTTTATCATCAACAGAAAAAAAAAACAATACAAAATCCACGAGGCCACCAGGGGAAATATTTTTATTGCAGTTTTTATCGTCATTAAATTTATAATTAAGCACAGACTGAAGTTTCCAGTAGTTTAAAGGTTAAGTGTGTAATATTTGGAGATTTTGAGAAGAAACAGTGACATCAAGTGGTTGCATTTTAGATTGCAGCAACCTCTCACCCTGACCATCCTGATCTTGCCAGTGAACTACAGTGGCCTGCGCAGACAAAACTGGATACCTTGTCCACCTTCTTCTTCATTGGTTTATTTGAGGATGTGAGCATTCACCCTATATACGAAATGCACTTTCAGGCGACCTCGATTGTCCTCTCCAGGCTTCCTTAGTTATATTTATATATGGTGGTGCAAGATGGCAGCTAACTGGGAGCAAGACCCTTGTCTATGTATATTCTTCATATACATATAAATAACAACCATTCTATGGGTAGGAAAACCAAATGACTTTTATTTTACAGTACATACAGACTTTTATCAATGTAATATAAGAAATCGTGTAACATCCCAAATTTTATACACTGGACCTTTAAGAACAGGCAGAAACCTCAGACAGGCGTCGGCTCATCTTTTAAAACAACCGTCATAGCTGAACTAAACACACCTCCAGAGTAGACCGTCCCGTGCTGCAGGTCTCCCGTGTACGTCCCAATGCGAAGCTTCCCCGTGTCCTGTTTTCCAAGACACAAAAACACAGTTTTGCCACCAACAAACAGTCCGACAACAACTTGGCAACACACGATGTGGCGGTCCTGCGACGGCTTCTGTGTTTGGCCCCCTCCCAGACTTCAGACATTTCTTCTTGGGAGAGAGAGTGATGGGCCGTCTGGCCACTAGAGGCCACTAAAACTGCCAACGGCGACGCCTTTAACTCACCGTGTCCACTTGTCTCAGCACCGTGCCCCCGGCGAAGAACAGCGGCTTCCTGGTGTCCACCACGATCAGGTCGAAGAAGGAGCGCCATGAGCTCCTCTGACCTCCGACCTTATTGCTGTTTTCCAGCAGGTACTTCATGATGGCCTGCCAGATCATGGACAAGCTGTTAGCGTATACATATATATCTTTAATAATAGTAATGGATTGGATTTATACAGCGCTTTTCTAGGCACTCAAAGCACTTTACATTGAACCCATTATTCATTCAGACCACATTCACACTGGTGGTGATAGTATATACACACAAATACATAGATAAGTCATCGCTAATGGGCGTGGCCCTGCAGCTGACCTCAGTGTAGCCGTAGTTGCTGTTGGTGGCGAGGAAGACCTTGGCCACGTCCTTGATGCGGTTCATGAGCACGGGCAGGTTGGGCTGTGGAGGATAAAGGTGCGTTCAGGTAAATCAAGTGTTAGCTATCAGTAGCTATCAGCAGGCTAACGTCCTGTCGCGGGTGCTTACGTACGTCTTTGACCACGTATTTGTCCAGGTTCTTGATGGTTCGCTCCTTCAGGATTCCCTGCACGGTGGGAAAAAAAAGAAAGAAAAATAAACTATCCCGTCACGGTACAACAGGGGGAGGTATAAGAGAGCGGATTTAGCTGGCGGCGTTTTGACGAGGCTCACCGTGTCGTGGATGAAGTCCATGGCGTCGCGGACGTCCTGGAACATGCTCCTGAAGGACATGAAGAGGTCGCCGTGGTGGTAACCTTTCAGCACGCTGGAGGGAGAGGGAATATAACGATAACTTTAAATCTAAAGCAAAAAATATTTATTGATGCATTAATCTCTGGACAAGACATATTCCTGCACTGGGTCTTTAACCGCTCTGCCTTCACTCACTTTCTGTATCTGGAGCATCTGGAGAAGAAGCTGACCAGGCAGGCGTAGAGGTATGTCTCTGCAGGGAGGCGTGGAAACACACTCAAGTGAAGGCAAAAAAAAAAAAATTAGAACCATCTGAAAGGTGTCAAGGGGGATTTTCCCACCAGAGAGGTTGAAGAGTGTGTTGAGGACGTAGAATCGGTCGGTGTCGTCTCTCTGAATGAACTTGTTGGGGTAGTAGTTCTGGATTTCCTGCCTGCGATGCAAAAGCACAGGTCAGTGCACAGGAGTCGCTGGCAGAGGCGGGAGACAAGAGGCAGTCGGGAGTTTTTACCCTTGGAGGAAGCAGAAGCCGTGACTGCAGACCAGAATGTTGCCATTTGAGTCCACCTTCAGCAGGTTGCCGTAGGTGGTGTCGATCACCAGGCCGCTGCAGGTGGACAGGGGAGCAGAAGCAGAAGGACTCAGTGGTCAGGACTCAGTGGTCAAGACTCAGGAGTCAGAACTCAGGACTCAGTGGTCAGGACGCAGTGGTCAAGACTCGGGAGTCAGGACTCAGTGGTCAAGACTCAGGAGTCAGTGGTCAAGACTCGGGAGTCAGGACTCAGTGGTCAGGACTCAGGAGTCTTTACTCAAAAACATGGAAGGACAAGGAGAGCCTACGGCCAGTGAAACTAGGTAAGAGGAATAAAAAGGTACAAAACTCTCTATAAACTGCTGTAAACAGCATATTTAGCTCTCTGTTTACAGCCTCCAGTAGAAAAAAAACCTTTCTCTAAATATTCAGCTGATCTGTGTTTGGGCTCCTTGCTGCACATTGTAATCATAACATTGAATATTTTCAAGGATTGTTTAATTGCATAAAGTTAATCAACATAAAGCCCCCCCCCATATATATTTGCTAGGCCTGCGCCCCCTGCTGGACTGACCGTGTGGGGAAGCTGGGGTCGTAAGTGTAGCTCAGGAGCTCTCGGGGGTATCCGATCGACACCATCCTGTCCCTGATCAGCTCGTAGCCCAGGCTCTCGTAGTCGGGAGACTTGTACACTACACCACACACACACACACACACACACACACACACACACACACACACACTCTTTGAGTAATCCGGGGTCATCGGTTCGAGGCCGCTCGTCTCCTTGTCTCTCCACCTACTTGCCATGGTGTAGTCCATGTCGAAGCCGTAGCACCTGATGTTCTCCAGTGTCAGACTCCTGTTGACGAAGATCCTGCCAGAAAAACAGAGTAAATTAGCTGAGGCCTGCACAACACACACACACACACACACACACACACACACACACACACACACACACGCACACACACACACACCAGGGAGACCTCTGAGACGTGGCTTCAGTCCTCTGGATGTGTTTTTTAGTGATGCAACTCAGGCCTCCTGCGTCGCTTCGCCTCTTTGGAGGCGACACTAACAGAACCTCTCGTCACCGCTAACGGCCTCAAGGACGCCGTCAATCGTACATGCGCCCTTTAAATGCCAGGGACTCGCATTTCTCTGCTCATTTGAAGTCTGACGAGCTCAGCCACGAGAGCCGAGGTGGAGCAGGGTGGAGGGCAGAGATGCTATCACTGCTCGCTCGCTCCCTCTCCTCCGCTGCGTGTTAGGAAGCTGACTAAATAGAAAATAAAGTAAGTAAAAAAACAAACCAAGATGACAAGCTAAAGTTCAGATTACGTTGGTCAGTGGGTCACTGGGATGAAGCTCCTCCTGGCCTGTTGGTGGCGTTATATCTTGCAGGACCTCTGCAGCCTGAAGGCCCAGCGAGCAAAGAATTGACCTGCCTGAAGGTTTTTGTTTTGGAACTTTGTCTCTGGTGTTTTTTCCCCCCGAACATCCACACATATATCTCACAGTTTTTCAAGGGACAGCAGGGAGCATGGAGGAGATTTTAGATTATTCTTATTATGGCATCATCAGTTATTTTAAAGAAAGATAAAAGGGGTTTGAGTTGTTAAAGTGAAAAAATTATGTTCTGCCTGAATGAACTCACCTCTGCTCAAAGCCTCGACTCAGACCGGCCTTCTCAGAGGTCATGACGACGTCAGTCTCCATCGTGCTGCTTTAAAACTTGTCCTGCTGCTGCTGCTGCTGCTGCTGCTGCTGCTGCTGCTGCTGCTGCTGCTCAGATCTTCCTGCCTTCAGCCGACAACGAGGCATTTAAATCAGAAGCTTCTGCAGGGAGGCAGGCCCTCCTAGGTGAGGCCTCTGTGTGTGTGTGTGTGTGTGTGTGTGCGTGCGTGTGCGTGTGTTTCTCACAGTTTGGCTTGTCCGGTGACGTAAACTGCTTTAGGGTCACAGACACACACTGCACAACACAGCCTGGGAGACATGCAGATTGCCTTATCAGACGTGCACATATGTGGTCGCCTACATGAACGGTGGGAGTTCCCTCCCGACCAGTACACACACACACACACACACACACACACACACACACACAAACACCCCTCACGTGCTTCTGATTGGTGCGACCGCTGAGCCGGAGGTCAATCATGCAGGACTTGCTGACGACCTCCAGGGGCCAAAACTTTCTTCTGAGCTCTAAGGCCGAAGTGGAGCTCGGCTGTGAGTCAGCAACCACCCGACCACACTCTCACATTCAGCCTTGATGTTTGTTTGTTTGTTTATTTATTTGGTTTGGACATTGAACTCAGGGCACAATTATAAATGAAAACAAAATACTTTTTTCCAACAAAAGAAAAAAAAAAGAAGCCTGAAAAGAAATTCTCTAAAAAACAAAACAAAATCTCATTGTTTTGTGCTGTTTTGTGCAGTGAAACTGTAGAATTCGCTGAGCCCATAAATGAAAACGCACAGATCAAAACTTTGTCTCGTATTCTGCGACTCCGTTGGGGCCTTCGGCCTTCGGGGAGTTTCCGGATTGGCCGTGCATCTTCTCAAACTCTCTGCTGATCTCCAGCGTCGTCTTGTTCTTGGTCTCCGGGACGTTGAACTTCACAAACAGACTGCAGCTCACGCAGAAGAAGATGAATATGAGGAAGCAGAAACTCTGCAGATACTCCTGTTGGGAGATTTTATTAAAAGAGAGAGAGAGAGAGCATATTTTCTCAGTGTGTTATCTATTGTGTGTTATTGTTTAATTTGGTTTCACCAGGCTCACCACCAGGACGGGGAAGACCATCCCCACCACGAACAGGCTCATCCAGTTCAGCGTGCAGGCCACCGTGTATCCAGCCGGTTTGTACGACTGGGTTAATATTTCTCCAGGAATCGGAGTCGTGGCTCCAGCTGGATTGAATTGTAAGCATCCAGTGAGACTTGGGATGTTTTATTTCATTTATTTATTCATTTATTTATTTTACCGGTGACGGGACACGTACCTGGCCCGCAGGAGAAGAAGGAGATGGTCATGAAGACGAGGACCATGCAGCAGTACGGCAACCAGGACACTCGATCCTGCAGGGACAAACCTGTCACGTGTGATTGGACAGAATGTGCAGAGAAAATATAAAACAAAAAAAACAAAAAGAAAAAAGAAAAAAAAAATAAAAAGGTGCTTTTGTTTTGCAAGGGACTCGCCTGGAAGTAGAGCGTGACGGTGAGCAGCACCATGCTGGTCGACATGCCCGTGTATCCCCGGAGGAAGAGCACCTTCTTGCCGGTGGTCTCGATCATCATGCACTGCAAAGAAAGTCAAAGCACAGTACCGGCAGTCAGCCGCCGGGGGGAGCCCTCACCGTGAGTGAATGGATGGAGACTGGGGAAAAAGTCTTTAAAACCGAGGGAAGGTGGGGGTGGGGTGGATGAGGTGCCACGTGACTCACACAGCACAAGGAGACGGTGAGCTCACACAACCCTGTCCCCAGCGCTGTGTAGCTGAGCTGCTCTTCTCGGATTCCTGCCGCACGAAATATATCATAAGAGTAAAAGTACACCTGGAGAGAAGCAAAAGGACAGCGATGACAGATGTTAGACAGACATCCTTTTTTCTTTTTCTTTTTAAAACTTTTTTTGTTTCGTTTTTGCAATGCACGTTAGACAAAAGGTGTGTATTGTTGTTTTTCCCCACAAAATTCTACGCTGTAAACACACATTGTTTTATAAGGTGATGATAATTTGTAGTGAGACGGACAAAGTTGAACAACCTCCAAATTTCCCTCCATGGCCTATTTAGATGGTTGACCTCTGACCTCTGACACACCCAACAAAAACAAAACAAAACACAACAAATTTCATCCCTCATGTCAAATGTTATTAAGTTATTTTTTAGTTTAACTGTTGATAAGAAGAAAAAAAAAACACATTTCAACTGAGGGCCTGTTCTGATCACAAGACGCACCTGAAAGGAGGTGAAAGGCGAAGGAGAATAAATTGTGGTTAACATTTCACAACAGTTTGTGTCACAGATTCTCTTCCCCTCCCCCCTCCACTCACAGCATTGACGCCGCACAGCTGCAACGTGATGAAGAGCACGACGATGGTGAGGAGCTGCCAGCGGACCGTGCGGTCCAGGAGGAGCTCCAGCACCGAGCGGCTGCGGACCTTCTGCAGGGCCACCTTCTCCTGGAGCATCTCCTCCAGGTCCGGCCGGTAGTCCCCGCTCCCCCACAGCCTCCTCAGAGCTGCAGGGCCACAGTGTCACAGGTCAACTCTGCATGTGTGTGTCCAAGTGTGTGTTCGTCCAAGCGTATGTGTGTGGCAACCTTTCTCGCAGGCCTGCTGGTCTCCTCTCTCCAGCAGCAGGAAGCGCGGCGACTCGGGCAGGAAGGGCAGCGTGCAGAGCTGCAGCAGGGCGGCGAAGCCGTTGACGCCCAGCAGCCAGGGCCAGCGCTGCCTGGAGCCCAGCAGCTCGCTGCAGGGGGACACGCTCGGGTCACGCGTCGGTGAGTGCGCCACGCCAACGGGAACAAGAAGGTGACGCGGCAGCGAAGAAAATGTGTCTGTGTGCAGCAGAGTTACAGTTTGTCTTCTTCTCTTTTTTATTTAATGTTTTGACCTCCCAGCCGGTACTGGAAAAAAAATTTCTAGCAAACTGAGCTCACTGCTCAAAGTACAGCGCCAGCTAGTGGAGGCTAATGTTAGCTAGGAAAGTGTATATTCCCAGTACAATTAAAGTCATTTGGTTTTACTAGCCATAGAACTGTTACTGTTACTACACTGTACACTGTAGTTCACTGGCAAGCTCAGGAGAGGGAGGGTGAGTGTAAGAGTGCTGCAATCTAAAATTTGACCACTTGATGTTGCCGTTTCTTCTCAATATTACACACTTAACCTTTAACTTCCCAGACATTTTGTCAGGTTTCTGTCTGTAGCTCCGCCTCTTTCTCCTCAGAGGTTGCTGATTGGTCCTGTCGTACCAGGACCAGTTCCAAGCTGGAGCTCTCTGAGACACAATCATGGAAATTCTGACTTTTTTGTCAACTAAAAACCCTAAAGCAAAACATTATCAAATGCCGCCCTTGCAGTGATAGATAGAAAGATAGAGAGAGAGAGAGAGAGAGAGAGAGAGAGAGAGAGAGAGAGAGAGAGAGAGAGAGAGGGGACACCCTCGGCAGGACATCCGAGCCATCATATGACCCCTCCCCCCTCCACTGCACTCCCTCCCCTCCCCCACCTCACCTGATCCCCAGCAGTTGACCGCTGAACTTGCCCAGCGAGGAGAAGGTGGCCACGGTCACGCCCATCATCCCTCGCAGCCTCTTGGGGGCGCACTCGACGACGTAGAGGGTGTGCGCGGACAGGCTGACTCCTACACGGGCGTGCACAGGGGAATCATACATCCTGAGTGGGATCGATGGGGATCAATGACCGGGAGACAAACGGCAGAGGGGAGCTCGGAATATAATAGTGACACGTATAAATAGGAATCGACCGGCCGCAGAGTTAAATGGGCATCAAGGAGTGACGGTGGAGTGGTGGTGGTGGTGGTGGGCGTAATGGGTTTCTCCATGCGGACCAGGTTCACCTGCGTTGATGCCGTACAGGAAGCGTCCCACCATGATCATCTCGAAGGATGTGGCTCTGCTGCTGAGGATCATCAGCACGGCGCCCGCCATGGCCACCAAATTGTTCAGCAGGAGGCACCATTTCCTGCAGGGAGGGGTGAGGAGTGGGGGGGGGCGGCAGAGTGGGGTGGGTCCTGTAGTTAAAGCTGAAGGGGATAATTCAGCCAACGCTTGAATTTGCCAATTTTCAGAAAAATTCAGGGTGTCAGTGGAGGTTCTGGTGATGTTTCATTCACAGATTGTTTCAACCAGTGATAACAAAGACTGGAAAAACTTGTCTCGTCTCCACTAGGAGTCACCAAAGTGTCCAGAAGACTCGGCTGTCCGACTGAAACGGCAACAATAGCGGAATGATTTTTAGTTGGGAGTCACCTGGTGATGGTTGAATTAAAAAAGTGAAATTTGGCCAGTACTTTATAATGTCTGTCGGACAATTTCAAAATGTTGGAAGGTTTGCATTGACTTCAAGAGGTTGTTTTTTTTGTTTTTTTTAAAAAGTGAATTATTCGCCTTGCAAATTCACTCTCAGTGTGTAAGGACCTTAAGAGTTGTGTGTCTCCCAAGTGAACTTCCAGTCTTTGTCCCCCTCCACCCTCCTGTGAAACTCCATAATGGTTCTTTATATTTTTACAAGTTTTGAAAATCTCAGCCATCCCCTTTTAACCCCTGGATCGACCCCAAAAGTCCGTCAGCACCGACCTGCCGTATCGAGTCATGAGCGGCCCGGCAGACAGCGTTCCCAGCAGCCCTCCGATGCAGAAGATGGAGACGGTGAAGGACCAGATGAGCGAAATCTGCCACTGATCCAGACGCAAGTCATATCTCTGCAGGCACGTGAGGTTCACCAGCTCCTTGATGTACTGCACAAACCACCCAGAAGTTCATTTGTTACGATTGGAAAAAAGCATTTCAGAAAGAGATTCCAGCGGGATCTTGGCGCGCTCTCACAGCCGAGGGTGCGTTCAGCACCGACACGCTGAATCCGTACTGGAAGGTTCCGCCGATGCCCGTCACAAAGATGACGGCAATTATAGTCGGACACTCCAGCTGTGGACGGGCAAAAGTGAGAGAAAGTTTGTTAGCAGGGCCACACTTTTCTCTCTCAATGCTGCTTTGTTGTTTCTGCATCTTAAACAGCAACAAAAGAAGAAAAAAATCGCATTGAATAATTCAGTTTAAATGATCTTGTTCAACTTGAGACAAAGTGAGAGCTTTCAGTTGTGTTACCCACCAGCAGTTTCAGGGAGTGAGCCATGGCTGAAGTCCTCTGTCATGTCCAAAGCCGTCTGAGATCCTTTTGCACCTTTACACAGCGGAACAGCAAATGTTCAACTGTGCGCCGAAGATGATTAACAGGTTCAGGTGGAGGCAAATTCCAATAAAAAAAAGCAAACACATAACGTTTCAGGGAAGATCTAGTTTTTTTGTATGCAAAACTTAAAAAGGGGGGTGTTTACGTATTAATGTCCAGCCAAATGTAATTATAGATCAGGTAAAGTTTCACCTATTAAAACTTAAGCTGAGTCACGACTCACTTGAGGAACCTTGAGAACATTTTGGCAAAAGGAAAAACAAAAATCCAGGAACAACAGCTTGATAGATTACAGATGGAAGTACTTCCACATACAGACGCTGTTTATTTCTTCACCTACTGAACTACTACTACAACTATAAGTGACTTTGGTGGAATTACAAACACAAGCAGGGGGAAAAAAAAAACCTGACAGGTCGAGCGCCAGTGGGATTGCGTTGTGTTTATTGAGCAAAAAGGGCCTGCAGAGTCTCGGGGGTGTTAATTGGTGAGCTGTTGGAGAGTCCTGCAGCACTGGCACCAGCTGGGGGCAGCGTCAAAGTGAGAGGGAAAAAAGAGCTGATAGTTACAGTAATAACAATAATTGGTATTATTATGAAAGCTGATGAAATGATCAGTTTTCCCCTGAGGGAAAACAAAAAAAGGAATTCCTGGATCTGGCCTAGAAAAAGTTCCTCTGCTGGAACCGGAGGAAAAACCATGCAGAGTCTACACAGCTCGGCCAGTAGGCGGCGCCGACGTCTCCACCGCGTTCCAGGGAGGAATCGCTCAGGACCTTTCCTCAAAACCAGAGACGCGTTTTCCTGGAGCTCTGTCCTGTAAATGTTGAGATATTTCAGTCTCTCCGTCCCCGAGGCGCTTGCGCTGAATAAAACATGGAGCTGAAGATGGGGGAGAAAATCAAATATCTGACAGTTTCTTTGCTCTGATCAAAGGGAGATCAGAGTTGCAGCGACTTCCCCTCACCAGTCCGTCCACCAGCCAAGCAGCTCATTAGCGGCGGAGAGAGTCGTGCTTTACTTTGGGAAAACCGACTCATTCTGTAACTCCCAAATCTAAGTTTGCTTTTGGCTGTGCAAAGCTGCTGGAGGTGCTGGAGGTGCTGAAAGTGCCTGATAAGGCCGATGAAAGACTAGAAAGAGGAGAGGAAGAGGAAGAGGAAGAGGAGGAGGAGTCAGGGTAGAGATTTCACCCGACAGACACGAAGGAGGCAAGGCCCCAAACTGGAACCCAGGGGCCAAACTGGGATCTGTGTTCCCTCTGCATACACACACACACACACACACACACACACACACACACACACACACACACACACACCTCCTATTTATAAAGATCCGTTCAGTAAAAACCACCGACAAAGAGAAGCTGGATTGAAGCTATTTCCAGCGTCTGGAGGCCTGTTTGTCAGACTCCCTGCTGTTGAGTGCAAACACTGGTAATCTTTCTTCTCTTCCAAAGCTGCCGTGCAAACCGACAAGTGCCGCTCCATGGTGTGACAGACACAAAACACACACACAAAAAGTAACAAAAAAAAAAACCTGCTGTGAGCCTGGGTGACTTTGAAGCCAAACTAAGAATATTTAACGACAAAGGTTCTAATCCTCTCTGTCTGGTTTTAGAGGAGTTTTTTTTTTCATGTTGTGGATAAAGAGGTTCTATGAGAGTGGAAAGTCACAGTTTCTGTGTGGCAAAGGTCAGTATTATAGTGGACACAACTTTTTTAAAGCTCCCACGTGGTGCAAAAATCCTTTTCTTACCACAATCAGCATCTCTAACCGAAGAAAAGTTCATCCTTTACCTCTTATCCTGGCCCCGCCTCCTATATACACACATTTCTTTAAATCCGCCCTGTATGATCTCACAAAGGGCACCAATATCCCCCTACCCCTATTTCAGTGACTACACCCCCAGCCAGGTGTTGGCTCCGCCCTCTGAGACCACCTCCTTCTTGTCCCGGCGTTCTTGCAATGTGGAAGCAGGAGGCTGTAAACAGAGGGCTAAACATGCAGGGGCTTTTTTGCCCCGGACATGCAGGAATTGATCCCAAGAGGGTCCAGGATGAAAGAAAGAGAGTGCTTTAAGTCAGAAACTTGTTACTTTTGACGCGGCGTCTGAAACTTTCCAAACCTGTTTTTCACGCCCAGGGAAAGAGGAGGAGAGAGAAAGAGAGAGAGAGAGAGAGAGAGCGCACCTGGCCACAGGAAGAGACGGCGTTCCGAACTGGAGAGGTCCTCCCGGAGCAGACGGAGAGTCATGGCAACGTTTGATCGCCATGAATAATAAAGGACTCGCGGGTTCGTTTTACAAGGAGCCTTTCAAGTCCCGGCTCGCACTCACTGAATCCTCATTATCTGGCTGATCTGCTGTCTGGACCCGGGTGACTCGGGCCACTTTAACAGCACCTCTCCGCCCCCCACCTCCCAGGGATGTCAGGGCCCGTCGCTGAGCTCGAGTCCGACCCAGAATGCAACAGTTGAGTCGTCCTTCCGTCCTCCAGGGAGCCGGAATGATGGATTAAAATGTATATACGAGGTAAAAGGCACAAAAGCACGCAGGGTAATTATCTGCTGCGAGAATTAATCCGGTAAAATCGGCCTAATCCTGCATTTAATCGTTTTTTTTCATCAAGCTATAATTTGAAAAAGGGAAAAGGCCCCGAAACTCAGTGAAGACTGAGGGCTGCAGGAGAGCAGCCGGTGACATCCTTTTGAGGATAAAGCCATTCATTTGCCCACGACTTTGTGTAATTAACAGGTGTCGAGTGTAAAAGCAGCTCTGCTTCTTCTTTAGGAAGGTTGAAGTCAGGTGGACTGGAACCAGAGTGACATTTAAAGAGCTGAGATCCATGGAGGAAGGAACTTTCCTGACTGCTGTGCTTATACAAACAACCATAATGTATAAACATTATCTTTATGTATGCAAACATATTATATATACATATACACACACACATAGCAAGCATTTATCCTTTTGCATGAA
This sequence comes from Thamnaconus septentrionalis, assembly GCA_009823395.1. NCBI lineage: Eukaryota > Metazoa > Chordata > Actinopteri > Tetraodontiformes > Monacanthidae > Thamnaconus > Thamnaconus septentrionalis. The sequence goes on from CM020518.1 coordinate 5,349,784, forward strand.
TTAACACAGAGAATGAAATGATTCAAACAGGCAGATTTGAATGAACGCCGTTTCTTGCGCCGAAATGAACCTCCTGCTGCTGGAGCACGCTGACGGTAAACTACCTGGCCTGCATGTGGATGATGGGCGGCGACGGCGGATTACGGGTCGGGGGGATCAAAGAGCAGCAGAGGTGAAGGATGTGGGTCAGGCGTGTCACAGGTTTAACCCTCATCAGCATCGACGCCGTCAGAGAGTCACAAATTTGTTCATCCTTCCAAACAGCAGAGACTCACACACGTCAGGCACACGCAACTCAAATGGAAACATTGAGGAGGGGGGAAAAAACAGAAAAAAAGATGAAACGTGCCAGGCTTGTGGAATTTTGTCCTCAAAGTGCCAATCACAACGCATCGATTTTCTAATCTCCGGTGGCAGGAAGCAGACGGCAGCGGCGGAAGACAAAGAGAGCTTCATCAAAGAATCCCGCCTGCATTGATCATCATCTTTCTAATAACCATAACTATAACAGTGGTGTTGTTCAGATGTGTGCAATGTGTTAAAACTTGTCACTTTGCTGCAAAAAAAAAACAAAAAAACTGGGGGAACATGAGGGAATAATTCCGACGTCCAGTTGGATTTATCTCACACATCCTCCTGGTGAAGAGCCAGCAGGAAGCAGTTGGGAAAGACGACTGGAAGCTGATTGGACGACGCTTCAGTCCATCGCTGCGAGTCCAACCAAGAGGCAAAAATCTGAACTCAGCTCAGCCATGTGGGTTCTGCTTCAGCGCAACAGCACTTCCGGCCTGCTTTGAAAGGTCTGCTTGCAGGAATCACTTCCTGCTTCCTGTGTCCACAATCCAAAGCTGACTTTTTCAAGACATTTCCCGTTCAATCCCTCCTCTTGTTAGTTTCCCTCCTCTTCTAATCGCTAATCTTGTTAGCGGCATCTTGTTGCTTCCTTTATTTACCCCCCCATTGCTCTTCCTATTCTTAGCAACGGCTTCCTCTCTCCTCTCTCCTGCTCTGCTGCTCTGCTGCTGATGGAGTCCCAAGACACGCAGCAGAAACGCTTTCTGTCCGAGGCTGTCAAGGCGAATGTGCACAGCGTCAGACTTGAAGCCTCGACGGTTCCAAGCTCCGTTACAAGGTGAGCAGAAACATGTGGCCATCCGAGGGCGGATGAAGTCACCGAACGAGCAGAGCAGAGCAGAGCAGAGAGGTGAGATTCTTCGCCCGGCAACACCGGCTCAGGCGCTCGCTCGCTCGCTCTCAATAATTTAAGTGGCCAAATATCACGTGAAACCTGCAGCAGCGTCTGCACATTCGCCGTCATGAGGCCTTGAACGCGTCACTTTGGCCGGATCGGCCCGTAAATCTCCGGCTCAACAACAAATAACTGCTCGGCGAGGTGTGATGGGCCTTAAAGCCCCCTGGATTCAGGTGCCGGGGATGTTAGAGGGGCATCGGCCGTAAGAATTACAGCCGCAAAACACCTCTGGTAGGTCAGCCAGAGAGAGCGAGGGACAGATAAATCAAGCCGGGGTCATTTCAAGTGGAGTTAAGGTGAGCGCTGAGGAGCGAGGGAGGACCTCGTGAGAGATTTTATCCTGTACTGACTTCTTTCTCCTGGTTTTTGTCCTTCATTTTGCCCGTTTATGTTCTGAAATATTTGTTCTTGCATTTACTTTTTATTTGAATGAGAGAGAAAAACAAACCAGCTAAAAGAGGGTTTAAAAGATTTTCCTTTTACATCTGCAACCAGTGTTAATTTTTTGAACGACAAATTTCCGTCAAAGTTATCATCAACAACCTTTTTTTTCCTGACTAAAACGAGACGATCACGAAATAAAAATTAATTCACAAGGACTAAAACGATGACGAGGTGCATTGACATTTTGTGGCGTGAAGATATCAGGACTAAAATGTTTATGATGTCTTGTCAACTAAAAATAAAACAATTTAGATGATTAAATTATGACTAAAACTAAATCAAATTTTGCTGTCAAAATTAACACTGTCTGCAACTGAATTAGTCGACGTCAGACTGACGCTGTGGTGGTTTTAAACGCCTGCGGTTCCCTGAAACACTTTACTGGGACCTGCAGTCGTCTCCATTGTTCATCATGTTGTTTCCTGCTGTGGCGTTAAAGCTCCTCGCGTCGTCAATCCGACACGCAGGAAAGATGCAAAGGCATCGCTTCAGGCATCACTTTACAATGCCGAAATCTCTCAATCACTCGTTCAAATCCTCGGCGTCTCAGTCTTCCGAGGCCTGAAAGTTATTGAAAAGTCCTGAAGCACAAATGAAAAACTTTGCTTATTATAACAGCAGGCGTCGCAAAAGCAATTTATCCCCCCCGTCGTCCGGGGAATTTGGATGCAATCAATGTTCCTGGAACAATTTTTTTTGCTTTTTTTTCTTATAATAAATGTGAGAATTAGTTACGTTGAGGTTTTTGTGTAAAAAAAACAAAAAAAAACCACCGTCTGTAGATGTTTATATTGAAGAAGGAAAGCTGAAGCTGAAGCTGTACCAAGGCCAAACCTGATGGAGCAGATCATTTCTGAAGTTCTCTCCCATCGTATTTTGTGACATCACAAAGGTCCCATTTCCATAAGTGTGTTTTAACACACACACTTAAAATGAAATTGTAAAAAATGAGGGACTTTGTTTCATATCTGAGTCGCTCACAGACAAAACAAGACACAGATGATCGTAATGTGACATTTTGCACGATAAGGCAACTTTTAATTGGCTCATTTTGTTCGTAAAACTCCAACACAGAGGGTTCGTGTTGGCAAAGGTTCTGCAGAGGTCAAGTCACAGCCACAGGGGAGACGGAAGCTACTGAGACCGGAGGCCTGTTGTTGATGATGGTGCTCTTATGGGGTCAGCGGGGAGCTGAGACACACAGAGTCCCGAGCTCCCGAGTCGCCCTTTTCTGTTGAGCTCAGCAGGCCGATCGCGTCTCTTCCTTCCTCTTCCTCTCCTCTTCCTCGCCGTCCAGTGAGTAAAAAGAGCCGGTGTTGTGCCGCTGACAGTCAGTCAGTGTGTTTGTGTATTAAGTTTCCCTCCGAGGTGCATCAGAGGGGGATGGATTCTAAGATAATTATTCACAAACATAAGAGGAGGCGTTTCCTTTGTGTCGGCCTGCTGCTGGATATTTATATCCGCCTTTGATGCCGTCGCCACTTTGATCAATCTTCTTCTCTTAAATAATCGGACAAAATGAATAGCAGAAGTGAAACCAATTTCAGAATTGGTTTCATAATTCCCCCCTTAGAAGAACCAGTCCACCTCAGACTCTGCCATCCTCTTGTGTTTAGCACTAGGGGGCGTAATAACCAGTTCAGTGTTACAGGACATGAATGAAAAATGTCCTGACTGTAATAAATGCACCTCCACTAATTATAGTGCTTCAGTCAATTATAAATCTCGACCTCTATTACTCACTAGATGAATAATTGTCTTTTAGGGGTCTCGTGGGGGACGATGGCACCAGGCTACTCCCACATTTGAATGACAGAGAGACCAAATGAGGGATGAAAAGAGTGACAGAGAGACGAGGAGAAAGGAGAATAAGAATATAAAATAAGGACAAGAGGGAAAGGAAGAGGGACACGAGGATAAGGAGAGGGAAAGAAGGAAGGGCGCAGGGACGGAACAGACAAGAGAAATGGAGAAAGAAAGAAGGACAGGAGGGAATAAAAAGAAGGACAGAGAGGGTGCGATAAGGAAAGAGGCATGAATGAAGGACAGAAGGAGGGACGTGGTGAAATGTAAGAGAAGGACAGAAAGAGGGAAAGAGAAAAAGGAGAGAACTCTCCTTGGCCTTCTGTCCAGATTTATAAAATTCATCAAACGCTGCCCGCGCGCCGTGACGAGGGTGAAGAGAAAAGAAAAGAAAAAAAAACAGGGGGAAAAAAAAACGCTGAGTTGGTGATTTGCTCTGTTGCTGATTAAACTGTTGGCAACAGCCGGGACGCAGTCGACACTTACTAGATGAATTAGCACAGGAGTCGAAATAATAGCAATAATTCTGGGCAATTTGGATGAAGAATTTTTTTTTTTTTATATAATAATTGCCTGTGAGAGAAAGGAAAAGATGACGAGTGTGACGCACGTCCCCTTCCTCCGTCCTCACGGCTGCTTTACGTGGCGTGAATGCACGCCGAGCGTTCCCATTCACCGCCTCGCGCACGCACACACTCACAGGGCGAGGGGAAAGGGGGGGGCATGTGGGGTGGGGTGGGGTGGGGTGGGGTAGGGACGGCGTGTCACGTGGCCGGCAGCTGCAGCCAATCCGAGCTAAGTGCGCATTGCGATCCTGTGCAGGAGGGTTGGTTTTTTTTATTATTAGAGGCTCGCTGGTGATCAATGGGCGAGCGGAGCGGAGCTGTCCGCGGTGCTGAAAGTTACTCCCAGCCGACGGCCACACGGACCCCCGTCATAACAACACGGGTCCTCATTCCAGGGCGCATTTGTTACACTTTGGAGTTGGACACTTTCACGCTGCTTATGCTGCTACGTTGCTAATTGTCTTAGCTGGGACTTTAAAAGGTGTGCATAAGGTGGTCGAGGAGGGGGAGAGGGTTGGGGGGGGGGGCTGTCATCATCTCATAAAGAAGGACATCTCCCTGAAATGACAATCCAGCAGTTTAATCACAGCATTGAATGATTTAACCATTTGCCTTCGACTTTCTTCCTCCCCTCCAACGTCCCCGCTCTTTATGCCTTCACAGATGCTCAGTCTCGGCCACTTGGCTGCGAACCCTCCAGGGCGGTTTAACCCCCACCTCCCACCCCACCCCACCAGACCCCAACCCAACCCAGCCCCATCTCCCCCACACCACAATTACTCATGTTGCTGTTCGTCCGTTAATTAAAGTCCAGATGTAAATGACTCTCTTCTATATATGTGGTGTTATATATACATTTACACAGCAGAAAATCACTCTTTCATGATCTCACTTATATGTGGATGCTGGATACTTCATGCGTTACTGAGCATGGTGGTGCTTATTATTTCGTGCTGTTATAAAGCAGCTGTTGCTGGACAGATGAGTACGAGGCTGAGGGGGGAGGAGGGATATACCCATTAGAATAAACTAGACTACACCACTGCAACAGCGGTCAGATTAATCTGTGGCTGCAGCGGCCGGCCACACAGGCAGGCAGGTGCCGCGGCAGACTGTCGCTGGCGTGGTCACGTGGTCCGGCGGCCAATGGGCTGCGAGTGGGCTGCAGTTTGTAAATCAGCGGCGACGACAGCGTGTGTTTTCCTATGAAGTCGATAAATTGGGGCGTCAGTGCGGGATTTATGAATCGGGCGTTACGATTCCGAATCGTAAAAGAGGGGAAGGGGAGGCGGGGGTGGGGTGGGTGATTGTATTTGACTCCCTGCTGCAGTTGCAGGAGGAGAGAGAGAGAGAGAGAGAGAGAGAGAGAGAGAGAGAGAGAGAGAGAGAGAGAGAGGCGTCTGCAACGATAAGTTGCAGGTAGGAAAAGCGGCACGGAACGCGGGTGGCCTTCACACCTGCGTAGCCAGACCTCGTTTGGTGACGTCGGGCCGGTTGTTTTGGTCCCCCACCCCCACCCCCTCCCCTCCACCTCTCTCGCGCCCCCCACCGCCCAATAGGAAGCTCCGCTCGCTCGCATTCCTTGCCGGAGCCGACATGGCTCTCATCATGCAGCCGCCCTGTCCTCCCGTGACGCCCTCCGCCGGGTGCTGTGAGGTGCCCGGCTGCTGCTGCTGCTCCGCACGGCAGCACTGACATGGAAAGCCCACTGCAGCTGCACAACCATTTGTTCCCACAGCGGCAGCAGCAGCAGCAGCAGCAGCTCCAGCACTGTCAGTACGAGCACTACTGCGGGCGGGAGGGACGGCAACACCACCACTACCAGCAGCAGCAGCAGCACGAGCAGTGCTGCACCTGCAATAACTGCACCTGTGACGCGCGGAGGACAAGCCTCGCCGCTCGCGGGACGTCGCCGAGCACTGTGGGAACTTTGAGGACACCTCCGGAGGCGTCGTGGAGGCAAGGCTGCCGCGATCTCACACCCTCTAGTCATGGTAGTTCCAGCAGGCACCATCATCTTCCTCACCGTCAGCAGCAGCAGCAGCAGCAGCAGCAGTGCCGCGGTCGGCAGCGGGGCAGCGCGGGCAGCAGCAGCAGCAGCCACGGAGGTAGTAACTCCTACAATGAAATAGCCATGAGCAGCTGCAGATACAACGGCGGCGTGATGCGGCCGCTGAGCAACTTGAGCTCGTCCCGCAGAAACATACACGAGTTCGATTCCGAGTCGCAGCCCCTGCAGCCCATCTCCGCCGCAGATGCGTCGGACACTCTGGCGTCCAAGCCGGAGAACAATTCCACCACCCTGATGCCTTACGCATCCGGGGACGGAGGGGGAGGCTGCGGCCACGGAGGCGGCGGAGGAGGAGGTGGGGGATGCGGCGGCGGAGGAGGCAAATCGGGCAAGAAGAAGAACCAGAACATTGGGGAGAAGCTCGGCCACCGGAGGGCCCTTTTCGAGAAGAGGAAGCGTCTCAGCGACTACGCGTTAATCTTCGGGATGTTTGGGATCGTTGTTATGGTTATAGAGACTGAACTCTCGTGGGGAGCCTATGGAAAGGTAGGTGTTTCTTCTCAATGCTTTTTTTTTTTTTTTTTTTTTTCAAAGCCTTTTTCAAACTTGTACATGGCACTTGTGTTGAGAGGTAGAATATTTTAGGGGGGAAAGACAGAGAGAGAGAGAGAAAGAAAGAGGAGGGAAACTGCAAAGTGTCCCATGCAGGCCAACAGGCCCAGCCAAGCATGAAGGGGAAACCCCTCAGAAAACCCAAACACTCAACCTCACGTGTCCGAGCTTCACCGCTTCACTCAGCACCAGTGGCAGATTTAATTAGTTCTCTTTCTCTTTCTCTTTTCCTCTGTCTTTCTTTTTTTGAATTTGTCAAATGTCATTGCTCTTGTTGTCCTGTTGGCTTTAGTGTTGTCGCTCTCTTCCAGGAGTCCCTGTATTCATTAGCTCTAAAATGCCTGATAAGCCTTTCTACAATCATTCTCCTGGGGCTGATTATCATATACCATGCCAGAGAGATCCAGGTAACGTTCCACCATCAACCTTTTACTCTCCCAACCCCCTTTTCCCTGCCCGCTCGTGTTTAAAGGGGTCAGCAGCAGCGTAAAAATAAAACCAAAATGTACATTTAAAGAAAAGATGCCTGATCTGATCAGATGTAACCTTTTCCATGCACGCACACCTGAGTGAGTCTGAGAGGCGGGGAGGCGAGCTCTGCAGAAAATTGCCCGAAGCATTTATTTAGCAGGCTGGAGATGATTATTGACTTTGAAAAGCTAATAACTCTGCTCTTGTGAGAGCAAGTGAGGTGTTAAATTTCACCGCAGTGTAATTAGTCCACTAAGTTATATTTCCAATGTGAGATTTGCGCGAGGCTCCAGCAACTTTATTTTTTCTTTTTCTCTTTTTTTTCCTCCCACATTTTCCGCCGTGGACGTCTTCTGATTGCAAACGCTCGCCCACTGAGGCTTCTCCTCCTCCTCCTCCTCCTTCTTCTTTTCTTTTCTTTTTTTTTAATTCTGGAGTCGTGATGCTGAGTGTCATGCCGCCGCGGTTGCCGCCGCCGCTGCTCACTCGCTCCGACACTGGGACAGTTTTATGACCTTGCCTGGGAGGATGGTTGCATTACCTCGGGAGCCTCGCCACTCGCGTCTCTCCGGCAGCTCCACGTTTAACGAGGCTGTGACGCAAGGAGGCTTTCGTTTATTGGAGAAAGAAAAAGAGCAACACCGCATGTTTCAAGCATTTCCAATCCCGCTAATGTGTTCCCTTTCAAACCTAAAACAGCTGCTTGTAACCCGACATGGCAGCTCATCCGTCTTGCCAGCCTCCTATAGATAACCGTTTTCTGCCGGTCTTAAAAATTTCATGGGATCGGATTGGATCAATCGCTTCCTGGTTGTGACCCAACCAGGAAGCAGCTGAACTAAAGGCCTCTCAATGGAACTCTAGAAATGATAAAACTACTCACTTCATTTGTTTTTGTTTCTTTTGTTGTTGTTTTTTTTGCTTGGGTCACTCATTCTAACACACATAGATCTATAAATCCCCCCCTTGTGATGTCACAAAGTGCACCGCTAGCTCTAAAACCGCCTCGTTTGTCTGGATCCCCTGCCAAACTTGCCGGGGAGCCAATGGAGCTTCAGTTTTAGCCGGAGGCTGCAAACAGAGGGCTAAACGTGTTGCCGATTTTTTTTTTCTTTTAGTTAATTGAGAGTTTTGAGGGTTGTGTTCGCTCAGAATTGAGAGTTAAATGGATCATTTAGGTGCTGAGGCTGCTCTGTTGTGAATGGGTGGAATAATTGGACCTTGAAGGAACCACAGAAGAAGAAATACAGGAAGTGAGCGTGGCAGGCTGCTCCAGAGGTTCCCCCGTGTGCCGCTGCTGTTCGGCATTTTTTAGCTTTGAAAGCAGAAAGCGTGGTGGTTTTCCTCGATGGGGAAACTCGCTCTGGATTCACTCCTGACTGGGTCTGTCACACACGCCTGCACATGGCGGTTTACACCGAGGGGAAGCGGCGGCTGTACGAAGCTAATCTGACTGGTCCGCATGTTTCAAAGTGACGGATGTATAATTCATTCGCCGTCACCCTCTGCCTTTTCAAATGCTCTTCGACGGGCTCTTTAACCCGTTGCGGTAAAAAGCCGAGGTTGCAGGGGAAACCTTGCCGGCGCTTTATCAGACTTTTCATTTTCTTCGCTTTTTTCAGGCGCCACGGTGTCGCAGTGGTTAGCGCTGCCGCAAGAAGGTCGTGGGTTCGATTCCGGGCCTGGGACCTTTCTGTGCGGAGTCTGAGATAAAAGAACTAACGAGAAGTAATCCCAATAATCAGCTCACTTGAGTGAGACGTGCCGTATTTACCGCAAAAAAACCATCAAGCTCCCTCTCAAGCTCGCCTGCCTCCCTGCCCCACAGACCTCCGGCTGCACCTCTCGACTCAACTCGACTCGACTCGACGTCGACGGATGCGTCACACAGCTGCATCCTTCACGGCAGCACGCAGGCTCTTCGTTTAGCTGCCGCCGCCGTCGCCGCCACCACTGCTCCTCCTCCTCGTCTCCCTTTCACGGCGATTCTCTTCACCAGCTGCGGCTGATGTGAAAAGGGAAGAAAGAAAGAAAGGAAAAAAATGTCAGCGCCACCACTCATGTTGTCATAAAAAATATATATTCACCCCCATAAGCACTGTCGCTGCGTTTCTTCCACTCATTGGCACGACGTCTCTGAACCGTGACATCTTCCACTGAGACGTACTTCAAATCCACTTGTGCTTTATTTGATGGCGCTGTCGCACTTTACCGTCTGAACTCTGAACTCTTTCTTTTTCGGCGTATTTGAGGGCAAAATGTCAAATATAAAACTCAAAAACATCCAGCCTTTTATTTACGTGAGTATTAATAAATTCAAAAACAAAAGTACTACTTTTAGGAAGCACTTTGGCACAGCCACTGCAGTATTTGCAGTACTTTGAAGGAGTTTTCTATCTATTAGACGCTGTCTTATTTATTTTTTTTGTAAATGTCGATATGTTGGCGCCAAATGACAATTTCACACACCGGGGTGTCATCGCTGCCGTGACTGTTTTGTCCCGGAAGCATTTGACTTGCTGATTGCAGCTGCTTGTTACCTCCTGGAGAAAAGCACCGACTGCCACTAAGATCGGCAGGTGTTCGCAGCAGCGCGCAGCAATAGATGATGAGTGAGCTGTTAAAGTGTCACTGTTAAACCATCCACTCCAGTCCCACACTGTGGTATTATTCTGCCAAACTTGTGCAAGACATTTATTCAAGACTCCCTTTTGTGTGTCTGTGAATCTGAAATTTTAGGTTTGGGTGCTGCTGCCTTTCACACCTCCCTATTTTTATCATTCAGCAGTTTTTTTTTCTCCTATATGAATTTTTATCGCACCACTTGTGGATTCGTAAATAGAATGATGCATAGAGTTTGAAGAGGCTTTCACAGCAGCACTCGGCTCTGACGCCATTCGCGAGACTGGAGAGACTTTCTCCAACCTCTCCAACCTCTGTTGTTTCAGAAACCAAGTCAGCGTTCCAAAAAAAAAAAAAAAAAAAACAATTTCCACCACCCGGGACGCCTCCTTCCTGTAGACGGACAGACACTCTCTGGGCTCCCGACGTGGAAAACTTTATTAAGGCGGCTGTTTGGTCGACTTCCTCCTCCTCCTCCTCCTTCCTCCCCCCAGGCGGATGAATCAGGGCCGCCGTCTGACTCAACCTCGTCTCCTGCTCTCCAAAAAATGTGCCAGTTAATTCTAAAGGCTCTTTTGTAATTCATCTCTCTCCCTTCTGAGCAAACACTCGGCCGCTGCTGGGAAAATCCAGCCGAGTGTTTGTTCCCCGGACTTCCACCACAACAGTCGTCCCTTCGCCATCCTGCTTTCAATCAGACTCGGCTCCCACACACACACACACACACACACACACACACACAGATAATTACTGCTAATGACGAGCCCACTCACTCTGACGCTTCTCTTATTGTCTCTGTGCATCCTGAGGATTTGACGGCCATTAGATGCGTGCAAAGATGAAATTAAAGGAGTAATCTGCCTTGTTTCCTCTCAATTGACTTGTTTCTGGTCGATACATTACCCACAATGCAGCTGACGCGGTAGGAGGCACCTGTGTCGGTCGGTCGGGAGCTCTGCTGTAGAGGCTCTTTTCTACTGTCAGTGGTTGTTTTATCTGCGAGGTGGTGGTGATGATGATGATGATGGGTTAAAAATAGACGAGGTCGGTCTGTAATTTAGTTTACAAAAACGAGCAAATGTAAATTTTTCGTCCTAGATTCCAGTCAAGCAGCTTCACAACAATCAACAGTCCAGAAAAAAAAGAAAAAAAATTCACAGATCTCAAGGAAACAACATATTTAGCCCTTAAAATTCATGCTTCGGCCTAAATTCCATGTTTGCTGGGGCAGCTCAAACAAAGCAGTCTCAGAGGGCGGAGCCAAAACTTGAGCAAGGGGGTTGTCAATGACTTTTGTGACATCAGCAGGGGGCTGATATCTTCGTCTTCTTGTGCTGTTGTTGTTGTTGTGTAGATGTCTAGTTGTGTGTTAGTGAGCCCGACTTGCGCACACATGTATGCATAATGCTTTTAATTTGAATTTGCTGCAGTGTTGATGAAGTAATACACACAAACGAAAGCACCAGGCGCCGTGACAGATGGCTGGCCTTGTGTATCTTTAATTTTATTTATTTATTAATTTATTTTGAGGGAATTAATTATTTTACTCCTCTCTGCGGCGTCCCCTGAAAAAAAAATTACCCCAAAAAACTCTGCAGTCCGACCCCTGGTAGAGTTTCACCAACGGAACTTGACAAACAGAGCAACTAACAATCTGGTGCCATATGTCGCCTCAGAGAGAGAGGAGGCGTCGCCTTCAGCGGGTTGGTGGAACCTCGGCCCTGCTGCTGCTGCTGCTGCTGCTGCTGCTGCTGCTGCTGCTGCGTTCTCAATCGCAGCGATCGGCAGAGCGAAGCGTCGCCCTGCGAGTTCGCGTCTGCGCCGGTCGAGCGCTCTCGAGTGCCGTGTCTTAAGTGCAGCGCTCGGCATGGGAGACCTGGGCTCCCGCAGCGGAGTAGATTATGCATGCACATCCATGTGTACTCACAGATGCCTGTCAGATGTGGAGGCATGAGTCAGGATGATGAAATATCTCCCTGCCACTTCCTCCCTGCCCCCCCACCTCGCCCACCCCCGCTTAAAACTGATTTACTTGTCAAACTCACTGAGCACTCTGCACTCTCTGATTTCTTCTTTTTTTTTTACATCGGGGCAACAACCACAAACTTCCTCCTCTCTTCTGAAATGCGAAGGAAAAAAATCACCTGTCACTTTCGACAAGATGGATGTTCAGCATCTTTTTTTTTCTTCGCCGGCTCTCAGAAAGAAGAAACTTCCTCTTCACGTGGAAGTCTTCAGTAATTCTTCGGTTTTCAATTCAAGAGTGCTGCTCATCCACGTGTCAGTCAAGTGAGTTTTCAGTCGCTCTTGAAACTGCAATTCCATAAAAGTTGCGCATTCGCTTGGCTGTGGCCAAACCAGGACCCTCAAAAACTGGAAGTCAAGAGGAGGAAAACGGGAAGCGTGTGCAAGCCTTGCTACCGCTAAAGAGATTAGCTTGGAGGCTGCAGTCGTGCCGTCTTTTATCGGAATTCATGTTGGTTTTGCTCGTTAAAGAAGAATTGTTTTTTTTTTTCAGTTTTCATTTGACCTCAAGCAAGTTTGTAAGCAAACTTTTAGCCAAATCAGGAAACGCAAAACATAGTGAGGTGGCTACAGGAAGACACAAAGGTGAACAAAGGATTTCACTTTGGCAAGAGTTGCACGTCCACATGCCGGCGATGTTGCACCGTCCCAAGCTGTAGTTCTTGCGCAGCCAAAACTAGCCGAAACGGTCCAGTCAATCTGTGTGGTGGACAGAAGGAATCGCTCGGCCTCCTTCCAACTCTCGCCTTCTGCTTTCCGAACCATTTCTCTCTGGGCTCTTCACACACATGGATACGTGAGATAAATCCAAAGCGTTTGGCAAAGCCCTCCATCTGGCGTGCCGCACTATCTGATAGTTGACCAACTGGGCTTTGACAGGAAGAAATATTGCGTCCATGACCCGCTAAATAGATTCGTCGCAGGCTTTTTCTCTCTTTCTTTCTTTCTTTTCATAAAAGAAGAGATAACACTGCCTTGCGTTCATGTTTTGCCTGCCTGCGAACACACACATACACAGCGGTGGCGGCGGTGGCGGCGGTGGCGGCGGTGGCGGCGGCGGCTTCAACTCTGGATGTTTTTTCACACGTCTCCTCGAAGCGTCGCCGGCCTGATTCAGTCGCGTTAATGCCTTTTGTTGACAGCCGGTGACCTGCCCGAGGAATCTTTTGGCTTCTCAGCTTAGTCGGCAGCGACTTATTACAGGAGTGAAAATGGAGTGGCTGAGGTCTGCGGCTGCCTGCCTGCCTGCCTGGCGACTTTGATATGTCATTGTCAGCCTCTAATATGAGTTCCGGGCTCGGAGCATCTCTGCTGCACTCGGCAGCGGCAGCGACGGCGGCTCTGAAATGCTTGATGGGTTCACCTCAGCAGCCGCTGACATTTGGAAACTTTCCTCCACTTCGCACATCAAAAGCTCTTTTTTCCCCCCTCTCTCTGTCTCCCTTCGCCGAGGGCCCTTTGTGTTGAGGCCACAGCCGCGTTGTCGTACGGCGTTGTGAAGACAGTTTCCGCTGAGTTTCCTTCAACTGATGCGAAAACGCTTTAGGCTCCCATACGCCGCGTTTGATGTCTACTTCTTTTTATTAAGAAGCAAACAAAGAGGGGAGGGGGAAAAAAAGTGTGCGCAGATGTTCGGCAGTCGCACGGTGTTGCCTCCTTTTTTTTTTTTTCTTTCTCTTTTTTCTTGGTCCACAATCTGTGGAAAAGATAAAATAACAACGCATCGTTCAAGTGGAGCCAGCAAATCCGGCCAAAGTCCAACTTGGCTACGCTTGTTAGACCGCCCCTGGGTGGTGTGTGTGTGTGTGTGTCGGAGATATTGTGTAACTGCAGCAGACGCTCTGCATTTCTCTGGGTGAAATCTGTCCCCTACCTGAGACTCGGTGCCGGAGTCCGATAACAGCCGCTGCGAGCCTGCTGACCTCGCTGTTTCCACCGGCCGGCTGCAGAGACAGATTAGAATCCTAAAGAGCATTAAATGGGAGCGTTTCACTTGAAAGTTGGCGTCGCCACTTCATACCTGCGGATGATTTATTTCTATCAGAAGATGAATATTTATACGCGTGCCGGGGATGATTAATGCTAATGCACGGGGAGGCTTTAGTTCCTTTAAATGGAGGAACTTCTGCAAACGTGGGACATAAATCCAGGGGAGGGACAAAAGAAAAGGGAAAAAAAAAAAAAGAAGAAAAACAGCAGCACCCACCGGCCTCAGATTTACTCGGCAAAGTGCTCTCTTAGTGGCCCGCTTTGATAGCATAAATAAAGTATTACATTAATGCCTAATTGGGCTGAACCTCTCAACCTCGTCCGCTTAATGAGATTGAGCGATTTCATTCCCGGTGACAAGATATATGTTCCGCGTCTCCGCATTACACAGATTAAATATTGAGCCGGACTCCATTAGTTATATTGAGTGTGGTTGAAACCGGTAACCAACCCAGCCGGTGCCGCAGGTGAGACTCCCGCCGCCGCCGCCCCAGGCGGAGGGGCGTGGTCAGCCTGCGCAGGAAGTGCCGCATGAAGGCAGCGTGACGCCCGTTTGCTTTCACAGAGGCTTAGCGTGTGTGTGTGTGTGTGTGTGTGTGTGTCACAGCTGAAGACATACATGATACCAGTTAGCGATTGGCAATTAATTGTTGATTAAGAGTTTAATTGATTAAATTAAATTAATCGCAATTAATTGAACATTTTTTACACTGGTAGTTAATATCATTATAACAGTGCAGTGACAGGAAAGAGCAAGTCACCTGTAGAAACTGTGATGGTCATGATAAAGGTCATAATGCGTTCCTTCCACATTTTTCATTGTGAAATTTAGGTTCAACCGGGACGGGCCACCCTGTGGTGGAGTTATTATCTCCCGCGTTTACAGTTGGGGTAAAATTTATGTGCAACCCTAAAAATTTGCCTTTACAGTGAAATTAAAAATGATAGTTTGATAGTTTTGCAGGTTTAAGACAGTTTTTGTGCAGTCACATTTATGATGGCGAGCGCATTAAAAAGGGGTCAGGATCAGGACTTGAATGAGGAGGAGTCCATGTCAGATGTTTCGAAGGTGGAAGAAAGCCGAACCGAGTTGGTTTGTGGCCAGTGGAGACAGAGTCGCAATCAGAATGCCCTTGATTGTCATCATAAGATGTATAAAGAAATTGGAAAGCTTCCTCCCTTCAGTACAGTCAGACGATTTTTAAAAGAGAGAAAGACAGATTAAAAAAAAAAGGGAAAAGACTCTTAATATACAAGCAATCTTAAAGCTTAAATTGAAAAAAACAAGTTATTAATAAGAGGTAAACCATGATGATGACTGGGAGGTTGCTGAGGTCATGAGGTCATGAGGATGGGAGGGTCAGATGGAGGAAGATGATTGGCCGTCCCCTCCCCCCACCAGTTTGGATTTAAAAAAAAAAAAAAAAAGATCTGATTCTGCGCACTTTTTGTCACTTGAAATGTAATTAACTGCTGCCTCTTAAACAATTGGATTTGGACGTGATGACCGAGTAATTACATTTCTAAAAAAAAATCATTTCATTCTTTTAATCTGCCGCTTCCTTTCGTCAACCCCGCTCGTCGCCTCTTTAAACGACGTGACACTCGAAGTCTTTCTCACTCCTTCACTTCGCCGCCGATGTAGTTTGCACCTCCTCGCTCGCCGTCATAACTGGTGCCGCTGGTGTCGGCCCCCCCGGAACACTTGATGCTCGGAGCCGAAGGGCCCTTGAGGATCGTGTTTCAGCTCATCCATTACCATAATTGCCTTCACCCACCCGGCGAGCGGAGGTGGAGGTGGAGGTGGGGTGGGGTGGGGTGGGCGGGGGGCCTCTTCCTCGGGCGGGCGGCGTTTAAATGTTTAATTGGATTGTTTTAAGGTAACAAACTCTGTAACTGCCGGGCTCGGGGGTCGTCCAGGTAAAGTTAGACGCCGCTTGGCGTTTGTGTGCAAACAATAGAATTAGCCGCTAATCCTGTAAGTAAGACGCCGCGGCCGAGAGACGCAAACCTGCTGCGGTCGCGGCCGCTGGCGTCATCTTGTGTTTCCGCGTCTACCTTTACACCCTGGGCTCCTGGGAAGGCGGCTCGGGTTGCACGCTTCTCGGGCAGACACACGTGCACGCCCGGCGCTTGTTTGATGTGAGCAACTGAACCACTGAGAAAATGTTGAAACCCTCGTACGGAACTTTGATTGTCGCTCTTTAGATGATACTTTGGAGCCACCTCCTCCACCTCCTCCTCCCTCCCTTACTCCTCCTGCTTCTCCCTCTTCTGCTCATCCTGCGCTTGTTCCTCCTCCTCCACCTCCACCTTCTCTACTTCCTCCTTCTCCTCCCCCTCCTCCTCCTCCTATTCCTGCTCCTCTTCCTTCTCCTCCTCTTCTACCTCCTCCCATACCTCCTCCTCCACCTTCTTCCTCCTGCATCTTCTTCTGCTCCTATACCTCCTCCTGCTCCACCTCCTCTTCCTCCTCTTCCACCTCCTTCTTCATCCCTTCCTCCTCCTTCTCCTCTTCCTCCTGTATGTCCTCCTGCTCCTGTTCCTCCTCCACCTCCTCCTCCTCTACCTTCTCCTCTTCCTCCTGCTCCTCCCCCTCATCCTATTCCTGCTCCTTTATAGGAGCAGGAATATGACCTATACCTTCTCCTCTTCTTCCTCATCCACCTTCTCCTCTTCCTCCTGCTTCTCCTCCTGCTCCTATACCACCTCCTGGCCCTCCTCCTCCACCACCTTCTCCTCTTCCTCCTGCTCCTCCTGCTCCACCCCTTCCACTGACTCCTCTTACTCTATCTCCTCTATCTTCACCTCCTCCTCCTCTTGCGAGGCGCCAGCTTGTTGACAGTTGCTTCTTCCTCAGCGGTGGCGGCGTGCAGTATAATTGGCCGGGAAGCTGCTCCGGTGCAGGCGGTGTGTCGCAGGGAAGCGGTTGTGTCAGGGTGCCTGGGAAGCTGTCAGGCTGCAGTAGCTGCGACGCCGAGCTGCGTCTGCGGGAAAAGTGGCGGCTTTTATTGATCGGGGTTTCTTTTCCTCCCTCCCCTCTTTATCCTTGAACACCTTCGCCGGGAAGCTTGTGGGTTTTTTTTCTGCCTGTGAGAGATTCTCCATCAATTGTAGTTTTTTTTGTTGTTATTTAGGCGACGTATCGACGCTAAATTTACAATCTAGGCCACCGATCCCATTAGCCCTGCAGGTAGCGGGAAACAGTTTCTCGCCGCCATAATGAGAAATATCAAATGAAACTAAATGTGGACGAGAGGGCGAGTCGCGGTTCCTTCCGCAGTGTGTGAGCTCAATACTCACAACATTTGTGTTTTGTCACTGGAATAAAAGGCCCCTGATGAAGCAGCATTTCCAGTACACATTATCAGGGCGCACAAATGATTCTCCTTCATTTCTAAATTGCAACTCCGACCGCAAATTGTCGCCGGGGTGATTTTGTACGAAATTAGCGGTGAATTAGCGATTGCCGAAATCTCTATTATGACCAGCACTCCATTGTTTCAGTTAGCTTAGCATGCAGGCTGCTCTCCGTGCCTGCAGTTTTTATTCTCCTCAGTTACTGAATTAACCAGGAGCTTAGTTGCACTTGTCATGTTGCATAGCATAGCGAGCTGTGCTGTAGCTCCAGAATTAGCGCACGTGATGCATTTAAATGCAAATGGGAAATTGTCCATGAAACACTCCGCCGCAGAAAACCAGGGAACTTAAATAGCGCAGAAATATGGAAAACGGCTCCAGCGTTCCAAAACCTAAAAACGTTTTGGGACGATTGCCGCACCAGAGCTGCGCTGTTATTTTTGTTCCGTGCTCATTTTTAGTCTTCGTTTGCAGCAAATCCTGCAGGATCACCTGAAAGGCGCTGGCTCGCAGAAGAAACTCATATCCCTGACTGCAGCTAACCTTGTTAATCATTTGCATATGGTCCCTAAGCCTAAAAATATACACTATATTAAATCCATCTCGCTGGCAGCAATGTGCAGCGGAGAAATAAAGTCAGTGGAAATCCAATCTGCACTCCATCACAGCTCCTCTGCCTAAAAATGCGAGCTTGTGAGCGGCGCATTTACTTACACGTTGAACATTTTGGTACATGCACTTTTTTTTTCAAATCCTGCAAAGTCGCCTGCCGCTTCTCTGATTCGTCGCCGTGCGATTTTGGGAGAGCTCTCCCACAAAAGTGTTAAACAGGAGCAGTCGCCTCCTCCTCGCCCCCACCCTCCACCTTTTCTCCTCCTCTGCCGCCGCCGTCGGAGCAGCTTCGTCTCTCTTGGCAACAGAAAAACAGCCGTCAGGAAAGCTGGAAGCCGTGTTTGCTGACTGCAGCGCTTTGTGAAATATCTGCCGCCTTGGTTGCGATGGCCTGCACACGAGCGGCAGGACCTGGAGGTGATCTCGTGGTCGGAGGCAGAGCAGCCACTCAGGGAGATCAGCACGCTGCGTCCAAATGAAAAGAAAAAAAGTGTGTGCTGTGGCGGGGGGTGGAAGAGGGAGGGGAGTATTGTTGGACAAGTGTAGGAGCCGCCAGCGCAGGTGGATGGCATTTAATCCCCCTTAAAGATGAAATCCATGTGAGAGGAGCAAAAAAAAAAAGAGGGAGAGATTTTGCATCTCTCCTGACTTTGAACGTGATCAGAGAAAATCAGCCGACGCTTGGTTTTTGAACGCTGTGGGCAGCGAATCATCTGGGCTGAAGATAAGCCTGGATGGATGGGATTGAAAGTGATGAAGAGGAAGGATGAGGCGGTGGTGGAGGAGGAGGAGGAGGAGGAGGAGGAGGAACAGAGGTGGGCTCTGAGTCGGAGGAACGTCCCACCTTCTGCTTCCACCAGATGCTCTCATCAGCGCCGAGGCTTTGAAGGTGGAAGGGGGCCTTTGTGCACGCCGACGCCTGTGTCACAACTCTTTGCCATTTTGTTTTTGTTTGTGTGTGTGTGTGTGTGTGTGTGTGTGTGTGTGTGTGTGTGTGACCGTGTGTGTGTGACCGTGTGTGCGTGTGCGTTTGCATCTTCCGGTGAGATAAACAGACTCGGGGAAGACGTTATTTTTAGCAGCGTTCAGAGAGTCTCCTCCTCCTCCCTCTGTTTTTGATGGGAGGTGATTAAATGATCTTGCCGCTGGCTACAGCGGAAAGTTTTAGTCGGTTATTAGCGGAGATTTTTCTTTTTTAAACAGTCAAATGAGTTGAAGAATCACAATCACCTTTATTTGACCGCTGTGGTGAATCTGGACTGTCTGCGCCCACCGGTGCCCCAGACTGTCCAGAGGAAAGAAAATTCCCAAAGAGAGCAGAAACAAAAAACAAGGGAACCAAACTGCAGCTGTGACAAAGTGCAGATAGTGAATGTGCAGTGAGAGCAGAGCGGAGCAGAGAAGACGAGTCTGATTTACAGCACCGCCTGTAATTGCTTGCAAAAGTGCGAGTTAGATTTACAGTCATGTGCAGCACGCGACAACATGTGATCTGTGATTTAGGACGGCGTCCTGCTCAGCTTTTTTGCTGGCGTTTGTGATTTGGAAACATAGCCTTTAAAATCCGGACTCTGTTCAATACGGAATGTGGATGAGGGCGACAAGAAGAGAAAAAAATAAAGATAGAATTTTTTTTTGAGTTTTCAATTCGAGAATAACGTTGAAATTTTGAGATTAAAGTCGAAATTTCGTCTTTTTTTACGTCAGCATTTTTCCCAAAAGTTTGACTTTATTCACAAAGTATTGACTTTATACACAACATTTTGTCTTTTTTACGTTGACCTTTTCACGAAATTTTGACTTTATTCACGAAATCTCAACTTGAAACTCAAAATTAAAACTTAAATAAAAATCTCCTTCCTGTATTATTTTTTTTCTCTTCTTGTGGCCCTAATCCTCTTTCGTAGTTCAATGACCGGAGACGTGCGACGAGTATTCATTTATTTATTTATTTTCTTTGAATGCATCTCTGCAACAAGGACATGACAGCAGTGAACCGACAGAGTCGCCTCTTTGGGGCCGCTAGGGCTCCTCAGACTTACCCTTGGACAAGTGTGTGTGTGTGTGTGTGTGTGTGTGTGTGTGTGTGTGTGTGTGTGTGTGTGTGTGTGTGTGTGTGTGTGATTCCCCCCTGAGCCAGTGACTGCGTCCCCTCCCATCATCACAGTTATTCATTATTTTTCCACTGACTTTCTATGACTCCCCCTACTTCCAGCTGTGTGCTGGATCAATTTACTTTTATTGCAAATGGCTTAAAAATGCACCTCACGCTCTCTCGTACGTACCGATGCGTCATTTGACTTAAATGGGCGGAGGAGGAGGGATTTAAAAAAAAAAAAAAAATCAGGCATCAGGCGAGCTGCTGACCTTCTTCAAACACGCGGCACAAAAACGTGATTTAACGAGCCGGCGGGCTCCTTCTGACTTATTGTGTAATGGGCTTTAATGATTTCCTGTAGATTGCTGTGTCACCCTGATGGAAATGTGAGGCGATTTCCAGCCTCCGCCGGCCTGACCGTGCTCCTCTCCTTGCAGTTATTTATGGTGGACAACGCAGCGGACGACTGGAGGATAGCCATGACCTACGAGCGCATCTTCTTCATCTGCCTGGAGATCCTGGTGTGCGCCATCCATCCCATCCCGGGCAACTACACCTTCACCTGGACGGCGCGCCTGGCCTACTCCTACGTGCCGTCCAAGACGGACGCCGACGTGGACATCATCCTGTCCATCCCCATGTTCCTGCGGCTGTACCTCATCGCCCGCGTCATGCTGCTGCACAGCAAGCTCTTCACCGACGCCTCGTCGCGCAGCATCGGCGCGCTCAACAAGATCAACTTCAACACGCGCTTCGTCATGAAGACCCTCATGACCATCTGCCCCGGCACCGTGCTGCTGGTCTTCACCATCTCGCTGTGGATCATCGCCGCGTGGACTGTGAGAGCCTGCGAAAGGTGCCCGGATCGCTTTTCTCACGCTTTGCTGCTCCGCACACCGCCATGAAACATAGATAAGGCATAAAAATAGATAATGTACACACACACGCATATGGTATATGCGCACGCACGTGAATGCTTGCGTTGGTGCAGCGTCGGAAGATCTGCGGGGTCAGAGCACGGCTTTGGTTTTTTTCAAATCGCTCTTCATTCTTTTTCTTCACGTGTGTCACTCTTTATTGGGGCAAAAAAAAATTTATGTTTGCAAAAAAATTCATTCGCACCTGTTCTCCACTCACTGCTGCGTCCTTGAATCCTCTGTTGGCATGGTCCAAATCCAAGTAACAGCTCTGGGATTGCGCAGTGGGGAAAAAAATTCAGCCAATGCTAATATTATGGACGCCAGCCAAATTCATGCAAAACTCATCCCCACACTAGCTGCGTTTCCATGACAGTTTTTCGCAACATAAAAGTGATCTAAAATTTCGACAAAGTACATTTGCGATTTGCAGGTGTTTCCATTGAATTCTGTGAAGCGCATAAACCGTAATTCTCGTAAAGGTCTCGTCCCGCGAGAATCTTCGTAATTCTTGCAGGATGTAATTCTTGTAAAATCTCCTCCCGCCTAAATGCTGCATCAACACCATGTTTCCTTCTCCCCCCTTAATATTCTTTTTTAAATAACATTTCAACACACGGCCACGCTGGGATTCCACTGCTACAGGGATTCAGGTTAAATTCACCAGCCGG
The DNA here is from genome assembly GCA_009823395.1 of Thamnaconus septentrionalis. Classification (NCBI taxonomy): domain Eukaryota; kingdom Metazoa; phylum Chordata; class Actinopteri; order Tetraodontiformes; family Monacanthidae; genus Thamnaconus; species Thamnaconus septentrionalis. The sequence continues at coordinate 5,371,237 of CM020518.1, forward strand.
CTGACAATTTCTTTGAAATGTCACCAGAGTTTCCATGGACACGGCGGCGGGAAGAAAACACGGTTGCCGTCTCTCTCGTTTTCTTGCCGCGCTGTCCCTTTAAAGGTGCACGCACGCACGTACGACGCAACCAACCTGCGTTTAAAAATGTGTTTGCAGGTATCACGACAACCAGGACATAACCAGCAACTTCCTGGGAGCCATGTGGTTGATCTCGATCACCTTCCTCACCATCGGATACGGGGACATGGTCCCAAACACGTACTGCGGGAAGGGAGTTTGCCTCCTGACCGGCATCATGGTGAGAGCGGAGTGAGTGAGACCCGCTGCGGGAGGATGTGATAAAGAGGTGTTGTTTTTGTGTCGTTTTGTGCTTGTGCTCCGACAGGGCGCCGGCTGCACGGCCCTGGTGGTGGCTGTCGTGGCAAAGAAACTGGAACTAACCAAAGCTGAAAAACACGTCCACAATTTTATGATGGACACCCAGCTCACAAAAAGAGTGAGACAAAGATCTGCTTTGTGTCTTATAAATCAGACAGTTGCTGTTGTGTGCGTCTGTGTGTGTGTGTGCATGTGTGTGAACTTTTCGCCTCCACGTCGCCCCCCGCAGGTGAAAAACACAGCTGCGAACGTTCTCAGGGAGACGTGGCTCATCTACAAGAACACCAAACTGGTGCGCAAGATGGACCACGCCAAAGTCAGGAAGCACCAGAGGAAGTTCCTCCAAGCCATCCACCAGTAGGTACCGCCCACCTGACCTCTGACCCCACCCAGAGCCACCTGCGCCAACGCCCCCTTTTTCCACCCGGGCGGCGGCGCGTTAGCTGCGTCCGCCGACCAAAAAGGGCAAACCTGAAATCTGAATTGTTTGACACCTGTAGCAAATGTCTGTGCCGGTTGACTTGACTTGACCTCTTGACCTTCCAGCGGCCGAGGGAGGGGGGAGAGGGGCGGGGGAGGGTGGAAGGGATCGGGACCACCGCCACTGCTCCTGCGTCGGTAAACAAACGGTGGTGAAATATGCAGATTGCAGATGATTCCCCTGAGTCACCAGATGCTGCGCTGCTCTGTCTGTATTAGGGAAGAGCGTCAGAATCGTCTGGGTGAAAATTGGTTATTTTATCTGTCGGGGGGAAAAAAATAAAAAAGACAAAGTGAGTAAAACGCCGAGCGAGGATGAGAAACTGCCGCGGAGGTTGTCGGCCGTTCAGAAGCCAGAAGGTTTTACAGAGAGGCGCTGGAAATGGAAAATTCTCTGCAGAATGAGATCGATCTTACTTCCTACTTCCTCTTCCTCCTCTACTTCCTCCTCCTGTTCTTCCTCTTCTTGTTTTCCTTCCTTCCTTCTTCCTTCCTTTCTCACTTTCGCAGTCAGACTGACTTTTGTGTGTCTCTCTGGCTGTGTGTCATGCCAACCAGCACACTTGGCTTTGTAAACCTCTTCTAGCCTCTGGTTGGGACACTGGTCCTGCCGCCTCGTTCAGCGGCTCCCTCAGGAAGTGATTTTTAACTCCGGGACAGCATCGATTTTTTTTTTTCTGTTTGTTTTTTTTCTCTTTTCTTTTCTCACACCCAGCCTGTGGCTTCTCCTGAAAAAAAAAACAAAACACAAAAACCGAAAAGAACTCTGAGTCACCACAAGTCAGCGCTGCTTTTAAAGCAATCAGCCAGATGTCTAATGATTTTTTGGTTGTGTGGCTTTTTTTTATGCTCCAGTGTCTGAAGGTGGAGGAGGACCGTCCTCCTTTCTCTCTGTGTGTTTCTTTGCTCCTATGTGATTCTTTTCCCTTTTAAATCTTTCCTGTATGCATATGGTTCTTTATGGTCTCCTGTGTGCAGCTATGATTTGCTCGTGAATCTCTCTGCCTCTTGCACATTTGTGTTGTAAAGACGCCTGGATGTTTAATTACAAGGTCGAGTGACGCCCAAACCGGTCTGCTGCTGCTGCAACCCGCATCCAGATTTGTTCCCCTTTAATGGAGCTTTTTGTCTCGGTTGCCTTGTCGAGCTATTATGTCCTTGCCGTCGCGTTTGGGGTTGGGGAGGCGGAGCGTGGGGGGGCGGGGGGTGTCTAGGGAGGGGGGCAAAGCCTCGTGTCCACCCTTTTTATAGGACGAGGCGAATAATGGAAATCCCTCTGAGGAGCAGCTAAATCTATACGGAGCAGGATTCAGTGGCGGCGGGTGGGAGTGAAGGAGGGATGGAGGGAGGGAGGGGGAGGGGGCGCCTCGGGCTCAGCGTGCAAGGACGGCCGCTCAGCGTGGCGTCGGACAGGAAGTGGGGCGTCTCCGAGAGTTTTCAGCGAGGCCCCGAAGCCGAGGTGAGAGAAACAGGAGGTAAAGGAGAGTGTAGGACAGGAAGCCGGAAAAAAAGAGAGAAACAGGCCTTCAGCCATCCTTGACCTGTTCCGGAAAAAAAAAAAAATCAGAATCAGACGCGGTGCTGCAGCAGCTCCACATCCGTCAGTTGGAAAGGACGAGGAGGTGTGAAAGCAGCAGCTAAGGCGCTTTGGGCTGCTGTCCATGTCGGCGAGTGTTGACACAACAGGAAGCCCATCTTGATTTTGCCGCCTTTGCCGATAGCTGCAAACTGGCGAGGAAAAGGAAAAGAGGAGGACGAGAGGAGGAGGAGGAGGAGGAGGAGGCCGAAAAAAAAGAGGAAGACGAGGGATTAGCTTTGCAGAGCAAGCAGAGAGCAAAGCGGCAGGAAGCGGCGAGATAAGGCGGCGCAGGTGGCGGCGATGAGGGTTCCAGCAGCCAGACGCGAGCGAGCAGCAGCGGCGGTTGCCATCATGAAAATATGTTTTTGATCTGATGTTGTATTAATTCATTTGTCTACTTCATGTTTCCTTTGTTTTTTTTGTTGTTTCTGTTGTTTTTTTCTTTTCTTTTTTTTTTTGTCCCCTGTTTGTGTCGACAATAGAGCTCGAAAGTAAGTCTTCGCCTCACACGTAGTTTCTACCTTGCGACTGTTGTGTGTGCATGCCATGGAGAGCTTGCCTTCCAACCCACTAGTGTGACTTTGAGAGACGAGAAAGGAAAAAAAACAGACTGGCACTCCCTCATTCGATAAGTGAAATTCATTCGTCTGTTCCCAACGGCCGGTGAATCGTTTCTTTCTGAGCTGCAGCAGTTTTTTTTGTTGGGTGTGTGTGTGTGTGTGTGTGTGTGTGTGTGTGTGTGTGCGTGCGCGCATGCACGTGTGTGTGTTAATCTGAGGAGCATGTCGGTGTGATCAGACAGCCATTAGCCTCCTCCACTCAGTCTCATTAATAACCAGCGCAGACACGACTCTGTGCCTGGAGACTGATACACGCTGCTGCACTTTTGCAAACACGCCCGTAGATGTCGGACAGAGTGAATTTCAATTATCGGCGACAGAGGGTGGGTTTTTTTTCCCATTTCTGCATGGATGTGATGGGAATCTTGATCTTTAATCAGGGAAGCCACTGATTAAACTCCAATCAGCTGTGCTCCCGCGCGCCGAAGGATGACGCCTGGAGCCTGAGAAGGACCTGCAGCGGCGGGGCAGCAGCAGCAGCAACACGGGAACAAGACTTTTAATATCCCTCACGTCTCGTTAGAGCGCTCAGCAGTCTCGCTGGCAGAAAAAAAAAACAGGGCTCTGGGTCATCTGTCGGCGCGCGGAACCACTGTTACGCCTGTTACTACATCCGCAGCCACATTTCCTTCCATTTCCTCCGTCGGATGACACGGTAGCTGGTGTGTTATGAAGGCCAGCGGGAGGGGACTGGTGGGGGGGTGGGGAGGGGGGGTGGCAGGGGAGGGGCGGAAGTAGGGAGGGAGGGAGGGAGGGGCTGGCGAAACGTGGCTGTCATGCACGTCTGCGGCAAAGAGGAACTGACAGTTTTCCAGTTCTGAGGTCATTCGGTGTCACAAGCAGATGTCGTAGCGGGCGCGCAGCCAGTGATGGACCCGGACCCGGGAAGGGCGGCGGTGGCAGTGTAGGCGGGCGGTGGGCAGCCTGGGTGGCCCAAACACAACTGTGCAAAATCCTATTTTTAAAAAGAGAAATAAATAAATTGCAATGTCAATAGTCATGACAATGAAAGAAAAGACATTGGATTCATAGGCTGTGTCCAAACTTTTGACTGGCAGTGCACTTGTAAAACAAGAGATTATCCGATTAAAACCAAATTACTGAAATATGTTGAAAGAAGCCTCTGGGAAAAAAAAAGAAAAACTTCACTGTAAGCCCCTCCCCTTTAACAGCCTGCGTCCAATCCCATGCTGGCAACTGCAATTCCGCTAGGATGAGGCTGGTTGCTCCAGTTCGGACAGTTGACTGTTTTTCTATCGCACGATGTGTCAGTTCCTCAGTTTGTCTCCTCCTTCTAGTTGATTCCGCTTTAGTTTATTTTTTTTTTTTTTTTTTTTTTTTCAGCCTTTCCAGCAGTTTTTGTAGTGGCCGAGCGCAAAGTACAGTTTCCCGCCGTGCCGAGCGGTGCGTTTGAAGCGATCACAAGTGTCAGGTAGAGTTTCTCAGTAGACGGCCCCTGGGAACGCCGTCACTTCCCATCGGCCAGGTTGACGTGGGAGTGGCGAGCGAGGAGGGAGGTAACAAAGGGGAGGAGGGGTGGGAGAGGTTGGGGGGGGGGGGTAGCTGAAGCACGAGAGGCTGTTTGCCCTGTCCATTAAGTCTCGAAGACAAATTAGCATTTCGCTCGACTGCGAGGGAAACGGAGGTCACGGCCAGACGAGAGGCAAGTCGGCAGCCGTTTGAAATATAGAGCTGCACTAAGTGAGATTGCCTTCAGTTTAGTGGGGGTATCGAAAAAGCTTAGCGAGGTCTTTTTTCCCCCTCCCACATGATGGATAGCGAGCAGACGCAGTGAAAAAAAAAGTTGTCGGAATCCACAGAGATGAAAATGCCACCTGTTGGAGGTTGTTAAGACGGACGTGTTAGCAGCCACAGCAGATTTAGGAACGCGGCCCTTTTATCAGGGTTTTGCTTCCAACCTCCTGACGTGTAATTCGGGGGTTCGGAGGTTGTTTCTGACAAACAAGCACAAAGTCAGAAATTGTGATTTCAGCTGCGCTATGACGGCTCACACCACAAGAGGCATTTTTTTTTTTCCGTCTTGACCGTTATGTTTTTTTTTGTCTTCAGGGTTTCGCTCTGCGAGGTGCAGCTGTCAGGCCGCTCTTTTGCGCCCCCTCGCCAAAGTGTCGATTTTTAAATGTGGTGCCCTCGGCGCCCTCTATTGGTCACCTCCCCATCTCCCCCCATCATATTGGTCATCTCCCCATCCGCCTGCCTGCAAACGCGGCCTGCGCAGCATGACAATGGCCGTATCTCGGCTTATCGTCAGATCACCGTCATTAACCCCGAGAGGCTCCTCCCCCCCGTTCCTCCCCCCCGATCTTCACCCCTGTTTGCCGTCAATCCTCGTCAGACGTAATGATCGCCCTCCACCCCGCCGCCGCCGCCGGCCACCGGCTTTAGCCGCTCTCAATTGGTATTCCGCTTAAAGCCGACGCTCTCGCAAACTTGACTCTGCCGCGCTGTCTGTCTTTGCATCAGGCCCCTCGGTTTTAATTTAAAATGCGTAGCTGATTCAGGCAGAAGGAAACAGAAGGGGGTTGGAGAGAACCCACTCCACTCTTTTTAATATCTGGGAACCACGTGTGCTCGACACGCTTACAATACTGCACACTTGCTGTTTTTGAGCCCCCGGAGACGAGGAGTAGGGGGAAAAAATACACAGTTTAGAGGCCTAATTAAACAGGAGGAGTGAATTATTGAAGCACAACGAGCAGAAGAAGTGTTGTGCCCTTTTACAGGCTTCACAGTTTGGATTCTTAGTAGTAGTAAAAACAAAAGCACTCGCAAGTGAGCTGTGATTCTTTTTGTTCCTCTGTTGTTTTTAAGCGATGGTGCTGATTCCGATTCCAATGTTTATTCATCGTAACTTTCACGTTTCCCTGAACCGACGTTTTATCCCCTTGATTTGTGAGCGACGGGATTATTCAAAGTTGATGAGATCAGCCGCAGCCCCGCCGTGGGCGCGTTTTTTTTTTGTTTTGTTTTTTTTCTCCCTCTACGTGTCAGTGCGGCTTCACGCTTCATTTCTGCCCTGACTCTCCTCCAGCAAGGTGGGTTGGTTGGGTGGGTTGGCTGTCTGGCTTCCTCCACCCCAGCCCAGCCCAACCTTCCCCCTTTCCTCCCCACCCCCACAGCCCCCCCTCACTTGCATGCGGCTCAATCAAACAGAGCGCCCCCCCCCTCCTCCTCCTTTGCATTCTCAACACACACCGCCCCCCCCGTGCATGTCCTAGGAGTGCTCTCCCGTGTGGATGCCTTGTGTGTGCACAAAATAACGACGTCGCGCAAAATAAAAGAAGAAGAAAAAAAAAAAACTGTCAGTTGTGAACAAGCAAGCAAACGTGCCGACGACGGCGTTGATTGACTGGGTTGTGGATGGTCTTGTGTTCAGATTGAGAAGTGTTAAAATGGAGCAACGCAAGCTGAATGACCAAGCAAACTCACTAGTGGACCTTGCAAAGGTAAGACGGAGCCACAGTCTCCTGCTGCATTGCACATGAAGACGCAACACTGATGTCCTGATAACTTCCCTCCCTCCCTCCCTCCTTCCCTGTGTGTGGCTGACGTTCAATGCATGCCCCCCCCCTCCCCCACTCACGCAGCCACTTGTGTTCTCTCACGCTGATCAAAGTCTACAGGTGTCAAATAAACAGACAGGCAGTACCGCGGCTGTGTTTAAACCGTGAATGTGTGCGGCCGGCTCTGCTTTCTCTGCGCTCACCTGAGATTCTCACCTCTCGGGTTTGAAACACAACTAATTTTTTATCCTTTTGATTTGATTTTTTTCCCCCTCCCAGAGTAAACCACTAGCCTCGGGGATGCAGTCGCCTGGAAAATAACACACTTCCCTCATGTGTCTGTGTATCTGCTGCAGTTGTGTGTGTGTGTGTGTGTGTGTGTGTGTGTGTGTGTGTGTGTGTGTGTTTTGCATTGTTTCCTGTGTGTCCGTGAGAGCGTGTGTGTGTGTGTGTGTGTGTGCGTGTGTGTGTGCTTTTTTTTCTCCTGCTGTTGCTGCCGCCGCTGCTGCTGCACTGGTGCTGCACCGTATTCTCTCCTGTTTGTCTCCAGATGCACTAAACAGAAGTTGACAAACCTAAGGGAAAGACCGGGAACGGTGCCAGCCTGACGCAGCAGAAAAACAGTAACCTGTGAAGGGAGACACACTGTGATCTGATGATTCAGCCAGAAGTGAGGCAGAGAGACAGAGAGAGAGAGAGTAAGAGGGAGAGAGAGAGAGTGGTCTGACATTCAAAAGTCCAAGGCGGTCGAGTTGGAGCCGGACCGGCGCGTCATGCGCGGCAGCAGCTAACGACGCTCCGGCTCAGTTGCCTCGTGCTGTAAAAAAAAAAACAGCAGCGTGAGGGACGTGACATTGGGAGAGAGAGGGAGAGAGAGAGAGAGGGGTGCATGAAGACCTGCTGCTGCAGGAGGGCAGTGTCGCCCCCCGGTGGGCAGAGTCGACTCACCCAGCGAACAGACCGTCGTCGTCACTGGCGGCTGCGACGCCACTGCAGTGCAATGAGAAAATCCTCAAATTGCATTGTGTCGTGTGCCCCCCCCCCCCAACCAACCCTCCGCCCTCCACCCTCCACCCCGACCCCCTAGCCCCCATGCCAGGGCCATTATCTTTCCTCCAACCTGCTTTTCTTTTCATTTCTTTTCTTCTCACCATTTTTCTGTTGCCTCGTTTAACGCGGCCTCCGCACTCGTTGTGCCACCGGGGGGCAGAGTTCCGACTTCTGTGTCGCCCGCTTGGCAGATAGAACTGCAGTTTGGAATCGTCCCCTTTAAATCTGTCAGCCTCGCTCTCCCCCAGCTGTGTCAGCCGTGGTCAGAGTGGAGCTGCAATAACCACGTGTGTGTGTGTATGTATATATGTGTGTGTGTGTGTGTGTGTGTGTGTGTGTGTGTGTGTGTGTGTGTGTGTGTGTGTGTGTGTGTGTGTGTGCGTGTGTGTGTGTGTGTGCACTGTATTCCTGCTGCATTGGTTTCATCCTTTATTTATGGTGTTTGCTCCCTCGTGGTTCTACAGGCCGCTGCCCCACCACCACCACCACTGCCCCCAGCACCCCCACCCCATCTCCACCTCACCTCCCCTCCCAACCATTTCTGAGTCTCCAGCGTTTTATGGCATCACAATTTAATGTCCTCTTGTTGCTTTTAATGATTTACAGATGAGGACGTTTTTCTGGTGCATCGTCTCCTTTGCAGGTGGAGCTTAACGTAGTATAAGACGCCACACGTGCAGAATCAGAGGTGTTTGTTTGGATGTCACGGCATCAGCTCACATGCAGAACAGTTAAACGGAGGGGGGGGGGTGAAAACTCCCCTTTGCTTTTTTCCCCCCACTAATTTTACAACAAACAAACAAAGTAGCAGAGCGGCGCCTTAACTAAAATCAAACATTAATTAAAGAAATCACTGAAATTTTCAGAAATCACAAGCCAGCCATTCGAGATGAGCCACAAGCGCAGATTCATGCAGGAATTATCAGTGGGATAAATATTAAGAGCATCACCCTCGGCTGCAGCTGTTGGTCGTGTCGGCTTCAGGCATATAAAGCTGCTCGCAACAAGGTGTGCAGCTTCCCTCCAGTGACCTGGTCACGATTCCCCAGAGCAAGATGTTGTTGTTCTGCTTTATAATCTAGTTTTTCTGGTGTTGCAGAACTAACATCAGAGTGACTTTTAGAGAAAACAAGACAAAACAAAGATGGAACCTCAGACTTGATTGGATCAAATGTGGCTGTGTCCGGTTTTCGGGAGACGAAACGTCCCCTTAAAATTTTAAAACGGAAACCGCCACGAACATGACAAGAAATCCCCTGACGAGACGTGCGGGATGAGATTGCGGGAGCGTCGCAACGCGGTGAAAGAGCGAAAGGAGGAGGAGGAGGAGGAGGGTGGGGAGGGTGACAGCGACGCCACTTTAGCTCCTCGCTGATTCACATAAACAACCCGTCCCATCATTCCCGCCTCAAACCAGAGGAGTACGAGGTAAGTGATGGATGGCGCCGCTCCCAGGCTGCCAGGGATTATTAATCCTGGGCTGGATGGAAGCTGAGCGGCCGCCCTCAGGCGCCATCGTCCCCGCGCCTCCTCCGCTTCTCCCGGCGTGTCGTCGACTGTCTGCGTAGAGACTCAAGTCCAGGGCTGAATGTTGTTGCCTATACGCTCATTTCTCACTCCTTCTTCTTATTTTTTTTTTTTGCCTGTTTGACAGATGATTGTTGAGGTGGAGGAGGGGGGCTCTTTGTTTTATAGCAAGGTCGTGGGCTAATGCGCCCTGGTCCTCGGGGAAACATGACATCTCTTGGCAGGTCTTGGAAAACAGTCTGACAGCTCTGATTTTCCCACTGACCTTTGTTTATGTTCTTGTTTTCAAGCTCGAGCGCATCGAGACGCGAAGACGGCGGCACGTCTTGAAAGATGCAGCACGACAACACCATGAAAAAAAAACACTCCACTTTATCAGATTAATCCTCCTGAAACTTTTTCTTGACCTTAAACGCGGCCCTTAAACAAGGCCTCATTTCTCTTCCCCGGCAGATGCTTATTGTCTCTAATCCGCAGCTCCCGCATTCAAACTCTGAAGAATGAAAAAGGCAAATTAAAGGGATTTAATTCTCAGGCAATGAAAGGACTCTGCTTCCAACCACTTCTGCTTTAATTGCCTTAGTGAAGGATCCAGCAGGCGGAAGAGGAGGAGGAGACACGTGCACCGCGCTGAAGCTTTCAATGTGCATGTGGAGCCTGTTCGCATTGTTTCTGTGCAACAATCTTTTAATTGTTTCAGTCCTTGTCTTTTGTGTTAACTTTGTCCCGAACAGTGACGGCGTCCGTCTGCAGAATGAAGAGAACATTCATCTGTGCATGTATTTGACGCCCACCCCCACCCCTACCTCCCCACCTCCACCACCACCTCCAGTTTTACTGCGCGTGTGTGTATGTGCGTGCATGAGTGTGTTTGTGCGCGCGCACCACCACCGCTGAGAACATCTCTGTCGCCCTCGCTCCCCCCCTACCCCCCGCCCGTTGCAGACTCAGAACATCATGTACGACATGGTGTCGGACCTGAACGAGCGCGGCGAGGACATGGAGAAGCGGATCGCGCTGCTGGAGACCAAGCTGGAGACGCTGCTGAGCAACCTGCAGGCCCTGCCGGCGCTCATCAGCCAGGTCATCAGCCAGCAGCACCGGGACTTCCTGGAGGTGCAGCTCCAGCCTTACGACAAACACAGCCCCGAGCGCCCCCAGTCGGCGTCCCGGCGGCGGTCCTCCTCCACGGCCCCGCCCACCTCCTCCGAGAGCAGCTAGGAAGGACGTGGGCCGGGGACGAAACGCCTCCACACGCGGGAAGACTTTTGCCATCATATGGCCGAGTTGCATTTATATCGTAAAGCCTTATGGTTTCAATAAGTATTATTCCAAAATTCTGATGACAGAATCAGAGACGCCGGGGACGGTGCGAGTTTCCAAGGCTTGGAGTCCATGCTGCGGCGTGTTTTATAATTACCTCAACAACAACAACAACAACGACAGCGACAGCGACGACGACGACGACAACAACAACAACAAAGGGCGTCGTCACCACGGCGAACGCAATTAATGGCGCTTCCCTCCGTGCAACACTCAATAAGGCCTGTCAGTCATGGGGAGGGCGGGGCTATCTATGCAGAGATAGCGAGGTGATCGCGTGCGTGAGACTGTTGCACTAAAGTAGTGCCTCTCACCTTGACGTCACGTCACGTCACGTCGCGGCGCTTCCGGCTCCGTCGCCGCGTTCCTCAAAGCAACACGGAGAAACTCAAGACTGAGGTGAGTTTTTTTTTAAAATAAAAAAAAAATAAAAAGTCAGGGAACGTGCAAGACCAGAGGGGGGCGCTGTTTGATGATGAGGAGGAGGAGGAGGAGCGACGAGCTCGGCGGACTGTAGCGAACTGACAGCAGGAGGAAAGTGGCTCCGACACGCTGTCTCTCAGAGATAACTTTTAAAGGAAGACATGAGGAAAGCTTGAGATAAGGGAAGGGGGGGAGCATTATAACTTTTAGGTTAGAAACAGCATCAACTATAGCAGTTTTCCTTTGCAGAAAGCCCCCTGTAGAATGACTGTTTGGGGAGGAAATGGGCGGGCGGGGCGACGACGTTGCAAATAATTTACTCCTCTAGTCAAAATGAATGCATAAAAATCTGTACTTGCACTTCCTTTTTAATCGATGCACTTCCATGCTGACTGGCGTATGACATGCTCGTTTAAGGCGGGACATTTGAGCTGTTTGGGGGCGGGGCATGGGGGCAGGGATGATTGATGAATCGAGTCAAAGACCTGTGATGTTTTTTTTGTTTGTTTGTTTTGTTTTTGTTTTATTTTAATTTATCACCTCAAGGGTGCGTCAACGCCGCCCTGCGGAGATGATTTTTTGCTCGACCGGAAACGACTAGCTTTTCTGTCCCTCACCTCCTGTCCGCCGCTCCTCGTGCTCTTTATGCTTCTGTCACTCCCACTGGGTCACAGCAAAAACGGTGAACAAGAACTCCACGACACTGTATCTACCTTTTAAAAAGAAAATGCCTATTTTTATATGTTTTGAAGAGGACAAGCACACCTCCGACAACTAGACACGTGGCAAAAGGAGAATGCGCGAGGTGGCAGACTACATATCTAGCACGAGGTTGCATATGTCTTGGACTTGAGTTGATTAAAGTTGAATGCTAGATTTGTAGTTGTTTTTTTGTTTTGTTTTTGTTTTTTATTAAAAAAAAAAAAGTCTTCCCAGATTGCATTGCTTTTCCACAAAAACACTGTAGATGGCACTGTTGAGTTTTTGAAACAACCTTGCGCAGAACTAATGTTTTTTTTTAATGTTTTTGTTGTTTAGAGTCAAATTATTATATTCAAATTTAATTGAAATATTCTCCTTGGTCTATTGCACAATCTGTTTCCGTATCAACTGTGTGGAAAAAAGCCACAAATGTGGCTGCTATACCCTATAGATAGGAATATTTACCATATGAACATATTGTCTTCGTAAAATGCAGCCCTCTAAAGGTTCACAGAGAATATGATTGGCCAGAAGAGATCTGGTGAAGTCAGCAGAACTTACCTGGACCAACCAGCCCACCCCTGAACCAGTAATCCAGTGAGACGGGCAAGGAAACAACAGTGAAGCAGCAACATAGACACCAATGACAGATTATACTGTATGCGACTTAAAACAATAAAAAATATATACATTTGACCTGCCTGTGTCCTATTCGTCAAATTTCTGTGTGTATATGTGCACACACATGTTCCATAATCCATTCTTTTCTTAATTTTTCACTCTTTAAACTGCAGACTAAGTCATGAATTTAATTATCTGATAGCAATTTTGCCCTAATCACCCATTTGTACGTGATGTGTGTTCATAACCTGAAGGAGTCAGCGCTGGAACGATCATACACAGGGTGAGAATCACAGTGCAAAACCAGTGCAAACCACCAACACAAGACAGAGTCACTCATTTAAATTAATGGATAGGTCACCTTTGATCAGTCCTGTGATCAAAGGTCCCACGTCAACACTAATCTTTCAAAGTGGATTAGCCTGAAGTATTGGATTTACATATCACATGTTTGAGTTTATTCACGGTTTTGATTAAAATATTAAATTCCTATTAATCCAAACGGATTTAAAACTAATTATTTTTACACATACGTGTATGTTTTAGTCAAGTTAGGCAAAAAAAAAAAAAAAAAAAGTGTTCACGCCTTCAAGGCAGTCTTTTTTTTATTTATTTATTTATTTATTTATTTATTTTTTTAGAAAAGATCGTATTGAATATTTGACACACTTGCACAACTATTTACCCCGCGGAAAAAAAAAAATCAATTTGTCCTGTCAGTCAGTACTCCGGGTTTATGAATCCGAGAGGAACCGATATTCTCGCGAGATTAAGCGAGACCAGAAGCACGGCGGCACTTGCGTGGTGTTGGCTAGGGTGCTTGCTAACCAACAATCCCACGCTAGCTTTGCCAACTTCCACTCAAAACCTTTCCACCTTCTTTCGTTAACGTAACTTAAAAGACACCGGAACGCCGCCAAGATGAGTATACTTGCCAAAATCGCGGAAATTGAAAATGAGGTAAGTTTAATTGGGACACCCGGCTAATTCAATGGGTCAGTCACGTTTCGGCTAACCGCTAGTTGATTAGTGCTAGCGAGCATTAGCCACCGGGCTTCGCCAGCAGCGATACGCAACACATTTGGGCGATTATGCTACGTGATTTGGAAGTTAGCTGAGTGGTGGTTTCACGTTGACAGTAGACATGAGAATGAGCAATGAAACAGCATTGTGTTGGTAGGGCGTTGCCATTGCTTCGTTAGTTATTCAGCTGGAGTTTATCGCCGACCCCTGGGACTGTTGGTTGACAGTCTGGTTAACTAGCAGTGACCACTACTGCCTTCACAGTGGCTTGAATTCACCCTCTATTCTTTACTCTTGTGCACTGATCATTGTATTATATGGAGCCACATTACAACATACGCGTTGATTTACGCCGTCTGTTCCTTTTCAAGTCCGAATAAAAACTTTCAGGCAACTGTTTTTCTAGCTCCCCTGAAGAACCGATCAACTGTTTCCCCCATTTTTTGTCTCAAACATTCCAACCTGGTGACCCCCTTTATATAGTCTAGTGTACATAACATTGTTATCACATGTTTTCATTTCGAAACAGTTGCTCATCACGTTTTTTTATTATTATGAATAATAAAATCAATATGGTATGCATGTCTTAAAATATGACCGTTTCCAGACAATAAAGTTTCACAAATGAATGGATGTCATTGTTTCCTTATTAACAACACATTTTTATCTTATGGCTTCATAAATTTAATCACACATTAAGTAAAATCTAATCCCTAACCCACCTAATCTGTTCAGATGGCCAGGACGCAGAAGAACAAGGCCACGGCTCACCACTTGGGTCTGCTCAAAGCACGTCTTGCAAAACTGAGGAGGGAGCTCATCACGCCGAAAGGAGGCGCCGGTGGTGCAGCCGGAGAAGGTGATATCACGTTTTTAAGAAACTCTCAAACACACAGTCCGCTGCATGTCACACTTGGACTTACAAAAAAATTTCTAATGATCAATAAAGCCGTTTGCTGTCTTGTATTTCTCAGGTTTTGATGTTGCCAAAACCGGTGACGCTCGTATCGGCTTTGTTGGTTTCCCCTCGGTGGGGAAGTCCACTCTGCTGAGCAACCTTGCAGGCGTGTACTCTGAGGTCGCAGCCTACGAGTTCACCACACTTACAACAGTACCTGGAGTCATTCGGTACAAAGGTGCCAAAATACAGGTACAAGAATTGATTTTAGTTTTTCTTTTTCCACTGCCACACTACAGTTTTCTCTGGGATGTTAATTTTTCCATCTTGTGTCTTCCCGCCCAGCTTCTTGATCTCCCGGGAATCATTGAGGGAGCCAAGGATGGAAAAGGCCGAGGCAGACAAGTCATTGCAGGTAGAATTTGCAGTCATGAGCTGTGTGTTAGACAGACGGATGCTGAATGCGTCCCCCCCATTTGGAGATAATATCCCCTTAATTTGCAACCAGTGCCTGCAGCTACCACCTTTCTCTTCTAGTGGCTCGAACTTGCAACCTGCTCCTGATTGTGCTCGATGTGCTGAAACCTCTGGGCCACAAGAAGCTGATTGAACACGAGCTGGAGGGATTTGGCATCCGACTGAACAAGCAGCCGCCAAACATCGGCTTTAAGAAGAAGGACAAAGGAGGCATCAACTTCACAGCCACGGTGAGTCTCCAGCACCACGGCTTCCTAGTCAAGGGCTATGATGTCAGGATAAAGTCAACATCATCATTGTCTGCTTGATGTTCAGTTTGTGGCTCTTTGTTTTTTTGCGTTTGGACAAACACTTATTTATTTTGATTATATATGCTTTTAATTATCTGAATATACAAATATGTTTATTATAAGCCATTTTCTGCCAGTATATTCCTCTGAATGTCTCTCTTTGGTTAAATATAGTCCGCTCATAATGCTGAAAACTGAAACCCTTTTCAATCCCGCCCTCTAGTGGGTGTGTTGAACATTACATTCATGCTTATCTTTTTTTTCTTAGATATTTTTTCATTTCAGTTTTATAGCTTGCGGCCTGTTTTCAGTCTGGTCACACTGACGACTCGGTGTGACCAACACACTTTCTGTCATTTACTGCTTCACCGGCTTGAGTTGAGTCGTAACCCCACGCTCCGCCTCTCACTGACCAGTGCGCACAGACCGAGCTGGACGGCGACACGGTGAAGAGCATCCTGTCCGAGTACAAGATCCACAACGCCGACGTGACTCTGCGCAGCGACTGCACAGCTGACGACCTCATCGACGTGGTGGAGGGAAATCGGTGAGCTGCCGAGGCGCCGCGGCGGGCCCCGCCCTTAGTCACTCTGGGGTGGGCGTGGCCTGTGTTGAAATCCTCAGTGACCATTTTAAATTCTCTAATACACCAATGCGGATAGAACTTGTTCATGCTGTGCACGTAGCGCACGCAGCAACTCCGACCGGACGTGCATTTTCAGGCAGCATGCGATTTCTTGTCTTTTTACCGCGTCTGATTTATGTGGCTGTACATTTCCTCTGTGCCCCCATATATATGAATCTTCAGGAAATGCTGTAAATCTAGCTCGAGTATAGTGTGTATTATGTTCTGGGCCTTAGACCACGTACCTGTCACACCTACCTCCCTGTCGACTGTGGTCAACATTTTTACTGCAGGACACAAAGAAAAACCACTCTCTAGGTTTAATGCTTCAAAGTAGTCGGGGTCTTTTTTTTCTTTTTTTTTCTTCATTGTGCGTTAAAAGCTCACTTTGGGCTTCAGCTGCTGTTGCAGTCTCTGGCGTGTGCAGCATCCGCTCAGTCTCCTGTCACCGCAGGGTCTACATCCCCTGCATCTACGTGCTGAACAAAATCGATCAGATCTCCATCGAGGAGCTCGACATCATCTACAAGGTGCCGCACTGTGTGCCCATCTCGGCTCACCACCGCTGGAACTTTGACGACCTGCTGGAGAGGATCTGGGACTACCTGAGGCTCGTGCGCATGTAAGACGAGCAGAGACCGACATGAAAATGCAAATTTAAAAAAAAAAAAAAACCTCTGGTAAGAGTTTCACTGATATTCCCTTTTTGCAGCTATACAAAACCCAAAGGCCAACTCCCCGACTACACCTCTCCCGTCGTGCTGCCTGATGGACGGACCTCAGTGGAGGATTTCTGCTTAAAGATCCACAAAAATCTCATCAAAGAGCTGAAATAGTGAGTGCTGTCAAGTAGCATCAAAACTGCCTTTTAAGAGATTTGTGCCTTGTTTGCACAGCAGCCTGATTGAATATTTTACAGCTCAGTTATTCTGATCCTTTTTTTTTTTTTGTCTCTGTTACTTTCCTTCTGCTTGCAAAGCATTTTTGGGGATTTTTTTTTTTTGCCCTCCTCGCCTGTGTAGCGTCTGTGTCTGAAAGCACTTAATGTAAAGAGCCATTTGTAGAGCTAGATGACCTCCAGCCTCAGGAGAAAAGGGACACCTTAACCAGCGTTCACATGAGGAATGGGGGGGGGGGGCGGGACCGATCGAGATGGGGGTCTTCATGTCGTAATCCTGCCTGGTTACTGAGGACACTGCAACGGTCTTTAAAAGGACGTGCACGAGGCCTGGACGTTTGGCCGCAGTGTTTGAATTCACCGCAGACGTACATGCAGATTGAAAAAAATAGTTAGTTATCCACAGATGGGTTGTTTTTACGGTTGATTCTGTTATTTATCATTTTATCTGAAGTATCGTCACTAAATTTAGTCCCTTTTTTTGTTTGTTTCTTCAAGTCGCGCTAGTTCAATTACTCAAGGTTTTCCGCCGTTTTGAAGCAACACGCCGCCTCTAATCGCAGCCATCAGCTCAGATCTGAGACAACGTGTAGCACCGCCATCTCCAAATGGGAGCTCATCAATCAGTCGATATGTTAATGCCGTAGAGTGTCGGTCGTCCTCTGGGGACCAGGCGGGTCATACTGGTGCACACACACACACACACACACACACACACACACACACTTGACGAGAACGGCTCGGCTCGGCTCGGCGGTGTCACTGCGGAAGCGGTGCCGCAGACCAACGAGACAGAACGCCGGCGCCGCAGAATTGTGCTGCGCCGCCGCCGCCTTCCTCGGCAACTCTGAGCCTCTTCCCTCTTGCTTTCAGTGCGCTGGTGTGGGGAGCGTCCGTCAAACACAACCCACAGAAGGTGGGCAAGGACCACGTCATGGACGACGAAGATGTGATCCAGCTGGTGAAGAAGTAACCGGGAGCGTCGACTCTGCATGGCTGGCGCCTATGTCGCTGAATCACATCCACCGCAGCATCCGTGTCCTGTGCCCCCCGCCCCCATAAAAAAAAATCTACTCCAATTGAAATTGAGAAAATGACGGGAATGTAAGTGTCACAATTAAAAGAGAGAGAGGAAGAGAGCCCAAAGGACTACACACCATGAATAGTTCATATTGAATGCTGGTTAAGGCTTGCAATAAAGTTTTAAAAATCTCAACCATAATCCTTGTTTTCCCTCGTGTGCAGACGTTTTGACCGATGTGTGAGCTGATGTTGCGAAGACATGTTCATGTTTCAACGTGCACTTTGAGATGATGCAAAAATCGACACACAGAGTGTTGCACGGTTAAACCTTCGGCTCTGCCGCCATTACAGCAGCAGCAGTGAAACCTCCTCTGAAAGCCTCGTCCAGCTCCACTGATTTATGGGACATTGATGATGAAGGCAGTTACTCAGGCTGCTGGTCCAAACCCCACCCAACTCTTCCCCTCCCCCTCCCCCGCCTCTTTCTCCCCTCCCTCTGCGAGGGGACGGCCACTCAGGTTAATCAGTTCATTCACTCAGTGGCAGTCTGGGGACATGATACGCCAGCTGTTCGCGGCTAACAGGGCGGCTCCGCGCAGCGACATAAAGAGCATTTCATCAGAGACGCCGGCTAACGTCGTTAGTGTCGCAGCGCGCAGGAAGCTGCGGGAGGCTGAGGCGGCCATTTTGTGTCTGAGCCGTGATTGCAGCGGATGGCGCCAGTGTGTAGACGGATTTGTTAAAATGTGTATTTAAAAAAAGAAATCAATTCAGAATGATTTTTCTTAAGAATTTTGAACTAACCAGATAAAAGATTGTTATAGATCGAATCTGTTAGATTGTCCTTTTTTAAGTCAGGTTGCATCTGTAAGCCTACTAGTGGTAGTAGTAGTACTTGAACACGTAAGATGAAACCAACATTTAAATTCAGAAGAGCTACTTTACAAAATTTGATTATCACTCTACAAAATGCCTTATAGGAATTTGTTCTAATAAAATGAAAAATACCATGTTTTTTGATATGCATTCATAGAAACCAGAACTTTAATCCATATTTGGGAAAATTTAGTCAATTACAGTTGTGCCTTTTAGTTTTCATAGACATAAGAGCCGTAAAGGAAAGTTAAAAGTATAAAGAGTTTGACAAAAATGGAGAAACTGAATTATTGTCTACAAAATGTGAGCAGATTATCTCAAGATGCGGCACCAGTGTCGGATGTAATGGTGTATGAACTGTACATATACATCCACCCTGTATCAAGGAGAGAAATTTGCTTTTTGGACGCTTTCCCCATGATAGTCTTCACCCATACACAAGAAGCAAACTGACAGTGATAAATGGCTTTAAAACAGTGTAACTCTAGTTAATTGCCGGCTACGTCGTCACCTCTGTATCTAAATGCAACAACCCCCCCAAAAAAAGACCTTTTAAAAAGTATGAGATGAACCGGAGAGACACTTGTAGCTCATATGAGAAACAAGGATAATGTGTTGTGTAGCGTCGCATTGTAGAGCAATCTTATACAGGGGGAAAAGGCAAAGCTGCAGTGGCTGAATCTGATGCCTGTCCCACAGCAGCAGCAGGATCAACCCTCCTCAGACAGCACTGCCCCCCCACCCCCACCCCGGCCCCTTTTACCCTGTAAATTATAGCAGCACTTTAGCTAATGAAAGAGTTGAAGACCGGCCACTAATAAAAGCCATTAAGTGAATAAAGCACTTCCCCCTCTAACAAAATTAAAGAATCCAGCCATTTGGAGAGGGAGGACTCTGTATTAATATTTATG
The DNA here is from genome assembly GCA_009823395.1 of Thamnaconus septentrionalis. Taxonomy (NCBI): domain Eukaryota; kingdom Metazoa; phylum Chordata; class Actinopteri; order Tetraodontiformes; family Monacanthidae; genus Thamnaconus; species Thamnaconus septentrionalis. The sequence goes on from CM020518.1 coordinate 5,390,488, forward strand.
AAATGCGGACCCAGTAGTGTGGCTGGGGGAGTTGGGGGGGGCGGTTCCCGCCCACCCAATTCCCTATCCAAAGTCCCCAACCCGCGACCAATCCTGGCCCGACCAGGTCCTCCTTGCCAGCGCACCTATCCAAAGAGGACATGGCCAACCCCTCCTAGCTGGAAGGAGGGGCAGGAGGATGGAGACTTGAAGGGTGCCGAGGACGCAGCCTGGACACTCTGCCTCCAGTAGAGCAAGCCAGAAGACCAGCCAAGACGGAGCTGGGAGCGTCCCGGCTTCGTCTCGCTCCACCCAACAGCCAGCTTGGGATCCGAAGAAGACTGAGAGGTGGATAGACCAACCGGCTGGTTGGCTGGGGGGCAACGGGAAGGTTGTCAGTGAGTACAGAGTAAGTCAAGTCTCACATTTGGAGACTTTTCAACCGGGACTTTGTCAGGTTCCGTCGTTGCAACCCAACGTCTGAGAACCATTGGGTTTACATTTTTTTTCCATTTTAACTTAAATCCATTTGATAACTGTTGACAACATTGTTGAAAATTTTCAGTTTCCAGATACGAGTCGTCTGCCGGTTCCAGTTGACGGATGCAGTAGGTAAATGTCACTCATGTATCACAATCATCCATCCAGTCATCCCGCCATTCCCATCCATAGACCTTTTTCAACCGTCCCCCATCGTTGTTCTCCCGCCAACGCCCACCATCTCCGCCCGAGTCAACCCCCATTCCAGGGCGCCATTTGGTTGCGACAAACGCCGGCTTTCCATTCTTGGTCATCAGTATGTGCCATGGGGGGGTAGAATCATCACCCAAAGTGGTCCAGTTGGCCAGTGTTCTAAGTTGATTATGGCCACCAAAAGCCCGTCTCATTGTGCTAAGACGTCCCTGGGGAGCACCAAGAGGGAACGAAGTAACAAGATTGTCAAAGCTTCTTGGCAGAACGGCTCCTTTGGCTCGACCGTGTCGTGACTCTTGACATTGAGCCGCTCGGTCACCGCTAACGCGGTTAAGACCTACTTTGCCGGGCGGGATCTGGTCTTTTTGTAAGAAATGTCTTTGCTAAGGGATTCTTATCCAAAAGCCTTAATAGTTGAAAATGTTGGGAGAAGGTAGTCTTTGTCGCGTTACGGTCTCAAGGAGATCACCAACCAAATCACACCAAACTCGGTTTTCCATCCATCAGTTGGCAACTCCGTACTGTAAAACTAATCTGATTTATTCCAAGATCCCTTTCACCACATGTAAACTACCCCTCAGAGAAATGTTTTTGGATTTTTGTGCTTTTACTTTTAAAAAAAAATTAAGCAAAATCTTTTGGGTTTTTTTGCTTCTACGCTACCCACCCTTGGGCGCAAAGAGCAGGTGGGTGGGGTTTTGACGCAGTTCGTGCCCAACCCTTTTTCCCGCAGTGGGTGTGACCTATGACTAATCCTTTTTTTTTATATTTATATTTACACATATTGCAGACATTCTTAACTGTGACTTTTTCTCCCAGTCGCTCTGTCAACCACCATTACGATAGCTCGTCCATTCCATTTTCCTTTTGACAAGAACTTGAACTTGGATTTTGTTCTCCCTAGAAGCCCAGACACAAATACAGCCATGACATCAGCCTCTAAATTAAGTCGTTGTCATTTTTTTCTCCTTCCCTTTGTAGGAATACTTCATCAACTCAATGTGGATGAGTTAGTGAAAGAGAGCAGCAAACATATGATCTCTCCCACCAAATTAAGCCAAGCGGTGAGGAATCTGAGCCTTGTTTTCTTGTTGCCCAGGACGCCATTGTGCTTGATCTAACCATGCAGTGTGTCTTCTGTCCATGGTTGTGCCAAGCACCTTGGAGGCTTGTGAGCGCTTGCATCGCTTTCTTGTGGATCCCTTTGTTCATGTAAAGTGTTCACCGACAGCCACTTCCTTGTAAGTCCATGTCTTTCTGTTTTCAAATAAAAAATGTGATTGCGAATGAAATGTGAATTGAAATAAGACTAAGAAAATAAACTGTGGGATGTGTTTAGAGGGATACAAATGCGGTCATGTGATGCATATCTAGCTTACTGTCTTTGTCACCTTGTTTTGTCTCATGAAATGCTTGGTTGTGTTGGAATTTGTTGCTAATAAAGATCACCTGAACCTTCAGTGTGTGTGTGTTTTGTTTGGCTACTGAATAAAGGCTCTGGCTCGGAGGGGTGGGGAGTTTCTGCGTTTGTGTGGATAAAATCGTAATTTCTTCACAACCTGCTCGGCGTCACAGTGGCAGATTTGTGGAACGATCAATTACTCTAAGTGCTCAGTGGCTCTTAACTACAGCTAATAATTCCGGCCAGCTGAGGTCGTCCTGTTAGGAGCGCAGACACGTCGGCCGGCAGTAAATCAAAGCTGAAACGATGATCAGTTGACACAAGTTTGGTTTCCCATTCACCATTCAAATGCTGCTGCTGCTGCTGCTGCGTTCTGTGCTGTCAGATCATGACTTGGCCATGGATTAAAAATGACAAACTCAGCCTCCTCTTTTCTTTACTGGCTCCTGTTTTAATTGATTGAGTCTCGGCGAATGTGTCTGCAGCCATTAGATGATGATGCAGACAGTAAAACGTTGATGTTGTCTGGGTTTAAATCACCGTCCGAGGGAACATCTTAGCAATGACGTACACCAAGAGGGCGCCCTGGTCACGTTGCAATAAATGTGCCTCATCTTTGCAAAACGTTTCTCCGTGCACCGGCTGTCGCCTGCAGCGTATATATTCACTGCAGCATCAAGCAGGACTTGCTGCCGATGCTGAAATGATGAATGTTGACCTTGCTGATTCTACTCCTACTTTCTTTTGAAAAGTTTACACTCTCAGCACATAAATAGTGATGGCATTCTTCAGTCGATGCCACCATATTTCAATACAAAAATACCTTGCCCTTAACAGAAACAAACAAAAACATCAATAATTCTTCAAGCACTTGAGTTTCTGGGAAACAAAAAGAGTGTCATGGTCCTGTTTGGCTTTTTGTTTCTGTTTTATCTGAGTTTCTTGGGGTGCAAATTAAAAACTCCAGCTGCAGTGAAAAGTTTCGGCCTAACGATCTTCTAAATTCTGACAACTTTGAGAAAGTCACTTCATAAATCCATATTTAATAAGGTGAAGTCTGACAGTGTTTACAAGCTTGAGTTTTGTTTTGTTTTTATTCTGATGTTGCAACCAAACCATATATATTTAATCAAAATGTATTTTGTTCTAAATGAAGTGCATTTGGGGCAACACGGTGGTGTCACCTCACAACTAGAGGGCAGAAATTTAATCTTCTTTACAACCCCTTTCTTCACAAAATTTTGACTTTATTCAAGAAATTTCAAATTAAAACTTGAAATGAAAACTTAAATAAAAATCTCCTTCCTGTAATATTTTTTTCTCCTCTTGTGGCCCTAATCCTCCTTCGTAGAATGAAGATAACCATCTTCCCCAAAAATTTAAATCACATCTACACCATCATTCAACTTATTAATTTTCTAGAGAAACGTCCCCATTTCAGCTCACTATCAAAACTCCAGCCCCCGACCGCCCCCATCAAAGACGGATACGTCTCATTTGAGCAGACGGGTTGTGGGTGTGTTTTCAGTAAACACTGCCTCCTCCCAGTGACCTTCCACCCAGACGCGGGTTTGCACATGATCCCATTAGACTGGACCACAGTCTGCTCCTGTGCACACACAATGCTAATCGGGCCTGGCTGCACTAAGACAAGGTCATCGCAGCCCAGCTGCCAAACACACCAGGGCACACAAAAAAAGCACTTCATTTTTTTTTTTTTTTTTTTACTTATTTGTTAATTCTTTATTTGATCATGTTAGTCTCTCTGCGGTGAGAAACTCGTGAAATAACAGGGTGATTACAAGTGCATTGACGCATATCCACACCGTTTATTTTCCTGTTCCAATGAACAGGAGCCTGCAGACCACAAACGTAAAACAAACATTTTTAAAAAGGGGAGGGGAGCCGACAGCAAAACTTTGAGACCACTATGTGAGGGGAGTAGAAGTCGGAAAAGTGACATTATAATGTTATTTTCACAAGTACCAACATCAGCGCCTGTTGCAGGCTGTTGAAGATAATTAGCAAGAATTAGTCTCAGTTTTTATTCGTACAAGTCTCACACGTTGGCTTCTAAACACCAGGAATTAGAAACAGACTAAAAACAAAACACAGGATGCGCGGACGCTTTTTAAACGGACTCCAAGATAACTGCGTTCCATTGTTAGGCTGTAAACGGTGCAACTTTTATTATTTCATATACTCCTCAGTCACATGCAGTAGTCCTCATACATACATTCATTGGAGCTTCTTACAAACAGGTTTGCACAAACAAAACCCAACACTTATAATTGAGAGGATGTTTCAGCAGGGACCACAAAAATAAAATAAGACAGACAAACACGTTGGCAGAGCTGGATGTAGTTGTGGTCGGGTCATGGCTTTGGAAATGTACAGCTTCTACAGTAACCAGGAGGAAACACCAAATAGTGCAAAACTGGAGTCGTGTTGTGTCGTGACACCCACAAAAACTAGGAACCGACGCTGAAATGAGAACACGCACCCACCTCCCCCATGAAATGTAACTGGATTGCAAAGCTCCAAGTTCCTCTCGTGAAAACCTCTGTGCGGCTGTGGTGACGCTAGAGCATGTTAGTACCGCCTGCAGCTGAGGATTCAAGTGGTTGTTATAAGACACTATGCCCCTAAAGCTAAAGGACCGGTGTTGTATCCAGAAGGCTGCTGGGTCGACGCTGGCAGTTTGTGACAAACGGGGTGAGAGATGGCCGGCAGCGTGAACCCTTCACAGCAAGAAAAACACAAAGCCTTCCTCAAACACAGAGACACCGAGCCTCTGAGACAAGTGTGTCATGGTCCAGCCCTTCAAAGCAAACAAGAAACCAGTTGCTTCAAATCTGTTAAATGCTGAAGCGTCTTTTTTTTTTTTTTTTTTTCCCTCATCAGTCCAGAGCAGAAAACCTCCGAGAGACTACGTTCACCAGAAGTTCTGTGTCAGAAACTCCACAACCTTAAACACAGCAGACACAAACATGGCGATATGGTTGCTGATGACGTGTTAAGTGCAGGACAAGTGCAGCACTCTGCATGTCTAAATGTGTGAGGGAGAGAGTGATGGAGATAGAGAGAGTGCCTTGGCAAAAGCTCTCTACAATTATTTTGGCTCAATCACACCAAAAGTTCTGACATGTTGAGTAATAATTAGCAAAGTAGGCAACCCAAAAAAAAAAATCCAGGCTAAACAGTCCAGATGAAGGTCTCCATGGCAACAGTATTCCAGTCATCAGCACAGCACTGCATTGTTCTAGTCTCAGCTACCACCAGAATAAACAAGTCTATGGATGGACTCGATCTACCTACAGGTGTAGGCTGCGACTTTTTCCTCCTCCTTCCTTCACACAATGTCTTGGGGGGCGGGGGTAGTTAGTTGGAGGGTTCGACTGGGGTTCAGGCTCAAGCGTAGATCTGTCCAGAGCCGCCGCTGTGAGGCTTTTCCCCGGCGAGGCGCTCCTGGCTCGGCTGGCGGTTGCTGCTGTCGCTGGATTTGATGACGCCTGCGTAGTCGTGGATGCCCACCTCCAGGTTTTTGGCCCTCAGGGCGGCGTTGTGCAGCTTGTCCAGGAATTCAGGCATACCTGCGAGGGCAGGCAGTCGGTTTCAGAATTTAGCATTTCTTGTTGTTTGAAAATTGCCGCTTATCAATTAATCGTTAATCGATCACTAAGGTCAATCAACTAACGACTAATGAATTAACGATAATTTGCATCCCTATTACCAACGCCAGTGAGGTGGAAGAGTAAAAAACAAGCTCACCGCTGGACACCATCCAGCTCACACAGTATCGGGGGAAGACGGTCTGAGGGTTGTCGCTGTAGGTCAGCAGGTAGTCGAAACCGTTCTGTTAAAGGGAAGACAGAGAGTTTTAGGAGAGGAGACTTGAGAGGAAAGAAAGCGAATACACAGAGCAAAACATTCCCCACGAACCTCATCGAAGGACTTGTGAGGGCGGATGACCATCTTAGACTGGTAGGAGTGAACTCTCACAAAGTCCTGAGTCTCTGGGACTCTGGGATGCTGCACGGCTCTAGAACGCATTGTTGAGAAAGCATTATTTTAGATTGCAAATCTAAATCTCTATGTTCCATATTATCATAAATCAACAAGCCATTTTTAAATTCACCTGGAAACCAGGACCATCAGGTTGCTGTCAGCATCGACGTCGTATCGCCGCACATACACGTAGTCTCTGGAGTACATGGGATACTGTGAACGGGGATTACACCAGATTAAAACCACACAGACACTTCAAGTACAAATGATTCATTTATCGTCACATGACAAGGGCTCAGCACTAAATGGCAGCGCAATGACACACGGCATATTCAAACACACACACAGACCCTTTACACAACAAAAAGCCAGAACTCACAGGAAACTGAGTAGCCCAGTGCACAACTTCAGAGCCGGTGTTGGAATCCCGGTCCACCACCTCCAGCTTGATAACCAGGGAATCCCATTTCTTCCTGTACTCCGTGTCCAACTGGGGGAAAGGGGAACACAAGGGTAAGGTGCTTAATATAGCACATAGATGTTTTGCACTTGTCTTTGTGCTATGCGCGCACACATACACACACACGCGCACACCCAAAGACAGCGAACATGCTGGTTGTGCAAGGGCACTGAATACCAGAGCGAGCTGGCAGGAACATAGCACAAATACATCTCATAGAGACCAACAGTAACGTCAAAGTCACGCTGTCCAAACTGCCCCCACCTTTATGCTATGTGTGTAATGAAAATATATATTCATACAAAAATAAATAAATAAAATTGTATTTTTGTTGGTTTTATGAGCCAAACTAAAAAGCAGTAGGTAGGCTGCAACTCCTAATTGAGATTTATTTTCTAATGACAGATTAAGATCTTTTCGTATTATTAGGTAATTAGTATTACCTGTACATTGAAGAACTGTCTTGGAGTGACATCATCATAGGAGCCCAACACTGCAAAACAAGGCATGGGAAACCGAGTGAGTTTCCAGTAAACAACCATAAACAGGGTTCCCCAAACACTCTGCTCCAAGATGGGACTGTTGGCCGACCTCTGTATTCGTACAGGTGGCTGTCGGGAATGGGCCGGCGCCACACTTTAAAGTCTTTCTTCTCCATCACTACTTCCCAGCCAGGTTCTGTCCGTTCAGCCACTTTCCCTAGCGCCTGGTTTTGGCTTTTCGCAGCTTCCAGCGCTTGCAGTTCGAGTCCACACCTTAACGACAGAACAACAGAACAGGTTGCACAGGGTTCAGCTGCTGACATGGGCACATTGATACGTGAGGTGCTGTCTGAGGCCATAAACTAGTCTGCTAGTCTCAACTAGTCTGCTATCAACATGAGTTTGAGCTCAACTAACAGAAGACAGCGCGAGGTCTCAGTGTGAACGACTGCGATGCAAACCTGCGGATTTCTTCATCCTGAATCTTCTCCTTGTCCCACATGAAGATGCCGGCCATGGCCGCCACGAGTCTCCCAGTGGGGGCGTGCTTGCTCTGAAACCTCCGCCATATGCTGCCCACCAGCGTCCGCCTGGTGCGGTCCGAGTACAGGTTGGAGTAGAGCTCGGCGACCTGACAGGCACGCCGGAGCCTCTGGCCGGTCAGGAAGCTGCAGTGGTCGGCGAAGATCGACAGCAAGCCCTTCCTCCTCGGCCCGGGGCCCGCTGCCGGACTCGCCCTCTGCAGCCAGGCCAGCAGCAGGCTCACGCCGCTGCCGAACCAGGGGACCTTCTCCATTTTCCCGTTGCCCTGCTCGACGGTCCTCCTGAAAGACCTGTTGCCGTGCAGCCTCACGGTGTTGACGCAGATCTCGCAGATTGGTCGACGCGGAACTGAGTGAAACATGGCAGCTATGACCGTGACAAGTTTACGACCCCCACCCCGGAGACGAAATATGGATTAGCAAGTCCACCGACTGGCCCGAAGTTCGTTAGCAAGCCCAATGAGTCTCCTGCGACCGTAAAATAATTATTGGCATCAAACAGATGGAGCCGTAGACTTTGGAGAAGCAAAATCGTGAGCTGTATTTGCAGGCGCACGCCGCATGTGCTAGCAACGATGTTAGCTAATGTGCTAAGTGCGGGTTTGAAGAAGAAACGAGCGATGTACACACCGATTCCGGCGCACTAGTTCCTAAAACAAAACGACCTGGGGGTTACGGTGAAGAATGTCATCTATGACAAGACTATTATCTGCAAATATCCACCTCCTCATCTTATTGGGGATCAGTCTCGCGTAGCCCAATGCGCTGGATTTGACCTCCTCTCGCTCGAGTCTCTAACACACCCACCCGGAAATCCCGCCTTCAAAACTGCAAACGTGACCGCCTATTGGAGGGCGTCAAACAGAAGTGAAAATATGGTTGGTCCGTCACCGTTTTAGCGGCTCGGTCACCAGCATGTGCGCCTGCTCGGATTTAGGACTCCGTCCTCCTCCCCGTCCCGGCGTACTTGACTGGGATCAGTTTCGTGAGACCCCATCTGTTCGGCGGCGGCGTTAAACGTGTGGGTTGAGCAAAGACGTCAAACATGTCCACGGTCAGTTTTGACTCAAGACCCAATTTGAGCGTTGGTTGAAGGGTAGGGGAGAACGTGTCGCCCTCCAGTGGTGCAGATAAAAGCCACAGCTCTGCGTTCACGTAATCGTCGCCTCAACGACACGTGTTTTCTTGTTGGAAAGAAATGTCACGGTATGCACGGGCTCAGGGTAAATAATTTACTGGAAACAGCAGGCGCTGCTTTGACATTTGAATTAGTCGAATTAAATTGAAGCGCTCTGCGGTGTTATGCATTTGGTATATATTATATAACAAATTAAAGGCATTAAAAATGAAACAAATATACACGTTGTTATTGTGGCACTCTGTAATACTGACACTTTCGGACTAAAGTGTCAACTGGCTTGATTGCACCCTTGTTGTTGGCACAGCTGGCCAGTGGTCACACTATTTACCTCGAATCTGTTCACAATGGACAGGGACGTTCTCGCGAGAGGGTGCCAGGCCTCACCAGCTCTGGGCAGATAGTCAATGGCAGGAATTCTGTTCTCCACATATTTCCATATTAAGGTGGAGTAAGACGTAGACGCCATAGGTCTATGTTTTAAACTGTATGTAGATTATATGCCTTCTAAAATCATCCATAGATGGTTAAGAAATCACATTATGCAACAATGTTTATGTAATGCTCTCTGTTGTAAATGTAATCAGTGCAATATACAGCAGGTGGCGGTGTTGAACCGTTGACGCCAGGAAACCTGCTGCAACTGAGGTCTTGTCATCATATGCATAGAACCTACAGCTTGGAAATAAAGTGGTGTGTGTGTGTGTGTGTGTGTGTGTGTGTGTGTGTGTGTGTGTGTGTGTGTGTGTGTGTGTGTGTGTGTGTGTGTGTGTGTGTGTGTGTGTGTGTGTGTGTGCGTGTGTGTGTGTGTGTGTGTGTGTGTGTGTGTGTGTGTGAGAGAGAGAGAGAGAGAGTGAGTGTGTGTGTGTGTGTGTGTGTGTGTGTGTCCACTTTGTTCAGTTTACCATCCCAAAAACCTTCATATAGCGACACAAGGAATAGCAACAATATAAATATTTAAACATTCTTAATCAAGCACATTGCCATTCCAGTGATAAAATGCAAAAAAACAAAACATGTCTTGGTTCAACCCTGAAGGCCCTGTCCTTGTTGTCCTTGTTATTGTGCTTTAAATCACATGTGTCTTGCCCATGAAGGAATTCAGTATCATAAGACTATGTGGCCGGATGGGCCAAAGAGGACAAAAATGTGCCCCTAACTGCCATTTACTGTCTGTTAGAACAGAGAAACCACATACTCATTTTGGCCGCAAGGGGTTACTGCTTTGTCTGAACGTTCAGAATATTTGTTTTTGCATGTACAGTAGCATGATCACAGTTGCTGAAGACTGTCAAACAAAAAAAGAATAGCCTTAATTGCTTGTTTTGGACTTGTATTGCATTGTGTCAGCGAAAGTAACTACATGTTCTGCTGTTCAGGTTTGGGAATCAGAATGAGCCTCACTGGCAAGCATGTGTAAACATACAAAGACTTGATTCCAGTTTCGCAAAACTTTAAGTGTAGCCTACCATTAAAACACACACACACACACACACACACACACACACACACACACACACACACACACACACACAACCACACGTGTAGACAAAGACAAAAAGCGTTTGATTGTGTTAAAGTGAAGTCACTGTTGTCACTGTTACCATTACTGATGATGTGGTATCTCGAAAAACAAAGATCTTTTTCAAGGAGTTATGACCGTCTACAATTAGCCACATCCCAGTTATTGTCCCATCATCTCCTGACAAGGAAAAGAAAAGGATCTTTTTGTCCAACTGGTTTAACTACATTGCAAATATATCTGTTGATGTCAGGAAGTAAGATGATCTAACATTTCTAACAGGAAAAACTTCACTTTTGTTTCAAAACAGCTTCAGCCACTGCTCCCATTGAAAGCTGTCATTAGTGCGTTCATGGCTGATTACAGCTGATCAAGGTTAATACTAACTACAATGAAGTATATTATACAAATATATAGCATATATTTGTGTTTGTACGCCTTTTTATAAGCCTGTGCCAGGCCATGGCATTTAATTCTCACAGGTTTGTTTGCTGCTGTTTTGTAAGACAAAGCAATTAATCACTCTCTCTCTCTCTCTCTCTCTCTCTCTCTCTCTCTCTCTCTCTCTCTCTCTCTCTCTCACACACACACACACACACATAATATGCTTTGCTTATTGAGCCCTTCTTCCATTCAGCGTATCACGTCTCTCTGGGACAAAATGAAACAACAGTCCCCCAAAGAAAACAGCCATTGTCAGAGGGTCTATGTTGGTATCATTTTCGGTCGCCTGCACTTGAATGAAGACAAGTCGTTGGCAATGCAGTCGATATCACTTCATCTGTCTGTTCTGTTTGTACGCCATAGTGTTTTGGAATGGCCTCTTCATCAGATTGTGTGACAATGACACATCATCACTGGATCTCTTGCTACACAGAAAAAGAGTGATGCATACAAGCCTGACTTTGGTTCATGTGACCTTTATTTTTGGCCTGCAAGGATTTATCTGATATAGGGTCACAAGAGAGTTTCATGGTCACAGGAAAAGCAGTTGTCAGGTAAGATAAGTTCAACTGCAAGTATATGTTCCTCCTTTTTTTAAGTTGATATTTTGGGTATTCTGTATGTGTCGAGACAACTAAGTGGGGAGACTGTAGCTCAGGAGGTAGAGCTGGTTGTCCAGTGACTGAAAGGTTGATGGTTCAAATCCCGCTTCATTTCAGTCTGTCATTGTGTCCTTGATCAAGACACTTAACCCAAATTGCCTCGTATGAATGGGAGTGGATGTTGAGTGGTGGTCAGAGGGGTCGTTTGGCGCAGATTGACTGCCATGTCTATTAGTATATGTTCTGTCAGTTTGCGCCAGGGCAGCTGTGGCTATACATTATTTATATGACTCAACAAGATAAGAATCATTTTGGGAGAAAAATGGGAACACATCTTTTAAGAGTAAAAATATACTGCAGAAAAATAAAAATAGTCTTATTATCTGGAAGAAGAAGAAGAAGAAGAAGAAGAAGAAGAAGAAAAAGTGTGTGTGTGTGTGTGTGTGTGTGTGTGTGTGTGTGTGTGTGTGTGTGTGTGTGTGTGTGTACGTTAAAAAAAAAAAAAAATTAAAGAAGAGGTAGTGACTGTGGGCGGTACTTCCTGAGTCAAATAAAAGAGGAAGCCCCACCATGTTCCCTCCACCGGCTTAGACAAGTCATCACATGCGTTAGCGGAGTCCCCATTCAAACCAAGACAGACGCGTTCGGGTGGTGAGGGAACAGGGCGGTCCGATTCCGAACAGAACCGCGCTACTCTCTCTGTCTCGTGAGTAGCGTCGCGTGGTCAGTTCGTGACTGTGACCTCGCGGCGGTTTCCTTCAGGCGAGATCGCTCGTTTTTTTTTCAGCGTAGCATCCCGCGCGCACAGTCGTCAGAGCGCGCCTCTTAATTAGCTTAGAGGCTAACCGGACCATTCTCCGCGGGACTTGAAACGAACGTGTGGTAAGTAATTGCTGTTTCGGATCTTACTACTGTCTTACTACTACTTTCCTCCTGTTTTGTATTCGCTAAAATCTTTTGAGGCTGTTTGCGCCATCCATTTGACGCGTTGGCGTGGTTAAGTTAATGCTAAGAAGGTTAGCTCTAGTATTAAACCATTGTGCTACGCACGCAGCTCATTACATTGGGAGGTTGGCTTGTCTATATGGAGGTGTTACACATCATTTGTTCTCGCCAAGAGTGTAGTTTGTCCCTTTGTGCTCGTTACTCATCATTTGCCACATCGCCAGCCACATGATTGATGACATTTTAAAATTAACCACACGTTACGTAACGTGCGGTTCAGAAAGGTGCGAAGAACACTGTCGCGTACCAATCAATGACAAGCTATCGTTAGCAGCCTCACTGTCCACCCTGCCACTGTCGGTGGGTTTAAACAACATGACAATACAACGCAGGAGCACCACGGTCGTGAGTGTCCTCGCGCAAGCAACTCCCTTACGTCGTTTCCGGCGGCACCCCTCTTACGGAAAATCACGTCAAACTCGGCGACGACTCTAGATAATTAGTATTTTGGTCAGCCCACGCGTTTTATAACGCCAATTTTCTTGACGCGGTGGCAAGTGTGGACGAGTCGTTGACTGTTTTGTTGATCATTTACACGAAGCGGTGTGAACAAACGAAGCTCGTGAATGAATGAACGAATCAATGGGCGACGACACGTGCGCACCGGGGATAATTGTATTCCCCACAGTTAACGCATCGCCTCTACGCTGGCGAAAAGCTCGATTCGGACGAGCTTTGCGATATTGACAGTCACTTGAATTGAATTTGTAACTCGGTGGCTCTTGCGTCATAACCTTCGCTTTCCTCATACGACATTGCCGAAAATGGCTTCCCGTCACTACAACTCAGCCTGTCCTTCAGCATCTCCGTACTTCCGTTTGCGTCTAAATCCCTGCGTTCACTGTTTTATTCTTCTAATCGGGTTTACATTAGAAAAAAAAACAAAACCGTTTTATTAAGGTGTCCCTTACACTGTGTTTTTGTCTTTCTTGTCTTTCCAGAATGTACTCCTGCTCATCTGCAGTGACATTTGCACAATGGCTGTTTGTTTACTGAGCTCAATAGCTCTGCACCAAAGTAACAGCAACATATCCAGTATAATTACAGGATAGCAATAAGCCCACATTTCCCCCTGTTTACTTATTTTCTTGGTTTTCTGGTCTCTGCCAGTTAAACACATTACGAGTTTTGCACTGCTACTTCAGATCCTGTAAAAACAGGTCGACTGTATAATATAAGTTATTTATATTGCCATTTACCTCTTATTTTATTAGTTGCTGCTTAGATATATATCTATTCACAGCATAAACAGCTGTGTTGACAGGCATTATTTCTCTTAAGATCCTGAAGGAACTATATTCTAGTTGATAATCATGGTTTCGACAACGGCTGCCACGCTGATACTGGCGAGCACGGTGGCGGGGGTGGCGGTAGGCGGCCCCCTCACAGAGTACATGTGGCTGCTCATCCTCGGCTTTGTCATCGCCTTCATCTTGGCCTTTTCTGTGGGTGCCAACGATGTCGCTAACTCGTTTGGCACGGCCGTGGGCTCAGGAGTGGTCACCCTGCGGCAGGCGTGCATCCTGGCCACAGTGTTTGAGACCCTCGGTTCGGTCCTCCTCGGGGCTAAAGTGAGCGAAACCATCCGCAAAGGCATCATCGACGTGGGCATGTACAACGGCTCGGAGAGCATGCTGATGGCTGGATCCATCAGCTCCATGTTTGGTGAGTACGGGCAGCTAGTGTTCACTGTGTAGACGGAGTCATCAATCTGGTGATTCTGTTAAAATAAAAGTGGACTCCACTCATGGGGTTCGGTTGGTGTTTATGCATCGCTTTGCTGTTTGAAACTCTGAGATGAGGTCAACCTGTCTGGACTAATTCATTTGATTGATTTATTCTCATCAGGTTCTGCTGTGTGGCAGCTGGCCGCCTCTTTCCTTAAGCTCCCCATTTCTGGAACACACTGCATTGTTGGTGCTACTATCGGCTTCTCTCTGGTTGCCAAGGGCCAGCAGGGAGTCAGGTGGCTGGAACTTCTTCGTATCGGTAAGTCGATGACTTATCATTATTATTATTATTATTATTATTATTATTATTATTATTTTTTAAATATGTTGAGAAATACCTTCAGTGTTTGGATTGCATCACAACAGGCTTAGTATTATGCAATACGCAGAGTGTACATGTTGTTCCCCATGTGCTTGTTGTTCATTTCTTTTAGCTTTTAATTTTTGCCCTAAAGTTTGTCACTGGCGACACGGTGGCGCAGTGGTTAGCACTGCCGCCTCACAGCAACAAGGTCGTGGGTTCGGTTCCGGGGCCCGGGCCTGGGACCTTTCTGTGTGTGTGGAGTTTGCATGTTCTCCCTGTGTCTGCGTGGGTTCCCTCCGGGTTCTCCGGCTTCCTCCCACAGTCCAAAAACATGCATGTGAGGTCAATTGAACATTTTAAATTGTCCGTAGGTGTGCATGTGAGTGTGAATGGTTGTTTGTTTCTATGTGGCCCTGCGATGAACTGGCGACTTGTCTTTGCCCTAAGACAGCTGGGATAGGCTCCAGCAGACCCCAGTGACCCTGAATAGGAATACGCGTGTATAGAAGATGAATGAATGAATGATGAATGAGTTTGTCACTGTGTTTGATTGCAGTTGCTTCCTGGTTCCTGAGCCCTCTGTTGTCTGGAATAATGTCAGCCATTGTTTTCTACTTGATCCGCACGTTCATCTTGCACAAGGTAAGCTGTCTGGCTGGCTGCGTCAAATTGTTTGTCATGTGAAGAGGAAAACATCAGAAATCCACTGTGCACATTTGTTTCAGAGTCAGTGGGTGGTTGTTTTGACTTAGATTGAGGGAAATGTTTGATCAGAGTTTAAGTTTCCCAGTAAACGGTAAATTTTCGGGCGCTGCCCTAAAAACATGGCTTATAAAAAGTTCATTTTTTTAAATTCTCACTTTCGTTGTGTACTTTGCAGAAGGACCCGGTGCCCAATGGACTGAAGGCCTTGCCAGTCTTTTACGCCATCACCATGGGGATCAACCTGTTCTCCATCATGTACACTGGCGCTTCGAGTGAGTATCATTGTTCGAGTCATTTAGCTCTGCATGCCTGCCCAAAGCCACAGCTTAAAAATAAACTGCTCCCCTCAGACAGCCCGATGCCCACACATATTCCAGACTGAACCAGACTGTTTACCACTTTCACACAAGCCGTGTTTATTTTAACATGTTTTTAGGGGCTGTCTTGCTTGTGGTTCTATGTGGGTCATAGCTGGAATGAAGTTTTAAAAGCGGAGCACAACAGGGAGCTGGAAATAAGATTTCACTTTTCTCTTGGTGTCACCATCTGTGTCCTGTTTTTAGACATAAAGGAGAAAGAGAAGTAAAGAGAGTTGTGAATGGCCATGGTTATATCTTTTGCCTAGAGTTGTGTTGCTGCTTGAAATTTGTACAGTAATGCTCTGAATGCTGACTGGAGTTCTCACCCGTACTCGCTTTTATTAAACGAGCAACTTTTGCTCCTTTTTGTGTTCTTTTTCCCTACAGGGCCTAACAGTTCAAGATGTTAGCTGGCCTGGGCCATTAAATGGCTGCTACAGGCCAGAGTTTGACCAGATATGGTGCGCTGATGTGTGCATCAGCTGCACGCTCAGAGAGGAGATCACTTGCAGTCCCAGCGTAGCCCGTGACCCTGCTTAGTCAGGCACATTCTGTACAGCTGTGCGAGTTCTTGCAGCTCAACACTCTGTGCGTGAGGGCCAATACTTGGCTACCTCGCATAAAAGGTGTGAAATTGCATTTCAGACACGCAACAAAAGTCATTACAACTGTCTTCACTCGGAATTGACGCCGCTTGGAATCACATGAACACGTTGCCCTTTCACATCCACACATACACGGCGTTGACTAGGAGACACTGCGACTCTACGCGAGCCTCAAGGCCGCAACTGAAGGGCCGTGAAGTCACTGTAGTGTCTGCGTTCATTCAGTGAGCTTCCTACAAAAGCAGTTTACTGCAGCAGTTTCTAACACTGTCAGAACTCTGAAATTGGACGGTCTTTGTTCAGTCAGGAACAGAGTTGTCTTTAGTGTGAAGGGGGAGAAAGCGGTGCCCCTTTGTGTGTCCGCAGCCCACTTAGTCCGTTGTGTTAAGCTTCCTGTGGTGGAGCTCCGCAATGACGCCCCCCCCCACCCCACCCCCACCCCTTCAGTGCCATCACAGGGGTGCGATTGGACACCTGGCATCCCACTGCACATTCCTCTACTCGATATATTCACCAGTGCCAGGCGCCTAAACTGGGCATGTGCGTGCCATATAGGCCAAAGAATTTTAGGGTCAGCTGTCAATCTTTCACTGACGGCCAAAAGTCACGACATTCGCTCCCTGGAAGCTTCATGAGGCTCTGAACACTGTTGGCCCTCAAAATAAGTGTTTTTTTTTCCTCAAACAATTGGTAACCAGGCCCATTTAAAAAAAAAAAAACACACAAAAAAAAACTGGAGTTAACCGCTCACCCCCACACCTCCCCCCCCCAACTGAAAGTCGCTGTTCACTTTTTGACCTCTTTGGCTGCACACGTGGATCGCGCATCGTGTCACAGAATGTCATAATGACAGAACACGATGATCTGTCGCAGCAGCCTCGCTTGATAAACGTCACCGCGTTCAGCTGCAAGTTTTCTTTTTTTTTCTTCTTTTCTGCCCCAGTTGCCCTCTGAAAAACAAACACCTGGCCGTGCTGGTTGCCCTGGAAATGCCAGCATACAATTTTCACATTCGATCGCCTGTTAACTGGATCTGTGTTGTTGTTGCCGTCATGGTTGGAGGTAGTGTGAGACCAAGCCGCGGGGGGGTGAAGGGGAAACATAACCAGAGGAGTGTATAATTTTTTTTTTTTCCTTCTTTCTTCTCGTCAGGGAGTCAAACTGCTAATTTTGCTGTTGCTCACACTGAGGTTGGTCGTGAGACACACGTATATTAGTGGGGAAGAATCCCTGGAAGCCGTGTCGTTGTGTGATTTCTACCACGGGATGCGGAGGTTTTAAGGAAGGGCTTTGGAACTTAAGCTGTGGTTAACTTGTGGTGTAAACGCACCTGTGTGTGGGATTGTTTATCGGCTCCGCAGACCGGGTTCAGTTTTAAGACACTTTTTAGACTTTGCAAGATGTGAGCGAGTCACAGTGACAAAGATCATTGCTGGCTGCTGTTGTTTGTCTCGGGAAGCTTTTTTTTATTGTTGAGATCCGTGGTGGGGGTGGGGGTGGGGTGGGTGGAGCGCCTGAGCTCGGGCACACCTGTCCCTCCCTGTCGACATGTGAGCCGACGTGCTGCTGCGGTCAGGCCACTGGACTCAGCTGTTCCCGAGTCTTCTTCCGCTATCGTCCTCCTCCTCCTCCTATACGCGGGCAGTCCTGAAGGGAGTGAGCGTCCATTGCGTAACTTGAATAAACACATTGCAGTCTCATGCTGCAGTGTGACTCGGAGTGTGCGTGGCGGACTCTGGCCCCGTGTACCGACTCAGGCCGAGACATTTATCGGCCGGCCTTGGACCCCATTTCCTCCTGTTTATCTTTGACTTGTGGGATTGTTTGTGTTTGCTCGGCTCTCGCCGAGGCGCCGCTATCTTCTCCTGCGGCCCTTTTGTTGTTTTTTTTTGTGTGTGCTTTTTTTGACAAAAGCACGCTGCCGAATTCCGACCCTGCGATCAAGGGCACCGGCTCCCCGGGGAAATTCAGAAGTAGTTGCATCGCATGAACCTGCCTGCCTCTGCCGCAGCAGTTTTTGCTGCAGTCTTGGCAGGAGGTTGTTCCATATTGCTACAGCAAACACCCCCCCACCACCCTTCCCCACACACACACCACCATACCCAACACCTCCCCCCATTTCTCCTCAGGTTTGTTGCCTTCTAAGGAGCTCATTGTCTACGTGCAATGCTTGCTGGGCACGCTGCAGGGTCACAGCGACACTTTTCTTTAACCTTGAAGGTGTTGCATAACCATTTGCACGCACGCACGCACGCACACCAGCCACTATTTTTTTTTCTCCTTTCACTTGCGTGGTAACACGATGCGGTCAGGACAGTTGTGCTGCCACCAACCCGTCTGGGCTAGTTGTCGTCACTTGTTTCTGCTCAGATGTACACAAAAAAAAAATGTTCAGTCACTTCTGCTAGCGAAGGCGGGCACTTGACCTGTGTGTGTGTGTTTTTTTTTTTTAAAAACTGCTTGTCTTTATTTGCCCTGTGTGTGTGTGATTGCGCCCGTGGCGGACCTTCAGTGCTGGGTTTTGACAAGCTGCCGTGGTGGGGAACCCTGCTCATCTCACTGGGCTTCTCCCTGCTCACCGCCCTCGTGGTTTGGTTCATCGTCTGCCCTCATCTCAAGAAGAAGATTGAACGTAAGTTCCGTTTGGGTTTGTCTTGACTACTTCATGACATGGGTTTTTTCTTTCTTTCCCCCCATTGTTAATTAAATCACTGAACTTTTTTTTTTTTCTTGTGGGATTTCGTCTCGCACATGTCTGTGTCATCCTCTTCACACTGCCGGCCCTCATTAATCCGCTAAATGGAGCCCTTTGTCGGAAAATCACTTCAAAAAATATTATCATGATTTAGTCCTATAATCCTGGATTAACTTACACTTCACACCCATTGTGTGATGTTTTGCTTTTTTTTGCCATTCATTGGAAATGCCATTTGCTCTTGGCTTTGCGCTGTGTCATTAGCCGCAGAGTCTTAAGAGGTTCAGCCTGAACAGTGTAACAGCGCTGACTCAAAGCAGACATTTAGCAGTCCAGCTGAAGACACGAGCCCAAAGTGTCTTGGAGCAGAACTATTCTTAACATTAACTTAATCCTATTACCAATTTAAAACTCCATATGTATTTATTTTTTTTCCAAATAAATCTGTCAACAAAATCCTAAGTGGTTTATCTGCTGAGGAATGACGAGGTGCCTCGACGGGCCGACTAATTGGGTCATAGCGATCCACTAATTGGTCTTTACCTCCTGGACTGAAATAACCCGCGGCTGACTTAAGGAGTCGGCGTGGCGCTTCGAGGAGGCCGAGCCGAGTGCCTCAGCGGCGACTCGGGACCAGCTCGGATGACGCAATGGCATCAGCGGGTCGGAACGCTCCCGCGATCATCGGCGTAGGAAGCGTTGCATCGGCGCGACGTGTCCGGTTACTTCTGGGAAAAACTACGAGCCGATGCTACGTGAGCTGCAGGCTTCGCGGCGTATCGCCAAGCGGTCGCGACCACGTGCCCCCCCCCCCCGCCGAGTCGGGGGTCCATTCATTTGATCCTGCGAACTCAGCGGGTCTCCTCACCAGGATTATAGCACAAAGGATTTTTGACTCTCGGGGTTATGCAATTTCGTACGACCCCCCCGCCCCCCCCTCGCCGGCGTTTTAATAGCACCACATGTTCCGCGCTCGTGTTTCTCCGCCGCAACCGTTACACGTTCTGGCCGCCGACCCAAGTCAACGCGTTCCGACCTCTCCCACGCCGCAGGAGACCTCAAGTCGGCCAGCCCCTCGGAGAGCCCCCTCATGGAGAAGCGGGAGCTGCGGGAGGCCCACTGTCCAATCCTGAAGCAGACCAGCAAGGAGGCGGCGGCGGCGGCACCCGCCGACCCCACCCAGCCCCCTGTCACCGCCAACTCCATCCCCCACGAGGAGCGGCGGGTGGCGTTTGACATCGGCGACTCGGACGAGCTGGACGGCAACAAGGAGCGCAAGGTGGCGTTTGACATCGGGGACGGCGGCGACGATGAGCACTGCGCCGAGAACGAAGGTGAGCGCGACGAGCACAAACTGCAGATCTGATGATGATGATGATTTTTCTTCTATGACGGACACGTCGTTATTTTAAATGTCGTCTTCGCACATGTTGACGTTGCCACAGTAGCTTCCGTCTTCCTCAGAAAGTCACCTGGGTGGTTGTGTGAAGCCTTTGCATCAGCTGGTATCTCGGAGGTGTAGCCCATCTGTCAAAGTCTGACAGGTGGGCTACACCTCCTGCTGTGGGGACTCTAAAAATCACGGCGTGGAAAAAAAAAAAAAAAAAAGATTTAAGTCTCTAGTCTATAGTAATTATGAGTCTGTTGTTGAAGAAAAATGCCAATGATTGTGGATATTAAATGAAGACCCAATGAATCCCTTTCAGTCAGATGTGATGATGATGATGATGATGATGATGATGATGATGATGCACTACAACCAGACTGACTGTCCCATTACTCTGCCGCAGCTCCCCGACAGGTCCAGTCCAGCCTCAATGGCGCCCCCACCACTCAGGTCCAGTTCAGCAACCAGATGCAGTTCGCCAGCCGCACAGCGGCAACGCCGCACATCGCCAACAACGGCTACACCACGTACCACACGGTGCACAAGGACTCGGGCCTGTACAAGGAGCTGCTGCACAAGCTGCACCTGGCCAAGGTGGGCGACTGCATGGGCGAGGGCGGCGAGCGGCCCATCCGCCGCAACAACAGCTACACCTCCTACACCATGGCCATCATCGGCATGCACGCCGACTTCCGGCAGCAGCAGCAGCAGCAGAAGGAGGGCGAGCTGCGGGCGGGCGAGGACGCCACCGCGCCCCCGGCCGCCGACAGGAAACGCGTGCGCATGGACAGCTACACCAGCTACTGCAACGCGGTGGCGGAGCACGGCACGCCGGGCGAGCTGGGCGAGCAAGACGTGACGCTGGAGGTGGGCCGGCTGGGCGAGGAGGGGGAGGAAGGCGGCAGCAGCAGCCGCAGCTCGCTGGACGAGGACGGCAAGGAGGCGGACCGCGAGGAGGTGTCCACGCTCTTCCAGTTCCTGCAGATCCTCACCGCCTGCTTCGGCTCCTTCGCCCACGGCGGCAACGACGTCAGGTAGGCGCCCTGAGGACGTTTTATTTATTTATTTATTTAGTCATTAAAAGGTCCAGTGTATGCAATTTTTTTAAGGTGCTTCCTTAAATACCGGGCTTCTTTGAAAAACAGATGGTAGCTAACTAGGAGCAAGACCATTGTTGCCCTATATGTATCTATAAGTCTGTATATCTATATGTGTATAGACATATATACATATAGAGATGGAAGATAGATAGATCTAGATCTGTAGTTCTATCTCAATCTAAATACACATAAATAGATTGATATAGATCTACATCTATAGTTTGAGCTCAATCTAGCTCTATAGATCTTGATTGATCTAGATCAATAGGTGGATATAGATGGATGAGAACCGTTCTAAGGGTGGGAAAATCAAATCACTTTTTATGCTGCCAGTATATACTTTTATGAATGTACTTATGGGCAGCATATTAAGCTTTTACCAGTATAAAAATCATAAATCAGGCCATATTTTGAGGTCTGGACCTTTAAGTTTCACCATCCGCCCTCCTCTCCTCCTCGACACTGAATGCCGTCATTCTCTCCTCCTCTCGCAGCAACGCCATCGGCCCACTCGTCGCCCTGTGGCTCATCTACTCATCCAACAGCGTGACCTCCAACATGACCACGCCCATCTGGCTCCTGCTGTATGGCGGCGTGGGCATCTGCGCCGGGCTGTGGGTGTGGGGCCGCAGGGTCATCCAGACCATGGGCCGGGACCTGACGCCCATCACCCCCTCTAGGTAACGGCCCCCAGACAGCTGAACCAGCGCCCCTGCCCCTCCACCACCACTCAAACCACTTCCTCTGCAGACGTTAGTAACACTAACCCGGTTGTCGTCTCTCCTCCTCCCCCTCCCCCGCCCTGCAGTGGTTTCAGCATCGAGCTGGCCTCGGCCGTGACTGTGGTGGTCGCCTCCAACATCGGCCTGCCCGTCTCCACCACCCACTGCAAGGTAGGCGGGGCCAGACACAGCGGTCTGCCGACCAGACTGAGGGACACAAACACAGACTCTCCTTTATTGCATAAAGGAGAGTCTGAGGTCATGAATTTTAAGGCCGTGTGCTTGTGCGTGTGTGCTTGTGCGTGTGTGTCTGTGTGAGACCCATTGATGTATTATAAGAACTGTATTCCAGACTGGCAATATGGCAGCATGCCGATTTCTTTTTCTTTTTTTTATCCCCCAGTGGCCATTCGAGGTACTACAGCAAAATAAAAATCCCATCGGCCCAAAAAGCATTTTTCCGATAGACCGCAAGACAAAAATAAATGCCTTTAAAACAGCAGTTGACACTGAAACTTGATTCATAGCAAATCTTTTATTTTTCAGTTATGGTTTTTTTTTAGTCGTTAAAAATGAGAAGGGCCAGAAAATCAGCAGAAAATAGTTTATTCTCAGCGTCGCGTCACAAAGTCGTACGTGCTGATGTATCTCAGCTCGTTCTGATTGGCTGCATGCGTCTGTGGCGTTCTCCAGACTGTTTCTGATTGGCCAAATAGATCATGCGAGTTACAGAGGCATGATGGGAAGTGACATTACTGCACATGCTCTATGGACCCATTAATGTGGAAGTCAAAAACCTTTTCTGCGTATGCACTGAGTGAACAACTTCATTGAAATGAATGGATGAATCTTGGACTCTGGGGGCCTGGTGTGACCTCTCTGCCCTGTGCGTGTGCGTGCGTGCGTGCAGGTGGGCTCCGTGGTGGCCGTGGGCTGGCTGCGCTCCCGGAAGGCGGTGGACTGGCGCCTCTTCAGGAACATCTTCATGGCCTGGTTCGTCACCGTGCCCATCTCGGGCCTCATCAGCGCCGCCATCATGGCCATCTTCATTTACAGCGGCATCCTGTGAGGCAAACACGGCGGAGGCACAGAGAGCAGGGGCGAGGGGAAGGCACGCTCCGGAACAGATGGAGTGAAGACTAGAAGCCAAAATCTCTCGCTTACCTCGAGCCAACAACAGCTTTTGGAAGGAAACGTGTGAGCGGACGGCGACGTGGGCCTCGTGGTTCTCGGCTGCGATATTGTTTTCACCCTAGAATTTGCGGTTTGTCCCAGTTGGACCACGCGACTTCCAGTTGGAAACTTGGAAGCGTATTTGTTTTCTTTCCTGATTTCATATCTCATAACCCTTGTATAAGAGGTCATGTTAAGAGCATCTTTTTTTTTTTTCTAATTCTTTCCTTTTTTCTTTTTTTTTTTTACTTTGACTTTTCCATTATGTACTGTTTATACGACATGCTGTTTTAATGTTTTATGTTAGCAACAAATGAACAACCTAGCCTTCTGCGTCTCCGTCACTCCGGCTGTAACACATGGCCGGAGTGTGGCGCCCACGCAGGAGGAGTATACTTTTTAGATGACGAAGAAGCTTGTTGGTGTGTTTTTGTTTGGAAACCCCCCCCTCCCCACCCACCCAAAAGACAACAACTAGTATTAACAACAACTCGGTCTCTCACCTGTGTGAACAGGTTGAGGAAACTATCTGTCTTAACACATTTCAGTAATGCGAACCACCTCAGTCTAAAGTGACAGGTGTTCCACCTGCAGTATGAGAAAAGTTTTTTTTTGTTTGTTTGTTTTTAAGTGTTTGTGTGAGGAGGAAAATGACAAAGTCCAAATAATCACTTCCATTGAGGCTCCCTGCAGAAAAACGTCTCCCCGACACGACTCGTTTACTTGAATTTGAGAAATGTAACGGCTGAATGTCAACTAAGGGGAACGGCAGTTCCCAGACAAGACCTTAAGTCTCCTGCTAAAACTTGATCGCATCGTTTCTGAAGGTAAAATGCTTTAGGACTGTTTCAGCCTGTTTTGTTTTTCAAAGTTCACCCGGCATCGGCTGCGACTTCCTCAGTTTGTTTTCCTGTGACATTGACATCTGCCTGATGTTTGAGTTGCCGGTTCGGTTTTGTTTTTTTCGGTTCTTTGAGCCCTGTGAGGCTATGAACGTCAAACTGGAAATCAACTGCTGGTTTTGGTCCTTGGGCTGATCTAGTCACACCACCATAAAGTGGTCATTTGGCTGCAGTACTAAATGCATTTTTAGACCTATAGATGCAATAGTTGCCTTAATTGTTTTATTTTTATTTAGGTACCAAAGAAAGTTGTTTTGTTTTTTTTAAATGCACATCAACATACTACAATTCAGTTGTGGATTTAAAATTGAAAAAAATTGAAATAAAAATTGTAAAAATGGAAAAAAGAACATGTTGTGGACAGTGTTTTTGTTAGTGTTGTAGTCAAGACGGCACCAACCAAGACATTCTCAATACTAGAGGGTGCCAAGATTGAGACAAGACCAAGACTTTATATATCAAAAAAAATAACAACAAAACAAAAAATAACCAGTATCTTTTTTTTTAAATTCAGGTTTGCTTCTAAATCAAACAGCAGCATCTATTTTCAGCAAGGTATCTTTTAATACTTTTAACGTTTTGCTGCTTTGCCAATTTTTTCAAAAAAACAACTTGGCTTTATGAAACTAGGACTAAGGGGGCGTGTCACTCTGGGTGTCACAAACAAAGCGTAAACGGCAGCAGCTGGATTCTTTTTTTCTTTTTTTTTTATCTGTCATTGGGGTTGCCTGAGTCTCGACCGCTCAAAAATCAAGCGACGCAAAAGACCGAGTAAAAATTCCTCCGGGACGAGACCGAGACCTTTAAAAAGCGCTCTGGAGACCAAGACCAGTCTGGAGTACTACAACAACAGTTTTTGTGCCTCACAAATGTCTGATAAAATCACTTCACCAGTGTGCGAGCAGCGATGTCAGTCGATGGAGTAAAAGCAACAGGTGCGAGGATCAAAGAAGAGCGGACACACGGCGACGCTGTAATGGTTCCCTTTTTATTATCAGTAGGCTCGGTGCTGCTCAGGCACCGGGGGGGGGGCGGTCGTTGATGGGGGTCAGTGGTGGGTCGGGGGTGTTGAACGCGTCGGGATCCACGCGCCGCCGCCACCGCCGCGGCTCGCTCGTCTCACTCCAGCACATCTGTGACACGGCAGCGGACGGACAGACAGACAGGGAAGATTCCTTCACGCCAGTTTGACTCTACAAACACGCCGTCAGTCGGTAGTTTTCCACAGACGGCCACCGGGGCCTGCGATCAGACTCAGTGATTCACTCACTGACTCACTTCCGAGCAGGTCACGTTGATTCACAACACAGGCTGGATGGTGGTGTAATTCCACCATCCAGGTAGGAGTTTTTATTAATTTATTAATTTATTTGTTTATTTATGTGTTTATTTATATACACGATCAGTCCAAAGTTTTGACACACCCTAAGAACTGAATGTCTTTTCTTTCATTCTCATAGCTGTTGCAATTGCAGTTTCTCACTGAAGGCATCAAAATTACATTTGAACACACATGGAATTATGTAGGAAACAACAAGTGTCAAATAACTCACATTGTACATGTAAATTCTTCAAAATAGCCACCTTTCATAAAAAGCATTAATTTAGAGTTATTTAACTTTTCTGCATAATTACATATCTTGCTCATATATTTGATGACTTCATTATCTACTGGCAGTGTAGAAGGTTGTAAAGATTACAAAACAAATTGCACAAGAAGGTGCGTCCAAACGTTTGACTGGTGGTGTGTATATTTTCAAAGGATTCTCAACGGTTTCCCATCTCTGACCTCTGCGGCTGCATCGGTGTCCTCGGATCGATTCTCAAACGACCGTTTCAGCGTATTTTTGTTTGTTTTGTTTTGTTTGTTTCTTCAGTGCCAAGGATGTTGCGTCCTTGGCACTGAAATGAGTGGAAGCAGCAGATGGTCCAGTGTAAATCAAGCGCAATAAGCACCTGGGACCTGCGTCTCATAGCGCCCTGGATTCTTGTCCTAAATTTACTCACCACCACCCACACACACACTCACACACACCAAAGCATCAGCCCTGATTAAATAATGCCACAGCAGTTTGTTTTTCACTGTTAAATAAAAAACAACAGTAAAAAAAACATTATTTTAAAGCTGTGTGGCAACACAGCTTTAAAAACAAACAACAACTCTGAAACGTTTGTTTTGAAGGTTTTGGAGACGTCAAAATTGGTGAAGGAAAAAGAAATGCTCATTTTGGAGCTTTTTACAATGCGCCCACTTGTAAATGTTTGATTGAAGTTGCTATCTTTTATTGCCTCATTTCCAAACCCAACCTATAAAGGTCTTTTTTTATGTCTTTCTTTTATGACTTACTCAAATAAATCAAGTTGAGGCCGGCTGTGACGCACTCTGTTTTTCACTCTCAACGAATCCTTGCATAACCCACACTTTGGGAGTCGGGAGTTGCTCAAAACATTTCAACCGCACAGAGCCCGTTGAGCTGCTGTGAGTCGGCCTCGGAAATCTTCATCACTGTCTCCGGACTCTCGCAGGATAATGACAGTATAAACACACGGCTGTGGTATTTGTGCAGGGTCTCTATTTATTTATTTATTTTGTACCTTGCTCCTTGGTTAGATCCTGGCTGTCTTTGTCTGGGCCGCAGGGGAAAGAGGAAAATGACGGCAGCGTCAGACAAGAGGGATTCAGATTGAAATTGAAATTTAAAAATATTGCCACTCTTACCCGCGCCGCTGACAGTCTCAGCCTTCTTCTCCTGACGTGCTGGGGAAACAGTAAATTTGACTTTTAGGGCAAAAGATTGACGTCTTTGTTTTTTTGTTTTTTCCCCCTTAAATGCACAAAGAGGAATCTTGTTTTGTTTTGACCTTCGTGCCATTTAAAGTAAACATTCCAAAACTGTAATTTGGAAAAGTTTGATTGACTCAAACTGTTATTTGCAGTGTTTTGGTGCAAATGTAGACGGTCATTAGCGCACTGATGTCACACACTCACCCCCGACCTCCTCGGAGGACTCTGACTCTGTGGTGAAGGACGAGACAGACGCAACGTCAGGCTCCACCCTAACATTGCTCTTTCTTGCCACCTACAGGCATCGGAAGGCATTACATTACCTGCGCGAGTGTCCGAGTTCGCCGCTTCTTGTGCTGTAGGGAGATTTTTTTTTTTTAAACAGTTAAACAGTGTAAGCAGGGAGGAAGGGGAGAAAGGTCACATGATGTAAGGAATACACACCTTTCCCAGAGCCTGCAGCTTCAGTTTGCTCCTCTACTGTGGGGAAACAACACGGGTGCTTTGAAAAACCTTCATGCTCCTCATTGCAAATATTAACTTAGTATCTTTATGGAAGAGGATAGGGCCACAAGAAGAGAAAAGAAATTAATATTTTCTCCCCAAGTTTCCAATTCAAGATTAAAGTTGACGTAAAAAGACAAAATTTCGTGAATAAAATCGAAATTTCACAAATAAAGGTGAACTTTGTGGGATGCACCTGTTTTTGGCAGTTTACTTTTAACTGTGGGTAACTGGGTTAATCCACCATTCACTCAGTCTACTCGCCAATTTCCTGTTTTTTTTTTTTGCGTTGACTTTATTCACAAAATTTCAACTTAAAACTCAAAATGAAAACTTCAATAAAAATCTCCTTCCTGTAATATTTTCTCGTTCTCTATTTTATTGTGGCCCTAATCCTCTTTCATAGTATCTTGTGTTATTTCCACATCCAAAGTGTTTTTGTTTTGGTTTTTTTTAAATCTGACATCCAGATAAAGTAATTAATTGAAACCCACCTGATTCTTCTTGAGCGGCTTTTACATGGAAAATATTAAAACAAAAACCAACAACGTTCAATCAATAGAAGCGACCGCTGTAAATCGTATTCAGTAGAGAATCAAAAAAATGTTGCATTATTGTTGTCTTACCAAGGTAGCGGGTGTCATCGCTGTGTTCCTCCGTAACTGCAGAGCAAATACATATAAATACACATATGTAAGTATAATTCATTTATTTTCAAATTGATGCACATTGTTTAATGGTACTTTTTAAACCTGTCTGTTTATTTTTACCCACCATTCTTTTGGGCAGCTTCGGCCTTCTGAGCGGCTTCAAACTCCACCTGATCTGAGAAGACAGAGGGACGCAGTGACGCCAGCAGGTGACACTTGTCTCCACATTAACGCCCATCAACTTTAGCATCAATTGAGGATTTAGCGAGGTTTTTTTTTTTTCTCTTAGGTTGGGGTCAACCAAGGGAAATCTACACCTTCATTCTGAATCTTTACGAGAAAAATACCTATTTTCTGGAGTTTCGTCAGCGTATCTGCGTGCGAAAACGGGACACTTAGGTGTAAATATTTCATGTGTTATATTTGATATTTGAAGCCTCTATGTTGACATTGATGCAATTGTTTAAGTGGTTGCTTACCGTCATGGGTGAGCACTTCCCCCTTCTCTGCAGATTCCAGAGAAGCCGAGAGAGCTGAAAGTTAACAATTAAATCGAGAAAAAGTATAGATGACCCAGGCTGTGTACACACATGTATGTACATATATATATATATATATATATATATATATATATATATATTTTCTGCTTATTTAACAGCTGAGAAATACATAAACAGGCTTTGGTTACCATACTGAAATGCTGCCACAGCCACGAACACCGACAGCGGCATCAGGAACCTCATCTTGATCCACTCGCTCAGAGTTCCGCAACGATGATTCCGGAGTCGTCGGCGAAAATGCCTTTGTTGTCGTCGCCGCCGGCTTTTATATCGACCGCCACATTACACGTGTTCACCTAACCCCATTGACAGGCGGCTCTGGTACCATTGTCCCTCACATCAGCACACAGTCGCATCCTTATTCAGAGCATCAATGGGGCCCACTGTCAGGCACTCAGTCACACGGGGCCTTTATTTGAGATGTCACTTGGTCTGTTTGGGTTCTGGCCCAGAGAATGGAAGCCCAAGCAATGGAAACAATGTTTACTTCCTTTCAAGGATGGAAGTTATGTCACTGCACCGTGCTCATCATATGACCAGTGAGTCCAAATGTGGCAGAGCATAAGCTAATTCATCAAATATCTCAGTGGGCTAAATCACTTTGACTGATGCCATGAGCAATTTGGCTCCACTTGGGACACTTCCAATCTCTCTATTTTAAGAGACCTTGTTAATCGCGACGGGCAAATCAGTGAGTTAGAGAGAGTAAGTTTACTGTATGTACATGCAGTGTGACAATTTTATTTTGACAATTTCTGACATATTTTTCATTCATCACATTGTTTGCTTTCAGAACAGTCATTGCTTGTGTTTCTGGGTTATATGGGACTTTTCATTTATTTGGCACTCTAAGAAAACAGTTTTCAAACAGGTTGAGATTTGGCATTTTATCTCTCAGTTTATAATAGATCAGTGCGTATGTCAAGCTGAACTGTAACTGTTTTTGGTCCTGCTTCGCCTCTGGCTGCTTTGCCAGAGCAGGCAACAATTTCAGTTTTGTGTTGATAAATGTGTATTCTTCTGCTCAGAGAACTGCAAGGTTTAAGAATTTAAAGGGTTCTAAACTGAAACACTTTAAAGGGAATCAAACACAGATTTGACTTCAACACTTTATTGAAATTGTAAATGTGTGCAAAAGACACTAATCCAGCATTTTTTCTGTCTTACAGTTTTATTAAACGTAAAAATATCAATTTGGGTTGACACAGACAAGGCTTCTGTATAACCAAATTGTCATCTTAGCGAATGAAAGGCAGTTGTACCGTGTGCTTTGTGGATGACAACATAAAGGATCTAGAAAATTACAAACTCTAAAAGTGCGCAACAGTTAAAGTCAGAAAGTTCAACATTTTGTTACGTTACAAAGCACGAGTAGATTCACCTGTAAGATCGAAATATAGAAAATACAGATTTTCCGTCCTCCTAATTTACTAAAAACAACAGTGGAAAAGTTGCACAAGAACGATTCTTTAAAACGGTATTGGGAGAAAAGAAATTAATAAATATGAATTCAAGATTGTTTCTCTGACATCATTAAGGCACAAATGTTTTCTTTTTAAAATGCTGTGCTCATCAATGCGGTCAAGTAATTTTCTTTTTCAAGATTACCCGACTGGTTTGAGGGCACAGGGTCAACGCAGACTGATTACAACAGCCACAAATTTTGATTTAAATATCTAGAAAATATACGTAATCCTGGCGCAGTTCAGCCGCCTGCTGAGGAGGTGGCGCTGCCGAGACATCAGGGGACACGGAGCAACAACATGCAATTAGTGTTGCAGTCTCACAAAGGAATTCCAGAGCACATGTCTTATGTCAGGGATTAGACAGTACCATGTTAGAGCACATTAAAATAAAATACATGATCCCCCAAAAACACTTTCTCAAACACAAACAGTTAGAGTGTGTGTGTGTGTGTGTGTGTGTGTGTGTGTGTGTGTGTGTGTATACGCTACAACACTAAATTTTAAAGTTAATCATAGTCGTTAAGAGCCTTGTGGTGGTGAAAGACAAAAACGTGGCAATTTCGGCATTTCGGGGTGATTGAGGAGGGGTTTTTTTTTTGGCGTTTGTTTTTCGCTGTTTCAGAGTCCGGGGGGGTGGAGGGGGTGTAATGACAGTGTGGTCTGCAAATTATCATGTGGAGTCTGAAAAACACAGAGACATGGCAGAAAAAAAGAGAAGAGAAGAAGAAGTAATTAGTCTCAGCAGGCACCGAACAGTGAGAGGAGCGTCGACGCAGGCGACAGTTTGACTCAGTGTACGACTGGTTTGTCACAGTGGCAAATGTTTGCTGTTCTCTCAAACGTCAGCAGTTACTATTTTCTCACTCAAAAAGGTGAAGAAAAAAAATTAAATGTCAAGTTCAAAAACTACAACGGCAGTGGGTTAACTAGATGGCCCTCAGCGTCTCAGCTTCGGGATCTGCCCCATTGATCTCCAGACGGTGACCCCAGAACGCCCTGATCGCCCCCTAGTGGTGAGCTGCGGTACCGGCAGGATAATCTTTAGGGGCCCATATATATGGATCATTTAATTTTTCCAATTTTGTCCTTCAGAAGGGAGAGGCCACGCAAGTTTAAAATGGCAAAAAACAAAAAAACAAAAAAGAAACACAGCATATTTAGCCCTTTGTTGACAGCCACCTGCAACAATGCTGGCTTTTATATTCCAGCTGAAACTGATGCTGTGCTGGACCTTCCATATCTTGACCAGTTTGTGCTGGGAGGTGCTGTCACTAACCCTGGGAGAGCAATCAGTGCCCTGTGTGACATCACAAAGGGTTGATTTCCATGTGTGTGTTCGGCACACCCTGTCTAAAAAGTTGACCAGGCGGCACAAATTAGAGTTGAAATTTTAACAGAATTTTGGATGATTTGGGAGCGTTAATAGTTCTAAAGAATGTGGGCTGACTCTAAATCGCTGCGACGGTTTTCTTCGCCAGGGTGGTGGTGCTGGTGGGGGTCACCGTCCTTGCACAAGTGCGAGCTCATAACCAGGAAGTTGAGGAGTTGCAACTGGTAAAGCAGAAGAAGAAGTGCAACCTGGGAGTCGGTCCTTGTTGAGGTCAATGGCTGTTTTCCCTGACAATGTTCTGACGGTGCAGCAGGTCAGTGGACTCCGCCCCCCCCCACCCCCCCGGCGCCCTGCCCTCACAGCTCCCCCCTCAGCCGCGTGTGCAGGTCCTCCTGGTCGATCTTGGCCGCCTGCCGGTGCCAGCGGTGGTGGGCCAGCAGCGCCACGTTGCGGGCGGAGATGGCGCTCATCTCCATGGCGCTGGCCGCCCACTCCACCGCGTTGAGGTAGTAGAGCCGCTCGTGCAGGATGAAGGGCGGCGTCCGGCGGTGCGGCGGCCGGTACGAGGGGTACGCCAGCCAGCGGGTCTCCGACACCGAGTCCCAGGAGAGGAACATGTCCCGCAGCTGGTCCTGGGACAGCGGCTGCTGGGAGAAGACCTTCCAGACGTTGGGCCGGCTGGCCGGCGGGCGGCGGTAGCCGTGCGGGACGTGCACGGGGTCGAGGGAGCTGAGGCTGCTGATGGCGCCGCCCTTGGAGTCGGTGGTGAGCACGTCGGACACGGTGAACTCGGAGGGCGGCTGCGTGGTGCCCAGGTAGGACGTGTTCAGGGTGCCGTGGACCAGCGTGGAGACGGTCTGGTGGTAGCGGCCCGGGTAGTGCGAGGGGACGGACGGCGAGAACCCTGAGAAGGCGATGTCGGACTTGCCCTGGTGGAGCGGCGTCGCGATGACCACGATGTCGTAGAGCGAGTGGGCCGAGCCGGACTGGCCCACGTAGCTGACATCGTAGAAACTGGTGGTGGTTCCTGGGAAGGAAGAACACGGAGGGAAGCTGCGATGAAACACCAGCACAGCGACAAGAAAGAAACATTTAAGCCGTGGTCAGACTGCCAGCCAAAATCTGATTTTTAGCCCATCCAGAAACAGCGTGGACAGTCGGGCCTAAAAATCGGATTTGAGAAGGAATCTGATTTGAATCAGATTCGCCTGCAGTCTGAACGCAACGTAGTCCGATACTTATGTTTTATCATGGGCAAAACCCCAAAAACAATAGCCCTCTGTTTGCAGCCTCCTGTTAAGACTGATGCTCCATCCTGAAGATCGAAGGAAAGGGATATAAACTAAGCGGCTGTATTAGCACCTTTTGTGACATCACAAAGGGCTGGCCATGTCGCACACTCCAAAATGGAGCAATGGAATGACATAAAAGACGATCTTTTTACCAAAATCAGGGCAGAGGCTCAGAGGAGCGAGACACAAGTTGCTTGTTTTTTTTAGAAAATACCGTTAAGATGAATTCTTCACAAGATGGGACCTGAACGGAGGAAGTTACCCGTTGTCTTGGATGGCCGTGCTTTGATGGCGATGGAGGTCACTCTGGCAGGGACGAGTTCACTCTTGCTGTTGTACAACAGTCCCATGCACACTCTCTTGTTGCCGCCGTCCACCGCCCACAGGCCCGAGTCGGCTCCGGCCAGAGATACAGCGCCTGCGGGAGCCACATGTACAACTTCCAAAGTCCAACCTCAGCTGTAAACAAACTTTGAATTTGTGATTTATTTTTTAATTAAAAGTACCCAATTGTCATTATTAATTAAATATATGTTTTTTTCTAGTTTGTAATAAGTACTTATTGAATCCTTTATGTTTGTATTCTAGTATTCTAGTTCTCACGGTGCTTCATTGAACTGTTTAAATAAAGGCACTTTATTGACATCAGTGTGAAGCGTGGACTTACGGTACCAGCGGTAGCTACATCAACCCCCAAAGGAAAAAACACAAAAAACAAAACAAAAACGCACCCACGAAGCCGTTGAGGCGGACACTCTGGCCGTAGTTGACGCGAGTGATGGGCGCCACCACATCGTTGAGGAAGACCTGCGAGAAGCCTTCGGCCATCATGGCCTCCTCCAGCGTCTGGTTCATCAGCGTGAGGAAGCCGTCGCCGCCCATGGCGTGCAGCAGCCTCTCCACCGTGGAGAAGGAATAGCTGTACTGCTGGTACTGGTAGATCCTGTCCAAAACAAAACAAAAAACTCATTTGCAACTAATTTGATAATCGCTTGGACATTTGCGTGTGTGGATTTGCGGCTGCTTTGCACCCAAGAGCTGACTTTGCAGAAGATGACGCGGTGGTTTTCACCTGCTCACCTCATGAATTTGTCCAGGATGCCCTCCACCCACATCTGCATGCGGAGGAAGCTGAAGCCGTATCTCCAGAGCAGGCGCAGGAAGTTGATGATAAACCAGTCGCTCTCCTCAAACACCAGCTCCTTGCCGTCAAAAATGGCCATCTTGGAGGGGACGTCCCGGCGCGGAGGGATTCCTGATGCAATAGACAAAAAAAAAAAAGTTGTTGCAACTCAAAATTTCTCTGCCTTTGTCGCAGAGTTCTGTACCTGGACCGCATCGGCCTCTTACCTAATCTGTCCATAAAGTGCTTCATGTGAAGGTTGAGCGGATGGATGACCGCGCCCCCAGTCTCGTACTCATGGTCCCCGATCTTCACCGTGGCCAGGCGCCCGCCAACGTCGCCGGGCTCAAACACGTCAATCTTCACACCGGGACCGAACTGCTCCCTCAGGTAGTAGGCCGCAGCCGTGCCACCGATACCTGCGCCGACCACAGCTTCAAGGAGACGAGAGAGTCGAGTCAATGGGCTTTACTCACAACCACAAGCAATTATACTCATGCTTTTCATTTAATTCATTCATTCACGTGACCGAAGAGTCAACTGTAACGGACAGAAAACAGTCATAAACATTAATATATGGCATCTGACCAATATTGGCACAACACTTTGTGGGTTTTCAAACTCAAAATGAGGGTTTCAAAAGACTTTAATCATTCATTGCTTTGAAACGGCGAGGTACCACAACCTGAAACTCTGGTCTGGTGTAGGACTTCAGAACTTACATGCTTCAACAAATCAAAACAGTATACTTGCGCTTTCAATCAAGGCCACAAACATCAAAGTGCCTCCACCACTGATCAGTAGAAGGGAGATACATCATTGCTGCACCCTGTTGCTCTCTGGGAGGCACTGCTGTGTGCAACTAGGTTTCTTTTCTTGTCACAGAGATAAATCAGGGCACGGACAAACCTGGAGGGGGTGACGATTATCTATCACATCATAAAGGAGCTGTGCCGCTTGCAGGAAGGAGGACTTTCAGCTTTATGAAAAGGGATCCCGTCCGGGACACAACTCACCGATCTTCCTAGGCTGAGCCTGCAGCTCCGGGGCCGAGGCGAGACATCTCCTCCCGGTGTGCCAAAGCCCGAGGAGAAGCAGCGCCCTCACTGAAAAGCTCTGCAGATTCATCGTGTGCGTCTAAGGTTCTGCACGAAGGAGCATCTAGAAAAACACCACCACATCATCACATCACCTGGAAGGCAGCTTTATCTCAAACAGCCTCGGTCAAAGGTCACAGCTCGAGTGCTGGAGCAGAGAGCATGACGGGGGAAAAAAACAACTTTGACTATAATCTTTACGGGAAAACTTTTGAAAATTAATTTGGTCAACCGACCGGTGTGCACTTACTATTTTGTATAAAGTGGCTGAAGGGCTGCTGCTGGTCCAGATACAAACTCCACAGTGTTAACTTCCGCTTTGGCACACCGGTGTGAACTGAGATGCCTCGAATATTCCTGGGGTCTTCCTTCGTTCTTTATAAAAATGAAAGTTAACACGCCAACAGGAGGACCGCGCGGAGATTCTGTCAGACAAAACTTGAAAAACTAGTGATTCACGTCCACACCAGCCCGGAG
Source organism: Thamnaconus septentrionalis (assembly GCA_009823395.1). NCBI lineage: Eukaryota > Metazoa > Chordata > Actinopteri > Tetraodontiformes > Monacanthidae > Thamnaconus > Thamnaconus septentrionalis. Next base: position 5,425,731 of record CM020518.1, read on the forward strand.
CGTCTTCGCATATTGAGGCACTTCCGGTTACGCCGAGACAGGCATTTCGTGATAAAGGTTGCTAAAAGAGCAAACTAACTCCGATGTGAAATTTTCAGTTCGGTTTACGGGAAATGTTATTACCAAGGATCAGCTTGTGCTGGCAGAATTAAGATGAGCAGCAGTTTGGCTCGTAAAACAAATTAAAATTCAAAATAAAAATGTAGTTAGATATCCTCTCCCGTGCTCGTCAAACGTAAATTAACACAACATGAGGCTGATACAAATGAAGGGAAAACGAGTTTTTTTTGTTTTTTTATGATTACAAATAAACAAAACAAACACAGCGAACATATATGTCAACACGCTTAAAAAGTGAGCGAAACAGCGCATAAACAAACTTTAACAGTGTCTTATTGTGAAAGTATCGTAATCGGCACCGGAAAAACGCTTGTGTATGGATAAAGTATTTTTCCTAAATGGTCGAATTAATTCAATAATTCCATTAGTATCATATCAAATCACATCAAAAAATAGTGCGACACCGACACTTAGTTAACCTCTTCTTCCCTCTGGAAATCCAATGTGAGGCAAGAATGCACATACAGGAAGTGGATTATTTTTTTCTTTGTGAAATTACGGAAGTAAAGCGGAAGTGGTGTAATCCTCGCCTTGGACCATGCTTGAATGGAGGTGACCTTAGCGTTAATAAAGTAAAGCCACACATTTCGGGTGAAGCGCACAGGTCCCCCCCCGGACCCCAGGTCCGGTTCGTTCGACAGACCTTGAAAGTGACTGAGAGTGAGAACAGAGATGGCTGAGGCACATCAGGCCCGCATGCAGAACGAGGTGGAGGAGATGGTCCAAAGCCTGGAGAGGGACCACATCCGGAAAATGCAGGTAAAGCATTCGTCTGCTATCGCGGGTGCTCGCGTATCCCTCCCTCCGCGTGTGGTTCTCACCTTGTGGCGTGTCTCCACAGGGTCGCATGTTCAGCTGCAGCGCGGACTGTTGCAGCCGGAGTTCGGACTCCATGTCTCAGGTCCATCAGTGCATCGATAGGTGTCACACTCCTCTGGCCCAAGCCCAGGGTCTGGTCACTGCAGAGCTGGAGAAGTTTCAGGTGACGATCTGGCTTTAAGATAAAAAGCACTTGATTCTAACTGTTGCTCCAGCATCCTCCCAAATGTGCTTGGTTTTCCTCCAGACGTGAATTCCTCCCCCTACTTTGTATCTTCATCATTTCTAAATCCACTTCTTTTCTTTTGCTGTCCCCAGGATCGCCTCACCAGATGCACGATGCACTGCAACGACAAGGCCAAGGATCTGTTCGACTCCGGAGCCAAGGAGCCGGCTGTTCGCTCGCTGATGGAGCGCTGCGTGGGCAGCTGCGTGGACGACCACATCAACCTGATCCCCAGCATGACCCGGAGACTCAAGGATACCCTGGACTCTATAGAGCAGTGATGCTGGGTGGCTGTGGTCTTCACCAGAGCACCTGTGCTTACTACATGTGTGCGGCACGCACTCAGAAAATCCAGATAAAGACCAGTAGGATTAGAGTTGGATGAAGAGAAGCTTGTTTCTTCTGCTGGTCTGGTTGGTGTTGTGAACGTTTTGTTTGGTTGGAGTACAAAGAATTGCTGTGTCTCTTCAGTTAATGGATGTTTTTAAGTTAATTTTTTTTTTATTGTGCATCTAGGGAAACATCTCAGGACACATCTGAGGGTAAAATAATAAAAAATATGAAGATAGATTTACATAATGCAACAACTACTTCATATTTTTTTAACATCAAAACTGCAACCGTCTCATCCCTTGTGCAGTTTTTGCCTGTACTGTTAATGTCTGATTTTTTTTTCTTACCTCCAGATGACAAAACAATTCTGTGAATGGATTTAAAAAAAAAAAAAGCAAATGCACTTGATGTTGTGTTTCATTATTTCCATAATTCTACAGTCATCCGTACTGGCAAATGGTAGGCAAGACAAGACAATGACATGTCAGCGATGTTTTGGGACAGTTTTTTAATTAGCATATTTTCCGTCATATACAGATAAAACACCGAGTCATTGTGTGAAAACTGACTTGGGCAAAATATCCAAACGAGGACATATTTGTTTTCAAGAAATGAAAAATACCCATAGCTGCATTTGTTTAGTTTTCCTGGATAGCTACAAGCATCAACAACAAACCCAGAGTGAGGAATAAAAGCAGCTGACAACACGTGAATCCGTGATTGAAACTAGAAAATATCACCGTAGGAGGAAAACCTGTTAAACCATGACTTGAACACGAAAAGACTTCAACTTACATGAACAGTTCACATGAGGACACCTGTTGCTGTTCATTTGTGCTAAAGTGGTGGACAGCTTATGGCTGGAATTGATTGTATGGTGAATAACATCCAACAATTGATTTCAAATGCAATGAGCTGTGTATGTCCTCATGAACACGATACAGAGATAAAAAGGCTGAGCACCAGAGTACATCACAAAGTATTGGTAGATCCATTAACTTTCAACAGAAAAAAAATCAATATTTAATCATGATTAATTCATTTTTTTTGTTTTTGTTTTGTTTTTTCAAGTTGCGCAGCTGAACTCAAGTGAATGTGTGGTAGCACCGTGCAGCTTTTATCGGCTGTTGAGGATCGCGTACGTGCCTTCTTTCAAAAAAAAAACATTCATAAAAAGGAGGTAAAAAACAACAAAACAACGCACAACATCTTTAACTTAAAACTTTAACAGCACACTGAGAAGCACAAGCCTGATAATCCACATTTGTGCAGTAAAAAGACTTGATAAAATACAAAAAACACAAATGAAATGTTTGAAAATTATTTATGTGAACAAATGTAACAGATAATTTCATAATATGGTTGCAGGGAGTCAGAGGGCTTTGAAAAAAAAGAGGAGCAGCTTATTTCAACGTCAGTGAACGGGCACTTTGGGAGGATCGTAAAATTTAAGAAATCTATTAATTTATTATTACTAATTATTATTCTGAGCATTCAAAGTTTGGGACACTCATCTGACCAAACCTTGTCTATGAGATCAAAGCGCAAAAAAATACTGAAGCGCTAAAGCGGCTATTTGGACGTCGCTGGTTTACGGTCAATCAATCGGTCTGAAGCAACGTCTTTCACCAGAGTGCCGACAATCCTGCAGGGGCGTCTAGTTTCCTCCTGGAAGTTGAGGAGATGTTGGACATGTCACTGGACGGATATGGATCTTCAGGGGGAGGCTTAAAGCTTAGCAACTGCACGGGCTCAACCATGTCAGTTAACTAAAGAGCAGCAGTGGTACAAAAACGTTATAGCTCAAAATGTTGGTTGTTGGTTTTTTTTTTGCCGTTTGGTTTCCTCCTTTAACAATCCACGTGAAATAAATACGAGTTGGCCGAGCGCTGCAGCGAGCGATGTTTTCATTCCCTTCTTGGCTCGCAGCACCGGCTCAGCCCGGGATGATTTCCCCCAGCAAAAGTCAAATTCTTTGCTTCCGAAAACTTCCCGACAAACACTTGAATGCACATGACACAGAAATATTTCGCCGTGGCACCTCACAGACTCACACAGCATGCACACGACACGTCCCACGTCGACGCCGCTGGGTTTGTGCGTACGAGCCGGCGCACGACGAGACCCGGCGACGGCGCCCACCGGAGCGGCAGTCCGAGCCAGCCGGAGCAGAGGCATCAGGACACGCTCTGGGTCGTGCTCTCCTGCTCCGGGGAATCGGGACGCTGGTCCGAGTGAGGCGACGTGTACAGGAAGTTGCAGCCCACGTAGAGGGGGAACGACAGCAGGCGGCTGTCCAGGTTCATCACCACGTACTCCTGGTAGGCGGGAGGAGGAGGAGGAGGAACGTTGAAGAAGGTGCGAGGTGGGGGAGGGGCGTTCAGACGAGAACCAATAGACCATGTGACTGACCTGGTCTTTCTCCAGGGTGAGCAGCTGGTAACTGGTCGAGCGGCCGCAGAGCAGTTTCCCTCGGCTGTCGAAAGTGGCGAGACGCAACCTGGAGAAGAAATTTTAAAAATTAGAAAATACAAAAAAAAAAAAAAAAGGCTTGAATCTTCATACATCGATTTCCTCGGCAGGTGCATCGGAGGGTGACAATTAAGTCCAAATTAAACAAAAAAAGAGTTCCCGTGCACATATGGCCAACTGTAGAATTTAATGCGTTTTGGTACCGGACCTTTTTCAAGCATTAGAACTGCTTCCATTGTATCTTGGTGATGTTGGTGCTGCTTTAGCTGCAGGAAGGATTGTTCCTTTTGTTGTTTTCCTCAGTGACGTCACATTAAATTCTGCAAATTGGCCATGTGTACAGGAACTCTCTTTTGTTTAAAAATAAAACAAAATAAAATCCTGAAGTTTCTGATTGCATCACTTGCATGACACAGACCTGTAAGCCAAGTGCCTTCGAGGTTGCAGGCTCACAGCGCCCCCACATGGCTGACTTAGCGTATTTCTTTTGAAGACGATGAAACGATTTGTGTAGGTCACCAGCAGGTCGAAGCCAAAGTTGAAGCCGGTCCACCTCCAGCAGTACTGTGGGGTTAAAACATCACATCACATACACATCCTACACAGGGGGGTGGGGGGGCGGAGTCACTGCGGCAGTGAGGTCGTCGAACTCACATCTCCGTCTTTGGTCAGTTTTCGGCCGCACCTCATGCTGCTCAACTCAAACTCCTCCTTGTTTGCGTCGTGTGGACTGAGGGATTAAAACCATGTTCAGTGTAAACACGTTGTGCGATGACACCAAACAATGAACCGGCAATAGAGCTGCGTCAGGTGCTCACCCGTTGTCGTTGTCGAATTCAGTCCGCAACATGGCAAACCACTGGTTTTTGTACACAGACGTCAACCAATCTGTGGATGACGGAGGGAAATGAATCAGACACAGTAGTGTGACAATAATAAGAAGAAATGTTCCATGTCTAAACTCACTAGTCCTGGAATGAGCCATTCAGGCTAACATTGTTTTAGTGAGTGGCTGCAAGTTTATTTTCTCCGGGTCAAATTCCCAATTTTCATAATTAGCTCAAGTCTTACCGGGTGGCAAAATATTATCCCTCTCCAGGATGCGCGCTGACGCCAGGTCGTTGATGATGTACTGCAGACGAACATGTTTGAACACCGAACGGAAGGGGTCGCCCTCCTCCGTGTTCAGGAAGGGTTCTTTCTCACACAGGTCTGCAGAGCAAAGCGAGTTTTTCCACATGTCCACACTGGTAAAGAAGATTCCGCCCCCCCGCTGCGGCCTGGTGGTACCTGTCCTGCGCTTGCAGAGCCACGCGTCAGCGTCCGCCAGGAGCTGCTTGATGGGGCCGTCCCACGACGGGTTGAGCTGCAGGAACATCCACTGCGGGGAGAGAACAGAGCTCTTCAGGAACATCTGCAGCGGGTCTGTTTGTTGTGTGTGTGTGTGTGTGTGTGTGTGTGACCCTCACACACACACAGGGGGGGGTTGTTGTTGTTGTTGCCAGGTTACCTTTTTCAGAGCCGTGTACACGTCCATCTCCACCTGCATGACAAACAGGTCCGAGGACTGGATGATCTGCTCCATCGCCTCGGTTCTGCAACACAGGCCGGGCGTTAACAATGTTCTCCGGTCCGTTAATAAATAATGAATAACGTCTTTATCGTAGTCAAAGTATTTAACACTGACGCTTGATGAGAGAAGCTAAATCATCTAAAACAAAGACTGACATGTTGTCGGAGCTATGAATGAGTTTATTCTTATAAGTTGTGAATGGTAATTTTATGTCTATATTTTGGTTTAGTTTTTGGTTGTGATATTTTGTTATTATTTTTGTTTATTTTTCACAAATACAGTAATAGGTATTTTTGTTGACCGCTGTTTTTGCTTTGGATCGATGTGATAATTTTTTTCTATAATCTTTGTGCACGTTCCATAAGTTGTTCTAGTTAATAAACCTGTACAACATATTTTTTGATCTCAGCAAATTTATTTTTGCTACAGTGTGTCAGAAAAGCAGAAAATCCCCACCCTCAGCCTCTTGGCGACTGTTTTTTCTTTTTTCTTTACTTTTTTTGCTCCTGAACTAGTCCCTGCTCATGTTAGCTGAGCACAAACATACCCGAGTTCTTTCATCAAGTCCACGTTCTGGTGCGTCATCAGGTTGTTTAGAAGCCAGTCGTGACACCTGCGAAAAAAGGTTTGGGAGGGAAATACGGGGAGTGACGCAAATTCATTGCAGAAAAAAATAATACAGAGATCGCATTGTTGCAATTATGACAAGAGATGCAATGCTGACTTTTTCATGACTGAGTCCAAGCCGTAGAGACTGGCGCTGGCATAGTATCCACACACTGTCTTGGCGCTGATGTTTTCCTTCATGGTCTCTGTGCACTGCTGGATCAAACCGTCCAACTGTAGCATGCAGGCAGCGGCCAGAACACTGATGACCCGGCTGGGCTTGATCAGGACATCGTCCCGGTACAGAGACCCAAACACAACTTGGAGAGCTACACGCACAGACGCAGCAACAGTTAGGGATGGCCAAGTAAAACTACTGAACACACTTGTGCGACCTGAACTCTGCCACACCTTCAGTGTCGATGTTCTGGTCGGGGATTTCCAGGTTGATTTCTAGCATGTTGGACTCCTTCCAGGAACCGCTGAACATGCTGGAGAAGTAACCTGACTGCAGGAGGCAGAGGGCAGAGTGAGAGAGAAGAGTCAGAATAACCATGCAGAGTATCTATCCATCTATCTATCTATCCATCTATCCATCTATCCATCTATCCATCTATCTATCTAATACCTGACAGAGGTAGACTTTGTGGAGGTTCCACTCCTGCCCCAGTGCACAGATGCGAATGTCGCTGTTCTCTCCTTTCAAGAACAAAGTCTGGTAAATGTAGCGTGACGTGCTTTTCAACTTCTTCCTGTTCACATGCAAAAAAGAAAAAAGAAAAAAAAGAACGAAAGGCAAGGAATGACTTTAACCAACATTCCTGACAGTTGTTTCATGTTTTTACGCATATGAGGGGTTTAAGTGGCGTGGACTTGCCTGCGAGGTGTGTCTAGTACAGAGTCGTCGTCCTCCGCCTCGCTGTCACAGTCACAGTCACACGGGCGTTCCGCCTCTTCCTCTTACACTCGCATCCGTGCTTTCGGCCGGCGCTCGTGCCCTCTGCCGCCTCCTCTGGCGCTTGAGGCGGCGCCTGCAGCCTGCTTCCCAGACCTCCCATACTGATGTTTCAAAGGAGGGACACACACACACACACACACACACACACACACACACACACACACACACACACACACACACACACACACACACACACACACACACACACACACACACACACACACACCTTTGAGACCGGTTGGAGTGAATTGCAACAGGGCTGCAGAAATCATTATAAACACAGAAACAGGACAACAGATACGAATCAGGACTTTGGCAACTTTGTGATAAAAGCTCCTCTAGCGGTTCATTATTCTGCTGTTGTTTTCAACCAGCAACAACTGGATATTTAGGTGTAGCTGCTGATTGCTTTCATGCTTCAGGACAATCTGTTTGTATGCACTTTTATTTAAAACAACAACAACAACAACAATGTATTGTTAAACATGAAAAAAATCCAAACCAACTGTATTGTGATTTCTATTCGAAATTCGATACTATTTTCAATATTCGATATAGAACACATATCAGAAATGTCACAACTCACTTTAAAATATTCCTTTTCAGCAGGCAGGCCTATAGACTGTTGAATGGCTTCGCTAGTAATTACGGGAAAGTGATATTGTTCGTATAAATTTCAGACAGGTGCAAAAGGCCCAAAAAGCTTAGGCTTTTTTCAGTATAGAGGTCAAAAACACATCTGTGGTTTAAACATTGCCCACCGCCACCTGTGCACAACAAAGCAGCCTGCTGCAAGGGGCGACGTTCTTTAGCGTGAGAAACATCAGATTTGCAGTCAAATAAAAACGACATGTGGACAAACTTACCTGATGATGTGCACCGGGCCAGCAGAGGAGATACCCTGCTTGTTTGTTTGTTTGTGTTGACAACAGCTGCTTATCTGTGCTCAGCCAGTCTGTGGTGGGCGAACCAGCGTAGAGGAGCTAACCTCAGCTAGCTAAGCTGCCAAATTTTCGCAGGAAAGACGGCGCTGAACACGTTAACAGTTTTCGCCTGTCACAGACTCGTATTCCCGAACGAGAAATGCGATGACCCCAGTTACATTTTCTCCAAACTCGGCCAGACGTCGACGCGCAGGGAGGATGTGATGTGTAACTTCCCCGGTGATTTGTGGTTGCTTTTGTTGGTTCTTCTTCTCCGACAATTTCACTGCAGCGTCGCTCTTCACGGGAGGCAGCTCGGCTCAGGTGTCGCCATCTGTTGGACGACGGGCATATTGCACGGTTTTTGTGGGGCGACGCCCGTAAGAATCACAACAACAATGTTGCTTAGTTCGGTTAATTTTTAGAAGTCGCGGTGCCCAGGATTATATCATGTCAAGGTTTAACAGATTGTTTTACAGAATCATTGAGAAACAAACAATCACAAATGCAAATGGCCAGTGAACCGCCATGACCTGTTTGGTTTGTTTTCAGTCCAAAGGTTCCTACAGGGTGAAAGGTATTACTTTGTCTCTTTGGACAAGTTAATATAGTTGGGTTAATTTTGTATAATACGTCGATATGGACTGAGCAGCCAAAAATCCCACAATTCTCCGGTAAATTATGGAAAATGGCATTTACACAACACATTAAAAGACCTACACTTGTCTTTCAAGTCACGAGCTTTATTATCTGGATCCTGTGAACTAAGTCAAAGCACCGGGAGCAGTCACGTTCACGGAACTCTCCCTCGTCTTCTTCGTTTTGACCACTTTATTTAACCTCAAAAGACAGTCGAGTATTAATTATTCATCCCCAATGCAGGCAGACTCAACTAGGTAGAGAATGGAAGTGACTCATCACAACACGAACAGTAGGATTCTCACTCTGAGGACTGTCAAAACACATGCTTTAATTGCACGCCCGCCCTCTGGCTGTGCTGCATGGCATTACAGTTGTAGTCACAACGATAAAATTTTAATAACATACAGTGTCATATCTTTTTTCGAGCAAGGATTTTTTTTTTTGTTTGATTAAAAAAATATGTCTATTTGCCACGTACATGCAAAATATACATTCTTTTTTAAATAAACACATTTTGTTTTACGGTAATTCTACGGTAATTCTTGTTTTTGAAGTTATATGACTGTATCCCCAGAACTATTGCTTTAAAATCATTACAAAGTCGTCGCTTGGATATGACGCAATCATTTGGGCGGTCCCTCCCGAAGAACCAGCCAACGGGCGACGAGCAGCTGTTTCACAACATTCCAACGCCTCCCGAAACGTCTGCCTCCCCCCTCCTGGCCGTTGCCCGTCCACGGTGTGTGTGTGTGTGTACGTGCGCGCACTGTGACACGTAGGTCTGTCCGATCCGTTGACGTGACCAGCGGAACACCTCCACCTGGGGCAGGGACAGCGGAGAGAGGCCCGTTCGGAGCCCGTGTGTCGCACCCAGGAACCCCGGACTGAACTCTGCTGCTCCACTTCTGTCTCGCATGGAGGCGAGAGACGCGACCGCAGGTGAGCGAGCTGTCAAAAGTGTGTTGTGATTTATCACTTCTGGTAGTTTGACCTGTTAATAACCAGCTCGGGTTGCTCTCTAAGCGGTGTCTGAGTCTCAGGCTCTTCCTCATCATTTAACCCGATCTTCTAGGTGCTCTCCTGGGCACTGATGGAGAGGGAAAGAGCGCGCAGAGTCAGAAAGATGCGTCTCCCAAGGCGGACAAAGCGTCGACGGGAAGCAGGATGGAGCGGATCTTTGGCTTCAAGAGGGAAGACCTGAGCTCCTGGAGCAGCCTGGTGGCCCTCCTGAACCGGCCTACTGACCCTGCAGGCCTGGGCATCTTCCGCTGCCTGTTTGGTGAGTTCACGGACCTCTCCACTTTCTATGATGAGTCAGAGAGAGTTGACCATGTGTCCTCCTCGTAGGTTTGCTGATGGCCATCGACGTCACACAGGAGAGGGGCCTCAGCCACCTGGACTACAAGTATCTGGATGGGGCCCCCGTGTGCCGTTTCCCGCTCTTCAACTTCCTGCATCCGCTGCCGCTGGACTGGATGTATCTGGTGTACGTGGTGATGTTCCTTGGTAGGTCTCAGTCTCCCAGTCTCACATGAACTTCCTGGTTAAAGCCTGAGAGGAAGCAGTGCGGGGAGGATGCCTTTATTTTTTATTTTTTATGAGTGGGTTTTCACGGCGGGGGGCCGTCTGTGCTGAAGGTTTAACAGACTTGCTCCACACCTCTAATTTTTTTTCTTTCCCTTGATCTGCCAGTGTCATGTAAGGTCCCTGCCCCTACTCCCGTCTCCCCCGCGTGCTGTCGTTAGGATTTCCACCACTAATGCAAACATTCTGTTCTCTGACTTGTGCAAGAATGCAAACAGAGGAGCAGAAGACAGCAGCCAGAAATAAATCAATACTGATAACAAAAAAAACAACCAAAAAAAAACCTCGATAGGGCCTTTAAACAGGGTAAAGTTTGTGTCCAATTTTTTGTCTTTTACAGACACAAACATCTGTATTTTATTTATTTATTTATTTTTTTTCATAATTTCCAGCCTTGGACAACATATAAAAACTATCTGAAGTGTCTGAAGTTGCGTGTTTTTGTTTCTGTTTTTCTGACAAGGCGCCGTGGGCATCATGCTGGGCTGCTTCTACCGCCTCTCCTGCCTCATGTTCATCTCCACCTACTGGTACATCTTCTTCCTGGACAAGACGGCGTGGAACAACCACTCGTACCTGTACGGCCTCATCGGCTTCCAGCTCACGCTGATGGACGGCAACAGATACTGGTAGGAGGACGTCAGTCTGTGTTTGTTGTTTGTTCTTTCAGTCTCATTTGCCTGAACAGGAAGCTCTCTGTGTCCTTGCAGGTCACTGGATGGGTTACGGCGGCCGTCCATAAGAAACGCCCACGTCCCTCTGTGGAACTACACCCTGCTGCGAACGCAGGTTTGTGGTGCCAGCCAGCTGATGACATCACAGCTGAGAAAGCAAGCAAGAAACTCAGCCGTGCTTTATTCTCTCCAGGTGTTTTTCGTCTACTTCATCGCCGGAGTGAAGAAGCTGGATGCTGATTGGGTGGAGGGATACTCCATGTCGTACCTGGCGCATCACTGGCTGTTTGATCCTTTCAAGTGGGTGTGGTCAGACTCAGAGCAGCCGGGTGGCTCGGGGCATCGGCCGCTGTGGTGTGTGAACGTCCTGACTGTGTTTTTCCCAGAGTGATGCTTCCCGTGGAGCTGGTGAGCCTGCTGGTGGTGCACGGCGGCGGCCTGGCCCTGGACCTGACGGCCGGCTACCTGCTGTTCTTCGACGCCACGCGGCCGTACGCCTTCTTCTTTGTCTCCTACTTCCACTGCATGAACTCCCAGCTCTTCAGCATCGGTGGGTGTGAAGAAGCTTCCTGGTCTGATCACAAACATCCTGAGGTGAAGACCTCTGGCTGAAGGTGTTAACCCTCCTCCTCCTCCTCTTCCTTCTCCATGTCCTCCTCCTCCTTCTGCTCCTTCTTCTCCTCCTCCCAACTCTTATTCCTCCTCCTCCTCCCTCTCCTCCTTCTCCATCTCCTCCTCTTCCTCCACCCCCTCCAGGCATGTTCTCCTACACCATGCTGGCCACCAGCCCTCTCTTCTGCTACCCCGACTGGCCCAGGAGGTTCTTCGGCCGCTTCCCAGCGTTCCTCCAGACGGTGCTGCCCTTCACCTCCACGGACCTTCAGCCCAGTTCCTCCTGCGTTTACACCGAGGCTCGCCGCACTAGTGTAGAACCCCAGGAGAACCAGGAGACTCCTCCTGCCCCCACCGCCGCCACTGTCGCCCAGAAAGCTCCCAGACTGCGGTGGAAACACAAGCTGGCGGCGGTTTTCACCATCGTCTACATACTGGAGCAGCTCTTCATGCCTTACTCCCACTTCATCACGCAGGTGAATCTATTTGGATATTTTTTTTGTGAGTTGCTCAGTTACGAGACGCAATAAGTAAAGTTGGACTGCTGGAGGAGCCGATCAAGGTGGCTGACTTTGGTCAGAGAACAAGTTAATAGATGTATAACAAAAAACAGAAAGGCAACTTTTAGCTTCTTTTTTTTTACTACACTGAGCAGCTCACAAAATCACAGCTGAAGTGTTTTGTACACAAAACAATGAGTGCATATGAACAATCATCATTTTTTTGCTCAGGGCTACAACAACTGGACCAACGGCTTGTACGGCTACTCCTGGGACATGATGGTTCACTCCCGCAGCCACCAGCACGTCAAGATCACCTACAAAGATGGAAAAACCGGAGACATGGGATACCTGAACCCGGGGGTGAGCTGGGCTGCGCTGGGCTGGGCTGGGCTGGGCTGAGCTGGGCTGAGCTGGGCCGGGCTGGCTGGGCTGGCGAGGGCGGGTGAACCTCCGCTCTGCTGAAGGTATGGGGTTTGGCTTTGACGGGTTGTTGTGGTGCACATCTGTCGCAGGTGTTCACGCAGAGCCGCCGCTGGAAGGACCACGGCGATATGCTGAAGCAGTACGCCACCTGTCTGAGTCAGCTCCTCCCTCGCTACAAAATCTCAGAGCCCGAAATCTACTTCGACATCTGGGTGTCCATCAACGAGCGTTTCCAACAGAGGTACCGGCATTTTTCCTGTCACAAAAATGCACTTCCAATTACAAAGGAGTAATGTGCATTTTTTAATTTTCTTTCTTAAATCTCTTGGAAGGATCTTTGATCCCCGCGTGGACATTGTGAAAGCTGATTGGTCACCTTTCAAGCCAAACCCGTGGCTGATGCCCCTGCTGGTGGACCTCTCGCCCTGGAGGACCAAGTTCCAGGAGATCGAGGGCACGCTGGACAACCAGACCGAGATCGTCTTCATCGCCGATTTCCCAGGTCGTGCAAAGAAACAAAACCAAACAAAACGTTTGAGCCTCAAGCCACCACGCTGACTGCCTCTCTCTGTGTTGCCTTTTTGAAGGTCTCCACCTGGAGAACTTTGTCAGCGCGGACCTGGGCAACACCAGCGTGCACGTGCTGCAGGGCAGAGTGCAGGTGGAGGTGGTGGAGGAGAAGAAGAACTACACGCTGGGGCAGGGCGAGAAGATGCAGGTAGGACAGAGGAGGAGGAGGTGCACAAAATCACACAAATCATCTACGTTGGTTGTCTGATTGTATTCCATCTATCTAAATCAGCACTGACCAGGATGTGTGTGTGTGTGTGTGTGCTCCAGGTTCCTGCTGGAGCCTACCATAAAGTCTACACCGTGTCCGAGGATCCATCCTGCTACATGTACGTCTACGTCAACACCACAGAGGTGGCGCTACAGGAGAACTTCACCAAGCTGCTGGAGCTACAGGAGCGCGTTCGCAACGGCACGGGTGAGAGCAGGGCGCAGCACTCAAACTGAAAAAACAAACACAGAAAAACAAACAACCAATAAAACACCAGCACAACTTCCCCAAAAAATCACAAACTCTTGCCACCATCCACCCGACAGAGACGGAACCGCTTCCCCCGGAGCTGCAGCCCCTGGTGGCCGACGGCGACGAGGTCAACGCCACCGACCCCGTGGTCCAGCTCTTCCTCCGGAGGCAGCGCCGCATGAAGGAGGTGAAGAAGAGGCGGGAGGCCGGCGTGCTGGAGCGCCTAGAGCGCTTTGCCGTCAAGAAGTACTACACCTTCCGCCGGAGGTGAGTTCGAGTTCCACGTGCAAATGCTCCAATGGCCACGACTATCAACTCCCACCGTCTTCTCCCCTGCAGCTTCCTGATGACGGCCATCGCCCTGAGGAACCTGGCCGTGGGCCTCCCGCCTCTGGAGCAGCTGACCAGGGAGGTGAACTTCGCCAGCATGAAAGCCCCCGAGGCGGACGGCCAACAGGACGAGAGGCTGAAGGACGAGGTCGGCCACGGGGAGCTTTAGAGACGCAGCCAGAAGATGCTGCAGAAGTGCAGAAGGTTCTGCCTGGATGACGGTTGTGCTGCTGCTGGACTCCGACTGCAACGTCCAGAGTTTAGAGAGTTTGGAATTTTTGGAGTTCTTTTGTTTTTTAAAATACCCTTTTGAAACATTTTTCAATGAACGGCAGCGGATCCAGTCGGACTGGAGGTGTTTTCTCGCATTTTCAGGAGTTTATTTTATTTTCTTCCTGCATATGACCTGCTCCAAGGTCATATTGTAAACGTGCTGGATTGTCCTGCTGCTTTGATTTGACTGAGAGTGAATGAGAGATACGCTTGTTACTGAACCCGTTTTATAAGGTTCAACATGAATTCCAGTGGTTCCAATTCAATAAAGCTAACTTTTATTATAAAGCCCCAAAATGTGAGACTGTCAGGAAAACAAGAAGCAATTTTTCTACTTTACTTTTCTAATAAAGATATAGAAGTTAATAAAATTGTTGGGTTCCTTAATCCTGCGCTCAAAACAAACACAAAACAGATGATGAAGGAAAAGTTCCACATGATTAGTTATGAATATCTGAAAATGATGGTTAAATTATGAATCCAAATCAAGTCCAAAACGACAGATGAGGGTTTGTGGAAAGGGTGAATTTTATTGGTCAATATTCTACACACATCTTAAGGTGCTACACATAAATTTCGTGGTTCACTGCAGGTTGAGGTTATGGCACACGAGTCAAACTGTACATCGCACATCATAAATACATAGAAATCTACACGACGAATCTCTGGGAGAGTCGGGGGGGGGGGGTAGGGGGGAAGACAATTCACTCTGTCACAACATTAAATCACCATCTTACAGTTAGTTTGAGTTCATTCAGTGTAAGTTGTGCAAGCTGTCAGGTCCAGTCACAAAAAAACAAGATGAGGACAGTTTGAGGGTTTGGTTGTATTGCACAGTGAGGTCACTGGTGTTTTTCTTTTTGTTTTGTTTTGTTGTGTTTTTTACATCACCAGTCCAGTTTTTAGTTTCAAAGCAAAACACAGTTGTTTTTTTTGTGAGCGTGTCCCTTTAAACATTAAGTGTTAATTCAGCATTATACATAAAACTGCTGGCACTAGTGTTACACACCCGAGCAAGTGTCAGTTCTTCTATTTCATCTTTTAAAATTCCCTTTCTGGTTATATGTACAAATGAAGTTTGTCACATGATTTAATGAAAAGTTCATCTGCTTTGATCTGTTGATGGGCCTCGAATGAGGCGAGAGGCCAAGAAAGTTGTGCGGGTTGGCAACAAATACTTTCACATCACTTTGCTCCTTTATAGCACCACACAGCACGCACGCACGCACGCACGCACGCACACACACACTTTTAGGTCCCATATGATACAAAATTCACTTTTAGGACATTAAACTTCCACCGATCCTTTCCTTCTTTTGCTTGTTCCACTTTTTTCTCTTCATAAACCAGCCCTTTGCGACATACATTACCCACAATTCACTGTGGGTAATGTATGCTTCAGGTTTTTAAAGCGAAAAAATGTGTGCGGAGAGGAAAACAGGGTCTGTAAGTTCAGCTCAGCAAGTCAACACCTGCCGAAAACAAACAAAAAAACATCGTTCTGCTCAGTTGCCAGTTGTGCCACCACTTTCTCAGTCGGGTATAATTAAAACGGTTTGATGCCGAGGGCCTTGACCTGCGGCGGTGCAGAGTATAATCCAGCTGCAGAGCGTTTCACCGCAAACATGCAACTGAGGACGCCGGCCGGCCGCGCCGCTCCTCCTCGGAGATGCCCCGCCCTGATCTGCCCTGATCCCGCTCCAACAACAAGCCCTGTGTTTTGTCATAATAAGCCTAGTGTGTGTGTGTGTGTGGCAATCTAACCTTCACTGCCACTTCACAGTGCCAGTCGAAAAACAAGTGGTGGCACAATCGTACGATTCTTCTATCGCTTTCCAGCTGATCCGCTGCTTAGAAAGATTTTTGGATGATGGTATTTTTCGGTGATGTCGTCGTCCACAAATGTTCCCGTCGTTTGAATGTATTGCTGAGGGTCACCGAGAGCAGCAGAGTGAAAGCTGTCGAGAATGCAATGCTGGAGATTTCCGAGGCCATCGTGCCCCGATTGTTGCCGTTTCTTTTGTTATTTTATGCTGCAGAGAACGACAATGAGGCTCAGTGTTAAAACGTGATGCCATTCTTTCAGTTTTTGCACTTTTTCTTTTGCAGCTCTACCTCGGCTGGAGGTGCGGGTAGAAAACTCCGTGCATCACGCCCTCGATCACAACGTTGGAAAAAGCGTCTGGAGACAAGGAGATAAGAAAATAAATAATTTTTTTGATGAATAAAAATGAGTTTTTGAGTTTAAGCTCATGTCTGGAACAAACCGGCGCGCTGCAACTAGACAAGCTGTGCTTTCGCCAGGCGGCTGGACTCACCATGTGCAGGCGACAGCAGGTACGGGTCCCTCAGAAACAGCAGGACCGGCTGGTGTGAAAGTTTGCTGAAAGCAGAGCAGAAGTCAGAGGGAAATGTGCAGGCGGCCATGTGCTACGTCACAATCACTGGGATTAAAGTGGGAGAGGTCGGAGCAGGAGAAACACTCTGACAAGGTTTAACTGGTTCCAGGAGAGAACAAACAAGCTGGACCTGCTGGATCAACCAGCACTGATTTCATCAATCAATAAAAAAAAACTCACCTGGATTCCTCCGATTCTGTGTCGAAAGACCTTAGAGAGAGAAAAGGCAAAAGGGAAAAGTTCAGGACAAAGTCGTACAGTACAGAGGGAACAAACTGGCCCACATACATTTTTTATTTTAAAACCAAGCCACGCACGCATCTTGTGTTTCAACAAAGGAGCCGCAGCTCCAACTCACCCGCAGCTCTCCGTTTTTGGCACCGAGGGGAAGTGGCGGATGTTCAGGAAATCCAGGAATATCTTTGGAAGAACCCCATTTTCCATAATTATGGTCTGGCAAGAAAAACACAAAAGGCAAAATTATAACGTGAGCATAAAAAAAATGCAAAGCAGGGACCACATCAGATTAGACTTCTTCTCTGGTGGACGAGTGGAGGACAGCAGGGGGCAGCAGCGAGAGACCTCGGAGGAGGTTTATATCTGGGACCGTCCGTGACCTTGTCCCCACTTTCCAAACACACACACACAAAGAGAGAACTCACAGCAGCTGCAACCACGACACATAACACTCGAGAAAACCTTGAGGGCGCTGGCACTTGAGAAAACTGATTGTCGGTTTCCGAATTATTGACGGGAACGCGTCCACCTCCCCCACACCAGGGGGCGATATGAATCTTTTCAGCGCATTAACTTCCGGGTTAACCTCTTTCGTCGCACAATAACAAAACAACTGGAACGTGATACAACACCGGTGTAATGTCATGCAGTCACCGACTTCACTCGGAACTTGTAGGCCCAACCTGGCAACCCAGGGCAACCCAGACAGAACGTTTGATATCTACAGTATCTGGCAGCTGGGTCACTAAAATCTCAACTTCTTATGACCAATAAAAGCTTTGTTTACAGCCAAGTAGCATCTCCCAGTTGGAATTACAGGGGGCGCTATGATAGCGTGGTTTCTTAGACGTACGCTGGGATACAATGTGACTGATGCTAGCAGAATGAGCACGCTAACTAATGTGGCTGTGAGTGTGTTCACAGCATGGATGTATTATAAGAAGTGGATACCGGACTGGCAATATGGAACTGCAGCAAAAAATCAAATGGGCCAAAAAGCATTTTTCCCATAGGACCGCCTTTAAAACAGTACCGGTACCTGCAGGTAGAGCTCCAAGCCTTGCCGCCTCTGTTCCAGGACTTTGGGAACCCAGTTCCGGACGTGCTTGGAAGGCATCTCAGGTGGCTTTATGCTCTTCTTCAACTGGAGGGATTTAAATTTAACATTTAATTAAAGTTGTATTGAAAAATAACATTTAGGAAAAAAATGCATATGAAGTTTAAAGCAATTCGTCAATATTTTGACCTTGATTTGAAATGTCACATTAGCATCTAATGGAAAAAAGCCCATTGCAGAGGAAAATTTCCTCACTGGGTCTTATGTTTGAAAATGCACAGAACAGTTCTGAGCAGATCCACTCTCACCATTTTGTGCAACGTGTGGAATTCACTGTAGCGTTTCTCCACCGTGTGCTGCCGGCCGTTCATCAGCACGTCAATCTTGAAGACCTGAAAGGCGCAAAGTGTTGAATTTGACGTGTATGACAGTCTCGTCACTTATCTCCCGAGGACACGTACGACCCCTCCCAGCCGGCTGCAGCTGGCAGTGTGTCACAAACAGGAAATGTCTGAAGGGCTTTTGACATCCTGACACCGAGTTTCTTCCGCTGGATTTCTCCCTCATAAATGCAGATGCTGCAGTTTTGTTTTGTTTTTTTGTGGTTTGCGATGACAAGTGGAAAATATTTCTCAAGACATCCGGCTGACATAAAAGGAATATTAAAACAGCTATGATGTTCCTGTCTTCATTCAATGCTGTGTGTTTATCCAAATAATTTCAATTTATTCTTTTTTTATTTCATTCATATCAGTCAGTGCCACTTTCATTTGGATGCGAGGAGATAGGCAGAGGGAATTAACAGAAAGTTCTGCTACTGAGCCTTAAATCAGATGGTGCATGAACGATAAATGTGGGACTGCAATGGTAAAACAACCTGCTTATCTTGGCAGAATGGCTGACACAGCAGGGAACTGACAGGCTGAATAGTTCATATAGTTGTCAATGAAATGAGGAACTATTTAGTTCCAATCTGGTAAGGAGTGGGAAATGAAGTAGGCGAATAAACATGAGTCAAAGTTTGGGAATGTGAAATATTCAGTGGCTGTTTCATCAGTCAAAGTGGTGCCCGAGGAAACAGAAGAACTGTCAGAACTTTGGCGTCTAAAATAAAAGGATTATGGGAAGTGGAGTCTCTAGGACTATTACTGGCATTAAATTCCTGGTTTAATCCGTTGTGGTTGAATTGATTAGTGTGACAAATACGATGTTGACATATTCCATAAATTAGGTTTTTAGTTACGTTTCGTTTCTGGATGACTTCGGACTACTCGCCAAGGCGGATCAGGAATATATCCCATTTCTAAATTATTTAAAAATAAAAATAAATAATAAGGTTGATAATATTTTTGAAACACGTCCCGTCACGTATTTTTTTCTGTAATGAATGAACTTGGAGAGGACAGCAAAGACAAACAGACAGAAAGAACTAAAAAAAAAAAACACGAGTGAATGCGGAGCGGCTGATGGTGAAACGCTGATGACAGCAGCCCAGAGGACGGACACACACACACACACACACACACACACACACACACACACACACACACACACACACACACACACACACACACACACACACAGGGGGGCTCACCGTGTATCCTTTCTCCATCGGGTTGTTTTCCGAGCGGAACGACGGTATCGACACTCGGACTGGATGCATCTCGACGAGCGGAGAGACACACAAGCGACGTCCGATATGCAGCTTCACGCCGACACACAGCCATACACACACACACACACACACACACACACACTGACACACAAACTGCTGCTACCGCCGCTGGTGCGGGCGGCTGGCGGTGGTTTGACTTCTGTTTCTCACCGGCGTCACTCACTCACTCAGCCCGATAAAAATCACGGCGGTCAAACACCGTCCCCGCAGCCTCAGCACTGCCCCCTGGCGGAGCGGAGGACGCAAGCCACGAGCTCTGCGGGGTCTACGGTGGCAGCGTCAACAATAATGGATTGTGCTGCTGTCACGTCAGTGTTTGGTTTTCAAATATATTTGTAAACAAAAAACAACGACACTGGAATTAAAAAATATGTCTTTACAAGAAAATAATTTAAAGCATTTGACATTTTTAGAAGATCGGTGATGCTTCTCAAGTTGAGTTTGATGGCAGAAACAACTCCCACTAATTATTTAACAATGTGAGATTTTGCAGCCCATCAGTGGACAGAAACATTTTGCAAACAGCGACTTTCCTTTTAATTCCCATTTAAGAAGAACATGTATGTTTGTACTATGCACTGTCTCAAAACACAGCGAAAGCCAAAGATAATGGATAGAAACAGGTTTTTGCCAAATTAAATCCTCCCAAATAAGCCCTTGTGACTGTTTCCCCAACATGTGTTTTGCATGCTGTTGTGTTTGTAATGCAGTCACTGCACATACTAGAATAACAAACAGTATCCGGTAGACAAACAGCTGAAGGGTTCATGCGTCCAGAGCTGCAAGTTGCTGACTGCTGCCCTCATGAACTAAATGTCATGCTGCATCCATACTTTAAAAATCCATTAAAATCCTTCATTTTGTAAAGGGTGTCGTGTGTCTTGGAGTCCATACAAGAGTGTGTTGACACAGTAAAGTAAGATAAAAACTTGGGGAACAAAAGAAGAGTCAGAGTCAACAGAGAAGCACATTATTTCATTTTTAGTCGACTAAGTTTCACCGAAATCATTTTGGGAAAGAGTTTACTCCTTGCCTATAAATATACAACATTTATTACTTAAAACCAACAACAAAGTAATACTTTACTTTGATGTTTGGTCTTAACATTAAGAGCAAGCTGCTTTTTTTGTTAAATATTATGGCTGCTCAAAGCTTCTGTCCTTTATTTATGAATAGTGTCTTTAACTATTTTACAAGCGGTATAAAATTCAAGCTTACAGTACAATGCATGAGAAATAAGAAACAAACAAAAAAAAAACAATCTTGTATTAGCAAAGTTTTTCTACCAACGAGAAAAAGATTGTGTTTTCACGTAAAGCAAATTAACAGTCACCATAAACTGGCACCACAAAGTCAGATGGATGTTATTTTTGTCCACAATGGAGATTATTTTAAATTACAAACAATATGATGATAAAAATGTCTCAACTGCTGATGATTTTCTTTTTCTTTTCAACGTGCCGTCTTCTTCACTGTCATTTATGCAGAGGGCAATTTGTTCTTAATACCTGACAAGAACAAGAAAAAAACAAACCGTTAAAACAGTGACAGAGAAAAAACATTTTGCACCCTGTTGCAAGAAAATACTTACGAGGACAAGTGACAGCCAGACAGGTAGGCGGAGTGGCCGCTGTACTGCACTTCGCAGCGCACAATGTTGTTGCTGTAGTCACTCTCTGGGACTTGATACTGCGGATTTACACTGACCTGTGAGGAGCAATAAGCCAAATGTATGAACATTGCACTTATTCTGATAAAAAAAAAAAATCTCTCCTAAACAGTAAAACAAGGGGTGAGGACAAATTCTACGTAAAGGTGAAGGATCTTTGGACCGTGTGGGAATAAAAGACAGGCGAGACAGAGAGAAATGTGAGAAGCAGAAGCCGTGTTGGCGGAGAACAGAGGCTGAAGCCTCTCGGGGGTCTCGACTGTTTTCCTCTGACGAACCTTCAGGACGTAGTTTCCAGGTTTCACATCTGTGATGTCGATCCACTGGCAGTCGATGTCTGCGTTGTAGGTATCATAACATCCAGGGCTGAGTCCCTGCACGGAAGAAGACGAGGCGGGACGTTGATTTCAAGCGTTTGGAGCATTTTCTCTCTCTTTTTTAGAAAAGTAAAATACATGGTAAACAAAGGGAAATTAATGGCGGCAGGGGGAATAAATTGAGGAGCATCGTTTATCACGATAACAATGGTGACAAACTTAAAAAACGAACAGTTCACTGGTAGCTTTGCTCTGAACTCTGTGGGTGGCCGCCAACACCTGTCGTCTCAATGTCTGTTCCATTCAGCTGCTTAAGGCTTCGCTATGTTAAAAAAAACCCAACAACAAAATCCATTTCATTTGAACGACACTGAGAGAATTGTGGTATCATCACAGCATCCTCTCACTGTGCCGCCTGTTGTAAATGTGTCTTGAGAGGCGTGAACTCTGCGGGACCTTTTGCTCACTAACGGCTGCCAACATCATGACTTCACGTCCTAGAAATGGAACTGGCCTCAGGCCCTGTGGATACGTCTCCCATAAAACTCTTTATAAGTTTCAGACAGTTAAATTTATGGATACTGCTACCAAATTGCTTTTTAAAGGCTCCAAATTTGGTCAAATCACTTTAGCACTGTTTTCAAATAATAATCATGATGTTAGTGTGACTCTAAGAAAAGGCCCTATTTGATGTTTTTAACTTTTTTTTAGAGAGTGCGTGCTTTAACGCGCATATATCCTCAGTATCCCTCAGTGATTAGATTAGTGACATCATTCCCAGCCAGTTGTTGGAACCTTTCCAAACATGTGGAAAGATCAAAGCTCCAAAGCTGCAAAGAGAGGGCTAATGACATGGGTCCTTTATTCCACCAGAAGATCCAAAGAAGTGTCTATGACATGGGTCCTTTAAAAGTGTGTCCTCAGACCTGGGTGTGCGAAGTGCAGGCGAATCGTCTGTAGTAGCCGTAGTCACAGGACGTGTCCTCCAGACAGAAGCTGGCCTTGTGGCCCTCGGCCACAGAGTGCTGGGTGTGGGAGTCCAGCAGCTCGTAGTGGCTGAACTCGTCCATGCTGTGGAAGTGCCTGCGGAGGAAGCGTCAGAGCGGTGATGATTGACATCTTCAGCAGATGGTCAGTGGGTCAGTCAGACAGACGGACGACAGGCAGGCGCTGTGCATCCGAGCTGAGATTAACCAGGCGACTGGCGGCTCCAAAGTCCTGGATACGCACTGACTGGCTTTGCATAGTTTTACTGTGAATCTGCTTCCTTATCGCAACGTTTGTTCAACAAGATAAAACAATCACAGTCTGGATTTTCACATCAGCCGACTCTCGACGATTCCATAAGGCCGGCCTGCATCGGGGTTGGTCCTCAGCCAAACGTCTGGGATTGGCAAACTGGCATTTTTTTTCTCCCCCTTTAAACATAACATAACTGTGGAGTGAGGTAGTGCATTTTTGTCAAAGCAGGGAAAACAGGGCACGTTTCCTTCGCCTCCGCAAAGAAACAAGAACCGTGTCTGCGGTTTTCCCGTTTTGGCCCCATTTGTCACACAACTTTCATCTTAGTGTGTCTGAAGCAACCGATGATAAAATTGCATGTCCAATTCGGCTGCCGTTAAAAAGTTTTCTTTTCAGATTCATTCTTGTCCTGGCATCAAATATCCAGAACAGTGACAGCAGGTCAAACGTAATCTTCCTTTTTGTTCAATAGGGGGTGCCATACCACACGCTGGACACACAGGAAGGGTGCCTGTGTGCCAAGGAGTCTCACATGTTGCTGCTTAAATGTGTTGACAGGCCCAAAAATCATTATTCTAGTCTGCAAAAGAACACTGGACAAACCAATAACAGAAAGAAAAAAAAAAATCAAATCTCACAATAAAAAACTACAGAAAACATTCTGTCCCCTGAACCCTTCCGCACATGTGGACCCAGCTGAGGGTGAGCGATGAGGTGGAGTGGCCACACGGCGCTCCTGCGGTGGCGAGGTGCATGAGACTCACTGGTGGCAGCTGTGCCACTCCCAGGAGTAACGTGGCCTGCTGGGCAGGAAGTCGGCTGTGCCCTGGTTCTTCACCCGCTGAGGGAACCGCAGCAGCATCCGGGTGTCGTAGTCCCGCATGCTGGTCGTGTAGGCTGTGCTGGAAGGAGAGCAGAGAGAGAGCGGGGTCGGATAAGGACCAGGAGGTCATAAGACTGGACTGATCTGAGATCAGCAGCAGCAGCAGCAGTGGCCGGACCGACCGACGCTGTCTGGCTGCAGGCGGCCTGGTGTGCGCTGTAAATGGTGGGTGGAAATAGTTCTGAGTAGCTGTTTGGGTTCGCTGTCCGATAATGTGTTTACCATCCATGTGCTTTCTCCCTCTTTTGGACAAACTGTGATTAAACTTTACAGAAACGTGCCACTGCTCCACCCGTCTGCAGCCGAGCCACCGGCCGTCGGCACGCACCCTCCATCCAACGCCCGGCCGCAAAAACACTCTGGGGACACTTTAGGTGCTTGTTATGGCGCCGAGCTCTCTGAATCACACTCAGATTTGGCTTCACACCCTGATGACACACACACACACACACACACACACACACACACATATATATATATATATATATATATGTGTGTGTGTGTTTTTGTGTGTATATACATATTCTTAAATGTAAATAAATGTATGTATACATATGTTCTATGTGTATATAAGTATGTGTGTGTGTGTATATATATAGACATATATTTACAGTATATACTTTTATATATGTACACATACATGCACACACATACATATATGTATATATAGGTGTGTGTGTTTGTGTGTGTATATATTCCGTACATATAAACATATATATATATATACATATGTATACTTTTACATATGTACACGGACGGACACACACACACACACACACACACACACACACACACACACACACACACACTGTCTTACCTACCTGGACAGACAGTTCTCCTCAGCAGCACATCTCAGGTTGTACATGGGCACCCTCTGGGCGTAGGCGCCGGCCTGGATG
Source organism: Thamnaconus septentrionalis (assembly GCA_009823395.1). NCBI lineage: Eukaryota > Metazoa > Chordata > Actinopteri > Tetraodontiformes > Monacanthidae > Thamnaconus > Thamnaconus septentrionalis. The sequence goes on from CM020518.1 coordinate 5,450,213, forward strand.
GAGTACGGATCAGGTACCAGATCAGGGAGACCTGAGGCCGCAAACAAAATCCATCGGCATAAAAACAGGAAGTGAGCGGAAATGTTCAAAGAGGCCACACAAGCACAAGTAGAGGACTGTGGGAAAAACAGAAGGCCCGGCGGTGATTGACTTGACTTGTTTTTAATCGCTGCTGCTAACAAATCCACAGGACACAGTCTCACCTTTCACCGGATTTATTTTGGTCACAATCTCTCACCGTACTGATGGTTCCTGGTGCCATATCCGGGCCTGGACCGGGATCTGGGCCTGTCGTAGACGTCGTAGTGGTTGTAGTATGGGTTGTCTCCGTCGATGGACTTGTAGGGGTCGTAGGGGTCGTCGCCCACCATCATATCCGCCCTGCGCAGCGGAGCCGGGCTGACGGTGAGCTTCTGCTCGGTCTCGTTGGCTTTGGCTGCGGCGCCGCCGTGCGCCTCCGTGCGCGCGGCGGTGGCTCCCGCGGCTTGCTCGTGGTGATCCTGGCGGTGCTCGTGGCCCCTCATCAGCCTCTGCATCGCCGGGGAGAGGCGGGGGGCGGGCGCCGCCGGCCGGGAGGACCGCTGCTGGGCCACCGGCGGCTCGGCGGCGTCGCGCTCCGCGTCGCGCACAATGGTGACGGTCTGCGGCTGCACTTGCTGCTGCTGCGCGCCCCTGCGCCTCGCCGGCTGGTACTCCGAGCCCTGGCTCAGGATGCTGAAGATCTTGCCGTTGTGGGACCACTGGAGGGTCTGGCGGAGGGCCGCCGCAGGGTCCCGCTGCGAGTGGGCAGCCTGCAGGATGAAAACCAGGGAGAAGACGCACGCGTACGCGTGGAGCGGCGTGCCAAATACGCGTAATCCCATGATGGAGGCGAAGGTTTAACGTGGCAACGCAACTTCTTCCACTTCTTCCTCCTCCTCCTCTTCTTCTTTTTAAAAAATCGTGTCTGAAGCGAGCTGGGAAAACTAAATATCCCTCATCTCAATGTGAGACGAGCGCAGCGGGCAGAACGCAGGAGAAAGGAGGAGAAGCTAAGTATGGATGTTGCCGTGTGAAGTCATAACTCTCCGCTCCTGCGAGGCTGCAGATGCGACCAGTGAGAGGAAGATGATGGTGGTTGGTGGTGGTGATGATGATGAGGAGGAGGAGGAGAAGAAGGGGGAGGAGAGGAGGAGGAGGAGGAGGAGGAGTTGAGCATTTGTAGTCTCTCCCTGAGCCAGTGTTACACAAGTCCGGTGTCGGTGTTCATATAACCGCTGGATGCATATGTGATGTGGAGTGATGCCCGATCGCAGCAGCAGCCCCGCGCGCCCCGTTCAAATGAGGTTAATGGGTTTGAGCAGCAGCAGCAGCAGCAGCAGCAGCAGTGACGCAGCCAATAATTTGTACCCCAGCCGCTGCGTATTTTGATCAGTGACGCTCAAATGAAACCAGAAATCTAAGCACACAAAACTTGCTTGTCATGAAGCAAACTGCTGTGAAGTGTCTCTTCTCTTTCTCTCTGTCTCTCTGTCTCTCTCTCCTCTTCCACTGAAGGTCTTGATAAATACCTTTTCTCCCAAAGTGTTGGGTGAGCGCCCGGCCAAATTGCAACACACTCTGCCAGAAGTTCTCAATCTCCACTTTCTCATAGGAGGATCTTAACAACCTAAACATGACTCCTCGCTGGCCGGCCGGCCAGCCGGCCCTGCACCGCTGCCTTGCCTCTTTCTTTTTTTTTGTTTTGTTTTTTTCTGGGAAACCGGCTCCCACAAAGCTCCCCTCTGGCCGAAGCTGCTGGATCTCCTCTGACAACGTGTAAGCCTCACACTGACCTCCTATAAGATCACAGCGTGTCGATTCCAGGCGGAGTCGCGTCGCTGCCTCCAACGCTGCAGCGTCCGATAAATCCAAGTGGTTTGTCCGGCGCTGACCGACACCACAGGCATAATGCAACGCTTTGGGGAAAAACTTCAGTCCAAGGTTTTTATTAACTTCTGTTTAACCAACCAGAGGATTTTCTTCCCCCAGCATCGACAGAAATGTCACCAAACCGCATCAAAGGAATCGAGAGAGAGAGAGACGTTTAATTCATTAAACAAAGGGTCTAAGCTACAAATTAACCAAACAAAAGCTATAATCCAGAAAGAAAAACTTAAAGGAGTCATACAGTGCAAAACAATGCAATACGTTTCCCAAGTTTTAGGTGAGAAATAAGCTAAACACATTTTTATCCCCCTAACATGACAGAAGCAGGATGATGAGAAATAAAGATGCTGCCTGACAGATTACAGGATGATTCAGAGCTGGAAAGTCTAAAATCAGCTGCACTTTGGAGTCAAGGCAAAATAGAATATGCAATAAAAATGCACAGCACAGTAATCTTCTCCTTCTTTTTTTTTAAGGCAAACCTTTTATTTACAAAGAGCAGCGTCACCAGAGGGAAAAGCAAACATTCACACTTTTACACCTGACGGCTCCTTCGCCAAGCCATGGTCTAATTTGTGGGCCAGTCGGTGATTAGCGGTTTTAATGAGGGCGTTTAAATGCAGCTCAGACACGACCTGGTCCGTCCGTCGTCCTAGGGTCACACGTCATCGCCACAACACTGTGTATACGTCGTCCATCAGTCGTTCTTTTGAACTCAACCTTCACATGTGGGCCACCGATGCCAGATCTTGAGAAGAAACTTTTCAAAACACACCACATTTAAGTCAAAAAACAAACCAAAAACCAACCCGTTATTTCCAACTCAACACGAGTGTTTATTGTTCTGTTGGCCAAACGGGGGCCAAGAAAAAATAGATCAAAAGCCGATAAAAGACAAAACCAAAACGTTGCGTGGACGGCTGGCGGTCGGCTGATTAATCCAGCTTTAACTCACGGCCCTGTCCGCCTTTTTTCTCTTTCTGTCTGAAGACTCAGGGCGACGTGAGCGCACGCCGTCTCCGAGTCACGTGAGCTCGGCCGCACGGCTTGCGTAAGCTCGCGAGGGCGAGCCGGAGCCAAGTGGAGTTACAAAAGCAGCTGGAAACTGGAGCCTCGCTCGGTGCAGAGCCGCTTCAGGATCCGCACGGCTACGCCAAGCAACGACTGATTTTTTTTTTCTCTGTTTTTTTCGTCAAGTGAATAATCGTTTCCTGAGGACTCAGGAGTGACGGTGGGACGATGAGAGACGTTTGTGTGCCAGAAACTGAAGAATTGCCCTATGTGTGTGTGTCTGAGTGTGTATGTCTAATGTTTCCTGTGTTGGCTTCTTGCAGCTTCATTCTGTGGATTTATGTCTAGACTGAAACAACTATAGATATCCAACCCCATCCCCCACCAAAAAAACAACAAAAACAAGTCCAAAGTTGTCTGATTGTGAGCTTCTCTCTTGCTCATGTGCTGCGCATACCAACAGTTCCTGCAGCGAGTGGAAACAATGTGTTCTTGGGTCGCCTCCCTGCTCCTTCCTGAAAGCAGGACGGTCAGAACCAGCTGTAACGGGCCGGCACCGCCGCAGCCACTTTCCCCTCATAATTCACTGAACTCTCTCCACCACCGGGGCCTTCCCTGTTGCTCTGGAGCAGCAGCAGCAGCAGCAGCAGCAGCAGCAGCAGCAGCAGCAGCAGCAGCAGCGGTCCCTCAGTGTTCCCTCACGCAGCTTGCAGCCACATCTGCAAGGAATTAGCCGAGTTCTTTTGTCCACGTCGCTGGAATTTAACCCCATTCCCCATTTTTTTTTGGATTGAATGAAAAAGTGCGAAAGAATTTCTAAAAAATCCACATCTGAGTTGCTGAATATAGGTGGTGGGCGGGGCCTTGTTGCAGCCGTCGTCATCACTGGCTGAAGGCAGGAAAAAACAACAGGCCCCCAGACCTCCCTCCGTCCTCTCACGATGCTAAATTTACCAAACCGAGAAATAATTTCTCTGCTCCCCTCTTCTTGAGTCAACATCTTGCAGACGTTATGTGTTCTGCCCCGGTCGTGAGGGCTGCGTTTATTTTTGCTGCTGGTGGCTGAATTTAAATAGCGTGACTCAGGTCAATTTTGGGAAAAAATACTTGTTCATCTAACTGAGAGGAGCGTTATGTCTTTTTATTGAAAGCATCATTTTTTTTTTGTATAAGCTTTAATACTTTTGGTTGCCTGCCAGGCGACGGGCAGGCGACCAAAATTATACAATTCTATACCTGGCCAGCAGGGGGAGTTGCTGCACTGAGGTTTCTGTCCAGAGCAACTCAATAGCTTTGACCCCATTATGTCAATTTTCAATTACACACACACAACAATAGTCACTGTAGGCACATGGTTTCCCTTTATAAAAAAAACATAATAATAATGGTTAAAGGAGATTGGAGGAAATTGTCATGCACTCAAGGCTGAATCAGACGGAACATTCTGAATTTGAACATTTACAAACATGTAATTATGATCTGATGCCTGTGTGTCTCTGACATCATCTGCTTTTTTCCCCCAACTTTTATCACATCGTAAAACAAGAAAGTGTCTAGGCCAACAAACATTTGTTTCCTGTTTTCTCATCCTTTCATGTTTAGACTCATTCATTTTCCTTCAACTTGTGAATTTCCATTCCACCTCGGTCGAATAAAGTCGGCCGGTGTAAATAAAGTCAAGTTCAGCTAAAAAAAAAGACATACAAAACCAACCCTCTGAGACAGAAACAGACAATTGAAAATATTTTCTCCTCTTTCAATAAATGTTGGGTTTCCATTACAGCTGGCAAACCGACTCCTGCATCACACAAGCACACACACGTATGCACTCGCACAAACACATACGCACACAGACCGGTGGACTACGTGGCACTTTGCACATGCACCAGGCTGTGCAACCAGGAGGAGGAGCTCTTTATCAGGACACAACCCACAGCGTTCTGCATTGTGTAATGATTCATGCAGATGTTACTTCTTTTTTTCTTTTCTTTTTTTTTCAAAAACTTTCACCGCCAGAGTCTCTCCTCATCTCTCGACGAGGGAGAGAGCTTCGGGGAGAAACTCTTTAGTTTATACACTGGCCAGAGATAAGGTGTCAAAATAATATAAATCATACAAGGAAAACGTTTTAAGAGGATACCAGAAAAATAAGCAATTTATCCAGGACGTCAAGTACAGTTGGGGTCATATGGGGGAGGCCACAGAAATGTGTCTTGCCTCAGAAATGTATTGCGTGACTCAGATTTCATTGAAATGTGTTTCTACCAAAATTCCGAGTGGGAATTTTCCAGTTTCTTTTGAAAGCAGTAATTAGCCATTTCTGAGGAAATTATTATTCTTATTCCAGCAGACGCTCATCTGAAATATGTCTTAATAACGACACAGATGTGTTGTTGTGCTACAATGGCATTGCAACGGACAGTTGACAGTGTTGTGAAAGAGGAGGTGACAGATGTGCCCCACTTTGTTCAAAGTCTCAAGCCAAAATATTCCAGAGATTAAAGCTGCCAAGGTTCCTTCCTGTTCGTCCGTCGATTGAGTTCAACCAGCTGACGAACCAGCACTTTTCTTCCTGTTTGTACGCAGTGAAGGAGGCGGCTGGAAGCGGAGCCGTCTGAAAAAATGACCGCAATCATGATGAGACTGTTGGATGGGTTACTCAGAATCTCACCCCTGCACAATGTCTGAATTGTTTTGTTTTTTTTCCTCATTCAAGCAGTTTTCTCTGGAAGCCAGCGTTTAGCATGTGTGGCCCAGGTGGGCTGCAGAATATACAGTCTGTCTGAGTGCAGATGTAAATGTTAGCGTGTTTGTTTGGAAGTTCTGCCAAACACAGTCTGGTGGCGGTAGGTCAGATTTGGCCTCCGAAATAACGGCCCAGTGGGCAGAAGATGATATATGAAGGTGGAATTGATGGCTTCTGTATGAAAATGTATGAGAGTTTCTCACGCAGAAACCCTTGGAATTTTCTTTTTTTTTTTTTTCAAAGCAAACTTTCTATTTTTGTCTGGATGCTATAACTTCACTGTGGTGACAGGTAAAAGTCTATGGAGGGACATTTTCAGAAACGTTTCTTTCTATGATATGATCAATGGCTCCACCTACAGGAGGTGCTGAGTGCATAAATGCCAAAAAATGTAATGTAATGTCTTTAGAAGTTGAAGTACACAAAGAACAAAGTGTGTGTTTTCTCATAAATCACACCACAATGTCAATTTCTATTTCCTCGCTTTATTGAAAGCACACTAACAAATACAACATTAAAAGCAGCACAGATAAGCACAAGACACAACAATATATTTCATATATACTTCATCTAATTAAGTCATATTAACAATTAAAAAAAATTGTCAATACACTTGACTAATCCTATTGGCTCAGTTGTAACAGGGTTTAGCAAAAGTGCAGCAAACAGTTTCTTCTTCACATTACTTGACGAAAATTCCAGAAAAAAAATAATTGTTTGATATACAGTATTTCAGCAGTGGCGATGAGGGTGCAGGGAAGCCGGCCACTCGTTCGAGGTGACCAGATGGAAATGAGGGCAGGATGGAGGAGAGAGGCTGAGGCTTTTGGGGGCGCAGTTATGTGGAGTGATGATGTCATAGCAGGACCATCCGGGGGTTGTGGACTTATGGATCCACCTGCAGGGATACATTACTGGTGAGGCAATCGCTTTTTTATTGTTTTTAACTGACATGCAAATAAATAAAAAAAAGTTCTTAAAGGTCCCATATTGGACAGGGAACCAGTCTAGAACTAGGAATTTACCAGAAAAACAACACAGTTAGCCCTCTGTTTACAGCCTCCTGCTCAAGTGTCAGCTTTTCCTGCTAAAATCGTTGCTTTTTAAAACCTTCCACGTATTTAGAAAGGAACAAAAACAAGGCGCTTCAGTTTTACATTCTATGAAAACTGGAGCAAGCAGAATAAGAAGCAAAGGATGGACTTTTTCAGGCTGGAGACACATGATGGTGTCAGAAAACATCAGTGAAGTGGGTTCAAACTAGGAGATACTGAAGTCAATAATTTATGTACTTAGTGCTTCTCCTTTACTACATTTGGTGCATGAGGTTGTGCTGACTGGTAATATAGAGGAGAGTCGACAGGAGCTGCGTCCGCTACCTTTTTGTTCTCCTGCTCTGCTATGGTTTCCTCTGTCGACTCGAGGGTCCCGGTTTCCTCCACTGCCGCCACTTCCTCCGCTTCTCCCGCTTCTCCGCTTCTCCCGCTTCTCCCGCTTCCTCCGCTACCCCCGCGTCCTCCGCTTCCTCCACTAACCCCAATGCCTCCTCTGCTTCTTCTTCATCTTCTATCTCCTGTGGATCCAAAAAAAAATCAACAAAAGTAAAGTTAGTTCCAATCCACTCGCTGGCTTAGATAAATTGACGAGGAGAATTCAGCCGCATTTTTACTGACCTCTATCCGCTTGCAGAAACTACCTGTGCAGCGCCTCTCTCTCCAGGCAATCAGGCTTAGGCGTGGGATTCTGGAGCAGCTGACCATCCGGTTACTGTTTGAAATGGCTTGGAACACGTCGGTGGGAACGGTGTTGATGGCGGTGTTGTCGCAGATGATCCTGCTGAGGGTGACGCGGGCCAGAGCACTTTGCTGACGACTGGTGAAGACGCCGGCTTTTTCCCACCACAGCCTAAACGATCGGAAGGAGACAAAGTCAAGTTCGATTCTGACGGATAACAAGGGCGAGATGCATCGGTGACGGGACAAGCCACTCTGCGTTCAGGATGTTTTGGTAAACTTAGTAAGGAGATGAAATATGATGCTAACAAATTTTAAACATTTATTTTAAACATGATAATACTTTTCTAGGAAAATAACAGTAGGAGAAAACACTGATAAACGGCACAGAATCTCAACCACACTTGGATATCAAATATGTAGTGATTGAAACAAAGGTCGTCTTTGGTTTCACCCCCACCCTGGTGGTTGGTTGCGGTAGTGCTGTAAAATTGCTGCAGAACTCTGCAGCTCATCCCGGTCCACTGACCTGTCGCCCTCCCGGATCCTCTGGAACTGGGTGGCGATGAGGCAGGAGAACAGAGGCCCCACGCGGCCGCCGCGGACGAAGGGCTCGATCAGGCCGCCCAGCCACGGGTCGATGTTGTCGGGCGTGCCGTACAGCTGCAGCAGGCGGCGGGCCAGGTCGGCGTTGTTTATCACTCGGGCCAGCTCGGTCTGGGTGGACGGCTGCGACAGGCCGCAGAACTTGCGCCAGGCGTTGTATCCTGGAGATCAGAGAGGATCATTAGTCAAGATCAACATTTCCTTTTTAAACATAATTGAGGAATGTGGTCAGATGAGGAGGCTGTACCAGGAAGACCGTGGTCACGTCCCCTCTCCATGTTGAGTGCGCCCAGGTCCATAGACATGTGGAAGACAAACTGGAAGAGGCGGTCCCTCAGCGCGTCCACCATCATGTGATCCTGCGTGTTGAGCTTGGCTGGCCGGGAGATCAGACCACGAAGCAGAGGGTCGATTCCACCTGCAGGGGGCGCAACAACACCGCTTGCTTTTTCGTGTCCTTTTTCGTGCCACTTCAAACTTTAATACCTCTGGACATCAAAGTTCATGCTTTTTATGTCATTTCATGCCTGATTTTTCACAAAATCTATTTAATGACTTTTCATGCTTTTTAATGACCCTCTTGTTCGAGGAGGAAACGCATGTGGCGGTCGAGCGGCGCTGCAACCCACCCTCAAAGATTATCCTCCAGGGCGTGAAGAAGGCCTTGAAGAGTGGCACACTGGGGAACTGCCTGTTCTCCCGGAAGCTGGCGTCCAGGCGGGACAGCGTGGGCTGGATGGCCAAGTGGGCGAAGCGGTAGGCGGCGGTGGCGAAGACGTTGGCGATGCTGGGGTCCACGTCGGGGTTGTACCCCTGGTAGCGGCCCAGGTAGCGGCGCATGGCGGCGTCGCCCACGATGTGCCGCAGGTAGTCCCTGAACACAAACACCTGCGGGTGGTGGGTGGGAAGACAGAGGAGGAGGTCACCACACTGGCTCTGGAGCTCCACCTGGAGGCCACCTGGAGCACTTGATTTCATTTGAATATTTCAAGGCTACCTCTGTGTAGGCGCCCATGATCTTGCGGGTCTCCTGGTAGATAGTCTCGCCGTCCCAGTTCCGGTTTAATCGCTTGAGTTCGCGAGCCACGCGGTTGTGCTCGCGCATGAAGAGCGTGTGGATGGAGGTGAGGGCGATGTTCTCGTCCACGCGGACGTCACCTGTTGCGGCGGACGCAGAGACAGAGACAGAGACAGAGGAAAGGGGTTGGTGTCTACGTTTGCTTTTGTGAGCCAGTATGTGCTGCGTTGTTCGTTGATAATCAAGAACAGAGCAAAACAGATCAATTGGTGAACAAATGATAAAAACATGAGATAAACTGGGTACCAAAAAGATGGTTTCATTGTGGCCGAAATTGTTCTAATTCATTGTAAAGTTGCTTGTTTGCTTCCTCGTCCACTAGAGGGCGGTGTCAGAGAATGAACATTTCTATCTTATGCTTGCAAAGCTGGTCCACTTCTATTCAGTTGAACCACAATGCATCTAATATTCTTTCTTACTACTAGAGGCTGCTGAATCTTAATCATCAGACCTATAATATTTTCCACCGCAGTCATCAGTAGATTTTTCTACTAAAGTCATCACAAGCGTGTTATAGGAATCAAATGGATAATTATTAAACGTCAATACCTGCGATGAAGCAGGGCACCTCCTTGGCGTTGGTGTCGTTGGTGACCCTCTGGCGGGTGGCGCACATGTTGACCTGCAGCGGGTGGAAGGGCAGCAGGTCGCGCCCGTTGTCCTTGAACTCGGTGTTGATGCGCAGCATGCCGTCGTCGTTCTCCAGGTTGCGCAGGTAGCGGGCGAGCTTCTCCTCGGAGCCGTACACCTGGCTGAGGTCCAGGAAGGCCGTCAGGGCGTTGATCTGCTCCCTCTTGCTGGGCTCGCCGCCAAAGTTGTAGGCCGAGTATCCCGTCCCGCAGACGGGGGCGGACCTGAAGGCGGGGATGCAGCTTTCGTTGCCACTGGTGGGGAACCGGCGGTCGTCGGGCGGAATCTGGACGGCACAAAGCCAAAACATATGTTTTTAAATGAAAAGTTGTCTTTAAGCTGCAGAAAAATACATTTTTGGGGGGTTTGACCCATATGTTGGGAAGGAGACTAAAACAAGGCATGAGTATTAGTGCCCTATGTGACATCATAATGGGCCGAATTTACAGCTTAATGGTTTCAAGCCCTCACACTTTGGAGCAACAATTTAAATCTCAGTCCTTTCTCTAATATCCACAATCATTGTACGCCCCCTAGTGGTGTGACATAATAGTTACATGATGCAAATTGCATCACACGCTCAGTTATATTTGGTGAAACTAGAGTCATTGCACTGAGGTCCGACACCTACCGGGATGGAGAGGCACGGCTCGGTGCGCTCACACGACTCATCGCAGTTCACGCCGTTGCTGAAGGAGCGAATGCTGGGCGAGAAGGGCGTGAAGGTGAGGTCGTGGTCGTTCCACTGGCCAAACAGCGTCACCATGTGCGTGAACTCCCGGTCGTTGACGACGCCCTCGTCCGTCGTGTTGAGGATGTTGTTGGACACCTGCCGCACCTGAGAGAGGAAGTAGTTTCTCTCGTTGAAAGCCACCGTTTAACTTTAGACCGTTAAAAGAAAAATGAGGCGGCTGAGTGTCAAAGGTCTCACCAGCGGCAGGATGAAGTTGTTGACCGTCTGGTTGTTGAAGCCCTTGGGCTGGGAAATGCCGTCAGCGTACTCGGCGGCCAGCCAGCGGGCGAAGGGGGTGTTGGAGGCGCCCAGCCGCGGGTTCTTTCTGAAATCACAATTTGGAAACGGCGGATTGAGAAACCTGGCGGAAGGTGAACACATCCCTCCTGCGGTTTCGTGCGGTTTGGCTTGTGGCCCAACGCACTACGCTGCATTTCACAAGCACAAGTCAAGCGGAGTTCAGGTGTGGAGCAGCTGCAAGGTGGAGGGTTGGCCAACTGTCCCGCCTGATCACTGATCACTGATCGCAGCGAATTTACAATGGAAAGATCGAATTTGTGTGGGAAATTTGTAGATGCAGTTTACATAGCAGGTTTGATCTCTCGCTAAATGCTACATGTGCCACCATTTGGCCGGTGCAGGTGTTTCTTTTTTGTTAGTTTTTTTCCTTACAGGTTGTTGCAGACGCTGGTGATGGTGCGGTACACGTTGAGGTTGGGCACCGTGCGGCATTCTGGCATCCGGGTGCGGGCAGCACAGCCGGTGATTTCAGCAAGTTCTCTCAAGTCTTCTTCAGAGAGCAGATCTGGAGAGAGAGAGAGAGAGAGAGAGAGCGGCATTGAGCATGAGGTCTCACAGACTCGCAAGAAGCCACCTGAAGCTAAAAAAAAAAAAATGCACCCAACAGAACTGCAGCACCGGCTGTTTGCCGCCTGACCTGTGGCGTTGACGGAGCGCTTGTGCACATGGTGCGTCCTCTCCTTCAGCAGGCGCATGGTTTGCCACATGTAGTCCGCCGAGCGGACGGCCGAGCGGGTGTCACCGCGGGGCTGCTTGAGGAGGCGGAGGGCGTCGTGTGGTCTCACCACGTCCCGGCGGACTCGCCTCAGACTCCTGGTGGGAAGCAGAAGCCGTCGGAAATCAGAAAGTGGAAGAGTTTCTTTTTTGTTGGTTTATTTAGGGTGTATTTTTCTAAAAAAGTATGGATGACAAGGTGAGAGGGCGATGGAAGGTGGACTTACTCCTCTCTGGAGAACAGGTAGGTGTCGTCCACCAGTTTCTTGGCGTCCTGGAAGCAGCGCTCAAGAAGGGTCCCGCCGGCGGCGTCTGCAACACAGGCGGCAAACAGAACACTTGAGAACATCCAGCGATGCATCGCAGACAAGCAAACCTCCTCAGGAGGAGACGGAGCGGCAACAGTTGGGTGGCAGCGGCAGCCTACCTGTCGGCATGGAGAGAGCCGGCCCCAGGCTGAGGGCCAGCACGAAAAGACAGGAGAGAAGCATCTCTGGAGGAGGCAAAGAAGATGAAGGTCAGAGTTCACACCAGGGAGCTGTGAACAGATGAATGAGTGGAGGGTCAGAGTGTCGGTTACCTGTGAGAAGGATGGAGACCTTCTGGAAGATCTGGGAGGTTCGCAGTGTCCAGTCAGCCGGTGCTGTCGCCGTTATATAGTGTGACAGGCTCCGCCCACCCAGGGTTAACCTGCGGGAGTACAGTAAATATTAGTTCCTTCTTCCTCCTCTTGAGTTTCCAGGATGACTGCGACGCGCCCTCCATCTTTAATTTTTCTTATCAGTTATTTCTGGCGAGCTGACAGGCGGAAATGCAGCCTGATCACGGTCATCAGGTCACCGTCGTTTTATTGGTCTAGTCATTGAATGATTTGCATATTTTATCTGGTACATATTGTTAATTGTATAATGAGTACTGTTTAAAGGAAGTAGAAATAGAAAGAGAAGCATTTAAAACTGTATTTAAAAATGTCAATGAGGCATGAAAATGTATGAAATCTGAGACGCTATTGTAAGTTCATATTGATATGATTAAATATTGAGTATTGAAATATATTCAATGATTTAAAGAGGTTCTTGTATTTAAACAAACTGTTAAAAAAAAAAACATTGTATTTCTTTAAGAAAAACGGTTTTAAAATTTTTTATTTATTTTTTTGTTAATTTAAAAGGGACAGTGCATATTAATGAACATGTAAATATATGCCAGAATCAGCCAGAGGCTACTTTCCATCTGCAGTCCCTGGCAGGTCAGAAGGAATAACAATACAAATGAAAACAACAAAAAATTAACAATACAATCGAAGATAGGATAGACATAAGACTGACACTAACAAAACAACAAAGAACACTAAGGGGATGCATAAAAGCTTAAATTTAAAATTAGTGCTGACAGACTTTTGAGAAGTTATTTGTGGCTTTTGTTGTTTTCATCAATGAGGAAACAAAGTTGAAAAGGTTAGGCTGCCTACACAAGTCACAGTAATTAAACGGTCTATAAACAGAACACTCCACACTCCACATTAAGGAGCGGGAAAATTGATAACGGTAAACAAGGTTTGTGGGTTAGGCTGTGCTTGTTATGCAAGTGTGTATGTGTCATGACAGAAAAATCAAGATGAAGTCATGTCAGGTATTCTCTTTTTACATTAACAATCCACCCTTTTCCTTTATTTGTCTGAACATATTAATTGTTCGTAATAATCAGTCAAAAACACTGTGTGTTTACGGTGACATTGCGTGACTGTGTTTGGGTGGAGGAGCTACTGCTGAACGCACAAAGGCCTTTTTTCCTTTTCCGGAAAAAATCCCCAGCGGCCGTGAATGAATGACTAAATAAGACGAGAGGTGAATGTTTGACAGAATATTAGGTCATGTTGTACAAAAGAAATGGCCTTGTCTGTTTATTATCCAGGTCAGCCTTCTGTCTTAAGGCTGAACGTTTCAAACTGTGAGGAAATCCTTCACACATTGTTGCCGGTATTGTGATGAGGCCCAAGAGTCATTTCAATAAAGAGCTAAATACCAAAAGACATACCACTGCAGGTACAACCTGAGGCACAGCAGAGCGGACAGCATCAGTACCCACAGAGCTCACCACAAACAGCTTTTTCCTGGCCACAGTCAGACTGATGGCAAACAAACAAAAAAGACTTTGAAAAAACAAACAGACACTACCTCAGCTAACTGTGTGCAATAAACCGGGACAAATGTGCAAAAAAGTACAATTGTTTCTTTTTTTCCTTTTCCTGTCCGCTGTGCAATGCAAATGCAAATACTCTACAGTGCACTAGTACATCACCTCAATCTCTCGTATATATGTATATAGGTTCCTGTATATTTATATTTGTACATTCGTTTTATGTTATACATCCCTCATTTCTTACTTTTTTTTTTATAAATCTTTTACATTCTTATTATATTTTCTTTCTCTTTTGTAATGCCGACTCGGGGAACTCAATGTGCCTGGAATGTCTGTTTTATGCACAAATGGCAAATAAAGAACCTGGAACTTGACCTTGACCATATTTTCTTGTAACGCTTGTGTTCATTTTTCAATTGACATTAAAGCATGTTTTCTCCATATCTCATGATATATTTCTTCCTCTAATGGTGGGTCACCAAAACACTCATCTGCTCCACCCATCTGCTCCTGCTCCGGCCCCTCTGTCGAATTTTAGAACCCATTGTCGCCCACCAGTCAAAAAGTTTGCCCTCCCCTGACCGGCACAGCCTGCAGAGAACCTGCTGCAGGTGGTTTGTGCACTTCAGGTTCCGGACCCTTTGACTAAATTCAGTTGAGGAAAAGTGAAGAAAAAGAATGAAAGATGTGCAACGGGTCTTGCAGTGGGGGCATCGTTGCAAGCATCACATCTCTTCCCTTCTCTTTCACCCTAATTGGCCGACGCGGCCGCCAGCGCGACGAGCGCTTCGCCTCTCTTCTTCGCGATGTGCGGTTTCACCATCAGCAGGACGGTTGCACGAACCGCCTGCCAGCGGTGAAACGGCTTCGGTCAACTGCTGCGATTTGCCAAGAGCTGCCACTTCCCCCAGTAGACCACTCGGCCCAGGCTGAGAGCCGCCTGATGTTCACAAACATGGCTCTCAACAAAGACTTTGACTCCTGGAGATAAAAGGAGCATCATCATAAATGTATTTGGGTCACAGACACAGGTCCTGGTTGTCGCAGGCATTTTTCTAAATGTGGCGAGAGTCATCAATGCAAATATGACGCGAAGCTCAATAAAGACTGTTTTGTTCTTTGGGCAATAAGGAAGCAAGCCACTAAGCTGCCCCAGTACAATAAAATGGTCTGAATTACTTCCAAGAAGGATGTGGGAAAAAAGTTTTGTGAACCGTTTCCTGGGGATGCGTTTTCTCATGCACGTATCTGGACTTATTCGTTTAGGAGTGGTCATCAAGGAGCTCATGTGCAGAAGGAAACAGACCTGTTATTTTGTTTTGTTTTATTGTTATCAGTTTTCAAATTATTGTGCATCATGGAAACAGTAAGGAAAGAAAAAGGAAAGAAAAACCCTGAAACCTGAAGGAGGCAAAAGGCTGAAACGCATAGGTACAGCCATTTTTAATCTGTGTAGCCATGCCAAAATAATTTTTTATTTTCTATATACAACAGAGTTGCCTTGGATTTTTCAGTTTATCATCCTGCACCTCACTTGTACACTCCCCATTTTTTGTGCAAGGATTTTAACTGAATCTGTCAAACAACAAGAGTAGTTTACAGTGGGGCAAAAAAAGTGTTTGGCAGCCACCGATTCTGCAAGTTGTCCCATTTAAAAAGATGTGAGAGGTCCGTGATGTTCATCGTAGGTGCACTTCAACTGTGAGAGTCCCATTGTATGATGTTCAAAGAATTTATTTGTATAGTTGTGTCAACTGATTGGAACGAGAAAATTGTCTGGAGGGTGGGAGGGTTAATGGGGTTTAAGTTCGCTTAAGTCTCATTTTCTTCTCCTTTTTATTCAGAGCGAAAAGAAAATATTGACACAGCGAGCCGATCACATGAGTCACCAAACACAGGAGTTACTGTCAGCGAGGAGGCAGAAGGGTATGGAGGTTGGTTTTTTTTTTTTTGCATTTTGCAAAACTTTCAACATGCTGTCGGAGCACCTCTGGTCCTGGGAAGCTGAAGCACTCCAATGCCCTCCGCTCTCCTCCCACGTTTGCAGGATTCTGTCCCGGACAAGCAAAATTTGCAGCTTTTTGCACTTCCTGTTTCTTGATGTGCACGGCAAACACTCAGGGATGCACCTACACCTGCACACAGGAGCAGAGATGCACATTTTTTATTTTGTGTTTCAGGCTCTCACTAAATAATAATAATAATAATAATGATAATAAAACTTTATTTGTACAGCGCTAAATCACAACCAAAGGCGTCTCAAAGCGCTTTATACAATCAGAGAGAACCAACCGGGCCCCCGGAGCAAGCAAGATGCGACAGTGGCTGGGAAAAACTCCCCTGTGGGATGAAACCTAGGGCAGAACCAGACTCCAGAGGGCCATCATCTGCCTATGACTAGTTGGGGTGAAATACAAAAACAGAGGAGAGACGGAGAAAGAGAGAAAGGAGCAGAGTGAGCCGGGGTGGCAGAGAGGACAGAGTGAAAAACAGATACACCAACCAGGCTTTCACAAAATGGATAGAGACACAAAAAATGGAAAAAGAAATTCAAGGCTGCTGTCCACGTAGAATGTAATGGTCCATGCTTTGGAAGGCAAGAGCCTATCTAGATGAACAATCTGCCGATAGAACAAGTCTAGGTCCTAAGCGTGGTGGTGGGACGAAGCGATGACACCAAGACCCCCAGGACAGCACAGTCCAGCTCCTGGCGCAGTGGTCATCACCTGCCGGGGACACAGAGACTGCGGCAGTATCATGCATATCGAGCATACTATACAAAGCATAATGAGAGCTAGTTTGGACAGAGTAGATAGAGTCAAAGATTGATTGGGCGAGGAGCACCTACCTCCTGAAAAGTCCTGAATCCTCTAGAGCGAAGGGCTCTTGGAGGATGATAAAGTTCAATTAGTTCCCTAATATAAGAAGGAGCCTGAGAATGAAGAGCTTTGTAAGTTAAAACTAGAATCTTAAATTCAATTCTAAATTTGACTGGCAGCCAATGCAAGGAAGCTAAGATTGGAGTAATATGCTGCCTCCTTTTAGTTCCGGTTAACAATCGCGCAGCAGAGTTTTGGATTAACTGTAATGTCCTAAGGGACGAATTTGGGCATCCTGCTAGTACCGAGTTACAGTAATCTAGCCTAGACGTAACAAAAGCATGGATTATTTTTTCTGCGTCTTTGAAGGACAAAAAACTTCGAATTTTGGCAATGTTTTTTAAGTGGAAGAGAGCTGACCTCCCCACATTCTGAATATGAGAATTAAAGGTCAGGTCCTGATCAAAAGTGACTCCAAGGTTCCTCACAGTAGAACTGGGTGTAGTACCAGTTAGACCACATTGTCCATCTAAGGCTTTGTCCCTAAGCTCTCGCAAACCAAAATATAATGACCTCAGTTTAATTGGTATTAAGTAACAGGAAATTCTGTGTCATCCAAGTTGGACGTCACTAAGACAAGATTCCAATTTAGTCAACTAATGAGCCTCATTTGCCTTAATTGACAGGTACAACTGTGCGTCATCTGCATAAGAATGGAAACTGGTGTTATGCTTTCTGATGATGTCACCAAGAGGTGACATGTAGATGTTAAAAAGGAGTGGCCCAAGTACAGACCATTGAAGGACACCATGACCAACCCTCCTATGTTCTGATGAATGATTATGAACATGAACAAACTGAAAACGGTCAGACAAGTAAGATCGAAACCAGTTTAAGGCTTGATCTTTGATGCCAATAGCATCTTCTAATCTCCTAAGTAGAATGCTGTGGTCAACTGTAACAAATGCTGCACTGAGATCTAGGAGGACCAGAACAGAGAGAAGACCTCTGTCAGATGCCCACAAGAGATCATTACTCACCTTAAGCAGTGCAGTTTCAGTGCTGTGACCAACTCTGAAACCTGACTGACATGCCTCAAGCAGATTGTTGTCATTTAAGAAGTCAACAAGCTGCCTGGCAACAACTTTTCCTAAAATCTTAGAGAGAAACGGAAGGTTCGAGATTGGCCTATAATTAGATAGGGCACTCGAGTCCAAATTGGGTTTTTTAATCAGAGGCTTGATGACAGCCACCTTGAAAGCTTGAGGGACAAAACCTGTTGATAGAGAATGATTGATTATTCTAAGAATGACACAATTAAGCAATGGGGAAACCTCCTTTAAAAGCCTGGTTGGAATTGGGTCCAACAGACTAGTGGTCGACTTAGCAGAGGAGATAAGAGAATCAAGTTCAAGGAGTCCAATTTGCTGAAAACTCTCAAGGTAAATACTGGGGTTGCTATGTTGAAAAAGATCTGCTATGCGACCAGTGGAAGACAAAGAATTCTTAATCTCAGTTCTAATATCTTCCACTTTTTGCTGGAAAAAATTCATGAAGTCATTGCTTGACAGACCAATAGGGACACAAGGCTCAACTCAATTATGGCTCCTCGTCAGCTTAGCAACTGTACTAAATAGAAATTTTGGGTTATTTTTGTTAGCATCAATAAGAGCAGAATAGTAGGAAGTTGTGCTCATACGCAGGGCCTTTTTATAGGACCTAAAGCATTCCTGCCAAGTTGTGAAGGATGAAGCTGTTTTTGACGAACGCCAAATTCTCTCCAGCCTTCGCAAAGTTTGTTTTTTAATTTGCGGGGAGAGGTGTTAAACCAAGGGGCTGATCTATCCTGCTTTTTCATTCTTACTTTATAAGGGGCCAGATCATCCAATGTTGATTTTAAAATACCAAAAAAAACGATCTGGCCAGGAGTCAAGATCAAAACCAGTCAAGCGGGTAGGGTGAGAGGCTGAAAGCATGTCTAAAGGTACAACAGCATCTAACAAATCAGGAAGCCTCTCTGTAAATTTATCAACAACAGAGTCCGGAATGTTTCTACTCATTATAGACTTTGCTTGGGGAATGTAATCAGCCAAAATAAAACTGAAAGTGATCAAAAGGTGATCGGATAAAAGGTCATTTTGGGGAAAGGTTGTTAACTGCTCTATACTAAGGCTAAAGGTGAGAACAAGATCTAAAGTATGATTATGCTTATGAGTGGGGACATTCACAACTTGGAGGAATCCTAAGGAGTCCAAAATGGATTTCAATTGGGAACTCAGACTGGCACACTCAATATCAACATGAATATTAAAATCTCCAATCACTATGATCTTATCTTTAGTCAATGCCAAATTAGACAGAAACTCTGAAAATTCATCTAAGAAAGAAGAATATGGACCAGGGGGACTGTAGACAACAATGAATTCAACGGAATCTGTCTGTCTATCAAGTGACAACAAAATAGACATACTTAAACTCTCAAATGAGCCATAATTAGATTGAGCCTTGAGATTGACTAGCAAGTTGGAATTATAAATAGCTGCAACGCCACCTCCTCGACCACTAACACGAGCTTTATGAGTATTAATATGACTTGGAGGAGTGGCTTCATTCAGACTAAAATATTCATCTTCACGAAAACATCAATATTATATTCACTAATCAAATCATTAACTAAAATTGCTTTGGAATGTAGAGACCTAATGTTAAGAAGGCCACACAGTTCACCATTTCATTTGTGGGAAAGCTTGGAGCCACCTCCGACCAGGCCGTCTTATTTTTACAATCTATTCGAATTAGGTTACTATAATCAATTGAAGCTTTAACACCAGATTTGCACAGTATAAGAGGTTTGGAGGTGCGAGAGACAGACACAACTTCTATTGGAAAAGAATGACAGGACTTACTAATGGCTGGGGACGGCAGCGAGAGAAGCCCAGAGTAGCGTGTAGGACTACAACTCTGTTGCCTGGTCTCCACCCTGGAGCATCAGTGAGTGGAAGCTAAAATTTTAACTATATTGCTAGATAAGAGAGCTGCACCTTCCAGGGTGGGATGAATGCCGTCCGTCCTAACAAGACCAGGCTTGCCCCAGAAAGGCTTCCAGTTATCTACGAAGCCCACAGAGTTATTGGGACACCACCCTGAGACTCAACAGGACAGATCAAAGATCTTCTTCCGGGAGCTCGTGAAGATTTCATTATGGAGACTGAACTTTGCCTCCGCTACTGATTGCTACTGTTTTTCCCTGTTGGCGTACTTCCCACTGCTGTTTACAAGCTCGGAGGATGTCAGGCTGAGGACACTCAGTCACTTACTCACACACGTGTACTCATGAACACAAACTGCACAATGCTTCGGCTGCTGATATTCCTCAGCTCCTCCTCAGCTCTTCTTCAGCCTCCTGCTTCCTCCTGCTTGTTTTAGCCAATCAGAGGCGGCTTGCCTCAGTCCGAACCTCAGTGTGCTCAACAGGAAATACCAGTCTCTGTTGTAAGGCGGCCCAGACAACAGCCAACAGTCAGAGCAAAAGGACAGATTCAAGCAGCGAACCTGTAGTGAGAAGAAACGCTTTCTGTCACCTACTGGAAATGCCAGGAGAACAAAAGAGGAAAGTGTGTGACGTCGTCAAGTGAACTTCTGACCTCCAGAGGGCAGTAAAACTCAAGGTGGCACCATTGCTGGTAAATGCAGTTGATAAGAGGAAAAATTTCCCCTCAACAAAAGAGACACAAGGAGACATGGACAGAAGCCGTTTGCGACAATTGCCGGTATCCATGCAAAGCTGATGAGCTATCAGTGCCTTTTTGTGACATCACAAAGGGCTGCGATGCAAAACTGAGGATTTTAACGCAGGTTAAAGAAGTGAGGGATGATGGGACTTTGATGGACAGGGTCATTGCCAAACAATAAAAAGGTGCAACGTGAGCATTGCAAAATGGGATCTATAATAACAGGGACATCCATCCATCCATTTTCTATACCCACTTCCTCCTGCACTCAGGGGTCTGTTGAAGCCTCTTCCAGCTGATATGGGGCGAAGGCAGGGTGACACCAGTTCATCACAGGGCCACATAGAAAGACAAACACCCATTCAGTCACACTCACAAACACACACCCACGGTCAGATTAGAATTCCCAATTCACCTCAGGAAGCCGGAGAGCCCAGAACGAACCCGTGCAGACGCAGGGAGAACATGCAAACTCCGCACATTAAAAAAAAAAAAAAAAAAAACCCATACAACTCACATTTCCAAATTTAAGCTCATTTGATAGAGAGCAAACCTTTTCTCTCTATTTGTTTCCTTGTAGATGTTGATATTGGAACGAATATGTATGTGTGTGTGTGTGTGTGTGTGTGTGTGTGTGTGTGTGTGTGTGTGTGTGTGTGTGTGTGGCTTGTCTTTCAAGACGAGTTCTCTATCAGCTCCTTGGCGTCTACATAAAAGCTACCACTAGATGTCACCAGAGTAAGGAGGCCCACATTCAATCAGTGGGTTGATTGTGTACTGAGAAGCATAAAATACACAAAACATGCTTTTATTTTAATACAAACAGGACGAAGAGCCCATAATTAAACATGTCTTTAAAAAATAGATGCAATTCCTAAAGTTATTCACTTCAAATTGGTGCATGAGGAACTGCTTTGTTGTTTTTAAGAGCCCAAATAAGTTTTGTTCAGATTTTAGAAAAATACATATTTCAACTATTTGTCCAGCAGCCCCATAGCCTAAAAATGGAGAAGTTTGAGTCACCTGACTGTCAGCAGTCGAAGTAAACGGCTTTCACTTCTTCCATGTGTGGATGTGAATGTGAAACTTGACTAATATTAGCTTATGACTTCTGCTTTGCAGGTAAAAAAAAAGAAAAAGAAAAAGAAAAATCTTATCGCGGCAGCATGGGGTTGTACTCTCTGAGCAAACGGGGGGCTTAGTTAGTAGCCGCCCTGGCTAATATAAGGTGAAGTCACAGTTCCCCTGCACAGACCACAGGAGGGACGACGCTCAACCAACCCTGGAAAAATTACACACAATGGCTTTGACCAGGATCGCTTTGCTTCTCTTTATTTGTGCTAAAACTAGCGGTGAGACTGTTCTTTATATAAATGAATAATGGAAAACTATTGCCAAACTGTTCCAATAACTGTTTCTTTTTTCTCCTCTTCCAGCTCTGACTTCTGAGACCCTCACCGATGACTTTCACAGCGTCATAGATGTGCAAGCAGTGAGTTCAACATCACCTCAAGCCATTACTGCAATACGCTCTTTAAGGCTTTTTTTTCAAAATCAATGGAAATAAAAACATGAATACATAGTTTATCTACATGGTTTATGTTGTTTGACGTGTTGATTTTCACTTCCCATTTCACAGAAGTATTTGTGAAATTGCAACACTTTATCGTTATCGTTTTTACATTAAATATGATAGTGTGAAACGAGTTGCTATTATTTAAAAAAGAACGTACTGTCAAATGAAAGGGCCAATGTTTTACATTTACAGGTCAACAAAATAACCGAAGACGTTTGCGTCTTTCTCGTCAGGCAGTAAATATTAATCACTGCTGCCGTCTCGTATGGTAATAATAAGAAACAAACTCACGTAAAGAGCAGTTTGACTGTTGGAGAACGTGGATCTGCTCAGGGTTCGGTGCCTTTCAGCGTTCACTGCATAGCTGGTCGGAGAAAGTTTTGAGATCAAGCAGGGACATGAGGAAGCAGACATGATTAATATTTATATTGTTTTGCAACATTGTTCAATCTTACACACTAGACCTTCAGTGAAGATATAGGTGCAGAGGCTAAGAAGATAAGTAAAAATACTACTGCTGCTTATAATACTTTCACTGTATGATACATTTCACCGTCATCATGATAAAATGTCAACTGTAGCGATAAATTGTCAAAATAAACAGTTTTAACTCCTAATTTGACGTCTTTGTTTCCTCAGCGTGGTGACGTCTGCAAGGACTGCACGCAGATCTTCGAGCTGGTCGTTGACTTGATCTCTGAACAAAGCTTCCAGGTGGCTTCCATACGCACACACACAAACACTTGCACATAGGGAAGCTTCAGCTATCATGTTTGATACGAAAGCACTTCCCCGTTCTTTGAGGACAATTAAAAGAGGAAATAAAACAAGGCGCCTGGCTGCACTTCACACTTCTTACTTCCTATTTAGTCTAATTTCGATAAACAACAACAGATATCTCCACTTCCACGGTGCTTTTGGACCTCGTTCTTCCTCAAAAGACGAGCCAAGTCGTCAAAACTTCCCTATTACAGCTCCTCTAATCTCGACTATTGTTTCAGAAAAAGATCACGGATGGTCTGGACAAACTGTGCAGCCACCTGCCGCCATCTTTGATCAAGGCCTGCAAAGACGATGTGAACAGGATGCTGCCAGTGGCCATCACATTCGTTGCCACCTTCATGGTGAGTTTTATTTTTTTTCATACACTCTGTCTGCATCATCACGAGGGCTGAAGCCACCACTGATGACCGACGGCTCCCCTCACTTCCTTACAGAAACCTGCTGACGTCTGCAAGATGATTGGCCTCTGCAGCTCCGATGAGGGGCAGCAGGAGAAGCTGCTCCAGTACCTGGTCCAGGAGGCCGTCCAGTCTGCCGCCACGGCCGAGAGCGTCAGTTTGACCGGACGAACTTCAAACGGCTCTTTTGTTTGGTTTAACGTTTCTGACTTAATGTCCTCCACCGTCAACAGGGTCAGCCCTCCTCCCACTGCTCCTTCTGCATCTTCCTGGTCAAGACTCTGGATAAGCTCCTCCCCAAAGACAGGACTGAGGTCTGTGGCTGCTATGAGCCAAAATCCCAACAGTCAACAAGATTCCCAGTTTTATCCCTTCATCTTTCTTCTTCTCTCTCTGCAGGAGGCCGTGATCCACCTGCTGGAGGAGATCTGCAGGATTATGCCCTCCTCCCACAGGAAACAGTGCGAGTCAGTGATCAGTACGTTCAGCAAGACGATACTGGACGCCATCCTGAGCTACGCCTCGCCGCAGGCCGTCTGCTCCCTCTTACATCAGTGCAGAGGGCAGGGGGCTCCTCTTGAAGGTCAGTCGGCAGTAACCTAGTGCAAAAATGAAAATCATCTTGTTGTCACAATTAATCAACATTTTAACATTTTTTGCTGCATTTTTTTTTTACACATAATTTTATTTCGTTAGATGGTTTTGTCAGAAATCACTGGTCAAAAATCAACATAACTTGATGCATGACTGATGAAAGCAGCCTGATTGATGCATTTACAATGACCAGCAGTTTTACACTTTAGGGCCTAGAACTGGCGCAGCTCACTTGATGAAGGAACAATTTGAGTCAAACCTTTGCATCGTGACTGTCCGCAAGTCTCTTTACTGTCCCCTCGTGGAGGGTTGATGACACTGCAATCCAGATAAATAACGACCTAGATGCAGCTAAATATGAGCGTCACCATAGAATGTCTAATATGCCAGGAAGTGACGCTGCTTCTTCTCTTACTCTTTGCATTTTGATTGCAAAACCAAATTCCAACACAGAAAAAAACTGCAACTATACATCAGTGGCCCCTTTTTTCTTTCTTCCCCAGACCCCTGCACCCTGCCGTCGTACAGGTGCAGCGACGTGAAGACGGCCCTCAGATGTGGAGTGAGTGGAGTCTGCCCACCTTCTCAACCACCTTAGTGGGAACTCGAACGCCCATCAACCCTGAGTCTAAAATAAAACAAACTTTTCTTTGCTTTGCAGACGCTGTTCTACTGTCAGAAGTTTGAGTGGAACGACAGTCTGTAAAGTGTGAAGGTAGGAAGAAGCCGTTCTAGACAGTTTAGGTCAGTTATTAAACAAACTCCATCAAATATCTCAAAATTCTCTTTCCAGGACGGAGCTGAAATTCCGAGCCAGTCTTTTGGGGGTCACTCACATTTTTTTTTTTACCCCCTAAAGCAAATATTTGTCTTTCTGCATTCTCCATGATGACAACAGCTCCAGGTGCTGATTGCAAATCCAACTGCTTTTTATCATTCTTTTTGTATCGTGTGTAGTGCCGCTGCCTGCATCCACTTGGTGGGTGCAGAAACTGCAGACAATGAGAATTGTTTGATTTTCTGGAAAGAAAAGAATGTTGGTAAAGATATGAAGGATGTAAGGAGTGGAGAGCGATAAGAAAAGAATGTTTCACAATGAGTCTGTACACTGAGGCTTTTTTCGTATGTTTTCCCATCTCCAATTTCATATACAGGGCCAAATCTCTTTTACAAGTATATGAATAAAACATTGATTTATTTGCAGAGGCCTCACTTGTTTCAATATTCATCCCACAGCTTTGACTTTCAAATCAATCATTTAATTCACCGTTTTTACGTGACTAAAGGGAGTGAGAGGACCAACCTAACCTAATCTAGCTCAACCCTTCTACCTTAAGATGACCTGCATGACAGAGAACCTTCACAGACTTTATCTGAGGCAACATGATGCTTTTGATGATTACAACACAGTTTCCGTTGGAGAAACGACCACAAAACCATTTTATGATATCTTAACCTTATACCAGGGGTCAGCAACCTTCACGATCAAAAGAGCCACCTTGCCCCATCTGCCATCAAATAAAATTTAGCTGGAGAGGCGCAGAAGAGCCGCAGGTTGCCGACCCCCGCCTCATACCGACACAATGGTCACAGGATAAAAGACCAGTTTAACTGGGGGAAGCATACCATGAATTCAAGGCTGTATTGAATCCACAGGAAAAGAGACAAGAGTCACCGTGAACAGGGAGGAACGCAGTTTATTGTTGAAGTGACGACCGAGACTGGACAACAGCAACAAGTCGGCCTTGGCAGCGAGTCGCTGGAGACGGCGGCTTTGGTAGAACCCCTAGGGGGACGGGGGTGAAAGTGGGAGGAGCCGATCGCGTGAAAAGGCACTTTTACACAGACTGACTTCTACTCAGACAGAAGAACAACGCTTTAAATATATAGTTAAAAAAAGAAATACAAAACACACCACAGGAGCAAATGTAAACAGGCTGGTTTCTCTGTACAACACCAACCAATCATGTGTCTCAGCTGTAGGTGCACATACAAAAAAAATAAAATAAAATATATGCGCAAATGCACAAAAAAAAGGGGGGGGAAATAAAGGGTAGAGTGAGGGGGGCTGGCAGAGGGGCAACAGGAAGCAGACTGGTCACGTTTGGATTCAGACGGCGAGCCACAACATTGCAGACGGCGGGAGACGCAGAAGAGCCACGCGGGACAAACGAAAAGGCCCCGAAACGCTGCAAAAATTCTTTGAGCGCCCAAATATCTCAGCTTCGAAAAAACAAAACAAAACAAAACAAAAATAATCAGAAAGGTCCATCCTCCCCTTCAAACACAAGCTCCACTTTTCAGAGAGTGCTGAAACGTGCAGCCCTTGATGAGGTCATGAGGGCGCCAGTGACGTCACACCCAGCGAGGAGTTGGCTCCGCCCACTGAGATGACCACATCTTCATATCTCTCTCACATCAGCTTTTAGCAGGATGCAAAAAAAGTAGTTTTTTTTTTTAGGGTGGCTATAAACAGCGGGCTAAATGTGATGTTTTCTGGGGAAAACCAATCTCTCTCTGAGGATTAAATTGGGTCAAGTGGATGCCGGGATGGAAAAGATCTGAAACGGCTAGATGCAGACGAGAGCTGCAGGTGGAGAACGTCTGAGGAACCAGGAGCATTTTTTTGGTGTTTGGGTATCCGAACTGCAGCGAGTCATTTCAACATAGACGAGTCACGTCGTCTTTTTAGCAGGAAACACGACGGCAGCTACATTCACACGTTCACCAAGACAACCGACCGTTTGCACACTTCCTCAAAAATAAAAAAAATTAAATGACTCAACGGTGAGCAGTGCAGACCAAAAAAAAAAAAACAAAAAAACAAATACCGACAAAAAAAGAACAATTTGCATTGCACAAGTGGTTCAGCGCTGTTTAGGGGAAAAAAAAAATTCAAGTACACATTTGTCTTCGACTGACACACTGGGCTTCTCTGTAGCCACGCCCAGCGCCGGTCGATAACCCACCTCTGCCTCGTCTCGTCGTCTTGGTCAGTTGAACGACGACACGGTCACGTTTTTGGTTACATTCACAAATAATAATAATAATGATGATGATACTTTAAAAAAAAAAAAAAAGACTCAGAATAAACGGGTTTAAATAAGCGCCACCCGACAAAACCGCACCCTCATTAGCAGCTTCTGACTTCTCTGTAACACGTCAGAAAAGAGGAGGGGCTGGTCTTGGTGGGGGACAGGTGGGGGTGTGTGTGGACTGAACCGGCAGATCAACATTTGTGCCTTTGACGAACCAACAAGTCAGTAGATGGTTTTCCTCTCCTCCTCTCCTCCTCTCCTCTCCTCTCCTCTCCTCTCCTCTCCTCTCTCCTCTCCTCTCCTCTCCTCTCTCCTCTCTTTGCGCAGATAAAACAGGAAGTTTGGCCGGGCGACAGAGTCTGATAACTGTCGCCACTCCGCTTCCGGGCTCCCAGTTATGCAACACTAGAGAAATCTTTTTCTCCAGATATGCCACCGTTGGTTAAAAAAAAACAACAACAACAACAACAACAAGCAAAAGAAGCCATAAAGGAGCTCTGTCGCTTATTAGATTGGTGGATGAGAAATGAAAGCAGGAGACGGGGGCGGGGGACTTTTCATCTATGGGGCAGCGGCTGTGTTTGTGTGAGGAAGAAAGAACAGTAGAAGAAGAAGAAGAAGAAGAAGAAGAAGAAAGAGGGCGGGGAAAAAAGAACACATTGACAGGAGAACAGCTAAAGCCTGCTGGGAGCGGGAGAGGGGGAGGGGGGAGAGGGAGGGGCCTCAGAACTTGAGAACTTTGGGAACCTCCCAGGAGAAGATGTCGCGGCCAAAGTGGCCGTAGACGGCGGTCTGCCGGTAGATCGGCTTCTTCAGGTCCAGATCCCTGCAAGCGGACGACAGTTAGTTTGATTTCTTCTTTTGCACCTAAAGTGCAAATTAGCTAAATCAACTAACAATTAATGAATTCATAGATAATTTGTTTCCATAGTCCCATGCGATGCAAACAACAACAACAAAAAAAGACAGTATCAAGGCCCAACAAGCCCAGCTGGCTGCTGCTGGAGTCCAGGACTGAATGAAAAACAAAGATTTGACAATGTCAGGTTACCTCACGATGACTCCTGGACGGAGGTCAAAGTTCTTTGACACGATGTCCAGCAGCTCCTGTTCGCTCTTCTGGGACGTCCCGTAGTGGAAGATGGACACAGAGAGCGGATGAGCCACCCCGATGGCGTAAGACACCTGCGACAGGTAGAACAGGGGAGGGGATCATCCGATGGTGGAACTTACAGCAGACACGCAGGATCTGCTTCCACCTCGGCAGCTGTAGCTCCTGCGGCACCCACCTGGACCAGCACGCGCCTGCAGAGACCCGCCTTCACCAGCGACTTGGCCACCCAGCGGGCGGCGTAGGCGGCCGAGCGGTCCACCTTGGTGTAGTCCTTCCCGGAGAAGGCTCCGCCCCCGTGGGCGCCCCAGCCGCCGTAGGTGTCCACGATGATTTTACGGCCCGTCAGACCGGCGTCGCCCTGCGGACATGACATCAGGCTGAGGCAAAACCAACAAAAAGAAAAAAAAGACTCCCAACTGCCCCCTGGTGGTGAGAGGTTTCCTGCAGCTTTCTGCATAGAGACCTACACAGCTACAATATTAGATATTCAGAATTATTCTTTAAAAAAAAAAAAATTATATTATATTTGAAAAGGAGCCTCTCGACTCACCTGAGGCCCCCCGATCACAAAGCGGCCGCTGGGCTGCAGGTGGTAGACGGTCTCGTCGTCCAGGTAGACGCTGGGAACCACGGCTTTCACCACCTGCTCCTTCAGGCAGCGGCACATGGCCTCCAGGCAGATGTTCTCGTCGTGCTGCACCGACACCACGATGGTGTGGACGCGCAGCGGCACCATGGCGCCGCGGTCCTGCCGGTACTGCACGGTCACCTGGGCACCAGAGAGGGCGTAGTGGGTCCACATGCAGACAAATGATCGAATTGAAGAAAAAAAAAAAACAAAACATAATTGTTAGGTGCAGCCAATGTATGTACAGTTGTAATAATTATATAAAGTATAATATGTATATGAAAAGTTGACATGACCTGAAGCATCAAATTTAATCAGCCGTTTCGTGCTAAATACACTTTGCAGATCTTTTCGGGGGATGATTGATGATCTTCCCCTCATCTCACCTGCGTCTTGGAGTCGGGTCGGAGCCACGGCAGCGTCCCGTTTCGCCGCAGCTCGGCCATCTTCTCATTGAGCTTGTGGGCCAGGACCACAGTGAGGGGCATGCACTCGTCCGTCTCGTCGGTGGCGTATCCGAACATCAGACCCTGCGGGAACCGGCAGCTTAACTCGTTAAGAGAGAGAGAGAAAAAAACTCCAGATAAGACGAAACTCTGTGCGACAGCAGCCAAACCTGATCTCCGGCGCCAACGTCCTCCTCCTTGCGATCCAGGTGGACGCCTTGGGCGATGTCGGGGGACTGCTGCTCCAGAGCCACCAGCACGTTGCAGGTCTTGTAATCGAATCCTGTCCATCAAGACGAGTCAGTTGTAGGCAGACAGGGACTGCAAATGGCCACTTTCATAATTGGACTTGAGCCCGAGGCAACAAGTGTACAGCAGATGTGATGAGTGAGTGACGCCTGGAAGTCACGTATGACGTTTAGCAGTAGCTTCTTTTCTTTTTTTACTAAGTGTTTGTGGTACTTTCACTTTCTATGATAGAAGAAAACTGCATTAGAGGAGCAGCTGATCTGTTTTCAATTTTTTCCGTGCTTTTCCAACTTTTTTTTAAAGGTAGCTTTCATGGCTTAATAAAAATATAACAAGTTAATTGTGCCCTCCAGCAGACAAGTTGTGGAAACCATCTGGCAGCCAACAGGACGGCACTTCTCCACGGGGAAATTTTCATTTTGTTCTGGGCGTCATTCGCTCGGTGTGTTGAAAACAAACAGAATGGAAACCTCAGCGGTGGCGACGCTGCAACACTGTGCACAGATGATCTTGGCTGGATACTTGCCATTTGTTACAGAAGACATTTGTTAATTAAACATCAGTAAATAAGTCCTTGTGTGCTCAGGCTTGATCCAGACACATTCTTTCATTAATAAATTAATAATTTATAAGAGTTAAGAAAATAAAAGCGTTGCCCCACGCTTCAGGTTCAACCTGCGGCCAAAGACCACCGCATGTGAAATGGGCAGAGCTCAGGGCACTTCCTGTACCACACGCTCATGATCGGATGACGTACTTATTCATGCAATGGAAATAATAATAATAAAAAAACAAAAAAAAAAACAGAATTCCTCACTTGCTGAGTTCCCCAACTAAAAACCCAGGGAGAGAAAACAGGCCGTTTCCGCCTCCCTGACACAGAGTTACCTTTGGAGGAGTCGTCGTAGCCGATCTGTTTGATGGCCTCCCTGACGACCTTCTGGTAGTCCACCACAGCCGTGGACGTGATCTCACCCACCAGCAGGATCATCCCCGTCTTAGCCACGGTCTCTGAGGAGGAGAATAAAAGACCATCAACAGCATGGAGGCGGCCTGAGAGGTTCCGAATATACAAAGAGTTTTACAAGGCAGACGCTAATGATTGTGCTTGTTGCCGTTCGTTTCTTTATTTTGCACAACCTGCAGCTTTGGTCGAGCCCGACTCCCTTCAGCGCTTATTTACCTTCCTTTCACTAACAGAACAGTTTCATTTGACGCATTCATACGTGGGCTGCAAAACACACAGGAACTTAGGTAATCAAAGCATTTGTTCATCTAAAAATAATATTTACATCATATTTGGACATTGTTTAAAAGTGACTCATGGCAAGACGGAACTTTGCAGGACAGACCAACCAGACAAGACGGTGCAAAGCAACACAACACAACAACACATAGTCAGCTGTGAACATATTGCTAATCATGATGTAGAGCAAACATTTGCCAACCGTCCAACCTTTCATTGGCCAGTCAAGCATAATCAGCGTTGCCTTTGTTATTGGGGCAATATTAGAGTTTGGCAGTCATAAAAAAATAATTATTAAAACCTTTAATACTTTAAAGGCTCTCCTCTTCCGATGTCATAAAGTTTGGGTGAATTTAACGAGACAAAAAAATAAATCCTGGCACATGTGGATTGCATGTGGCAAATATTGTGAGAGTGAATAAAATGTTTCCTGCTAACCAATTTGTGTGTTTGAGGGTTTTACATCATGATGGGTCCCAGTGATTTATGGCGTCAGTGCAGCAAGAAATGATTTGATTTCAGTTCAATTTTATCAGCACATCCTGCACTCTGCTTCGTCTGTTTGGAGACAATGAAGCAAAGTACTGAGTGACTGGTCAAAGGGACATTCAGGGGTTTATCCCTCTTTATTGCAAGGACTTGATGCGAATGTGAAAGTTTTGCACTTTATTCATTCATCGTTGTTCAAGATGATAGAAAAACATTTTATTTTTAAAGTGATTTTTGGTGAAAGACAGTTAAGGTCGTTGAGGTTGTTAAGGTTTTGAAGAACCTGTTCATTTTCCAGTGAAGTTTGGTGAAAGTGAGGTTCTCACTCCATTCATCCCTAGGGATTCATCTTTGTTTAGTCAAGAAGATTGTAAATGTTGTCATTTTACTAAACCCAAGGAGGATTTACAGTATCTTTCAGTTGCACTTCATCCTCAATAGGGAAATGTGTTTGCTATATTTCTTTAAAAATAAAGATAAAATATTTGAAATAAATTATTCCATTGTCTGTTGTAGACACCTGTTGTTTACAAAAAAAAAAAAAAAATAAAGACATTGAAAATCAAGCTTTCAGTGGGGGTGTGGGGGATAAATAAATAAATAAAAAATATCAGGTTTTCATTTTTGTCCAAAATTGCCAGCACTATATTAAAAACAAACAAACACAAAAAAAAAAAGGCCATGGAGAACAGTATGGAACAACTCACCGCACGCCACTTTGGCATCAGGATCCTGCCGAAGATGTTCATCCAGCACAGCGTCGCTGATTTGGTCACAAATCTTGTCTGTAGGGCAACAGAAAATTTCAATGAACACACAAAAAACACAATGCAGCTGTTGGAATGGAAACTTTTGCTTTAACATTTCTTTTACTGTCACAGACATCTTCTGATCCTCTGCTATTTATCTGTGGAGACATACTGATGACACGAATGTCAATGAAAGTCGCCTGAATCTATGTGCAATTATCTACAGGCCCTAACAAAATGTGGTTGACAAACACTGCAGAACGAGTGTGACAACATTCCAGACTGTTTGAAACGCAAGAAGGATTTCGCTGCTTTTGCAACCTCCATCCGGCGCAACAGCAAAGGGCAGTTTTCAGTCATTTTGTTAGTCAAAATATGTCATAAAACACAATAGCAGTAGGCTACCATTTAGCATGTGCCAAGTTGCACCTACAGCTGAGAGGCAGACCCTGCAGCGACTATATTTAGGGCCGCTGGTAAGCCTATTATCTGTTGCAATAGAGCTGCACCCTCTACACACACACACACACACACACCTGCCAGGACCAGTTGGTGACGCCTGATAAAACCATGTAATGACACGTAATAAACCTTTGTTGAAGAGACTGAATTGTGAATTATCTGTGCGTTTTTGGATTTACGGTTTATTTTATGATAGAAATTATTGAAAAAGACAGCACTACAGAAATACCCGACTATAGATTTAACTCATGTTAAGGATTGTGAGGATTAGGGATGTTAACAATTAGTTGGTTAAGAATTTAATTGTTTCAATTAAATGAGTTGCAATTAATTGAACATTTTTTACACGGGTAGTTAATATCATTATAACAGTGTAGTGGCAAGAAAGAGCAATTCACTGTAGATACTGTGATGGTCATAATACACCTAGAACTAGTTCCTTTTAAACAACTTTAAAAAAAAAAAAAAAAAAAAGTTGAAATGTGACCCATTACAAGTCAACTTAAAGTCAGAGGATAAATGTTTAGGGTGTTTTTACTGTTCTCTAAGGTAAAAATGGTTCACATTGGACCGTCAACATTATTTAAGGGTTAAATAATTACTTACACATTTTTCGTTGTGAAATTTAGGTTCTCAGGAAAAATCGTCACTCATCAATTAATAGTTAATCGATCGATAAGGTCAATCAATTAACGACTTAATCTATAATTTGCATCCCTAGTGGGGATACATGGGGATTATTAAATGTAATAATTATGAGCCCAGATAACAATAACAATCATTTAGGAAAGCGGGGGGTGGGGGGCACATGTGGGCCCAAACTTTCCTCCAGGACTGAACCAAGGCAGCTGATCCCGCAGCTGCTGAGCACATGTCACATGTCCATCTGATTGGCTCCCTAATCATTCAACGTTGCTTGATGGTGGCAACATGGCAAATTCCGCAGCACGAGGAAGGAAAAAAAAAAAAAGAAGCTTAAAAATGACTTTGTTACGGGGGGGCGTTGGCACGATTTCCTCGAGGCTGTTTCCATTTCGTCTTGTCAAGGCGACCACGTGAAAATCGGCGTTTGATTGACAGGCAGCAACAGCCATGGCAAACCCGCCGTTAGCCTGGTTAGCATCACTTTAAAAAGCCACCCGTTTGGTTTGCACTGCCGAGGGCGAGTTTAGTACGAGGCTGGGTCAGCTCGGGTATTATTCAAGACAGGACGGTTCGTTAACAGTGCGCGGGGTCTCGGCTGGAAGTGGGGGTGGCTGACGGAGCACAACACGCCGCCGAGGCTATCGCCAAGCCGCGGCCGGAGCCACATGACCTTGTTTGGGTATGCTTTCCAACCTCACCACCGCGGAAACTGGAGACAACGACACGTCCGAACTTACCGGGGTGTCCTTCTCCCACCGACTCGGACGTGAAGAGGAAGCAGTCCTCCTCGGAGAGCGAGTTGTTGGGGAAACCGTTCAGCTGGCCGTTCATCCTTCCTGGATCCGGTTCGCAGTCGAGCTAGCGTCAGTTAGCCCGGGGTCGGGTGAGGTTGAGGCGGCACGCAGACGATGTCGTAGCTCGGTGGTGGTGGAAGCGGGAGGTTCGGGGATCTCGGCGCCCGCTAATCTCTGAGCAACCACGGCGAGGCAGGGGAGAAGAGACGACCAGCCGGCTCCGGGTTTCGTCTCGGCGGGTGACGCTGAGCGAGCTTCGGGAAACAGTATTTATGAGCCTGGATAACTTCTTGAGATCCTTCCAGGCATTTCTGCTCAGCCAATGTTGTTGTTGAGCACAGACCATGTGGTGCTGAGGGGGCGTGGTCTATACCAAAGAGGGCGGAAATTTTGCCAGATGGGAAGCAAATATCAAACGTATTTATCTAAAACTAGCATTTACGCAAATAATTTGACTAAAATTATTTGTAGTTGAAG
This sequence comes from Thamnaconus septentrionalis, assembly GCA_009823395.1. NCBI lineage: Eukaryota > Metazoa > Chordata > Actinopteri > Tetraodontiformes > Monacanthidae > Thamnaconus > Thamnaconus septentrionalis. Next base: position 5,484,052 of record CM020518.1, read on the forward strand.
CCCAAAAAAGATACCCCAAATTCCTTGTAACTAAAGTACTAATAAGAAACCGTACGTTGCTAACATTTTTTTTTTGTCAATTATGTCATATTTATAGACCATTCTTCAGTTTAACTTTATTTATAAACGTTTTGACATTTTGCTTACTTCCCTCCCAGATTATATAGTAATATTGTAGTTATTTTGGCATGGTCTTGTGTACTTCTTTCTGTGGTAGTGCATCTGCATATTGCTGAACACTACAAAATGTAAGCCCTGCAAACAAATTGTAAAAATGTAAAATAAGGTTTTATTTTAAACTTGTCTGCTATAATAACATCCTGGGACTCATGCAAGTCAGTGCCCTTGACTAAAAGACGGAAATGTGGTAGGAGTATGCTTAGAGGTCAGTCAATTTTTGTTTAGTTTCTGCCTGGGGGTTAATTTCTCACTGCTTGTTCATCCTGTTTTCCTCCGTTTGCACTGGTGACTGTAATCTGAAATGTAATTATCTTGATTACACACTCAAGGCAAAGTATAAAGTGTACAGCACTGTAATCCACTCCTACGGATTTTGTCACTTTAAGCTAATTGGATGTATCTCCCCTTCCATTCCCCGCCAGTTTGTTACTATTGTTCGCTTGGTTAAGGTGTTAACCAAGCAAACTGAGGCTAATTATGTATTTTTTTTACCAATAGGATGTGATCCTGTTTACTATCAGCTGACCCTTTGAAAAGCTCAGGGTTGTTGTTGTGTTAAACAATATGTTCTCACAGGGTTTGCACCTGTTTTATTTGCACTCTCACATCAATACATGACACCTTGTTTCATTTTTTTTTTTGCTTAAAACAAATAAAACACAAGTCTAAACATATGGTCTCCATAGGAGGGCAACTATTCACAAAGCTGCTCGGGAAAAAAAGGCATGGGCCTAGGATTACTGCAGTCACACGGGCAACATCTACACTTTGGATTGATCGATGTTGGACATGACAACTACGGATTTTCCAAAAAGCCGTCATCTGTTCCGGATTCACACATCTCACTGAGGCCAAAACACACAAGCCGACAAACCACACACTCACACACGCTGTTGTGAACCATGATTCCGTCAGTACAACCGGTCCAGGGTTCCATTTCCCGATACGCGTTTGTGTACATCTGTTCCATATTGCTGTCAATAAACACTGCTCATGTCCATCACAGTTTGACTCCAACCTTGGGTTTATGTCTTTGTTTTGTTTTTTTTACATTCAGGATGTTTGTTCACACATGATACAGCTCACGAGTCTGTAAAAGCACTTGTCACAGGGAGTCTGGGCACCTACCTACAAGTGTTTGGAGATGATGAACCCTGACGCTTCAGGGTTGGGCATCGACAACGTGGAATGTTTGCAAACGACATGAGGAGTCAGTGAGTTGCGCCGCTTCTACCGCCACAGAGACTCTGAGCACAGAGAGGTCACCGCTGTCGTCAGCCCAGCGCAGCACAGCGCAGCAGGGCCCGGTGCCTTAAAGGCCCAGTGTTACTCTGATGGCACGAAAGCACACTGCCAGCACCTGCATATGTTGTTTTTGTTTGGATGATGCCTGCAGCATCTGATGTTTGTCTTTGTCCTCTGACGTCCCGCTTGATGTCGCATCTCTCTAATCACTGTTTTCCTGCCCTTCAGATCCACCTTCACGGCTGATGTAGATATGTGCTGTCGCGATGTAGCCGCCGCCCTATTTGCGAACCTGCTCGCTTTAGGAAGAGCCTAATCTGAGTACATGAACAGTTGTTTATTGTATTCACTTAACTATTTGTTTCTTCTTTAACTAAAAAATATACATCTGTCTTTGTCCTCTAGCATTTGGTGCCAATAGATCCTTTCAAATGCTACACACTGGGCCTTTAAATATAGACCTGCTAATATTCCTACGTGGTGTCGCTCTCCCCCGTCTTTCCGATCTGCCGGAGGCCGGTGGGGCTGATCTGAGCAGGTCTGTGTTCGCCCAGGATGGCGGCGATCAGGGCCTCGGGCACCGTCACGCCGCCGCCGGGTGACACGGGGCTGCGCGGGCTGAGCGGGCTGATGCCGGGCGACGGGGTGACGTCGGGGGAAACCAGTCTCTCCTTCTTGGCGGAGGAGCAGGGCGAGCGGCTGCGGCTCTGGTCGTCCCTGGAGCGAGGGCACAGGCTGAGGCCCTGCAGGGATGGGAGGGGGTTGGAGGAGAGGGCGGGGAGGGCGGGGCTCCGGCTGCGGCGGTGGCGGTGGTGGTGGTGGTGGTGGTGCTGCTGCTGCTGCTTGCCGGTTTTGGGGCTCGGGCTGCGCGAGTCGGGAGCCAGCAGCACCAGCGTGCTGTCGTCCTCCGAGCTGACCTCCGAGCTGTCGGAGCGACACGCGGTCGGGCTGTGGGCCGGAATATTGATCTGATGAGAGCAAAAGTTTGAAAAAAAAAACCCACTGATGAACATCTGCCTGTCCTCCAGGTCAAGGTAATACTGGAGCACACATGAAAGCCCTCCAGAGTCCAATATTTAGTATTGGTGTATGAATGTGAATGGGTGAATGAGAGGCCGTTTCAGGTACCGTGAAGGTGCTGGAAAAAGCGCTATATAAGTGCAGTCCATTTACCATTTGTTATTATGGTAGATATTTGCAGGTACGGCTCTTCAAAACCAATATCAAGGGTTACAGTAAGACTTGTGATTTTACGTTTAGGTTGCTTAAATCAACGTCTTTGTGTCCCAGGTGCTGTGCACTTGGTGCCTGCATCTCTACTGCATTCCGAATCGTGGAATGCCGTCAGACACGTTCTCAAAGGAATGGCTGAGCACGAGATGTGATAAAAAAAACTCTTGCACCTGCACGTGCAGATTTAAGTGAAGGTCTGACACCTGTTACGTATCCGTCTCAGGCTTCACACACCTGGATGGTTGTCGAAAGGCCGACAATGCTGTTCATGTTGTTACTGTAGTAGCCCAGCATGTATTCACAGTCGTCCCTCGGCAAATCCTCCTCTGTAAAAGACACCTGTTGAGGGGAGAGAGACGGGGAAGGAAGCTGAGCTGAAATTCAGCCTCGCTGCAGAAAAATCAAAAAGATTTTTTTCAGCATGTGCCGCACCTGTGTTGCGTGCTCTCCCTTGGCCCACACGTACGCCTGGTAATCTTTGTGGTGTCTGAAGCCCACCTGTGCGCAGCAGACACTGAATGTATCAAACTGCGAGGCGACATTAAGGGAGGAGGTGCGTGAAATACAGTATACCTTGTATATGGCGACCCAGTCCCAGGAGCTGCGCTGGTAGTTTGACAAAACAGTGAATTTCACTGTAGCGTCCGAGACCTTGCACCACTCTCTCTGCACCTGCAGCTCCACCAGGGGCGTGTCCACCCGGAATGGAAACTGATGGTACAAAGAAACATAAATATTATTATTAATAGAATGATCTCTACAATATATGGCCATTTAATGCAGAGAAAAGGGAATACAACCTCATATGTTAGGCTGAAATGGGAAAGGGAACTAGGTGTGAATATTTCTGAAGATGATTGGTTGCAGATTTGGAAATCACAACAATCAACCACATCATCAAGAACCTGGAGATTATATTGCTGGAAGAACTTAATTTGGTACTTCGTCACCCGGAGAAAATGGAAAAAAATATGACATTTTGGGAAAATAATCACAGAATTATGGCAATACGACAGGACATATGTCAAAAGATGCCAAATATTTCCTGAAAATCTTGTTAGTAGCGTGTAAGAAAGCAATCACGAGGAATTGGTATAAACCAGATCCAGGCCGTCAAGGCTGCATGAAGTTTTGCTCTCACATGCAGGGAGAACACGGCCGACACGGGCTTGTGGTCGCTGGCGGTGTAGCCCATGTGACTCCTGTACGCGTGCTGCGTCACTTTGGTGGCCCCGCCCAGCCAAGAGGTCAGACCCCGCTGCAGCGCTGCATTGTGGGTAGGAACCGGGGAGCCGGTGCGACGCAGGCGCCACAGGATGCGGTCGGTCCAGGCCGGTTTCCTCTTCTTGGCACTGAGGGACGCAAAAGGCAATCAGGAACCGTAAGAATTTAAATAATAATAATCATTTTAAAAAATAAGTTGACGGGTGAGTGAGAGAGTTTGGGACGAGCACGACGACGAACCTGGTGTCGTATGTGTGCGTGCCGACGTCAAACTTGTACGTCGGGGAAATGAAGGGGCCCCTCAATGAAGCCTTCCAGGATGGACTCGGTGTTTTTAGCCATGTTGAGCTGGAGGGGGCACAGAAAGTCACCGCTGCTTAGTTTGCAGTCTGCAGCAGCACCCTCTGCTGGTCATGCATGGTAGGGTTAAGAGTAAAAAAAAGCGGTCTCACCTGATCTCGCTCCCACAGCAGAGGCAGCTTGTTGCTGTCGATGGCACATTTCACCACGTGTATGTCGTAGTCCTCGATGCGGAAATTCAAATCCCCGAACCAAAACACCACGCTTGAGAGAGCAGGGGGAAAAATTTAATCTTTTCTATGTGAATTTGAACTAGTCTGTTTGTAAGATCTTTGCATTGTTTATCAATTTGTCATAAAGTATTGTGGATATATAATGTATTGTTTCTATGTTTTTAAACATCTGCCTTCGGACAACGAATTAAAGTTAGCATTTACGCTAACTCCAGAATATTTACATGGATGCTTTTGCTGACATGTCAATTAATGTGCATTGACCTGATCAAATAAATAAATTAAAAAATAAATAAAAATCAAACAGTAGTGAACATTTTGATACACGTGGGCCTTTAAAATGCAACATCATGCCGCTCCGTCTTCATGTTCAGGCTGTAAAAGGAATCCAGCTGCCGTGTGCTGGTTGGCCAACACAGTATGAGCTTCTGGTTACTGTGCGTTCGGGTGAAAGCACATGTCATAATTTAGTGACCATCTATACTGTTGATTGTAGTCAGCTGACCGATGCATCAGTAGTATTTCAGCAATGCTAATGTGATATTGCTTGAGGGTTAGCGATATGAAACAACAAATATTGAGCTTCCTTTTTTGAAACTGCTGCTTTGATCACAAACAACTGGCACAGAGCATTTCAGGGATGAATGTGTGATATTACACCCTGACGGTCACGCCAGGTCACCCACTCGTGGTCCAGCACGCCGGTGGCCGTGCCCCCGTCGAACTGCTGCTGCTGCAGGATGCTCTCAAAGTCCTCCATCCGCTGCTCCAGGTTCCTCATGTGAGCCGGCAGGTGACAGTTGAGGAAGCAGACGGGGTGGCCGAACATGGTCATCCTGGCACTGACACCTCCTTTATTTCCCTTTGGAGAAAGAAAAAAAAAAATAACACTGCCTTTTAAAAAATTAAATCTGACACAGACGCAACAGGATGCATCTGTGTTCAGATGCATAATTCATTATGTTTGTTTTGTCATATTTCCGGCTCCCGAGAAGCAGAAGAGGAGAGCCAGACGTCCTGCTGCTGCTGCTGCTGCTGCTGCTCCGACCTCAAAGAGAAGGAGACTGCAGCAGCTGCAGCAGCAGCAGCCGGCGGTGACGCTGACACCTGCACGCACAGGAAGGTCACACACTGACATATACACCCGGGCACACGGCAGCCGGTGGGAGGTCGGTCACACACACGCACGCGCACGCACGCACGCACGCACACACGCACACACACACACACACACACACTGCCTTTCAACTCGACTTGCACAGATTCAACCCAGGGTTTTTTCTCTCTCTCTCTCTCTTTGTCTTTTTGCAACTCGATGAATGACGCAATGCACGTCACGTACCCAGTAGCCGCCGAGTCCGGTGCGCGTGCTCTGCGTCTGCACGCCTCGGAGGAAGGGCAGATGGCAGAATTTGGAGAAAACCAACAGCAGCACACCCTGCATGCGCTGGGACGCCACCTAAAGAGGCGAGGTGGCGGGAGTGAAGGGGTGGGGATGTGGAGGTTGGAAGGAGTTAAAAAAAAAAGAAATAAATATATAGAAATTAAATTTCAAGACTTTTCATTGTTGGAATCCACCGACCAGGACGTAGCCAAAGGGACTGAGCGTGTCCATGCACAGCTCGCTCCACTGGTCGGAGAAAAGAGCGTCTTTCAGCCGCTTGTTGATCATGGAGTTGACTTCCTGCAGCCTGTGAGGAGAAGCGAGCCTGACGTGAGCAGAGTAGCAGTGAGGAGGACGGACAGATGGACGGTTGGTCGGACGGATGGATGGCCGAGGACACAGACGACTGAGTGGGCACGCGGCGTCTGTCCCGCTGGCTGACTCGCCGAAAAATACTTGCTTACCCGATGACAAACATGTCAGTGCTGCTGTCTGAAACGTCGGGTCCGAACAGGGAGGCCACGTCATCGGGCGGCACGGCCGAGCCCACGTTCCACGTGACGATGTGCACCCTGTTGGCGAGGAGGGACGCAGAGGCGCATTAAAGGTTAAAGCGCTCTTTACCTACTGGCGCAGGGGATGAGAGAGAGGACATAATCTGCGTTTGTAATCCCCGCAGGAATAAACTCTCATCGGCGCTGCTGCATATAGGAGAAAAAAAAAAGATAAGCACAATTAAAGCACCACTTTGTGGCCGCCATGATGACGAAGGGAGAACTGGGCCGACGGAAACAGTGTTTCTAGACCAGGAAGAGGGGAGCGAAATCATGAAGGGTGCAAATAACAAGAAGATTAGCAACTATTTGACTAATAAAGTCATTGTTCTGTCAGTAAAATTAATGCCGGCATGTTTTTCCAGCTGGATGCAGCAAAAAGAATTTTAGTGGTTAACAAACACACAAATGCTGGATTAGCTGACGTCTTTGATCTGAGTGATTTAGGATTTGATCGTCACAATGTAAAAATCAAGTTTTTCTATGCATTTTCTATCTTTCTTTCATACAGACATAAGTTTTTCTCCTACCTTCCCTAGTTTTTCCAGTTTCAGTTTTTTTTTTAAATCTCATTAGATGTGCAGATCAGATTTTCGGGACCTTGTCTGACGGTTTGTGAAAAAAGTCGACCAGCGGCCTCACCTGAAGTCGCTGTTCTCCGCCGACTTCTCACTCTGCGTTGAGCCCCCAGGCGAGGTAGCACCCGTCTGCTCGGAACCGAGGCCGGATCTGGGACTCAGGCTGGCGGTGGGGCTCAGGTAGGGCTTGCTGCCGGACGACTGCGGGCTGCGGGGGCTATGAGGGAGGGAGGCGGAGTCTGTGGGCGAGTGCGCTGGCACGGCAACGCTCTGAGGTGCCGGGATGCAGACCGGAATCAGCTGGATCTCCTGGTTGGTCCTGGAGCTCTTGGCGGAGGGTTTGGTTCCGAGGGCGGTGGGTCTGGGCCGACTGATGCTGGCCAGCGAGGCGGAGGTCGTCGCAGGCTTGGGCTGATCTGGCAGCAGCAGGTCTGAGATTTCCCTTTTTGCAGGAGCAGCCTGTGCAGGGTTCGGTGTCTTGAATCCGCCGTGCGTCAGCTGCTGAGCCAAACCTGGACCTGGTCCGATCAAACAGGGTCCCGGTTGCACTTTGGTCCCGCCCGACCCGCCGCCAATTGGCTTTTGCTGCATGCGATCCATCAGTCTGCAAATGAAAGAGAATCACTGATAAGTAATTACAAAGACATTAGCATCATTTAGCCTTTGGCCCTTATTGAGTCAATCTGGGTTCAGTTCTGGGTTATCAGGACTAGGACCAGGACCAGGACCAGACTGACTCTCTACTGCAGGACAGATCTGCTCGCACTGATGAGATGGGAGCCAAGTGAGTGCATCTGACTGTGTCGGAGCACCTGTCTGCACCCACCGCGTCACTGATGACGTGACAATGAGAAGGCAAATTGGGCTGAAGGAGCCGCGGCGCAGCTTCTCACAATTGTATCGGGCTGAAACACAAAGTGCACAGAGCTCACACTGTCGAGGGGATGTGAAAAAAGGTCCTTGAAGTACTCGGACTGCAGGTCCTGGTGGTGCCTGTGTGTTTTTGGTGAAGAAGGGACTAGTCTCAGCTTGCTGGGGGTCTGGTGTGATGTCAGTCACCATTACACCTTAATGAAACCTTTTTATTATTGACTCATGAATGAAATAAGTCCCATCCAAAGCTGTCAGACCGATACTGTTGGAGCGAAGACGACGACGGCCGTCTTCAAAGTGCGATGGGGGTCAAAACAAGATACTGTTCAGTAATAAAGTGCGGAGCTAACTTTGGCTGTCTGGCCTGGATTGTATCCTTGTTGGCTGCCGGAGTTAATTAGTCCCCGACCTTTTTCTCTCAGTCAGTCACAGGACGGAGACGGTCTGCGGTCGTAACGATGGGACGGCTCGCAGACTGACGGGCTTAATGGCTCACCGATTAGAAAGTCGTTTGACCGGTGTGCGCTCTGAAAGAGAGTGAAGTGGGGGGTTGAGACAGGAGACACACACACACACACACACACACCAGGCAATGTCAACAGACACTGTAGGTCACAATGAGGAGGAGGAGGGACAGGGGCCCTCCTGCCATTTTGTTTACGTGCCCTCCCACACACACACACACACACACACACACACACACACACACACACACACACACACACTTAATAATTCACAGCATGCAAATGAGGGTCCCTCTCATATGACCACAATGGAAAAAAAAAAAAACTACAAAAGAAATACCTGGAGCCTTTAGAAGTGAAAACTGAGACACAAAACAACTAACTAAGAGCTCCAATATGATTAAAAATCATCATTTGTTATGGAGCATCAAAAGAAAGATGCAGCTGAAGACGCCCACAGAGATGGATGGGAAAAAAAACGTCTGTCATACCTTTTATCTCTTATCTCTCTCTCTCTCTCTCTCTCTCTCTCTCTCTCTCTCTCTCTCTCTCTCGCTTTCTTTTCAATTTAGTGAAAGAAAACGTCCCAAGGTGAAGGTGATCTCACGCAGCCGCCGCGCGGGGCAGCGTCTGTCTCCGGGCGCGCGGCATGATGTCAGTCAACACGGTGGAAGGACGGTGCGGGAACAAGCAGCGAGCGACGCGAGCAGCCTGCAGGGATCCGTCCCGACGGTGGGCACGGTGCGCACCGCGTCCGTCGCAGGGCCGGTCAGGACAGCAGCTGATCCGGCTCGGCGCGGCCGGACTGCCGGTACCTGGTGATGTGTGAACCGCCGCGCAGCCGCATCCTGCCTCCGCCGCCTCCGTCACTGGTGCTGGCCGTAGATGCTGTGCACTTTCTCAGTCATCAACATCACCATCATCGTGATTATCTTGTCGTCGACGTCGTCCGCGCACGCACATGCACCTGCACCCTCCCGCTCCGTCTTTCTCTGGGTGCACTATGGGTAAAACAGAGAGAGAGAGAGAGAGAGAGAGAGAGAGAGAGAGAGAGAGAGAGAGAGAGAGAGGACGTGGGCACCTGGAGGTTTTGGAAGGGCGGGACTATTGGCGGGAAAAGGACGAATCAGCGGCCACAGCTGAGCCGGCCGGAAATTATCGAGCATCTGTCCCTTCGATGACGTACTAACGTGCCATCGGTGCGTCAGGAATTATGACCAAACTGTTAAAATCAACAGGACGTGCATGTGTGTTTCACAGTAACAGGCACTGCGGACAGACCCCGCCCAAAATGTCTGTGTATTCGGTTAAAACTCGTGATTGGTCATATTCATCCCTGTTACGTCATGGCTGTCAAATCAGCTGTTGTGAATAAATATTTGTCCATGGCAGATGCATTTGTGTTGTTAGTGTGTTGATTATACGGCTAGTTTTACACCACAGGATCATAAGCGCAAATCAACCCCTTTGTGATGTCACAAAGGACACTCATCCTTCATCGAGCCCTCCCCCAGAGAAGTGCCAACACCCCAGCCTGGTATTGATCAGCTGGTTTTTCCCCCACCCTTTGCAAACAGGTTGAAGGTTGAAGGTTGAACACAGCACAAAGGGTATTTTGCCAGGATTGTATTATAAGAACTGGATACTGGACTGCCAATATGGCGGCGGGCCGATTTTTTTTTCCCCAGTGGCCACTCACGGTACTGCAGCAAAAAAAAAAAAAAAATCCCATGGGCCAAAAAAAGCATTTTCCCCAATAGATCGCAATACAAAAATAAACGCCTTTAAGACGGCTGACATGACAACTGTTACCTGATGAAAATCTTTCTATTGTAGATTTTCTTTTACTGATTGCCTTTTAGTTTTGTTTTTGTTTTTTTAAATGATAAAGGCCAGGACAACACTTTTAAATAAAACACATGGCCACTTGAATAATGAATTTTATTTTTTTTTATAGTGACTTCACAAAGTAAAAATTTGTTTCTAAATGTTGAAGAACAGCATCTGTGGTCGGGTGGGGAGGAGGAGAGGGGGGGTATAGAGAGTCACAGGGCCCAAGATGGCCTAGCGACGCCCCTGCTCACACAGCCAGGCCCTCGACCGCGTCCAGGCAAAGCTCTGCTCCGCCGACTCTCCATGGCGCTGACTGAGATTAATGCAGATGTGTAATCTGAGTGGAATGTAGTGATCCTGAGCGCCAGCTGTCCACATAAACACCCATAAGCCCCTTGCTAACAAACAGCGGCGTCACACCTTGCGCATTTGACAGTCACAGACAGGGTTTCGTTCCCAGAACAGACACAATGTAAATATTCCGCGGGAAGGGGAAAGGCATCGTCATTTCAAAGCTGAGCTGATTTTTAAAAAATATATATATACACTATCAGTCAAGAGTTTGGACACATACTTTTGATTTAATGGTTTTATCGTTCATTTTCATGAATATTTACATTGTAGATTGTCACTCAAGGCGTCAAAACTATGAATGAACACATATGGAATATGTTTTAAATATGCCTTTTAGATTTGATGTCTTCATTGTGTATCAACAGTGTAGAAAGTAGTAAAGATGAAGAGCAATCAGGTGTGTCCAAACATTTGACTGGTAGTGTGTATATTACTTCATGCACTGGGTGCTCAAACAGGCAGTCGCAGACGCCGCCTATGGCCTCTTCTTGGTTTTGACCAGGCCTTTCTCCACCAGGCAGCGGTAGAACTCCTGGATGTAGGTGTACACACACTTCCAGTCGGGCTCGCGCATGCGGACCAAGTCGTCGGCGTCCAGCAGGGGGGGACAGCCGGCCAGCCTCCTGCAGACAGAAAGATAAGGGAGGGAGACAGACAGACAGGGGAAAAGCCGCCGTTAGCTGGAGACAAACAAAGCTAAAAAAGCAGCGACGTCACGCGGCATCGGTGCAGCAGGACGGGAGCCATCTGCTTCTGGCTTGTGCGCTCACTCGGCGGTGTTGAAGGCCAGCTGGAAGTTCTCCCTGGGCTTATTGGGGTTCAGGATGGAGTACTCGAAGGCGTCCGGGAAGAAGCGGTGCACCAGGGCGCAGAAGGCGATGCCGTCCTTCCAGCTGGAGGAGAAGTTGTGGATGTCCACCCCCTGCAGGCCGAGCACAGCGGTCACTTCAGGGTGTGTGTGTGTGTGTGTGTGTGCACAGAGCCCTCGCAGGACAATAACTCACGAGCTCGGCCAAAGAGAGCCAGCACACACTCACCTCATATGGCTCTGTTTTGGCTCGACACCAGTCCAGAAGCATCTGCTTGACATTTTTAGCGTTTGGCACAAGAGCCACGGGACTTTTGAGAGGCGAGGCTGCAGCCGGAGTGGCCGGACTGGGGAGGAGGAGGTGGAGGAGGATGAGGAGGAGTATGAGGAGGAGTAGGAGGAGGAGGAGACGACAGCGAGAGGACGCACACACACAATGTTTATTTCGTATGTCAAAAGCGAGCGATGCTCCGCAGTCAAACTGCTGGCATCCACTTTCTGAAGCGTCTTTGCGGTCTACTGTGTTGTGTTGTGTTTGTGTGAGCAACAAAACTCTTCAACTCGCATCATTCTTTCCGAGTCACTAAATTATTATGAAGCATCTCAGATCATCGAAAAGAAAAACCAGCTGTATTTTAGTGAAGTTATTTAGAAACTGCAAGTGGTCAACCAGTTTGTATGTTAAAAAAATGAAAATAAAAAATCAATATTATTGATTGAAAGATCCAATCTGGAAGCTGCCGTGCGCCTCAACTTAACTCTGCTTAACTTTTCTTTGAATAAACTGGTTGCTTTAATGTTCATTTACTTAAAAAAATTAAATAAAATAAATTTGAAGGGAAATCTTTAGGTGCTGTTTTCCTTTTGCTTAAAGGTCTTGACACATTTCTCGCATTATGAAAAACATTTGGACAATTTTTTAGTTCAACAATGCAAATGAGCCTGACTTGCAAAAGGCAGAAAGAAAATATTGCTTCACTTGTTTATCATCGTTTACAGCAACAACAAAACAATCATACTCACCCGCCGGCTGACGGAGACGTCTGACCCGGCGGCCCTGAGCGAGAAGCACACGGCCAAATCAGAATTGGAATGCGGCCCTCAGATGTGGCAGCACGTCGGGGACCTACTCTTATTAGTCGCCGCCGGCTGCTGGCTCGCCGCTGCTCGGCCCGCACCGACCCCAGCGGCCCCTCCTCTGGCCAGGCCCTGACCTCTCAGCTCCTGCTGCCGGGACCCTCGCTCCTGCTCGCGCTTATCTGGAGGGAAGGAGGCAAAGGCATCCAAGGAGTGAGCAGGACAGCGTGCAGCCGCACCTGTAGGCGCTGGACATGGTCTGGGACAGGCAAATTATGGCCCGGGGGCCATACACGGCACGCTAAAATTCCTAATCTGGCCCACCAAACTTGAAGAAATGACATCATAATAGTCAGGAGGCTGTATTTCATCCATTTTTCAAGAGTGATTTCAATAAAGAGCTAAATACCTTGTGGCTTTGAAGACACAGATTTTGCTGTAACACTTTTTGTTGATTTTGAATTAAATCACGTTTTCTACATATCCCATGATACACGTTTCGCTCCTCTGAGGTGGGTCACCAAAACGCTCCATGCATCTGCTCCTTCTCTGGCCTACTCCGTCAAATTTTAGAATCCATCGTGGCCCACCAGTCTGGGACACAGCGCCGTACCTCTCTTCTTCTTCAGCAGGTCCCGCAGTGCAGCACGGATCAGCCGCCGCTCCTCGAAGTCCGTCGTGCCGTCCAGCTGTAAACAGAGTGAAGCAGCGAAAGAAAAATATCTTCAAGCGTATGTTTAAATTCCTTATATTTGTAATACATACATCATGCAAACACAGACACATATAAAGAGGTTGTTTGTAGAAATTCTAACGTCGCTTTCAACATTATACTTTGTTTTGGAGCATTTTTAGGTTAAATATTAGGTTTTCAAGCATTGATGAAGAAGTTTAAGACAATACAGTGATCAAAAGATACAGTGTAAATTTAAAAAGAGGTTTGAGGAGACGTCAGGCGCTGCCCTTCCTTCCACAGCGTGAACCTCAGAGCTGTCACACTTGACTCGGGCCTGGAGGCTTCGTACCACAGAGGCAGATCCGAAGTATCCAAATGACGGTCGACTCACCATTTTGTTGAGAACCTCCTCGTCCTCGATGGCAGCCAGTTGTTCACTGCTCACGGCTCCGCTTCTCGACTCCATGCCTGAGGAGGAAATCTGCTGGGTGCTGCACCAGAAACACAAAACGCTGTCTAATGACTGAAATATTTATGGTTTATGAACATTGCACAGAAGAACGCAACAAAGGACGGCAATAAAAAAGAAGTTACATAATCTTGATTTTCCTCATTTTAACATGGACACGTCCTCATGGTACCTCTGTTTACAACAAACACCGAGCAAATGTAACCAAGTGGGGAGAAAAAAAAGCATCTCAGCAACTCAAAGATAAACACTTGTGAGACACAAACTGAGGATGTATGTAGAAAATGAAATAAAAATGTTTGACTAACTGGAGGAGCCTTCCAGTGGGTCTCTCAGCAACTGGCGAGAGCTGTGCGGAGGGACTGAAAACACGTACAAATATAGTAATGTACTGGAGTGGGACCACAAGTGCAAGTATCTGATAGCAACTTGAAAGAATGCAGAGAGAAGACGCTTGCAGAGTTGAGACCGGAGGGAGCAAAACTCGTCGAAATGGGAGAAGAAGGTGACGCGGAGGACGGCCGGCGCCTCCTCTGGAGTCGCTCACCTGCTGTCCGGATGCTGGTTTCTCTCTCGGGAATCTTCTCCTCGACCTGTCAGCGCTCTTCACTCCTTCTCCTCGCGGCGTTCAGACTGCGGAGGCCCGGCCCTGAGACCAGACCGCGCCTCAGAGCACAGCGCTTCATAAGGATGCGTTTGGGTGGAGAGAGCTGAGGTTGCTTACATTAAACCTCCCAAGATGGGAAGAGGAAAAAGAAGGAGGAGAAACGAGAAGAAGTCTCCCCTCTCTGCAGGGTCTCTGCTTCTCCTCGCCGGGCCTCCAAGGATGACGTCATGTCAGACTTTTCACCAGACGTTCCCCTAGTGGCACTTTGTTTTTTTTTTCAATAGTTTTCTTATTTGGTAAAGACCTCATTGAGTGAGTGCGCCGAAAAGAGAAGAGTTAAGAGGGAGTGAATGATTTTATTGGTCCGAAAATACACCCAGGCTATATCTCAGATATATATTATATTATAATATATTTTTGGGACCATTAAGTGATCATGTGAGCAACACTTCCTGTTTATAGAAGAGGAAAACAAACAAAACAAACACACGTCTACAGCCACAGCACCGGTCTCGGCCCATTCAGAGAACCGAAAGATAGCTCCATCTGGTGGCGAGCACTTGCAACAGCTCCTCTCGTAAAAGATTTGAAAAATACGTTATCGCCCATGACTACCGTCAAGCCGAGAAGCTGTAGCTATGCTAGCCATGTAGCGATCAGGTATCGATTACTAATCCTGGTCGGAAAGCCCCACCCACAGCCACCTGATTGCCTTTGCTTTTACCAGGTGGTAATGGCAAAAGGGAAAAGACAAAGACAAAATGTACCTTTATATTTCTATTTATTCATTTATTTACTCCTCTTTATATTTATTTATTCAATTATTTTTGATTTTGGGACTCCTGTGATTCCATCATTTTCTTGGTATTTCTCTGTGTGTTAATAATATAATTTATAGCCTCTCAAATCCCACAGAAAGAAATCCAAAACAACAACTGCAAGATCCAAAAGAAAAAGAAACTCAAGGTTGGATTTGTCTCAAACCAGCTTATTTTTATTTTTTTATTTTTTTGATTCGTCGCAGGCCACGTGTGCGTCGACCTCCCATACATTCAGGAGCACCCGCGGCTCTCAAAACACCGACCCAACAATGA
Organism: Thamnaconus septentrionalis; assembly: GCA_009823395.1. NCBI lineage: Eukaryota > Metazoa > Chordata > Actinopteri > Tetraodontiformes > Monacanthidae > Thamnaconus > Thamnaconus septentrionalis. The sequence continues at coordinate 5,499,238 of CM020518.1, forward strand.
CAGAAGAACTGAAAAAGGAAGAAGTCCCCTCTCGCCCACATCCTCTGTAATAAGGCATGTCGCAAACATCCGTCATTTCAACCCTGATCCCAAACCACAGTTTATGACCATAAATATTAAAATGATTATTTACACCGAGAACGGCTTCGCAAACAGACCGAACGGCCGCGTGGAGACGGGGAAACTTGTTGCTCCGGGCCTCCGCGTGCGTCGGCGTGACCTCACCGAGTGCATCAGTCGCCGTGAACTCGGCCGACTGGTGAAAAACAAGCAGGCAAAATCCAGTAAAAGTATGTCTGTGATCGACTTGTAACAAAAAAAAGATGAAAATGAGTGCGTGACCTCTTACTTTAGTTGTTTTTTAAAAGCTCTGTCAGTTATGTCAAAAGATGGATAAAGTGCCTGTAACAGCTGAGGTATTAACAAAAGAAACATATGTAAAACTAGTGGGACGATCAGCTGATCGTCAGTCAAGATCACAGAGACCGCCAGTGTCCTTCAAATCAGACACACTGAATTCCACTCAGGTGCAAAAATTAAACCTGTGCTTCCATTTTTTCTATGTTGTGATAGATTTGAAGCACGAGAACATCTTCAAAAACATGGCACTGTTTCAAATTTCAGGCGATACGTCGTGTGAAAAGCCATCGATAAAAACACATTTTGATGTATGGCTTCGTCGTTGGTTGACTTGTTGTGAGAACTAGAGACAAAATGAGCTGTCCACAAGTGGCAAATAAAAAGGAACCTAAAAAATAAAAATAAAAACAACGATGTGCAAAAACGTTGGGCATATAAATAATGGGAGCACGTGCAGGGGAAGAGAAAACCATCTGCAGCAGTTTGATTAACCCGCTCAGGAGTCAGTTGGTGTCAGAAACCTTCGAAGCCGTCATGAGAATGGACGCTTTGATGAGAATTTCTTCAAATATTCTCAAAAAAACACAGACAAAAATAATTCATTTGCTAAATGGGAAAATAACCAGCAGGTTTCTGTCTGGTCTGGACTGGTTCTAAGTTTAGAGGGTCCTTTAAAAAGACCCCAAAGTGCGCGAGGACGGCGATTAGTACGATTGTTCAGAATTAAACGCGTCTGCCAACTTGTATTGAATCGGGGGAATAAAGCACTTCAAAAACCCAGACGCTGAGTGAGGAGCCTGTCCAGCAGAGGTCAGTGTCTCTCGGCTAAGCCGATTCTCGTGCTCAGCTAATTAAAACGCTGAGGATTTAGATAGGAACCTTTAAAAAAAGAAAGAAAAAAGAAAGAAAAAAACCGAAGGGCAAGTTCACTTGTTCTTTTCCTTCATCCCCTCCTGCAGGCGAAGACGCAGCTAAAGTTAAGTGGCACTCCTTAGAGAACCCGTGAACCCAATTACTGTGGAACGCCGCAGTGAACGCACCGCTGTGAAATAATTGGACTCCATCTCTGCAGAGGCCCATCTTCTTAAAGTGGCACCGCAACAAAATATGGGCTTTCAGTGCAGAAAAGTGGAGAGATGGAGGGAGGAGGAGAAAAAAGACGGAGCTCTGGCCTCTTTTTTTTTTTTTAAAGACAAAAAGATGTGCTTGAGTGGAGGAAGAAGAGGCGTTCCGTCACTGTAACTCACTGTGGCCAAACCTTGTGCGTTCCCATTTAAAAATGCAGGGGGAGGGAAGAAAAACAGGAACAGAGATAAAATGAAATAAAATAAATAAAATAGCTGCCAAAACCCAGTCGCCATGGCCAGGTGAGTGTCAGGTAACAGTACTAGTAATGCACACTTTCAATGCAAACTGTGCCAGTTCCGAGCCGCGGCCGAGGGGCCCTGCATGGAGGAGATGGTCTTCACAGTGGAGCAGGAGGAGAGACGGAGTGACGGAGTGCAGAGCCGTCACGGCGGCGTGCATGCAGGAACCGAGCGCGAGTCGGCTCGCAGACGGAGGAGACTCTCAACCGCCGGAGTGAATAAATAGCATCTCAGTCTGAGCAGACTCGCTCCGGCCGTGTGACAAATTAAAATTGGCACAGTGAGAATTTTAAACAAAAAAACTGAAAATAAAAAGATCCGTCATTTTTTAAAGAGCAGGTCGGACTCTCTCTGCTGCACACACACATACTCTCTCGTAATACTTGGCTCCGCCCTTCGCCCTTCACCTCAGTCTATCTTGTCCTCCGGTTGCTCCCGAGGTCTCTGCTGACACTCGGCCTCTCTGTCCAAACCGTCTCCGCCCACCGTGCGGAAGCCCACCGCCTCCGACCCCTGCGCCTTGGCCGCCCGGCGGTCGTCCAGCCGCTCCACGATGAACTCCGAGTTCTGGTACATGACCATGCCGGAGAGCGTGAGCACCACGCCGGCCAGGCTCAGCGAGGACATCTCGCTGCCGAAGAGCAGCTGCGAGAGCAGCAGGTTGCCCACCACGCTCAGGTTGCCCAGGATGTGCAGCGTGACGGCCGAGGTGAGCGTGATGACGCAGCAGCTGGCCAGGTTGTAGAGGACCGAGCCCAGGCAGCTGAGCAGGATGAAGAGCCACAGGCGGCGGTCGTAGTGCAGCGGGACTCCAGCAGCGCCCAGTTCTCCAGGGCCAGCGCCGCCACGGCCAGGATGCAGAAGCTCGGGATGGACATCAGGTAGAGCAGGAAGACCGAGTTGATCTTCTCCTCCTGCAGCAGGATGCCTGAGGGACAGACAGGGCAGAGGATTAGGAGGGTGTGTCTGGATTGTTGTGTTCTGGAATGGTCATTAAATTTTATCATTCTTAACACAAGTCGTATGCGAACGTTCACAGTTTCATACTGTCTCCGATCTCCTGGCTGTCTGCTTGTTCTCGCATTCTTGACGTTTGTGTTCTTGGTTTATTGCCCTGTTCTCACCTGCCTGACCTTGTTTTATGGTCAAAGGATTGTTTACAGTAGGTGACCATTTACTTTTATGGTCTGACGATCTGCCACAACAGTTCCGATGGACTTGTTTGAGGTAGGAGAGCCTCGCCGTGTTGTGGGAGACTGAAACGCGTGAATCTTTAACGACCTACATTACCTTGTTGGAACTTGTTGCACAGGCAAAGAAAACACGTCGGATTAAAGTAAAGGTAACACTGACAGTCGCTCGGTGTCCCGTATGAGTGAAAAATGCGCTTAAAAAAAAAGTTATTCTTATCTCCCGTTCTTCATCAGGCTACAAGCACAGACTGAATGTGTCTGTCACCAAGAAGCTGCACTTGGAACATTTTAGGAATTCCAACAACGACCAATTCACAGGCCCGGCCGGCTGCCTCTGCTCCTCCATGTATGATGTACCCAAACATTCCAGTAACGGAGGGAAAAAAACACAGACCTGCTTTAGAGTTACACAACTGTACAAATCCAGGGGCTCTGCGTATTTTTAGAAACGCTTGTCCCCCTTTTTTTCCTACTTTGTAGCAACTTAAACGTTATGGAGACTAATGATCTCACAAGAGCCGTAATCTCACACACACACACACACACACACACACACACACACACACACACACACACACACACACACACACACACACACACACACACACACACACACACACACACACACACACACACACACACACACACACACACACACACACACACACACACACACACACGGTTCCTTCCCTGAACTGCACAGAGCGGAGTGGATGGCAGCCTGGTAGCATTACCCGAAGCATGTGACATCGATATAAGAGAGGAATCTGTTAAGTTCCCAGGCTACTGACGCTACAGTCATACGTCCAGGCGGAGTCCGTCATGTGACTGACTGGTCATACACGTAAGATTCTGGACCTGAGTGCTGCACAAGTGCACAGATTTATTTTCCAATCGTAAAAACTTTGCTGCAGTAAAGGAAACGCTGCTCCGTTGTGTTTGACAACAGAACAAAATTAGAAAAAAAAAATGAATACAAATTACGGGAAAAATGTAATTGTCAAAGAAAATTCGGAAAAATAAATAGTGAAATAAGAGAAAAGAGGCAAAAACAACAACAAGAAAATCCTTTCTTGAAGCCTCAAGAAACTTCAGGAGGTAACCCAACACCTCCCGCGCAACATGTGAGTCACGTCTGCTGTGTGACTCGTGCGTGTGTCACTCAACTCAGCGGTCAGTAAGACTTTCCAAGACGACAGACAGACTGGTGCACAACCAGCGGCCAACCAGTAAAAGTGCCAAAGATATCTGTGGTAAGTGACACATTTTCCAGCTCGTCCGTCACCACAGTATGTTTCTATAGAAACGCACAACAGGAAAAAAAAAAAAAAAAACACACACACACACACGCCGAGCCGCAGTGGTAGCACAGCGGACAGAAACAACAACAACAGTGGAACTCACTCTGCTGGATGGACTTGACGCCCCTCAGCATGGTGGCGGCGAACACCAGGAAGCAGCCCGTCTGGTCGAACTGCACCTCCCCCATGATGCTGAAGGAGGCGCCCAGGCAGATGGGCATCATGGCCGTGTATTTGAGGATGTGGTGCTGCTTGCCCAGGATGAGCGCCGAGATGGCCAGCGTGAAGAGCGGCGTGGTGGTGTAGATCATCTGCGCGAACGACAGCTGCACGTAGCTCAGGCCCATGTTGCCGAAGGCGATGCTGGCGCAGAAGGTCAGGCTGAGCAGGAAGACCTTACACTTGGCGCCGGGGGTCAGGTCCTGGCCACCGGCGCCGCTGCGGCTGATCATGCGCATCCTGATCAGCCCGTAGTCCACCACCATGGCCGTCAGCATGTGCAGCGCCGACAGCAGCAGCGGGTACCTGAAGTTGTAGACGGAGAAGATCCATTTGTTGAGGCTGGAGATGGTGGTGCCCGTCACCAGCCACACCAGCACGGCCATCAGCAGATGGAGCGTCTCAGCGGGCGGCCTGCTCTGCTCCCCCCTCCTCCTCCTCCTCTTGCTGCTGCTGCTGCCGAGCTCCTGCGGGGTCTCCTCGCACTTTGCGCAGCCATCGGCGTTGATCATGTTCGGATCATTGTTCTCCCTGAAAGGCAAACACATGCTGAGTCCGTGGAGCTGTCGGCAGTACCAGCGACCAACTGGGCACGCGACTGTATACCGAACTGCTACGTCAGTGCCTGAGCAGAGCCTGCAGTCTCCCAGCACCGCCCACAGACAGACACGTGTTTCTATTTTGCATGGGGCAGACTGGTTGTGTAACTTGCCCGGCTCAGGCAGACTGACATATGCTGAAGTGGGGGAGGGAAGGGAGAGGAGGGGAGGGGCAGCCTGTGTACGGGCTGGGCTGGTAAACAGTACGCGTCTTCTTCCACGATGATGGGGACCTACCGGATTGGTTGTTCTCCTGACATGCAACAAAACCGAGAGAAGGGATTTTCTAAAACGCGTAATGACCGAAAACTGCGATCAACCATCACCAAACTTCACGTGGATATCTCTAGTCATGCCCACTTTCACCTCTCCAAAAACAACAACACGATAAACCTTATTTTACGGTTCACGGAAAGTCTTTTCCTCTCCATATGCGCTCATTATAGGGAAAAAGCTTCACCGTAGCGTAATGTCCGTAAACAAGGGTCATCTATCACCAAAAATCACGTGGAAGTGGGCATGACTACAGATGTCCACACGAAGTTCGGGAGTGATTGGTGGCTGTTTTCGATAATTAAGCTACGTTGAACTTTTTTTTTTTTTTTTTTACAGTCAGCGTTTAAGACTATCCCCCGAGAGAAGGCAACTTCGCAAACGAGATGCACCGAACGCCCCCTTCACGGTCTCGTCAAGAGTGCGGGAAAGCGCCGTTAATGACGCTTCCTGGAGTCACCCCTACAACCCTTACCTTTGTTCCGCCAAGGCGGCTTTATATAGCGTCTGACTTGACCGCCGGCTGATATCCAATCCCAGCCGCGACACTGACTGTGACTCTGTCGCCACGACGCCGGTGCGCTGTGCTAGCCTAGCCAGCTAGCAACCCCGGTTAGCTGGTCGCGGCACAGCTGACCCCCTGATGTGAGCAAACTACAACAACACAACACAATAAACCGAACACGTCACGTTAGTCTTTGGCTAACACCAACTCGGCCTGGGCAGGTCCGTAAACCCGCAGGGCACGACGCCGCACAACACGCCCTTTTAAGTGTGGAAAAAGATTAAAGCGGTGAGCGGCGGGGCAGAGCTGGAGGGGAGGGGAGGTCACCTCTGGACTCGACTAGGCATCCGGACACTGTACATCGGGCAACGTTAGCGTCATGCTAACGACGTTAGCTTGACGCCGAGCTGACGCGCTTGTTAGCTCACGTCAGCCAACTGCTAGTACTACAACAACAACAACAACAAACACCAGGTTCACATAGCCCGGCTTCGGGGGAAAATGTGGGTGTTGTAAATGTTTGCCGGGTGACATTCATTCACAACAGTCATTTTTGTGCGTGAGTGTGTGTGTTGTGTGTTTACCTCGTACTATCCGACGAGTACCTTGACAGCAGCGGGCAGCATCCTCCCCCGAAAGCTCTCCGTCACCGCGCTGTCAGAGAGAAACGTCGATGCGGCAGAGACGTTCCAGCCACTGGAGGGTAAATTTAAAGGGCAATGCAGCCCAGTGGGGGGACCCGCAGAGGGTTACGTGTCGGGAGTTTGCAGCAGCCAGCAGCCGCCTCCAAACGACGCCATCCAACACAGACCAAAAAAAAGAAAAAATAACGAATGTGGTCGTTGTCGTCATCTTAGACTGAAATTTGGTCTTTTTTTTTTTTTTTTCTAATGCGAATATTTACCTATTACTGGGGGAAATCCCTTCCTCCTCGTTTGAGGCTGTTTGTTTTAATTTTATGACAAAGTCTAAAAATTAGCACCCCCCACCCACAATGAAATATCCAGTTAACTCACCCTTTTCATTCTTCTACACCACTATTCAAAACATAAAAGTTCAGGTACATGAAAACATACTCATCAGTCCTATTCAGTGCAAAAGTAGTCATTTTTGTTGTCCTGTTGGATATGTTATATAACAGCAGCCGATCACCAAAGACACTCCTCTGAGACAATTTTATTGCAGGCCTTCAGACCACAAGGTTTTTTCTTTTCTTTTCTCTTACATCTCCAGAATGTCTACATGACTTCTGAGGTAAGAACATTGAGACGGTATTTCTCTGACAAAACACAACGGCGGGGCGACAGCGTTACGCTTTTATTCGAGCTCAAAAACAGTAAAATCTTTGAGGTCGCCGGGCACAAAAGGTGAGTTCACATCATGTCCCAGAAAAAGTTCACAAACGACTCTAGGTGAAGAGGCTTTTCACTACAGAAGTCTCGAAGCTCTCTAAAACCATGCATAGCTACAGTAAATGGCGCCATGGAGAGTAGTTGATGTAGCTTGTATGATTACCTGCAGGTTATATTGTGCTTTATTTAAACAAGTAATTTGCATTATTGTTGTTGTTTTGCTGTACATCTTGTAAACTTGAATTTGTACGTTCATTGCGCCCACATCCCGTGGACTCATCTACAATCTACACTATGGTCAAGATTTACAAATTGTTCTTGAGTAACAACCAGGATGTTCAAGTCATGTGAAACAAGTACCATTTACAGTGATTATAAATGGTTTGACTCTACATCTATTACATTATTGCTATGTACAGGCCAGAAAACAAACAGGCAGCCATACATGTGAGCACAGAAAGCTGAAAACAAATAATTAACAAGCTATTTTTGGTGACAGATCACTGACTACTAAGTGTCGCTAAGTCTTTTGTAAGTTTCTGGACCTTGGTGTGTGTGTGTGTGTGTTTGTGTTATTTTTCAAAATAAGACAGAGATCATTTTTACTGCTAGAAGAAGTGAGTTTGTTGAGATGTAGCAAAACAATAAACCCTGATATTTTGGTTTAGTTATAAAGGTCCCATATTATTATTATTATTATTTTAAATAAATAAATAAATAAATTTTTTTTCCCTGACAATATTCTGTGTCCCTTGACAGATGAAAAGGTTTATCCTTTACTTCTTTAAGCTTGCCCCACTTTTGATTTCCACAACTGCGTGCCACAGCTCAATTGTGGAAATCAGATTTTTGTGATGTCACAAAGGGGAGTGATGACTCTCCCGCACTGCCCCGTGGTTGCCTTGTTTTTGTTCCCTTCCGAACAGGTTCTACAACAACTCTACGAAGCATCAACCTTAGCAGGAAACTAAACAAGCTAAGGTATAATGTGGGACCTTTAAACAAAATCAAATTTACCCTCATAATTACAAGTACCATTAAAAACATTTGCTTCCCTATTTACTTCTTAACTGTACAGGTTACTTTTCTAATGTCATGCTTACAAGGAATTTACTACTGCTTTACATCATTAAGGCTAAATTACAACTGAGCAATGATAAGTTGCTCAAGGATGGAAGTCGCTCAACAGATTCACACTTGACTTCTCCCATTTCACATTTCACGAGTGCACTTTTGTTATTTTTGTCCACTCGTGTGGTCAAAAAAGCTGCAACACAGAGCAGGGTGTCCTGATTTTGTGTCCAAGGCTTTTGTAAATACTGTATATCAGTGAAGATACAGGTAATTTTTTGTTTTAAGTGAATCCCCAGTAAACAAGAGGTTCATTGGAGGAGTTCTGTCTCAATAAGCAACCAGTGCTGAGGAAAGGTGGTATAGTTGTGTAGTTAACAAACTGTGCTCCCGGTCCTTACGTCATCTCTTGGACCGACCGCTTAATCATGAGTGTTTCACTCTAAAGCATCTGTCAGTGTCAGGCATACGGTGCACCGACACAAATGAGATGTCAATAAATTCTCACGATGTAGTTCTGCACAGTGCTGAATAAACACAAACTGAAGCCGTGCAAACGGGACGTAATCCAGTCTGACGCTGGCGTGTTAAGTGGAAGCGGGAGTTTGTCTTTTTCAGACTTAAATTTCTGGGAGTGGCGTTGACTTTCACGCAGCCATATTGACACTCACTCACTCACTCACTCACACACACACATATGGGCAAGTATTTGCTGCCGAACTCAAGAGCGTCCATGCACTCAGCCGGCCTGAGATCAGGCAGCCCTAGAAGATGTCAGGACACTGGGTCCAGTCCTGTCTGTCTTTGGCCTCCCAGTAACCTCCCTTGTAGACGTAGATGTTCTCCCCCGTCGAATCATCCATCCTCCTCTCGAACCACAGTGGCTGGTAACCCTCGATGTCCTGCCCTGTTGACGAAGAAATCAAAACTTACTATGTTTAGTCAACAGATCAACACATGACCAGCAGTCACGGAGGCGGCTAGACCAAGAATAATTCAATTTTGGTTGAAGGATTATGTTGTTGATGACTTTCTGAAGAAGAGAACAGCGGTTCTCAAGGTCTGCAGCTCAAAAATCAGTGACACAACTTTCATCTTCATCCCTCACTACAAAACCCACAAAGAAAGGTAAGCTACGCTATGTCAACGCACCTTCTTAGCAAACCGTTATGGCTGTTAGAAAGCTAACGTTTGCTAATACTAACGTAGCTTAAACTTAACGTGGCTAGAAAGCTAAGTAAGGTATGTCTTCTCAATAGAATGTGCAATAAAAGTGTCTTTAGCTCACTTATTGGCTGGTCAAAATGGTCAAACGTTAGCTAGAAAGCTAACATTTGCTGATATAAATGCTAATATTAAACCATGCTAAGTTTAAGATATGCATAAAACCAATGTGAAATAAACTAAAATCAAACTGGGGTAGATGATCAGATTTTTGTATGACTTCACTTGACTTGCTTGATTCTCATCACAGTGAATTGAGACTTGCTTGTGACTTGCACATGTGTGACTTACTCCCACCTCTGTTGGGAAGTAATTCTAAAGTTCTACGCGGATGGAAAATGACAGAGAACGACTCAATCCTCTACTATAATCCATCAGCCATAGGAGTGGAATTTATCCATCAGGCGATCAGCTGGACTCACCATCCTCCAGCGCCTGGTTGGCCTGCGCCTCCCTCCTCTTCCTCTCCAGCCGCTGCGACTCCTCCAGCCGCTGCTTCTGGACGTTGGCTTCGTCCCACAGGCCCGCCTCCATCAGCCGCTGGTCGGGCCGCAGGCGGCTGTCGGTGGGCGCGACGGCGTCCTCCGGCTCGTTCAGAGTCAGAGCCAGGGAGGAGAAAAAGTGCATGTTCTCTGCGTTATCTCTGTGGAGTGAAGGGCAGAATGGAGACCAGATGTCAGGCGGAGGCGCGGGGCTGCAGACAGCTGTGGTGCAGCCGGGGCGAGATAAGCGTACGGGAGCGGGTATTTCTTCCACAGCAGTTTGGGCTGAAGAGTCTGATAAACGGTCTTCTGTTTGCCTTCCGAGCTGCCGCAGCCCTGGCTGCTGTCCACGATTTTGGCGCTCTCCATCTTGTCGTCCCACGTCCCTGACAGGATGTAACGGGCGGCGCCCTCCCGGTCCTCCACCACTCCTGTCACCTGCAGAGACAGATGGATGAGACGATGAGACAATTGTGTTTCCATTCCAGTTTTTCCGCAAAATAAAAGCGATATTTCTAAAATTTTGACAAACTAATATTGCGATTTGCAAGTGTTTTCATTGAATGGCGTGAAGCGCATAGGCCATAATTCTCGTAAAATCTTAACGGTGTGAGTTGCTGCAACAGACATTAAACCAGCCAGGAGTGAAGCCAAAACATCCTTTCACACAGAACTGCCTTTGTGCTGCTTTTTGTTCTTCTTTTATTGTGAAAATATTATCTAGTTATGCTAAAAAAAAATTCATCTACTGCAGCATCCAGGCTAATCTCCTGGGCAGCAACCAAGCTTGCAGGCGTTATACGTCTTTCTGTCTTTGTCTTCTGTTGTTTACAGCAATCGCTTCCTTTTGTCGCGACTACAGCCGAAGCCGATTCTTGTTATGGAGTTCGAGGAAGGACTTTTCTATTTAAGGGTGACAATGTGCAAGCTTTCAAAATCAAATCTCTGCAATCCAGCTGCAGCACGTGGTCAGCTGTCCTCCGCCAAAGATAAAAACTGTCTGTGTAGCAAAACCTAATGAGCCGAAACCGCCCTGTGTTCTCCTTCACGGCGCGTCTTCGCAGGGCCAAAGGACGGCAGACTCACTTTACGTGGGACATCTCTGGAGAAGTAACTGTAGGGGGAGAATTTGAGACGACAGGTGTCCTTTGCGGTGGTGTTCACAATGTCAATGTCCCCAGACTGCAGACAATCAGCGCAGACAGAAAATGCTTTAGGCACTAAAAGTTTTAGACAAAAGGCCGGCTTGGTTCTTCCACAGTTGAGAACGTGCGAGATGAGCACACCTGATCGATCCACAGTTTCCCCACGATGATGTTGTGCACCGTCGAGGTCACTTTGCTCCACACATAACGGTTTCCGCTGGAGTGGAACTGCAGGTGAATGTTTCCTTTGGCGCAGAGAAGACCCGTTACCATTTAAAAAGGGGCACACGTACTGCCAAGTCTTTCTCCTCACACTGACTTGCACTGAGGGAAAATCTCTTACCTAGAGGCATGACAGAAATATATTTCCCCCGAAACTTGCTGTCAATAGTGATGTGCTGCCAGAGGGTCCAGCCTCGCTGCGAGATCACATGATGGGCAGCAGCTGGCGGGTGATGACTGACCTGAGGGTCAACGGCATCAGCTGCTCAGGTCATTCATTTCTTCTGCACGTCAAGATTTACTACTGTTGAAACCACCGAATCTTTAAAGGTTCAGTGTGTACGATTTTTAAGGAATTTTTAAAGTGTATATGTGTGGTTTATATTTTCATATATATTCTTTTATACATGACAACCGACGAGTCGTCACCTCACCTGCTCACAGATGGAGCGATAGCCGTACTCGTCCAGGCGGTCCAGCTCGTACGTCTCCCCCAGCAGGGGGTTGAAGGGCTTGGCTGTGCGGTGGACGGTGGTGGAGTAGGAGGAGACGGAGAACGCGGCCACCAGACACATCTGCTCCAGAGTGGAGTCGCAGCGGGCGGCGCGGTCCAGCAGCTCGCTGTACTCCAGGTCCTCCGTCAGGCGCTGCAGCATCGACAGCGGCTCGTTGAAGTTCACCTGCAGAGGACGGGACGAGCGAGGGGAAAACGCTTCACGTTGCAGGAACCACATTTTAAAACCCAAATCACTGCCGAATTTGTTCTGCGGTTTGTTTATTTTTTTTACAGGCATGGGTATCTTGGAGAGGTCTTTGCCGATGCAGTTCTTCATGATGCTCCACAAGTTCAGGGAATAGTTTGGTTTGTCAGGGATACGACTGCGTCTTTGTCTTCGTAGCTGCATGTGATTTGTGCCTGAGGTGTCCTGTGACAACGAGAGCACAATTTAATATTGCTTAATATGAGATGCAACAAAAGAAAGACGGGCCAGCTCATAGGCTTCAATACATTCTGCCTCTTGGGTACCTACGTTCTCATTGTGGGTCCAGTCATTGGACATTCTACCGCTCATCATACTCTGGTTACTTCCTGAGCGTCTGATAGAGAGAGAGAGAGCAGTGCAGTTAGAATTGAAAATGCTGTGGGGGAGCTCAGTCTGTGGAGAGTCTCACTTGTGCTGTATGTTGCCTGTAGTCACTGTTATGAAAGCAGGAGAGTCCTCCATGGCATCAAAGAACTCTGCATCATCGTTCTCATCACTGGCATCGCCCTCCTCTGGCCGCTCCACACCTGCCACAGAACCACGGGTGTATTATAAGTATAAGCTGGGTACCGGACTGACAATATGGCGGCACGACAATTTTCCCCAGTGGCCACTCGTAGTACTTCAGCAAAAAATCCCAAAAGGGCCCAAAAAGCATTTTTCGCATAGACCGCAATACAAAAAAAAAAAGCCTTTAAAACGACTGACAGGACGACCTGACCTGAAACGTGATTTTTCACTTATGGAGTTTTAGTCGTTTAAAAAAATGATAAAGGCCAGAAAATCACCAGCAAAAAGTTTATTCCCAGCCTGACGTCACAACATTGCACATGCTGCTGGTGTCTCAGCTCGTTCTGATTGGCTGCGTCCTGACGTGTCTGTAAGTGACGTGTCTGTAAGTGATGTTCTCCAGAATGGTTCTGATTGGCCAAATAGATCATGTGAGTGACAGAGGCTTGATGGGAAGTGACACTACTGCGCATGGTCTATGGGCCCATTAGTGCGGAAGCCGAAGACTTTTTCGGCTGAGCAACTTCACTGAAATGAATGGGCCGCCATCTGGAGTCTTGTGGTGTGATCACAACCGGCCACAAGAGGGCAATCTTTTCATGCTGACAGGCACCTCTGCAGCCAGACGAGACAAGTCTCACCTGTGTATGAGGTGGGATTCTCCCTCCAGGCTCTCTCCAGGCTGTTGTGCTGTTTGGCTAACTGTTCAATAGTCTCCTCCAGATGGTGGCGCTGTTCCTTCTCATACTGCAGGGCTCTCTGCCACCTCCGGCTGTGCGTTTCTGCTACATCCAGAAAGTCACGACAAGCCTGAGGTTTGAGTACAACACACGTCACGGAGCTGCACCAGCAACCTCGTTAAAAAAAGCTACACGTTGGCGTGGCTGCAACCCAACCGCCACCACCCTTCCCTCCCACTCGCTGGCGTGAACTCACATTGATCATAGCATTGGAGGTGATGCGAAACAGGGTGGCGCGCTCGTTCACCGCTTTGACTTTGTCCACGCTGTCGCTGCACCCGCGCAGCTCCTCGAGTTCGCTGAGGGAGCGCTGGAGGGCGGCGCCGTGCTTCCCGATCAGCTCATTGCAGGTGCTCAGGTCATCTAGCTTGCCGGCCAGAGTCTTGAGCACCCCCTGGGTCAGGGCGCGGTCCTCCTGAGGTACAGGGCCCTCATCACCAGAGTCATCTTCACAGGGGGACAACAAACGTACAAACTGCATGAATTACTAACGCATCGTCAGAGTTTGTTATGCTGAAACATAATGTTGTTGTCATGATCAGGGCTTTGGTGAAGAGAAATCTTGGATACTGGCTAAAATATGCATTAAAAAGTGAGACTATTTATGGTGAGCGGCTCGGGGGAGGACAATAACGCTTCACACCCAGACCCACACCCTCTCTACCAGCCCCTCTATGAGGCTGGAAAGCTGTGAATGAACACGGTTGCCCTGGAAACGTAGTCCTGTGCAATCAGGAAGCTCGGCTATTTTTAGAAGAGGAGGGAGAGAAAAAAAAGAGATGACGCACTCCCCCTTTTCCCCTCCACTCCACCAAGCGTTTTATACACTGAGCTGAGCCGTCAGTCTCAAGGACTGTGGAAGGAGAGAAGGAAATTGGGCTGCATATTAGACTTTAAAGTTGGTGTATGCATATGAAAATCTACAGCTGTGGTTCTAATAACGTTGGCCCTCTCTGAGGTGCACTGGGGCATGAAATAGAAAATGCAGATCCGCATGATCATCTGAAATGTTCCATGAACATATGTAAGTTAATTAAGTCTAGGGTGTTGTGCTGATTATAAAGCAAGACATGGTTTCAGGTTGAATGTCAGGTAACTCCCGTTACCTTTAACTATAAGTTTGCTTGATCAAAATACACACCTGCATTTTAGGCGAAAAATGAAAACACAAAGAGAGCACAAAACAAATTCACAAAGGTAACAATGCAGAAAAGGTCACATGTGCTCTTCTTCTTCTTCTCAAATGTGATTAGACTGCATGAACATTCCCTTTTTACTGGAAACAGATAAATATTCCTTCATGTCAGCATTTCAGCACGTTGCCCAGTTAATCTTTTTTTTTGTTGTTTTACTGAAAACTCTCTTGTCAATATTTGGTCATTTCTCTCATCACCTTACAACAATATTTAACATTTGGTAAAAATGCTTTGTTCTCAAGAGATATTCCATATATTCTGGCAGTTCAGCTGGACTGACTGGCCAACCATTAAAAAAAAGGATAAAGGAACCCTGATTATAACATTTGACAAGGTTCATTCTCAGCCCAGAATGCCATTTTTGCCATTAAAAATTCCTCACAATACTGCCTCATTCTTTGGACAACAAACAAAAAAAGAAACAACTCTGACAATAGAAACCCTGATTTAAAGAAACCTCAAAAGCTGCCCCTTCAGTTCTTATAAATTTAGAATACAGCTGGTTTCATACTCCCAGCCAGGACAAGTGTAGACACATATAATCCATCTTTTAAATGCTAACGACTGCCTCCAACCGACGTAATGAAACTTTTTCTGGGTCAAAACATTTCTTCCCTAAAAGAAAGAGATTAATGTGAGATCTTGCGTGCGCGCCGGCAGAATCTAGGCCAGTGTCTGCCAAAGTGGGCGGAAAAAAACTACTACACACATGGAGAGACGGGGAAAGGAAATAAAAACAATCAGGGCAAAGTGGATTAACAAAGTCTCTGGAGGGGCAGATTAAAAATGAGAGGGTGAGAAATCCTTGGGGCGCAAAGGCACAATGCTTTCCTGACCCACATATATAAAAACACCACGCTGTGCCCGTTCACAGTGGACTGGACACTGAAGAGTATAAGACAAATTAGTGACTCATCGTTGAATCACGAAACACACACCCACAGGTGATGGAGCGAGCGTCGAAATGGACAGTGTGGGAGGAGTGTTGGAAATTCAGGGGATTCACTTTAAGCTTCTGTGACAAAGACAAAGTCTGCAACAAGCATACACCCTGCTGGACCCGAGCAGTCGTCCCATTCAGATTCAGCGGGAGGCTGAATTTGTGATTTATAATATGTATATTTCAACAAATGGCCAAGGTATCTGAGCAAGATGCTCTGACAAGAAAGCTGCCTAATTACTCGTGGCCGTGTTGCTCTAATCCAATTTCAGCCACAAACTGCCGGACTTAAACCATGGCAATCATGATGTGTAATCCAATCACATTCCACTCTTCACCACAACACAGCGTGGCTTTTTGTGTGTGTGTGTGTGGGAACATCTACATGCAGCAATACACACAAGAGCTGTGTTTAAAGTCAAATTAAGGAGCAACTAGGGTAACCAATCCACCTGAGAACAGGTTCAATATTCAGAAACTATAAAAGCACCCATTAAAAAAATCCATCTTGAAGGAACATACAGCACATGAGGCTGTAAACTGGCTACCATCAAAATGAGGGTGACACAATGCTGACACATGCAGCATAAACACTTGTCATACCAGTCACAGTATCCCATTGCAGACACTATTGATTTGTATGCTGCAGGTGGGACTCAGTCCATTTTGTATTGAATGATGCCTGCATGCAAACTCCTCTCGTCAACAACACTTTCATTGACCATTTTGATGGAGAAAAATACACATTTCAATACACAAAAATCGTCTGAACTCACTCTGCTCCACAGACAGACGCTCTCTGCCACAAACACACACATGCAAACAAGCACTTATGCAAGCCACGATGTAAATGTAAAAACCCATTGTGCCCATAATAATATAATTAGCGGATTACTTACAAGGTGAGACCCATTAGAAAGACAGACTGCACTCGCGCCTCCCAATTGTCCACAGAGCGCACGGTGAAAACTGTTTTTTTATGAAAACCCTCACTGCCTCTTTCTTTTTTCACCCCTCCTTCTACCAGAACAGTGGGAGGAGCCTAGAGGAAGGTCATTTCATTCAGCTCTCACTGGCGTCACACTAAAGAAGATGGTGAGGGAGGGGCTAGATGCGCGCATGTACAAACAGAGAGGGGTCGGGACAAACCAGCCAAGCTGCATCCTCTGTCCATTTTTTTACTTTTATGGTCTAATAAGGGAAAATTAAAACCTATAAACAGTGGCACAAGAATACTTCTTAGGGACCTAGACTGTTCCAATATTAGTTTACAATATTTTATTTGACAAAACATTGATTGATAAAGAAATTATCATTGATAATTTGAAAAGTGTATTAAAATCACATTTTTCAAGCGTTGCTCACTGGCTCAGGTGAGAGAAATATACTTCACACTTCACAGTCAACACTGCCCTCTTGTGGTCTACTGTTTACATGACGCTAAGCTACTACACTAGAACATAAACTAGAACATAAAAAAATGCATTTGGGTAACTGGGTCTTGGTTGCGTGAGGCTGCTCTCAGGCTACAGCTAAAATTAGATGCTTCACGTTAAACAGGTGGCCTGTATTGTTCCTCCGAAAACACACACACTTTCCCATTTCATTCCACCACATCAGTCACCGCGATTGTTTCTCCAGACTTCTAGGGAAGGATGACAAGAATGCCAAACATCTGGAGGCCTCACAACGCTGATGTGTCTGAAAGAAAGAAACCTGGCAAAATCTGAAATGTTCACTTCACCTGAGTGATGCATCAGCAGCTTTGCGCTGGACTTGGCCTTCTGCAGGGCCGACACCCATCGCTGGCACTCTCCCTCAGAGGTAGCCTTCAGATGATAGCTACGGCCTCCGTTGGTCAACACCAAGTGACAGGTCTCGCCCACCTCTATGTGGGCAGTCGCCAAGGGAATGGTGCCGCGGCAGGTGTGTGCCATCTCCGCCTGAGTCCTACAGGGTTTGAAAAATTCAACTGCTGTTCAGTGTAAGAACCGGTAGCCTCATGTCAGAAAGCAATGACTCCAAACTAATTGCTGCACTCCACACGGAATACACACCCATTTCTTTTAAAATTGATTTTTAATAAATATTTCAATGAGAAAAAAACAGCTTTTTGCTAAAATAACTGAGCAGAGAGTTGCAAAAACCACAAAATTATGTTACAGTTTCTACAAAGTATATTTAAAAGACTAAGCTGCATTAAATTGCACTCAAATTGAATCAGTGGAGCCTTTAAAAACGTTTTATCAGGGTTGCCTTCATGTACAATAAATCAATTACACAGCAGCTGACGAAATCGGGTTGCATCGTTTGCTTGAAATGTCGAGATTTGTTTTTGCGTCACTGGGGCAGGATTTTTACTGTCGGTCCCTAAACGGAACGCAGCTGGATCCGCAGTGAACGGGCTGAGAGGATGGCCAACCTGAAACTAACTTCACCCACATTCATTAAATGTTAATGAATATTCAGAGGCCATGACTCAGCTACGGCAACCATTATCCATGGCGAGTCATTGTTTGGCCAGATGTGGTCTGAAAAAAAAAAAAAAAGGAAAAGGAAAAAAAGTTTTATTTTAGCCTTGGTCAAAGAGCAGCACTCGGGGGGAGCACCGGACGGTGGCCGTTTACCTGTAGTAGGACAGCAGGCCGTTGCTAAGGACGAACCACCGCCGCTGGTAACCCTTCAGGTAGTTGGTCCATTTAAAGAGCCAGCCCTTGTAGGTGTCCACGCTGGGCAGGTGGAGCCCCGGCAGCGTCGGGGACGGCAGACACCTCACCAGCTCGTTCATGTCTTCTTCCCGACGGGGGCTCTCTTGTCGGCCGCTGAAGTCACCCCGGCCCGGCGGCGGCGGGACGGCTGCTGCGGCGCAGAGTCGCCGTAGTTAGTTTTCAGATTCGAGTTTCTGCCTGACGACAAGCGAGCGGCGCCGCGGGCTTTTGCTGCGCGCGTGAGCCAGCTGCGGCGCGCGCTCCCACCTTCCTCCTGCAGCTAAGGCTAGCGTTAGCTTGCAGCTGTTCGCTGATGCTCGGTGTCTGCCCCCACCACCACCACCACCACCACCAACACCACCACCTCTCCACCTTCACCACCACCTGCTCCTCCTTCTCCTCCTCCTCCTCACTTCGCTCGTCCCTGTTCCTCTTCACGTCCGACCATGTTTCAGAAATATCCAGTCGGGCTTACAGGTCAAGGAGATGAGGAGGAAAAAGGACATGTTGCCGCTGCGTTTAAAGTGTGTTAGTGTCCGGGCTGCACTTAAACTGCGTGTAGAGCCCGTGCATGAGAGAGAGAGAGAGAGAGAGAGAGGGTGAGGGAGAGAGGTGAGGGAGAGGGGATCACGATGACGTCCTTATTATGGGATTGTAGCATATGTGCGTGCGTGTGCGTGAGAGAGGCATATGGCCTCTGTTTTTTTTCTCTGCCAGATGGAAAAAAAATAAAAGCAAACGAAATCATACAAAATGTTGGTTATTATTTTTTTTTATGTGTGGGAATTATAAAATATCCCATAGTTATTATTCTTTATTGGCAGGGAACGATCAGAAGCTAGAAAGATGAGAAATCACACGGGATACAAATTAATTATTTGCTTGCTTTTCATGAAACCTTTATTAAACACATCAAAACAGTAAAATATTGGACGTATACAGACAATTATTTTTGAAATAAATACCATGAATAATTATCATAACAAATGCGTCAAGCAGTACCAGTAAAGAAAGACCAACGGTCCATTGATTTTTTTTTTCTCGTGTGATTTGATATTTTCATACTTAGATTACAAGGGAGCTAAATGAATGCAATACTGAGTAAATAAGCAGTAGCAAAGAGTTGAGGATTTTTTGGCATCATCACAGTCTGTGAAAAGTTCATTGTACAATCATTTCTGCAAAGTGCGTTGTGACCATATGCCTCACAAAAGAATCATTTTTTGTGTGTTTTTGAATTTTTCTTCAGATTTCAATGCCTTCAGGTTTTCTCTCATCACATGGAGATTTCAGGCATCCCCATGATATCATCCTAAGTAATTCTGTATGGCACTACAACAGGATGCTTGGTATGGTCTTTATATATTTCACATTGTACCGTATAACCGTTTATCCGTAACACCATGTTGGAAGTAAATGCAAAGATCAGTTTGCACAGCACAATGTAAAGGAAACTTTTAAATCCACCCGACTGGTGCGAGCAAGAAAGGAAGTGTCGACCCACCTAAGAACTAACAGAACTCACAGAATAGTAGGAACTGCAAGCCTATGTATATTTCCAGGGGCCTGCTGGGTAGAGTAGTAAGGCAGTCAGCACAGCCCATAACGATTTTAAAAACAGTGGAAAAATGTTGCTACAAGAGTTGAGTGTGTGTTTTCGAGCCGTTGTCCTCAAAAGTGTCTTGTCCTTGTCACAGTGTGAATTGTTTCAGCATCTCGTCAAATTGTCAAGTTGGCCTCCACTGATGCCACAACGACAAAAAGTGCGCGCGCGTCTTCTTACAGCAGGCCGTCTTGTTCGAAGGCGGAGGGCAGGAGGGAGAAGTCGAAGGGGGCGAACTTGACTCCATTGCCGTGGTAGAACTTGTTCTGGAACTCCACCCTAAAATCAGATATGGTTAGTTTTAACATTTATTTTTAAATTTATGAATATTTTAAAATGAAATTAAACACCACAATTAAGAATAAAGTTATGTCTCTTATGACGAAAACAGCCAGAATAGCATTTTATTCAAGGCAAAGCACATGAGAGTTTTCCCCACAGCAGAGTCACAATATTTTGATTGCCCTCTAGTGGCTGGCAGCAGCGCAGCAGGCTTTATCCCTTTCCTGAAAGTCGATTAAATGCGTGACTCCCCTGTATCCGGAGCAGCTGGTACCCACCAGTGAAGTCGGAGGGCGTGGAGGAAGGCCGACAACCCCTCCATGACCAGCAGGATGGACACAGTGAGCATCGCAAAGAGGCCAAACACAGGGACCAAAAACGCCACCCCGACTCTGGTGGTGACCCTCAGACCCAGACGCATCACCATGCCCCACAGCACCTCCGACAGCTCTGAAAACCAGGGAGCCGAAAAATTAACAATGGGACAGACAATCAAACAAATAACAGAACAAAAAAGAAATGAATGACTGCACTATTTTTAGGAGGCTACACTCACGAGCGTGAGCCAGGCTGAGGGCCCAGAGACGCAGGTACGACGCTGTGTTGGAAATGCAACCCAGGCAGAACTCGATGGTGTGGATGGCCTGGTACAGCAGCACGTCGGCAAAGTCAAACTGCAAAATGCATGTGACATTACAGGCTGAGAGTTTCAGAGATTCTGAAAGAGGCTATAGAGGATTTAAAACAGTCCATATTGCAAGTTTTTAGTTCATATATAGTTCCTATTTGTCATTTTGAAGTTTCGTAAAAAAGTGTTTGTGCAGAAGGTCCAGTTTTAGCAGGAGGCTGTAAGCAGAGGGCTTAATACGCTGTTTTCTTGAGATCTATGCAGTTTTTAGATCATCATGAGAGGCGGCCCAGAAAACAGATACTAGTTTATCCTGGGTCCATATTTCCAGACTGAATTGTTCAGTATGGACAGTCCTTGTGAATCCCTTACCTGTTTGGGAAGAGACTCCCTGCTGTCCACCTCATCAAGCCCCTCCTCCTCCTCCTCGTCTTCGTAGGACGGCGCTGCGGAGCCGTCGTCCTCGCTCACGCGCCTCACCCTCTCGTAACCCTGAAGAGCGACGTTGAATTACAGTTTTGCAGCATTCGCTCCGAACCCGGCGGCGGCGGCAGCGGGTGTGATTCCGACCTACGTACCCTGCGTCTGCGCAGCCCTTTGCCTCCGCGGTACAGCCAGTACAAGTAAAACGGTTTCCCCAGCAGCAGCACAGGGACAGACATCATGGCCACCAGGATCAGAAATATCTGCAGGCCAGTCTGTGGATTCAGCATGAACAACGGCGGGCGTCAACAAGCGGCAAAAAAATACCACAGAGAAACACATCCTCGGCGGTGGCGGCTATCAATGCTAACCTGTCCCGGGTAGAGCGGAGCCACGTCCTTCCCCTGCATCACAAACATGTTGATGAAGTGGATGAGGATGCTGGGCGCCTGGCTGGAGTCCCGCGCGCCGTATGCCAGCCACTTGTAGATAATCATGAAGACCAGGTAGCCGAAGAGGCAGAGGAGGAAGAGCAGCTCGGGGACAAACAGCAGGTAGACGCTGAACTTCTGTCTGAAGTGCCTGCGAAAGAGGTTGAGGTTAAAGAGAAAGAGAAAGAGGGGATGAAGTAGTGAGCCAGTAAGCAAAGGGTGTCTAATATACTGCATCGCACCACAGAGTGATGAGTTATAGTAATGTGATTTCTTTTGTTGTTGAGACATTCTATTAAAATTGGGGAGAAAGTCAACTTTAACTGTAAATATACAACACCTTGACTTTATGTAAGAAGTCAATTTTAAATGTGCCTTTCCATGTTGATATTTATTGTTCACTTGTGGTGAGTTGAAAATAATATTTTCAGAATCACAATGTGCGCAGAGCCACTTTTAGGGCCTCGATCACTTTAAACTGAGACATGAATTTGTTAAACATTATACGTGTTGAACGTCAGCTTGTAAATGTGTGTTTACAGTCTGCAGCTGCACTCAGGTCTTTGTTGCACCAGCAAAGGCAGTGGATTCAAACAAATCCTGAACTTTTCTACAGCTCAAAACTAAAATAAGAACTTGAAGGTGTTCATCCATTCATCCATCCATCCATCCATCCATCCACCCAACAACATCAGAAATTCCAATCGGCACACTTCACATGGATCTGAATGACTTACAGGTAGTTGAAGACACTGAGCACCACTCCGAAACTCATGTGGATGACTCCGATAATGACCGACATCTTCATCTTGTAGGAGTTGAGAAAGGAGAGCCGGTTCACCGCCATGTTCCAGATCTGACCAAAACAAAACCAAAAAAAAAACACCTCAGCCAAAATACATGTATGCAATGGAGCGGGAGGGTCTGTAGAGTCTGACTGAATCGACTCACCGGGTCGATGCCAAACGGGTAGGGTCCCCCGAAAACACCACTGATGTTGGGGTCCAGGGTGAGCAACGCGTTACTTTGGAGGGTTTTATTTCTGTGGATGGAACCAAAAAAAGAAAATGCACCAAAATAAGAAAGTCAACTTTTGTTTATTCTAATGAGATGAAAAAATAGAGAGTAGAGAAAAAAACGAAAAGGTGAAATATTGTCAACTCACGTCCACTGCTGGTTGGCAAACATGGCCTTGACGCTCCAGCCAGAGCCAAACATGTTGAGGGACTTGGAGAAGCAGTCGTTGTAAATCAGACCGGTGTAGATGGAGAACAATCCCATCATCAGGATGATGTAACGGCCGCTGAAGAAGGTCTCCCAGATCTGAGACCCACACACACACACACACACACACACACACACACACACACACAGTCAGTCCGCCGTCATTGCCGCCAGCCTAAACCCATTTCCCCGTTTACAGCGTCCCCTGCCTCATTGCCGGGGCGCCTCCGCATCTGCTTCTTCTCTGTCAGCACCATCCACAGGGCGAAGAGACACATGACGGCGCCGTGGCCGAGGTCGCCGAACATGACGGCGAAGAGGAAGGGGAAGGTGATGATGGTGTAAGGAGCTGCCGAGGCCAAAAAAGGCGATAAATGACGTTGTCAAACTCCACTTGATGCATTTGACTGTAAAAATAGTAATTATATACATAGACAAAAAAAGATCTTCTTACCTGGGTTTACCTCGCGATAGTCCCCCACCCCGTAGGCCTCCACGATGCTCTGGAAGCCGGACGTGAACTTGTTGGTCCTCAGCAGGGTGGGAGGAGTGTCGCTGCTCGGGATGCGGTTGACAAAGGAGGGCACGGTGGCGTCGCCTTTTCTCTGGAGGGACGAGGAGGAAATAGAAAATTGGAACCACGAGAACACCAAACAACAAAAAAAAACGCTGTACATTAAAGAAAACCTAACAAATCGGCCGTTCTACACACCGAGCCCTCCTCCAGCGCCCCCCGCAGGTTGGCCAGGTCACTGACGGGACACCACACCTCGGCGATCAGACACTTGTTGGTGACGTCGAAGCTGCACAGGTTGAGGATGTGATAGATGGCCTTCATCTTTTTCACCTGCACCACCCAGGTGTAGGCCGACTCGGAGGCCTTCTGCAGCACCTGCCGCAGGTAGTCCTCGGTGCGGTGCAGCACCTGCGGTCGCACACGGCCAGGTTGTCGTTTTAGTTTTTTAGCGTTTGCTGTTATTCATGCCGGTCAAGGAGGCGGCGAATCCTACATTGTTGAGGTCTTGAATGCGCGTCCTCAGGCTGTCCAGGACGTCCACCCGCTCCTCGTCGTTCTCGGGGTGCGGATACAGGTGGCAGTGGTAACTTGCGGCAATACAAAAGGAGACGCATCAGGAGAGGTCGTTTTCCCCCCGGCCTCGGTATTGTTGTTGTTGTTACACGACGGAGGCTGCGTTCAGACTGCAGGCGAATCTGATTCAAATCAGATTCCTTCTCAAATCTGATTTTTTATTTTAGGGCTGACTGTCCACACTGTTTTTAGCAAGTGTCCAAATGGGATCTGGCTCTGTTCAAACTGGGGCCACGTTAGTGACCGATCTGACATGTTGCTGTAGCAACGTCGTCTGATGTCATATAATCAAAAGAGCCATCCGGTTTGAATCTGGATTGGGCTAAAAATCGGATTTTGGCTGGCAGTCTGAACGCGCCCAGAGTCGTTCTCACCAGTCGCAGATTTTCTGGACCTTCTGCCCAATCTGGTCTCCCCAGAAGGAGATGAGAAACACCACGCTCTTGCTGATCTCGCCCTGAAACCCAGAAAAAATATTTGTACCATCGTCATCGCTCTCAGTTTCAGCCCAAAGTTGCCTCATGATGTTCTGGCAGCAGATACTGTATAAACAGGACTGTTTGATTAAATTAGATGAACATTGTGTTACAGCGGGACAGTGGACAGTACTTTTACAGCAGGATTAAACTGGCACTAAACATCAGAATGAAGAAAAAGAAGCTGCAAATACGGAAATAAAACAACAGGATGTGTTTCTGCACGATGAAATAGTGCCCAAATAGTGTTTATTTATGATTGATTTCTGACATTTCCTGTAGTTTCTTTGCCTTTTGCAGTGTGAACTCTGAGACGTATTAACCAAGAATAGACAAAATGTAACTTTTAACCACAGACGATTGAACATTCTTTCACCTGCCTGGCTGATGATTTCTCTTTTGTCAACCAGCACTGGCTGGTTTGACATTAACTAAGGAACTTATATCTGTTTGCTGCCGGGAAGCAGCGTGGCTGACCTCGGAGAAGAATGCTAAAGCTCTGCGTCCGCACTCACAGTGTCCAGGTCAGCCAGGCTCTCGTCCAGCTCGGCGTAGCTGAGGATGGTGTAACCTTTGCACACCCGCCACAACATGCGCTCGAAGGCCTCCACCTTCACCCGCTGGATGAGGCCGGACACGAAGCTGCGGACAGAAAAAAGGAGCAGATTAAGTTGCAGGTTGGGATCCAATTAGGACGAAGTAGCGACAAACTGGCCGCAGCTTACCCCAGCTTGGCACCGAGTCGCTGCATGCCGGTGCAGCCCGTCACCGAGTCCGTCTCCATGGTGGGGAACTCCTCGTACTGGGGGCCCAGCGCTTCGTGCTGGGTGCAAAAACAAAGCAGGATGTTTGATTAGAGGAGAGTTCAGATAACGGTTTTACACGTTTAGAAAGGGGCAATCGGTCTAAAGAAACGGCCAGTCGGTTCCAGATGTCGGTAAAGCAGTCTCACTGGGGCAGAACACCTGTCTGGGGGCAGTGACCTGGGAGAGGTATCAGTGCCCTTTGTGACATCACAAAGTTAATCTTCTGAAATGAGTGCTTGAGCGTGTGCTTTGTGGAGATGAAAACAACACCTTTTCTCATTTCTGAGGAATTTACAGACGGGCTAGAGCAGGCATGGGCAAACTACGGCCCAGGGGCCATATGCAGGACGTTAAGCATTTAAATCTGGCCTGCCGAACTTGAAGAAACCATATTAATAGTAAGTAAGTAATAATATAGCTGCATTAAATCAACTTTGTTCAGTCCTTTTAGGGTCATTTCAATCAAGAGCTAAATACCGAGAGGCTCAAAGACGTTTTGTTGTAAATTGACATTAAAGCACATGTTTTCCACAGATCCCATCATATATTTTTCTCCTATGAGGTGGGTCACCAAAACACTCCATCCATCTGCTGCTGCTCCAGCCCCTCTGTCAAATTTTAGAACCCATTGTGGCCCCACCAGTCAAAAACTTTGCCCACCCCTGGGCTAGAGACACATATCACTATTGTAAATAAATAAATAAATAAATAAATATAAAGAATAATAAAATTTTGCATTTTGCACAGCTGCACTGAAGGCGTGTCATCAATTGCTCTCGGCTCTGGCTCCACTGCTGCCGCTGGGGGAAATGAAAGACGTCAGCGACAAGATAACAGGCGAGCTGCTGACAGCATGAGAGGAAGCATCTTTGCCTATCATGCATGACAAACACTCATTGAGTATTTGTGTGTGTGTGTGTGTGCGTGTGCGCACGCACACTCACTCTGGAGCGGCTATGGATGAAGGTGCGCGTGATCTTCAGCATGTGCGTGTACTCTGTGAGCTCCAGGAGGTTCCTCTGCAGCTTCTCCTTGTTGCGAGCCACCTCGCTGAGCTCCATCTCCAGCCTCTGCAGCTGCTCCTGCGAGGGAGGACATTTCACACCGTTAGACGCCAGCAACTTTAGAGCAGAATAGAGTTGCCAATCGTCCATTAAAATACAGAATTGTCCCGTATTTGAGCTTTATCTATTCAATTCCTTTGCAAAAGCCATCCATCCTGCACTTTATTGATTGTTGTGTAAAAATATGTTCAATTAAAAGATTTCAATGCATCTTAAGCATTCAGCTCATTTGATGTGATGGTCATGGCCCCCAGGCACTGCGAGAGGCCTTACATTTTTTTCAACTTGCAAAACCATTAAAAAACTCACATCTTCGAACGTTTTATGAATGCATGTTTTCAACAAGTCAGTTGCCCTGGATGATTAAAAAAAACAAACAAACAAACAGACTCAAACCAACATATGCAAATACATTATATTTTCAGAGGCAAGCTGGCGCCCGTACCATGATCTCGAGCACTTGTCTTGGAGGCGGGGCCAGCGGGCTGTCGTCCTCCTCTGGGACAGCTATGTTGGCCTTCTGGATCTCCCTCAGCAGGTAGCCTGCAGGCCGACAGCACGGGAGAAAACCTGCGCGTGTGAGAGACGGGGGAGGCCGACACCTCCAACGAACAACGTCCACGCATCCATCACACCCCCGAGAGCCGCGCGACTTACCCAGAATCCTCTCCATCTCCTCACATCTCTTGATTTCGCTGACGAAGCGCCGCTGGAAGGAGCTGACACTGGGGTTGAGCTGGAAGCAGAGTGGGCAGAGTGGCACAGGTCAGCTGGGTGGACAGACAGACAGACAGAGAGACAAGACAGGCAGGCAGGCAGGCAGATACAGTAGATAGATAGATAGATAGATAGATAGATAGATAGATAGATAGATAGATAGATAGATAGACAGATACAACATGATCTTCATCACTGTCTCCATACTCACGTCTCGGAACTCCACCAGTCCCAGTTCTCCCAGCTCACTGATGCAGTCATACTCGGCGCCGGACTGCAGAAACAGTTGCGCCAGGCACATCTCCTCACTCCGGAACACCATCTTTATGTCTGCCACGCAGACCTTCTTCTCCTCCTCCTCCTCCTCCTCCTCCTCCCCCCTCTACCGACTGGTAACCTGCCTGAATCCCACGGAGCCTGAACCCTTTACTGCTTGCAAGCGATTGCAGAACGTCACCTACTCGACCGCCCTCCTCATTAATCAGCGCATCCCCGTGGGTTCATTAGAAGAACAGACGCTTTTCCTGCGCGGTTATTCGTTTCCCCTCATTCTCAGATGGGAATGTAGATCCAGGTTCCGGTGCTTCCGGACGTAAAAAAAGCACCTTTTCGCGTCGAGCGGCCGTCGAGGCGTCATCCGACGGGCGCTTTACCTTGAACACCTGTCATTGCTGCGCCGGCCAGCGAAACGAAGCGAGAAGAATGGAGGAGGAGGAGCAGGAGGATACACGCGAAGACGAAAACCAGCAACAGGCTAACGGGGAGATAAACGTCCGGTGGACGCGGTGAGCCGCCGGTGTTAAAATAAGCCACCGTCAGAAATAGACGAGGGCCTTTATTCGCGCAACGTCGCCCGGCATTTGACACAGATTGCGTCTCCGGGTTGCCAGGTTGGGCGTCTCGTCTGCAAAAAAAAAAAAAAAAAGTAGCCCTGATCGCGCTTGTTGTTGCTGCTGCTGTTTTGAACCTCAGGTTGGCGACTGTGTGTGGGAGATGAAACATCATACGTGAGAGTAGCACAAGCAAGCATAAAATAAATAAATAAAAATAAAAAAAGCAAAACATTTGAATCGCAAACTACAACATTATCGAAATGATCCAGCATGTTGTTGCACCTTGACCGAAAATTCGGGGTGAAAAAAAAAATCAATAGTTGAATGAAAGGTATATTTATTTACAAAAAAAAAAGATTTTTAGGTTGGAAGGAAATTTAATGTTTTTTTTTTATTAGAATTCAGTGAAAATAAAGTCAACATGCTTGTACCGAATTTCATACATAATCAAGCGAATAAATGCAAGATCCTGTTGTTAAATATAATAAGTAATAAATAACTAAAGCCCTCCACTAGACAAAACAGAAATGTTCGTCGCTTGGTTCCTTTGTCTGGCTGCCGACGGGACTAATAGACTGTTTGAAAAGGGGGGAGATTCCCTGACCTGGCAACCAGTTCATCTTCTTTCTCTGTTCCATCACTGAAAGCGGACCGACCATCTGCCCGTTTTTGTGTGTGAAAATCCAATCTAAGGGATGTTTTGCTCATTTTTAACCGCTCGTCACAAATGCATTTCATATTTATTTAGTATATATTTTAGTTATATTCAGTTGGCCACAAATCTGTAGGTAGCTTATTAGTCTCAGTAGAACACAAAATGTTGAAATAATGTTTGCTACTCAGGGTATTTAATGACTAAGATTAGAAATCATAAACATAAAATGTAAATTACACACATTATATATATATATATATATATATATATATATATATGTAAAGTTTATATAGATAGTTTTTTAATCTCCAAAACCAAGCAGATGAAATAACAACAATCCAAATGGATTAAAAAAAATCAATGCAAAAAGAAACAGTTAAAAATTTTTTTAATTCATTTACTTTTTTTTCTCATTCAGACAAAACAACTCACAACTGTAAAAACCACCTGAAATAAATTACTTGCTAACCCCTCAGGCTCTGGGCCAGACTGTTGAGCTCTTGCGACAGCGCCGTGACCGTATCGAGGATCCTCTGCTTGTCCTTCTCCTCCAGCCGGGCTCCACACCGCTGGGCAAACTTGTCAGGATGCCACAGGGTTTGTTGCTTCCTTAGCAATTTACGGAACGCCGGCACGTCCTTGCGGTCCGCACCGTGCAGCATCACGTCCAGCATCTCCTGCACGGTGCCTCTCGGAGCAGGCCAGGGAATGTCACTGTAGCTCAGCTTTGCACCTCCGGCCGAGGAGCCGCTCTGGAACGTAGCAGCGCATCCCTCATCATAGCGCCGCTTCTTGGCCTTGCGGGTCTCCTCCGCTTTGCGCGTTGCTCGTGACAGATACTCCTCGTGTTCTTTTTGCAGCCTATCAAACAACTCCTTGTTGCTCTGCTCCTCTTTCTCTCGCTCCTCTTTGCCTTTCCTTTTTTTCCACCCAGAAGACGAAGCAGCCAGTCTCTGAGCGTCAGCGTGCTTCTTTGTAAAGTACTCTCTTCGGATGCGTTCCGCCCAGTCTGCAAAGTCCTCGTCGTCGTCGTCAACGGGCAGAAAGTCATCTGCTGTTGAAGAAGAAAAAGAAAAAAGGCCAAATTGTTACGTCCACGGATGGCTATTTAAAAGCAACAACAAAAAAAGATGAAAAAAGAAATTAGTGCATGCAAGATGTTTTTACCATCATACACTCCAAAAGACTCATAGAACTCGTCCTCGCACTCGTCAAAAATCTTCTCCATCCACTCCTTTTCAGGGTCGCCCACAGACGGACCGCTCATATTTCCCTCTGTCTTTAAAGAACAAAAAAGATACAATAAAATTAACTATAATTAATGTATGAAAAATCCATCTGGAGTATTGAAGGAATTTAAAGATAATAATGCATAAAGTCTATCAGCTGCATAGATGTTTTTTATTTTATTTTATATAAAATGTATTTTATTGTCTTTAAACCGATGCTTGTGTTTATTTTTCTTTTTAACAACACAGACAGTAGCGCCACTTTTCTACAGAATTCATTTTTAAACAAACAACTTACAGGTTCTACTATATTGAATTATCTTTTCTGGCAAAAAGGAGGACGTTTAGGTGGCATTTACTTGCTGTCAACAGCTGAAATTTTCTAGAAAACAAAACACTGACCGTGTTCTGTGACAGCACGTCTTGCTCCTGCTTAGTCCAGTTCAGAAGGTCTTCAGGTGTCACTCCAGCACTGTTGGGCGTTTTCAGAGCCTGTGGGCAGCGCTTCATCAGAGGCACAACCAGGTCGTTGTAAGCTGAAAAACAACAAAAAAAAACACGCCAACAAAAGTCAACACACGGCACATGTCGACGGGCAACGTAGAAATCACAGCAACAACAAACCCTACACACATAGTTTGCCGTGTCCCAGAACACTGTTTGCAGCGGCGTGTAACGCCGTGTTGCCTTTACGGTCCGTCTGGAGAATGTCAGCACCGTGTCGGAGCAGCAGCCGCAGCACGGCGTCGTCACCCAGCTCGCAGGCCAGGTGCAGCGGCCTCCTCTGCCGCTTTCCCATGGAGAAGTTGACGTCCAGGTCCCGGTGTTTTTGAAGATACGACTTCAGCTTCAGAACATCTCCGTTTTCCACGTACCTCCAAACCCGCTTCTGGCCGCGGGACACCATGAGGACTGACAACGGGAGGAACAATGTGACGCCGAGGGGCCAAATTTCGTTGTGTTTTGGTTTATGTGAGCTAACAGTTAACTCAGTCCGCCTTCTAAACAAGTCCGGTGGCACCACGGATCAGATAGAACGTTCCGGGTGCAGACTATTTCCACCGTTGCCGCCAGGTGTCAGTGTTTGATACATTTCCTCGTCAGTTTTAATTACGTCACACAGGAATGTTACTGCAGTAGATCACTTTTAAGTTTTAAAAGATCCATACACATTAGCTGTAAATAAGCAGGTTCATGGATGAGAAATGTGCATAGAATGTCAGTTGGGTGGTTTCAGAAGAACTGCAAGAATTTGCAAGACATCTTGGCCATCAGCCCTGTCAACACACCACCTGTTATAAAGATGACAGATTAAAAATCCCATTGTGGTGAAAAACATTTTTCAAGTGGGTTTACCGAAAACATACTCCGGTTACGCCATTTCAAACACTGTTCTTAATCAAATAAACAATTTTAGAATGTTCCCCCATCATCATTCACTAACACATTGTGTTTTGACATGTGCAGCTGTGCAAAACAAAAAAACAAAACAAAAAAACCAACCAACCAGAAAACGCCTAAGAGCACAGACTGATCAAAGAATGATTGTGCCAAAGAAGTATTTCAATACTGTGGGCTGCAGGAAATGCATTTACTGAAGATTTCTTCATCTACACACCAACTGTTAGTGAGTGTCTCCTGTGATGCAGACTTTAAAAATAATTCTAGAAGAAACCTTTTTCTCCTTAATATACACTTCTTTCTGGAAGATGGAACATACACTGGCTTTAGACACATTTCAACAAAGCCAGTGTGATTTGTTGTTTGTAGTTTGATTTGCATTTTAGTACTTATTTACCATTGTTATACAAAGAAATCAAAATTACTTTGATAGATCACACACACTTGTACCAGTTTAATGAATTCCATAAAATGCATGCATATATATTCATAATGGATGCTGAATGACTACTATGAAGTTTCAGAGACTACTCCTAGGTGGTAGCTGTTACTTTTGTTATTGACCGAGTTGCTCTTTATGGCGCGCGTGTTTCTACCTGAGAGGCCTAAATCCGTGCAGCTGAGCCCCAGAACTGGCTCAGCTCTGCTGCAGATGTCCGAGCAGCCATTTAGGGGCCGCTGGCAGGGATGCGAGGCACAATGCAGAGGATACAGGGTCAGAATGAAGGGAGACTTTGTGCCCCATGAGCTCCTCCAAAAGACTCACACCACCCAAAGATCCGGAGTCACCCACAGCTTGTGCACTTCCGCCGTCACCCCCACTTAGGTTTTTTTTTTTTTTTAATCTGCTGCTGCTGTCGGAAACGACGTGTCTCCACTAACGATGAAGGCCTTTGAAAAGCAGCTCCGACCTGCGAGGAGAGACGGAGGGACCGGGGAAGAAAGAGACGTCTGATCCGTCACCTCAGGTGTTTGGCTCACATGTTGGCCTCCATGCATGTCTATTAAGATGCTCTTTTCTCGCAAACGCGCACAATTTGTGCCGCAGTGTGCCACCCTGTCTTCTATACGAGCTCGGGTGAAGCATGCATCTTCACGGAGGTCGCTCCTTGCCTGTGAAAGACAGGATATCCCCGACCAGGAACACCTACTCTGCCGAGCAGCCCCTGACTTTCCTGCCAGGCCTGCTGACTCCTATCCTGTCCGCGAGCTCTGTCCTCCTCCTGGGAGAGAAGTGCTGCAGGAAGCGCAGGTTCCTCCAAGACGCTTCAGGGGTCAACGACTCGTCCTATCTGGCCGTGGTCAGATGTGGGTCAGGGTCCGGTCTGCTGCCTGCTCTTCTTGGCGCCCATTGTTAAGGGACAGAGGAGGAGAAACGTGCGCGCACTTCCTCCGTCTATTTTCTGCGCCAACCTGGTTTATTGGGTTCGGCTCTTTGTGACAACTGGACATGCGCTCAGGTGTGCAGTTAGTGCGCGGCAGCAGCTTTGATGGTGATCAACACAAAAGGCAAGAACGGCTGTTTGTCCCCCTGCTGATGGGACAATGAATGAACAAAGCGCAGCCCAATGGCGAACTCCCACTGTCTCACCTTCAACGTGGTTCCCCTGCAGTATTGATATGCATGAGGTGATGAGGTCACGTGATCAGCACAGTGAAGCTGAAGCTCATTGCAAGTTGTTTCCTTTAGCTCTCTGTCTCAAAGAAAAAGGGTGACAAATCCTATTAGAAATGCAAGTTGTGTTGATAAAAAGTCGTATAAACCACTTGTTCGGACTTATCCAACAATAATGTTGCTCTTTTTCACCTTCATGTGTAACTGAGTGAGACAACTTTAAACAGCTAATTGAGGAATAAAAACTTTAATTCTGAAAACTCAAGTCACTGCCTGTTTTGTTTAGTATGTGTTTTGAATCTATGCAGTATCACACTGGTTTATCTAATTGCATTTTATTTGTTTCAGTCATGTATTTAATGTATTTTATCCACAATGTTGCTGATTTGATCCAATGTCCAGCGCTTTTGGTCCGTTGGTTGTTGTCAAAGTGCTTTATAGTTAAAGCTGGTTTGGATTGGCGTTGATTTATACAGCAGACAATTACAGCATTGAGTGAGCGGATTGAACCCAACCAGCTTCTGTTAGTTCTATAATTAATCATTTAATTAATAGACTTTGGTTGTTTACTGTTTTTTGTCAAAGACCTTCAAGTTTTGTTGTTGCAGACACAAAAATTATCCCTTCAAGGTGCAGAAATGACCACAACTGTTGTCTTTGTTGCCTTATAAAAGCACAAAACAATATTTCAACACATACCGCAGAAGAAGAAAAAAGACAAATGTTTATACACACAAGGTTTCTGTAGCTGTTTATTGTCGTTAACAGACCAACAGCAGACCGCTGACAGCCGGAGGATTCCCCGGGGCAAAGCCAAAGACGCACCAGCCTTTTCACACTCTGTTATTAGTGAGGAATGAAAACACTTGTGTAATCGTTGGTGAACCATCATCTCAGACAAACACCCAGCCGGTGTCGAATCAAAGGCCGTAAATCCCCCCGAGCTGCCGCCTCACTCATAGCGTTTTGTTTGCAGCTTTGGCAGAATTTGCGGTGTGAAATCGTGGCAACGCGATCGCGGCGGCCTCGTGGAAAAAAAAAAGAACAAAAAAAAAAGTTGGAAAACTTCTGAAAACGATCGGCGCGGATTGTCTTTCACGGCGGCCTCGGACTTGAGCGCTGACAGCTGGAGGGCGATGTGACAAATTGTCTTGTAAAAAAGGAGCTGCTGGGTGGAAAAGAAAACGGGCCTGTCTGCCGTTTCACCAATAAAACATGTTGTCATCGTCGTGGAGGCTGTGTGCAGTTCTGGCGTTGTGCCACGGTGTGTAATTAATTCACACTTTGTCCCGGATTCATGCCCAGCAGGTTGGCGGCTGCTTCACTGGAGGCTCTCGGCCTTCTGCTGAGATTTCTCACATTTTTGCTGCCTTGCATGTGTGTGTGTGTGTGTGTGTGTGTTTGTGTCTTGGCTCCGGCGGGATTAAGAAGTGCTGAGACGGTGATGACGGAGGCCGAGTCAATGTCTCGTCCCTGCAGCTGTTGGATTTTCTCCACTTTTAGATTTCACCTGTCCGGCGGGAAAAAAGCGCGGCTGCTTCGTGTGTTTTTTGCGCGAGAACTGGGCCTTTCTTCTCTCGTCACGGCTCCAGAGTGCCAGCGTGCTGTAATTGTGGGCCAATTTAAACTAAGCTGGTCTATGTCACAGGTATTACACAGTAGGGGCTGAAGGGGGACCCCCACCACAAATCAGTGGCCAGGGATTAGCCCGATCCCTCTGTCTCCTTCTGTTGCCGATTACATCCTGGATAAAGCTCATTACGGGCAAAATGGTTAATCAGTGAATTTTAATTTAAGGCTCAGCGATATGTTGTGGTGTTTTGTGGTGAGTATCACAGGGTTAATTGTGGCGGACTGGTCGGCTCGGACGCTTTTTTTTCGACTTTGTTCACTGTTCTAATTAACCCTCAAGAGCTTTAAAAGGTGTTTACAAGTGTTTAAAAGCAACATTTTCAGAGAATTTCATCCAGAACTCCAAAGAAAACTCTAGATCTACTGAATAAAGTATATTTCCCCTACTTGTGTTGTTTATAGTTCCTTGTTAAAAGTGTCTGAGATGTTTGGAAGTAGGCAAAACAACATGGAAAACAGAGAGAAAACCTGAACTGAGGCGTCGACGCTGGAGGTATCAGAGCCCTTTGTGACAACGTAAAGCACCGATTTTCCAGAGCTGAAGGTTCTGAAACACTTCCTAAAAGATTGAGCTGCCAAGAGAGGCGAAGGACGGACTTTTTTTCACTTTAGTTACAGGCTGCAGACACAGGACATTGCAAGAAACCACTGTGGACATTGCAAGAAACCACTGTAAATAATAATAAGTGAATTAAGCCTTAATTAGGACCTCTAACGACTCTGACGTCCTGCAGTTAATCCAATTTGGAGGGAAGAAGACCGAGCGATAGGGGTGGGGGGGAAACGCAAGTCCGGCGTGCATTTCCTGCAGACACATGCTTTGATTTCGGGGCCCCGCCGAACACAATGGGAGCAAGGCTGCGCCTTCCCCTCAGCAGCGCAACCAACAGGAAGGCCGGCGCGCGTGAGGCCGGACGGCAGTAAATACATTCCAGCGTGACGAGAGCAGAGAGACGGATGACGCTGGTCTTGTTTTTGAGCACCTTTTTTTTTTTCCATTTTATTACAAATCATAAAACACGGATTCACAACAATGTGTATTCACAGTGTTTCAACTCATAGGCATTCTCACACACTCACTCACACACACACTAAGACCCACAACAAGAGCAAGCCGTCAAAGCAGCCACCTTTTAATTGGGCCTGAAAACATTTGTCAGCTGCCATCTGTCTGTCTGTCTGTCTGTCTGCCCCCCCCCCACACACACACACACACACACACACACACACACACACACTCTCTCTCTCTCTCACACACACACACACACACACTATCTCCGTCTCCGCTTGCAACACTTATCAGACCACGACACCTTTTCTCCGACGGGACACACCCTCTGCAGACACACACTCACTCGCTCCTACACAGAAACAAACTTCACACTGGCTGGCTGTGATGCTTCAGGCAGAGCTGGTGGGTCCGCTTTGGGAAAAAAAAAAACAATCAAAAAAAAGACACACCCCAAGTGCTCAGAAACCAAAACAGTAGGCAGATGTGCGAGGAACACGTTTGGCTTCACCGCCAAAGTCTTTTGTCTGCACAAGTTCACAGAGAGATAGTGTTGGGGTAGTGGGGGAGGAAAAGAAATTCCGCTTCTTTATCTTCTCCTTAAAGTTCATTTTGGAAAAAAAAAAGTTCATGCTTGGTCCCATTGGCCCACTGTTCGGTTTGTCCTTGAGCTTGAGACCCCAAAAAATGTCACTTTACAGGCGAGTGAAGAGTCAGAGAATGTCCTGAATCTGTGAGCGAGTAACCCGGCCGTCTATCTGCGCCGTCCTGTATCGTCGTCCAGCTTCCCTCCCGCAGCTGCTGCTGCTGCCGCTGCTTCTCCTCCACCTCGGGGCGCCCGCCTGGCCTGCCGTCACACCTTGGTGGCCAGCGACTGGGCTTCGGTCTTCTGCGAGGACAGGGAGCTGGCGGGGCTGGCGTGCAGCGACTTCTTCAGGTTGAGCAGGCAGAGGCACTGGGAGCGGAAGCGCAGGTCGAAGAAGGCGTAGAGGAAGGGGTTGAGGCAGCTGTTGACGTAGGCCAGGCAGGTGGCGTACGGGTGCGCCAGCAGCAGGAAGCGCAGGAAGCTGCAGGTGTCGGGCACCAGGTTCAGGTAGGAGAGGGCGTCGGCGCTCTTGAACACGTGGAAGGGCGTCCAGCAGGCGGCGAAGACCACCACCAGCGTGGTGATGATCTTCAGCAGCCGCCGCTTGCGCTGGTCCTCCTTGCGCAGCGTGTTGAAGTGGCGCGTGACGGTGCAGCCGATGAAGCCGTAGCACACCATCATGGCCAGGAAGGGCAGCAGGAAGCCCAGCACGGAGGAGGACATGCTGAGGCCGGCCACCCACAGGTCCTCCTGCTTCTTGGTGGAGGCCACCATGCTGAAGTCCATGCCGCAGGACGTGCGGTTGATGCTCTCGTCGAAGCGCGTGGTGCGGAAGAGCAGCGTGGGCGCCGCCAGCAGCCCCGACAGCAGCCAGATGGTGGCCAGCGAGGCGTGCGTGTGGCCGCGCGTGCGCAGCTGGCTGCTGGACAGCGAGTGCACGATGGCCAGGTAGCGGTCGAAGCTCATGCAGGTGAGGCAGAAGACGCTGGCGTACATGTTGAGCAGCACCACGAAGCTGCTGATCTTGCACAGCGCCACGCCGAAGGGCCAGTGGTAGCCCATGGCGGTGTAGACGGCCCACAGCGGCAGCGTGACCACGAAGGTGAGGTCGGCCAGCGCCAGGTTGCCGATGTAGACGTCGGCGGCGCGGCGTTTGCCCTGCGCCCGCCACACGGTGAAGATGACCACGCCGTTGCCCGACAGGCCCAGGATGAAGATGAGCATGTAGAGGACGGGGATGACCGAGTAGGACGGCGTCCACTCGGAGAAGTCGCAGGTGCTGGAATTCTCCATCTCGTTGTAGTCGTACTCATACTCGTAGGGGCCGTCGCTCTGCTCCAGCTCCATTCTGACTGCTTCTTCTTCTCTTCTTCTTCTTCTACTTCTTCTTCTTCTTCTGTTTCTTCTTCTTCTTCTTGGTGACCCTGTTCTTCAAGGAGGCTTCAGGAGAGCTCAGCTGTGGTCGGCGGAAAGCTGAGGTTTGTTCCCACATGTGATATCGGCCCTCCCTTTTATACCCCGCCCCGCCGCCCCCCTGCAGGCTGGTGCCCCTCCCCCCGCTCCCAACCCCCGCGCTCGACCCCTCCCCTTGATGACTGAGGAGCACGCTCTGTCACTGCAGCCCGCTCCTCTCACTCACTAGTACTTAGAACTGAATCAACTGGAGAAACAGAAAACATCTGATCACAACGTATTTTTGTTAAACAGGAAGTGAGATTGCCAAATAAAAACTGCCGCACTTTCAGGTTTTACAATCAACTTCTTTTTTTTGCAGAATCAGCTTCGATAAACCACAACAACATGCATCAATCACGAAACTCACTCCATCAATTTCCCCAAAAATGACTTAATAATCCTTTTAATTGTCAGAAAAACAAAATTCTCTGTGGACACAATTGAGCAGCAGCCAGCAGGGAGCTGCGTCCGGGCAAGTTTCATCCCACAGCGCCTCATTTTAATATCAATCCAGCGGCTCAGCGCCTCAGCTGACATGAGAATAGGCTGCATCGTTTTCACCTCCCCGCCTCGGCTCTCGCGTCACCGCGTGTTCAGGCAGGCAGAACCGCAAAAACCCCACACTGAACACAGATGTTTGTTTTAATTTTGGCCATAATTAATCACTGGAAGCACATTGATCTCTGAGCTTAATTGACAATAATAGTCATAGTAAACAGTGATAGCTTAAAGGCAGAGACTTCTAAAAGTTAAAAAGTAACAGACTTTTAAGACTTTGTTTCTTTTTCATCAAGTTCTGCTTTAATAAATCACTATATCATTATCATTACAATATATGTATATATATTTACATATATATACTGTACATGGGCTGCCAAATGATACATTTTTTCAATCGTGATTGAAGCTTTAAGCCCATAATGTAAAGTATTTCTTACAAGAAATCAGCCAGACTACAGGTTAGTAAAAGGGACAAAAAGGCTTACGTTTGAAATGCGATTAAAAAAAATTAACGTGCCATGGATTGTATTTAACTAATTGCAATTAATGCGTTAACGCTGTCAGCCCTAATATCTATCTATCTATTTACACACACCTACACGCATTCCTGACAAGATAATGACTTTCACACTCCATACATTCTTGTTTCTGATTTAATAAACTAGTTCATATTATATTGAAAACTGCGTGCGCATCTCCCCTTCTTTTTTTGTTGCAGCTTGAGAGCCGGTCATAACACTATGCATATATATATATATATATATATATATATATATATATATATATATATATATATATATATGTATGTATATATATACATGAATGCATTTCCTCATTGAAAAAGAAATTGCCTGACTGAATCCCAAAGAAATGACAATGCAACAGGGTTGTCATAGAAACATAAATAAATACATTATCACAGATTTCATAAGAGTTGGCTTTGGCTTTTTATATATTGTCATTTTCTGAAATTAATGATTATATAATACTTCATTTTGAATTAAAGCATCACAAAGATGCAGAGCCACTTCTTAAATTCATACAAATTTTGTAGTGAAAAGAAAAAACTTGTGTGTGTCATGCTGAACTACGGGAAAGTGTATCGATGGCTTACTGAGTAAGTAAGTAAGTAAAAAAAGTGGAAGGATGAAAATTATGATTCATGAGCTTCATGTGCCGGTTGATGTTAAATATAGATTTTTATAGAGAAGTAAAGAAGAAGAAGAAGGAGGAGGAGAAGAAGAAGTGGGCGGGAGTTTCCAGGTTGCCAGGTGGGACGTCTCAGTCCTCTGGCTGCTCGGCACGGACGGCGCCAGGCCACCGACCCCCAGACACAACTACTGTATCACTCAGCAGTGTTTTCCTCCGCCTTCCGTCCGCTCACCCTCCCCACTCCCCCCTCCTCCTCCCGACCGTCACTCACTGATGAGAAAACCCCTTGTTGTTGCCAAAAAATAAAATTAAAAAGAGAAATGCTGATTGTTTTTTGGCCGTCAAACGTGTTGTGATTGTGTTTGCAGATTTGTCACTCCTTCCCTCCCTTCTTTTCTGCCTCCCTCCCTTCTTCCCTCCCTCCGCCCCGATTGTTCTTCCACTCTTTGTCCGTCCGGCAGCAACAGGAAAGCGAGCGGAGAGAAGTGAATCAAAGAAAGCTTCCTATCCATCCTCCGGAGAGAGGCCGTTAATAGTCAAAATCGGGCATGCGTGTGTGTTTGTGTGTGTGTATGTGTGTGTGTGTACACATTCAGCTAAATAAAACCCTGATGAGTGCGTCGGTCAAAACCCCCCTCATATTGGAGGACTTTCACAAAGACAGGATAGCGAGTCGGAGGAGGCGAGGAGCGAGCTCCCGCCCTCCTATTTTTAACCGTCCAGTCGCTCCAGTTCCAGTTGGAGCGACTTGACTGGCGTCCGTCAGCCCAGGCCGCATACCAGAGACCCCGTTTCCACAGTTTTTCAGCTCGTATTTTCCACCCCCCCCTCCTCACCCCGGCTGTAATTGTCCACCTGTGTCTCCCAGATTGATTGCTATTGTTGCTGCTGTTGTCCTGTTGCTTGTGTGTGTGTGGCCCCCCCGGAGCTGTAAACCACACACCGTGCACGCACAGTTTGTGCGTGATTTTTCGCCCCTCCCGACCCTACTCCACCTATAATTTTTCACGACGAGTGGAGGTCCCCTCGCTCAGCAGGCGTTGCGTCTTTACGAGTGCGTCTCCGTCACACCCGCGCTCCAAACGAACGGGCCGCGTGAGGTGTGTGTTCCTCTTGTGAAAGGTGTGTGCGCCAGAGCCGGCGGGGGCCCGACAGTTGTTTGATGTGTGTGTGTGTGGACCACATGCACTGCCCCCCACCGCCCCGCTCCAACCGAGACAGCTGCCACCTCCTGGTTTGTCACCAACCTCGGCGCTGCAGCGCACAGCTGAGAAGTTGGCGTATTGTGCGTGTGACCCCCGAGTGAAGGGGTCCGGATGGGGGACACGGGGGTGCCTGACAGTCACCTGAGCGGTGAACTGTTGGGGCCCCACTTCGACTTTAGCACTTGCACCACTCGCACATCCGCCGCTGCCGCCGGCAGCTTGCAGGCCGAGCATTTGGCCGTCGTTAGCGTCGCGCTACACGTGGCCCCGCTTTCTAACTTTAACCGCGAGGCGATTGACACCAGCCTGAGGTTTTCTTTTAACATCTGACACTTTTATTTATTTTACACATGGGGACAGGAACCAGGCTGTGAAGTCTCTAAGGCCAGGTTTAGACTGGCCGCCAAAATCAGATTTTTTTTTAGCCCATCGAGATTGAAACTGGATAGCTCTTTTGTAGTCTGAACAGTTGTAAATCACATGAAATGTGATTTTTGCGCAACGGATTGACCCCAATAATGTCAACAATGTGGCCCAGTCTGAACAGAGCCAGATCCCATTTGGACACTTGCTAAAGACAGTGTGGACAGTCAGCCCTAAAAATCGTATTTGAGAAGGAATCGGATTCACTTGCAGTGTGAACGCAGCTTAAATGTTGCACTGAATCTCCAATAAGGCAGACGGAATCATCCCAGCGAGACTAGTTGGCACGAGTGGGCAGAGATATACAGTAGTCCACTAAACCAGTCTCAACAATGTCCACGCTAGGCTAGCCCAGACGTATCACAAGGCTGATACAGCTCCTATAGGTATGTAAAGAAAGAGCAACGACATTAAAATTCTCAAATTCAAATTCTCAAAAGCTTCTATTGAAGTTTCACAGTCAGCCCAACTAAGCCCTGACTTGCGCTGTAAACAGGATGCATAAACACATGAAGCAGAACTAAAAATGTAAAAATGTAAATATATTTATATATATTGACAGCTGGGCGTTGTTAACACCTGCAGCAGGTCGTATGAGGCGTGTGGGACTGTGTGAGGCTGTGTGTGAGGCTGTGTGTGTGGCTGTGTGTGTTTTGTGTGTGGCTATGTGTTGCTGTCAGTGTGGCGGCTGCTGCACGGCCTCCAGGACGCTCTGGCTTCATGGGCTCACAATGGCAGGAAGTGGACACACAAGTCGTCCGTCTTGGTCAGTGTCATTGTTTGAAAACGACAAATCTTTGTCTTAGTGTTTCTCTTTTTCACCCGCCGCTTTCTCCCTTGTTTATAGCCGCACTCCATCAGCCTGACGATGGGCCTTTTTAAAAAGTCAGGCAGCGGCGGCGGCGACTTTCTTTCTATATTTACCTCCCTGATGACGCACACACCCACACACACGCATATATACACACATGTACACACGCGCGTGTCCACTTCACAAGACGGTGGGGCGACATCACAGGCGCAGAGGGGCCTCAAACTCAAGGCAGCTATTCTGAGCGGCTATTCTGAGGGGAAGTCAACTGATATCAATCTTCATTTCAACCTCTTATTGGCTCAGGTGGGGTGGGTTCGGGGGGAGTTGAAGTATTGTCAAACATGGAGCTTGAGGACGAGCCAAACAAGTTCTCACCAAAAACACACACACATACACAAAAAATAAATCGCCGGCCTATAAATAAAGGCGCACTTGCTGCTGGAGGTCAGCAGTGAAAATGTGTCGGTGGCAGGAAGAGAAAGCGGGGCTGCCTCGCGCAGCAGAGACACTTCAGTGGGCCAGAGGAACAAAGGGCAGAGGTTCATCTATCAGCCGTGAGGTCACCGAGGGAGGACGGCTGTTTGTTTTACTCCGGCAAACGTCAGCTGACACGGTGGAGTCCCATTGTGAGCGGAGAGATGAGCGTAAACACGGCAACGGCGCTGTTTACATTGGATTTTTAAATAAAAGGCAAAGGGGGGTTTTTATTACTGCTTTATTGCACCTCGCAGAGGCAGCCGCAGACACGGCGCCTGGAAGGACTTTCAAACTGGCTGGATTTATTTCACGCCTCTCTGAAGCGTCCATAAAAATGTACATATGCAGAATAACCTCAAATTTTCACAGAATGTATAGAAACAGATCAAGATTTTATATTTAAAGTTCTATTTCTGCTGTGTTTTCAGGTTGAGCCATGCCATTCACTCCCAAAGAGAAGTCATTTTGCTCGCACTCTGTCACCCAAGACTGAAGAACTTCTGCAAAGTCTTGTGCACATATTGAACACTTATGAAATCGGTCCCCATAAAAAACTTGGGATGTTCAACACCTAAACTGTTCAATGTCTTTGAACTAAACTTGAGTAGTTTTCAAGATAATTGCTTTTGAAATTAAGTCAAAATTTTTGGGGGACACCCTGCATTTGGGAAAAGAAAGAAAGACAACGAATAATCCGTTAAAGGGGCATCCATCCCATTGGTGGAGGGAAAAGAGGACCGATCAATTTAGATTTGCTCAGCACAGATCAATCTTCCGGGATCACGTTTTTAAAATTAGATGGCTGCGAAAAAGATCATTGCTGTTTTCCTCTGCGGTGTTAAAAGTCCTCCGCAGCCACACCCAGCTGTCGGAGGACGCTGATTGGTTCCCCGATACGACGACTGGCTGAAAAGTCTTCAGGCTGGACTTTGAGAAGTTGTAGAAGATGTGAATTCTCGGCTATCCAACCAGATCTGATCCCACCTCATCCTGCAAGTCACCATATCCAGCAGCTGCAGCCTCGCTGGGCCCTGCATGAAACACAGTCACATGACACATTCTGTGGATTTTTTGAGTATTTTTAAATCTGACTGATGGTTTCAAACGTCCTTTGACCCCTGGGTGCAAAATCAACCTCACTGCAAAGTGCAAAGGGTTTAAAGACACGATAAATTCAGACTAGTCGCTTCAGCCGCCAGTGACAAACAGACGAGATTGGCAGCTTCCTGTTGTCCAAACAGCAGCCAGCTTCGTTGGGAGCAGCTCCTGTCTCCGCTCTTCCTGCAGAGCCGGTGCGGGGGGGCTGAGGGGTGGACTTCCCCCCAGCGATAGTCGGCGAGCGTGACGAGGAGAAAATCTGAGAGCGACTCTTAAAAAAATCTTGTGAGTCTTTTCATCCCTCGCATGAAACACGAACCGCATCGTGGGGGAAAATTTTTCATGGCCGCGTCGACTTCACAGAGGTTTGAAAGGCAAGTCGCCACTTAAGTTTCAGGGTTTGGCACAGACACACACACACACACACACACACACACTGATGCAAGGCTCACTCTCACACCGCGTAACAGCCATGACTGCACCGACGGCAAAACAATAAGCTATTGTAACCTCAGCCCAAAAGGTCCCGACGGCCATATGCTCATGTCGTTAGTATCAATTATGAGAGACCGTGAGGTCACTCGCCGATACATGCATTACTCTCTTTCATTCACACACACACACACACACACACACACACACACACACACTTGCAATTCGTACCGCCGCGCA
Source organism: Thamnaconus septentrionalis (assembly GCA_009823395.1). Classification (NCBI taxonomy): domain Eukaryota; kingdom Metazoa; phylum Chordata; class Actinopteri; order Tetraodontiformes; family Monacanthidae; genus Thamnaconus; species Thamnaconus septentrionalis. Next base: position 5,542,910 of record CM020518.1, read on the forward strand.
TCGAACACCTCTTTTTTTTTTGCACTGCAAACTGGTACATGCACAGCAACAGCAGCGTATCATCAACCTTTATTTAAATCTTGAAAAACTCATTGGGGACAAGGCCTCATTTTCAGTGATATCAAGAGAACACAAACATTCAAATACACAAAACATTGTGTTCCAGGTAGCTGCAGCAGAGGAACTGAGAGCAGTTCTCCAGAATTCTGTGTTAAAGAGAATAGAGAGAGTTTCACGAGAATAATGCTGCTCATAGTTTATTGTTTTCATGACGACTGTGTTTTTCAAAGTGATATACTCTCATGCAGCTGCAACAGCCGCTCTGGTCAAAGTTGTTACTTCACCCTGGACTCTGGCTTTATCACCATCCCAACAGGACGGACTCTCTCTCTCTCTCTCTCTCTCTCTCTGTCTTCTCTCTCTCGCTCACACACACACACACACACACGCACACACACACACACGCACACACACACACACGCACACACTTATCCTCCCTGAGCCGCTGACTTCCTTGATGGGGGAAGAGGGGGCTGGATGGACGGGAAGAGAGGAGACAGCGGGGTTGTGACAGCAACAATGGCAGGAAGTGACTTCACATCAGTGCAGAGCGGCGCGAAGCTCAGCCGACGCGGCCCGCAAACACCACCCCAACCCCCACCACCACCACTGCCCACACCACCACCACCACCACCAACGGAGAGATAAACACCCAACACAAACAAAAGGCACACATGTTGTTGCTGTCTGCACAGTCTTTATTTTAAATCCTGCAAACACATCCTTCAGTTGGAAATGATTGATGGTTTACAATTCAACACACGCACGGTGGTAATTACTGCAATCATAAATAAATAAAGTGCCACTGCCCCCTCCAAAGCAATTCAATCGACTAGACGGCCTTAATCTCGGTGATTCACTCGGACAAACCGGCCGATCTCCCTAATTAAAGTTTGACAAACAGGAGAAGGGAAATTAAAGTTTTGCGCAAAAGGGAAAAAACACAATGGCAAGATGTTTGCAGGAAGCTGTAAAAGTCAACAGCAGGGGCAGATACAGGGTGGTGTTGGTGCTAGTGGTGGCGGGGGGGGGGGGGCACTGAGCAGTTCAGGGGTCACAGTGAGGTCCTTGAAACAGAAAACCGAACAGTGTTTGACCATTAACCTCTCTTCAAACGTGCAGGAACCGAGAAGAAGGAGCCCAAATTTCACCTTATTGAATGTTGTTACATTTCAGCTGAAATCAGGAGAAACGGGTGTAGAAAAAAGGCACGGAGAATGGAATGAGCGTCAGGACCATGAAGGTTTTATGAAAACTGAAGGCGTGTTCTACTCGGCTTTGCCGTCATGATCTTCTGAAGAGATTCTCTTTTTAAACATCCACAGATGGGCACAATAACACGGTGCATATGAATCTTCCGCTGCCGGATTTAAGACTCTTCTGATGAGTCACAGGACATTCAGCAGCAGATTAGTGTGGTGGGGGTGCTCAAGCAGGTGTGCGTCGCATTCATCACTCTGCGTCAACAGAACAAAAAGCCCCTGACGGATCGGAGCTCATCGAGTCCATCCAGCTCCTGTTGTCCTGAGGAGACACCGCCACCGGCCGGGCCACGCACTCCGCCGCATCCTGTCCACGGCCGGCATCTGTCCGACCCCTGACGCCTTCCACTTCCTGTCCCACATGTGCAACCTGAGCACTTGAAAGTTTCTCAATGAGGCCTTCCTGAACCCCCTGAACCCTGGCTGCTGTTTTGAAGAACTCAAAGCGGCGGCAGCAGCAGCAGCAGCAGCAAGATCTCACTCCTCACTCACCTCCGTCACTGAGGGGCGGTGGCGGTGTGGGTGGAGGCGCAGAGGATAATTTGTGTTACAACTACGGATGCAAATTATCTATTAATTCATTAATCATTAGTTGATTGACTTTATTGATCGATTAACGATTAATTGACAGCGGCAATTTTCCTGAGAACCTAAATTTCACAATGAAAAATGTGTAAGGAAGACATTATTCACATCACAGTATCTACAGGTGAATTGCTCCTTCCTGCCACTACACTATTATAATGATATTAACTACCCATGTAAAAAAAGGTTCAATCAATTGCGACTAATTTGATTTAATCGATTAAATTTCTAATCGACAATTAATCGATAATTGATTAATTGTTAACATTCATAGTTACAACTTAACTTATCATGCATGCAGACAAACGTAACGCAGCCATTTAAATAATTATCCGCCATTGTTCGCCTCCCGACCTCTTGGCCTTTTTAATCCTCACTTTGGCCATGATGGGGCAGAGGGGGTGGTGGTGGCAGCTCCACCTCCAGGGATAAGGGTCCCAGTCAGGGATAAGGGTCCCGGTCAGGAGGAGCCCAGTCCCGGTCACCCCAAAAGCTTTAGAGAAGCTTTGCGGGCTTTCAGAGGCCAGACTTTAATCTCCCAGACGCTTCACGCATATGTTCTCATGAGATTATCCACCACGCTCGCCTCGCTGTTCACAGCTACAGCATGCCAACGTGCAACTTATGCGCGCATGCTGCCTTTAAATCATACACATTTGTGGTTTAATTTGCATGGAAAGGTCAGAGATGTCAGCGGGTTCCAGGGTCTGAAGAGATTTCTTTTTCCTGGATTTTACTTTTCATGCAAGATGTTTCTGCAACCACGTCCCTCCCACCCACCTACCCCTTCAATTACAGACACATCCATTTAGACCTAATGTTGCCTCAGCTGCAGCATCATGAGGTGGAAGAGACGCACCAAGTTTTATTATTTGTCCCAAAACAAGAGGATCAAGATGTTTTGTTCCTGTGAAATCTACACGCTCTGCAGTTTCTTTCTCCCATGGTATGCGTGTGTGTGTGTGTGTGTGTGTGTGTGTGTGTGTGTGTGTGTGAGGGGCATGTCTGGGTCACAATCCATAGAGAAGCTCTCTCATTACACCCTCTGCAGTCTACTCCCAGGTATTATAGGAGGTCGATGTCAGTGTAAGCCCCGCGCAAGTAAAGGAGTGTATGCGTGCGTGTGTGTGTGTGTGTGTGTGTGTGTTTGAGGTGGAGGGGTGGAGAGCAGACAGGTTTGTGAGGGGGTTCGAGGTTGAGGTGGAGTCGGCTTGAAGACGAGTCGTGGTTTTTGTGTTGTATACGAACAGCCGTGAAAGCAGAAACCAGACGGGCACCAGGAGACAAACATGAGGCTCCAGTGACAGAGGGATGGAGAGACAGACAGACAGACAGACAGACAGACAGAGACAGACAAGGCATCCTTCACACACAGCGAGGATATGATGAAAATCGAAATCCTACTTTTAAAATGTGCTTAAATCTCAAAGTGTCCTTTGGCAAAGGAGCAAAATTGTAGCAGAAGACAGGAAGTCAAGGACAACAGTCTGTCCAACGGTGCAATTAACCAGCAGCAGCAGCAGCAGCAAGTGTCAACAGAGTTTTATTTAAGAAATTCTTATCAATGATGAATATTGATTCTTCTGGTCACATGATCAGTGATGCTCCTGGATTCATCGAAAGTGCCTCGAGTCTTTGAACGTTATAAGGCTCACTGGCCGCGCTTCCATTACCCCTCAGAATTGCACAAAAACATAAATATCGCAATAAAAAACTGGTCATGGAAACACATAAACTTCAAACCTCTCATATATCGCTAAAATTCAGACTAGTCGCTTCAGCCGCCAGTGACAAACAGACGAGATTGGCAGCTTCCTGTTGTCCAAACAGCAGCCAGCTTGTTGGGAGCAGCTCTGCTCCCGCCTTCCTGCAGAGCCGGTGCGGGGGGCTGAGGGGTGGACTTCAGCAGCGATAGTCGGCGAGCGTGACGAGGAGAAAATCTGAGAGCTACCTTTAAAAATCTTTGTGAGTCTTTTCATCCTCGCTTAGGAAACACGAACCGCATCGTGGGGGAAAATTTTTCATGGCCGCGTCAATTTATGCCAGGAGGTTTGAAAGGCAAGTCGCCACTTAAGTTTCAGGGTTTGGCACAGACACACACACACACACACTGATGATGCAAGGCTCACTCACACCGCGTAACAGCTATGACTGCACCGAACGCAACATAATAAGCTATTGTAACCCCAGCCCAAAAGGTCCTGACGGCCATATGCTCATGTCGTTAGTATCAATTATGAGAGACCGTGAGGTCACTCATTGATACATGCATTACTCTCTTTCATTCACACACACACACATACACACACACACACACACACACACACTTGCAAGACCGCCAAGATCGAACACCTCTTTTTTTTTGCACTGCAACTGGTACATGCACAGCAACAGTAGCGTATCATCAACCTTTTATTTAAATCTTGAAAACTCATTGGGGACAAGGCCTCATTTTCAGTGATATCAAGAGAACACAAACATTCAAATACACAAAACATTGTGTTCCAGGTAGCTGCAGCAGAGGAACTGAGAGCAGTTTTCCGGAATTCTGTGTTAAAGAGAATAGAGAGAGTTTCACGAGAATAATGCTGCTCATAGTTTGTTGTTTTCATGACGACTGTGTTTTTCAAAGTGATATACTCTCATGCAGCTGCAACAGCCGCTCTGGTCAAAGTTGTTGTGGTTGCCAAGGTGCCCACTTGGCTGCTTTGCCCTGGACACTGTTATCAGGCCTCGCGTGCTGCTCCTGCTCACTATCAAGCGTCTGGTCCACTTCACCCTGGACTCTGGCTTTATCACCATCCCAACAGGACGGACTCTCTCTCTCTCTCTCTCTCTCTCTCTCTCTGTCTTTCTCTCTCTCTCGCTCACACACACGCACACACACACACACGCACACACTTATCCTCCCTGAGCCGCTGACTTCCTTGATGGGGGAAGAGGGGGCTGGATGGACGGGAAGAGAGGAGACAGCGGGGTTGTGACAGCAACAATGGCAGGAAGTGACTTCACATCAGTGCAGAGCGGCGCGAAGCTCAGCCGACGCGGCCCGCAAAACACCACCCCAACCCCCCACCACCACCACTGCCCACACCACCACCACCACCACCAACGGAGAGATAAACACCCAACACAAACAAAAGGCACACATGTTGTTGCTGTCTGCACAGTCTTTATTTTAAATCCTGCAAACACATCCTTCAGTTGGAAATGATTGATGGTTTACAATTCAACACACGCACGGTGGTAATTACTGCAATCATAAATAAATAAAGTGCCACTGCCCCCTCCAAAGCAATTCAATCGACTAGACGGCCTTAATCTCGGTGATTCACTCGGACAAACCGGCCGATCTCCCTAATTAAAGTTTGACAAACAGGAGAAGGGAAATTAAAGTTTTGCGCAAAAGGGAAAAAACACAATGGCAAGATGTTTGCAGGAAGCTGTAAAAGTCAACAGCAGGGGCAGATACAGGGTGGTGTTGGTGCTAGTGGTGGTGGGGGGAGGGGGGCACTGAGCAGTTCAGGGGTCACAGTGAGGTCCTTGAAACAGAAAACCGAACAGTGTTTGACCATTAACCTCTCTTCAAACGTGCAGGAACCGAGAAGAAGGAGCCCAAATTTCACCTTATTGAATGTTGTTACATTTCAGCTGAAATCAGGAGAAACGGGTGTAGAAAAAAGGCACGGAGAATGGAATGAGCGTCAGGACCATGAAGGTTTTATGAAAACTGAAGACGTGTTCTGTCGGCTTTGCCGTCATGATCTTCTGAAGAGATTCTCTTTTTAAACATCCACAGATGGGCACAATAACACGGTGCATATGAATCTTCCGCTGCCGGATTTAAGACTCTTCTGATGAGTCACAGGACATTCAGCAGCAGATTAGTGTGGTGGGGGTGCTCAAGCAGGTGTGCGTCGCATTCATCACTCTGCGTCAACAGAACAAAAAGCCCCTGACGGATCGGAGCTCATCGAGTCCATCCAGCTCCTGTTGTCCTGAGGAGACACCGCCACCGGCCGGGGCCACGCACCCGCTCGCATCCTGTCCACGGCCGGCATCTGTCCGACCCCTGACGCCTTCCACTTCCTGTCCCACATGTGCAACCTGAGCACTTGAAAGTTTCTCAATGAGGCCTTCCTGAACCCCTGAACCCTGGCTGCTGTTTGGAAGAACCTCAAACGGCGGCAGCAGCAGCAGCAGCAGCAAGATCTCACTCCTCACTCACCTCCGTCACTGAGGGGCGGTGGCGGTGTGGGTGGACGGGCGCAGAGGATAATTTGTGTTACAACTACGGATGCAAATTATCTATTAATTCATTAATCGTTAGTTGATTGACTTTATTGATCGATTAACGATTAATTGACAAGCGACAATTTTCCTGAGAACCTAAATTTCACAATGAAAAATGTGTAAGGAAGACATTATTCACATCACAGTATCTACAGGTGAATTGCTCCTTCCTGCCACTACACTATTATAATGATATTAACTACCCATGTAAAAAAAGGTTCAATCAATTGCGACTAATTTGATTTAATCGATTAAATTCCTAATCGACAATTAATCGATAATTGATTAATTGTTAACATTCATAGTTACAACTTAACTTATCATGCATGCAGACAAACGTAACGCAGCCATTTAAATAATTATCCGCCATTGTTCGCCGCTCCCGACCTCTTGGCCCTTTTTAATCCTCACTTTGGCCATGATGGGGGCAGAGGGGGGTGGTGTAGGCAGCTCCACCTCCAGGGATAAGGGTCCCAGTCAGGGATAAGGGTCCCGGTCAGGAGGAGCCCAGTCCCGGTCACCCCAAAAGCTTTAGAGAAGCTTTGCGGGCTTTCCAGAGGCCAGACTTTAATCTCCCAGACGCTTCACGCATATGTTCTCATGAGATTATCCACCACGCTCGCCTCGCCGTTCACAGCTACAGCATGCCAACGTGCAACTTGCGCGCATGCTGCCTTTTCGTCATACACATTTGTGGTTTAATTTGCATGGAAAGGTCAGAGATGTCAGCGGGGTTCCAGGGTCTGAAGAGATTTCTTTTTCCTGGATTTTACTTTTCATGCAAGATGTTTCTGCAACCACGTCCCCTCCCCACCCACCTACCCCTTCAATTACAGACACATCCACGAGACCTAATGTTGCCTCAGCTGCAGCATCATGAGGTGGAAGAGACGACCAAGTTTTATTATTTGTCCCAAAACAAGAGGATCAAGATGTTTTGTTCCTGTGAAATCTACACGTTCTGCAGTTTCTTTCTCCCATGGTATGCGTGTGTGTGTGTGTGTGTGTGTGTGTGTGTGTGTGTGTGTGAGGGCATGTCTGGGTCACAATCCATAGAGAAGCTCTCTCATTACACCCTCTGCAGTCTACTCCCAGGTATTATAGGAGGTCGATGTCAGTGTAAGCCCCGGCGCAAGTAAAGGAGTGTATGCGTGCGTGTGTGTGTGTGTGTGTGTGTGTGTTTGGAGGTGGAGGGGGGTGGAGAGCAGACAGGTTTTGTGAGGGGGTTCGAGGTTGAGGGTGGAGTCGGCTTGAAGACGAGTCGGGCGTGTTTTTGTGTTGTATACGAACAGCCGTGAAAGCAGAAACCAGACGGGCACCAGGAGACAAACATGAGGCTCCAGTGACAGAGGGATGGAGAGACAGACAGACAGACAGACAGACAGACAGAGACAGACAAGGCATCCTTCACACACAGCGAGGATATGATGAAAATCGAAATCCTACTTTTAAAATGTGCTTAAATCTCAAAGTGTCCTTGGCAAAGGAGCAAAATTGTAGCAGAAGACAGGAAGTCAAGGACAACAGTCTGTCCAACGGTGCAATTAACCAGCAGCAGCAGCAGCAGCAGGTGTCAACAGAGTTTTATTTAAGAAATTCTTATCAATGATGAATATTGATTCTTCTGGTCACATGATCAGTGATGCTCCTGGATTCATCGAGTGCCTCGAGTCTTTGAACGTTATAAGGCCTCACTGGCTGCGTTTCCATTACCCCTAGAATTGCACAAAACCTAAATATCGCAATAAAAAAACTGGTCATGGAAACACCTAAACTTCGAAAAACCTCTCATATATCGCTAAAAGGTTTTTACGCTGTTAATGAGGTGCATTTTCAGACGTATCCATATGGAGGTAAATGGCTGAAGTGTCATTTTTTAAACATTAAAAAAAAAAAAAAACTCTGACAAAGTGATGTTTTAGTTTTGCAGTCGGAGCTTCGCCGGGACTCTGGACGGCAGCTGAAGCTCGTCCAGGAAGACGACGACGGCTACGACGGCGATGATGGTGGGAGAAGAATGAGCGGATCCTCATTCAGGGGCCAGAGGCGAGTGGCTGGTGGCGGAGGGGCCCTCTGGACGGAGCTGTGGGAATTTGCCCCATTTGAGATGCAAATTCCTGGCGGAGCTGAAAGAGCCGGAGAAACAGGTGTCCGACGGAAGTGTGTGGCGAGCGGTAGCGGTGGCGGCGGCGGAGGCTGCGAGGCTGCTGAATGACAACACAGGAGGCATTGAGAGCCAGAGCCTCGACTCCCGAGGCCTCGTCTCGGTCCAGGGAGATACAGAGAGGGGTTTCTGCTTTTCAGGATGTGACGGGAAACACACAGCGGCTTCGTGAGGAGTTTTCGGAAATTTTTATTGACTCTATAAGCAATCTGGTATAAAAAAAAAAAAAAAAAAAAAGCAGAGATAAAAAAAATAAAATAGAAGAGAGACCAGAAAAAGTTCCTCGACACCCAAAGGTGCTTTTTCTTCGCTACCGCTGCAATAATAACTGGGAGCATCTCAGCATCTAATGGGAGTGAAGTCGATGCTGGTTTATATAAATATTTGTTTTCATTCACACCTAAAATATACAAAAGTTTCTGCTGCAAAATCAACAAGACTTGGTTGAATCCAATTTGACAACCAGTTTCCCATGATTCACATTGTTAAAAATTGTTACATATGTACAATAATTTTTCGATTTATAAAACAGAAACAGGGCAGCAAACAGTATAAGAATATAGAGTTATGCAAAGAGCTGCTGATTGTAAAATAAAATACATACTATTTTTTTAAGCACCGGCACAAACATTATAGATATTCGAGACTCCCTAGTTTCAGTCTGTCGCTGCTCTTTTCTCTCTACAATAAAAAGCCTTCATGTCTGAGTGCAAACAAGACCTGTGGAGAATCGCACAAAGACGTTAGTGTCACTTCATTTCATCCAAACGCCTCCATTGGACCCAAGTCTGTGGAAATTAAAGGTCCATTTCTCACAATTCAGGATTGTTTCAGCATTTAAAAGTTAAGTCTGACAAACACGACGATCTAGAAATAGCTTCATAAAATTCTTTGGCTTTAAATCCACAAAACAATTCTCAGAAAAAAGTACAAAATTATAACAATTAAAATCCCTGCACGTGTCCTTCATCCTTGGTGTCAGAATCTCACAGTTTGAATCTTTTTTTCTGCAGTCGCAACAGTGCTGCTGGTTCCTCGCTGATGCAGAGGGCGCCCTCTGGTGATCAATAACACTATATACCGGTCACGTTGCCCTTGCACTGCCCTTGAAGAGCGTCAGTGTCTTTGGACCCAGAACCTTGACATGAATAAAATGAATGGCAACGAAGAGAAGCGAAGACTAAAAGGTCAAAGTGCAGGAGGAAAGACAAACAAACAAACAAACAAAACTAGACTAGAATCCTGATGAATAACTGCAGCAGATGTTCCCAGTGACGGTTATCCGGCACAAACACTTCGACTCAGAGATGCCATCTGTTGGCGCTGTTTGGTAATTGCACGCTGATGAGCTCCAGGTACGACAGTCAAAAAGTCCAGTAGACACGAGCGGCTGGAAAGCAGAGCTGGACTTTCTGTCACTTGTCGTTAGAAGCTGCGACTGACGCTACAGGTAGGTGTCGTGCTCGGCGCTGCTCAGGCTCTCTTTGGAGCCGCCGGGGACGGCGTTGGGGAGGAGGTGGGCGGGGTCAGTGGACAGAAAATGCGGGTCGACGGGCCGCGGCCGTGTGGCGCCCTTCACTTTGTCCCTGCTGGTCTTTGCGGCGGCGGCGCTGCTATTCTCCGGCCGCTCCCCGTCCTTCACCGCCGCCGCGGGCGCCTGCGGCGACTCCACGATGATGGCTGGCCGCTGCCGCAGGTCCTGTCGTGAGGGCGGCTCAGCGGCCATGATGGCCTTGGCGCCGTGCATCCTGGGCGGCGACTTGCAGCGGAGGTCGCCGTGCGCCTCCTTCCAGCGCCGCAGCTGGCCGTGATGCTCTTTCTCGATGTCCTTCTCCGACACGGGCAGCTCGGCGATCTGCAACAACAACCCAGACGTTTACTGCCGCTGTGGGTGCAAAATCTGTCCGGCCGACGAGATCCGTCCCTTGGGTACGCCGACACCGGCTAAGCGGTGTCTGTAAGGCTACAAGATCTGTCCAGCGGGTCCGGTGACTGCCGACGACATCTCATACGGCAACTCCAGTAGGACAAACTACATTGTGGTCGAACAAACAAACAAACGATCGATAGGCAGATTCAGAGGTAACAATGAATTGGTAAGATTCAATGCTACCTCTGAGTCTGTCTATCCATCCATCTATCCATCTATCATCTATCTATCTATCAATCTAACTATCATCGATCTATCTATCTATCTATCTATCCTCTAGATAGATCGTTACAATAAATCTGCCAATTCATCTATCTATCTATCTATCTATCTATCTGTCTATCAGTGTATATATATGATTATATTTATCTACATCTATCTATCCTCCATCTATCCAGATAGATTCATCAATCTAACTGACAATCTATCTATCTATCTATTGTCTATCTATTCATTGTCACCTCTGAGGTTACAATAAATCTTGCCAATTCATTGTCACCTCTGAATCTATCTATCTATCTACCTATCTATCTATCTATATCTAGATATCTAGATAGAGGGGGTTGCATTCTTTCAATGGCTGTTACATTGCAGTGTATATATATGATTATATTTATCTATCTATCTATCTATCTATCTATCTATCTATCTATCTATCCATCTATCCATCTATCCATCTGTCTATTCGAGCGCAATATAGTTTGTCCTAATAGAGTTGCCGTAAAACCCTGGACAGATCTCATAGCCTGGACAGATTTTGTACCCACGCCGCCTCTTTATCTCGAGTGAGTAGGGCAAAGGTCGAGGAGGAGGAAAACAGCTGATGAAGTGCCGTGTCAGCTCGGGGCAATAAAAATAAAAGAAGAAGGCGCAACACGTGTCTCTACCTCCTGCACCAGGAAGGCCTCCTTCATGTACTCTGGCCGCACGGCTCGCAGCAGCTCCATGGTTTCGTAGAGGCCCTGGCAGGACTTGAGCTTCTCCTGGGTTCCCAGCATGCATTTCAGGAGAACCAGACCCACCCGGAAGAGGATCTTGACCCCTGTGGAAGGGATGAGACGACGCACGACGCATCAAGCAGGCATTCGCTTGTCTGCAATACGCTTTATTACCACAAGATGCCAGTATGGGAAACTACGCTAACTACGGGTTGTGCTACAGTAGCTCTACCTCTTCTGTCTGCTCCATTATGTTACAGCTCTGCACCTCCAATGAAGCTCTCTGGTTTGGCGTTGCATCGAGTGACGTCACAGACCGTTCAGACTGAGACGCACCTGTCCAAATGCCATTTGAAACGACCTCCCGAAGGTGGTTTCAATCCGTTTTGCAAAAATCAGATTTCATGTGATTTGTGACTGTTCAGACTGCAGAAGCAAAATCATCCGGCTTCAATCTGGATTGGGCTGGAAAAATCAGATTTTGGCTGGCAGTGTGAACGAGGCTGATATGTATCAAGGATATGTAGAAAACATATCACATGACTTGAATGTCAATTGAAAATAAACTAAAAGAAAGTTGCAACAAAATCAGTTTGCAACTTCAATATGTTTGAAGCCCCACTGTGTTTCGCTCTTTATTGAAATGACTCTTTAAACACTGAAAAATGCAGCTATTTGATGACTTACTGACTACTAATACAATTTGTTCAAGTTCGGCGGGCCGGATTAAAAAGCTTGACGGACTGCATAAGACCCCCGGGCCGTAGTTTGCCCACCCCTGCTATAGGAGGTCATTAGGGATTCTGCCATCTTCCGTACGGCATTACAGGAACCTACGTTGTTGCGACTCGGATCCTGTTCTGACGACCAGCACATGACAGAGCCTGCAGGCAGATCAAACACTGCCGCTGTGTGTTCAACTCCAACGACGAAGCACCACAAACGCACAACCGTTGTGTTTACCTGACTTGTGTGTTTAGCGCTGGCGCTCTACAGGTGAAACAGCCGCGCCGTCGGCCGAGTAACCTGAAACCCTCCGTCTTCCAGAAGCCGGCGAGCGGCTGAGTGATAATCAAAACGCCGCCGGCGGTCCGTGACGCCATCGCCGCAGGTTTAGCAGAAAACACACATTAGACGCACGGCGTTTGTCACGTCTCACCCTCGCAGAGGAACATGTCCCAGACGCGCAGCACCGAGGCCCACGGCAGCGTCCGCGAGAAGGCGCACATGAACCACTCGGTCATGTACAGGATGGGCTCCAGCTTGTGCTTCTTGAGGTGGCGGTGGGCGGTGGGCGAGACGCGGCGCAGCAGCGCGTAGAGGATCTCGCCGTCCAGCTGGATGGCCTCCTGCAGGGGGCGACAGGAGGAGGAGAGTCAGATTGGTCTGACCACTATTGTTTAGTGCATTTATCGCACACGTAATAAGCGTACAAATGATTCACTTTACTTCTCGTTTTCGTGGAATTCACAGAAGATAGACTATTATTATTATAATGTGTTGGTAAAGTGAATTTCCATAACACGAGCCCCTTAAAGGACCACTTCCTCTTTCAGGTTCTGTTGAACTCTTTAAAAAAACTGAAGCGGAATATTTTTTTCACAAGTAATCAAAGAGAAAACTATAACAACCATGTTTGACAGAAAACAAACGCAACTAAACAAAAGTTTGGAAACACAGCTACTGTTGTGTCTCTGGAGTCTTACCAGCCCTGTGCTGTAGTAGCCTGGGAGGTACTTCTCACAAATCTGCACAAGAACCCAAAATGCATCCTAGGGAATAAAAAATAAAACAAAATAAGATTTAAAAAAAAATAATAAAAAAAAATAAATCCAAATTCATAACAGAAAAAAGACAGACTGAACTGAAGTTTCAACTGGGGCATCTCTGAGAGTAAAAAGACACAAATACACAGTGAAATATGGTTCTTTTCAAAGTTTGCCACCACCACCAACACCATCATCACCCTAATATCTTCTACATGTGGGGAATGAGGGGATATGTCTATGTACCTCTGCTGGCATGTGCATCAGCAGCACAGCAGCGATGGGGGCCTGGGCCTGACAGTAGCCCTCCTCTGGCCGGTGCAGGGTGTAGGCCTTCAGCACACTGAACAGGTCCTGCTGCCTGGATGGATGGACGGATGGACGGACACAGGAACACAGAGGAAATTATAAATCGATTCATGAATTCAGCCAACGCAGCAGCTCCAGGCGACGTCCTGTCTCACCCGTGACCTCCTCTGGCTGCGAACATCTCATGGAAGGGGAATTGTCGGTGCAGATCCCGCTCGATGATGTCGACCCACTTCGGGTCGCCCGGCTGGCTGCTCAGCTCCTGAGACCAAAAGACAAAACAAAAACATTTGTCAGCTTTTAAGGACGTTAGTACGACTGTGGCAAGAGGCTGCAATCCAGATTAGAGACTTGGGGGCCGACCTGGAACTTTTCCTTGTTCTGCTCCCTCTTCACTTTGGCCCCGGTGAGGTAGAGCCAAGCTCGGCCCCGCAGGGACGGAGGGATCCCCTTCTGACAGCGCTCTTTCACCTGCCGGTCGCAGACAGGTAGGAAGACAACGCCAAGGAACGGTCAGTCGTCAATTCCTGGAAGATGCACTTTCCACTGGGACCTGAGCGACAAACCTTTTTGTGCTTTTTCAACATGAACTTGTCCCAGCTGTCCAGCATCTCCAGCCACTTGGCCTCCCGCTGCCGCAGCACCGCGTTGGGGATTTCCTCAGCGCTACAGAGACGCAGGAATTCATGGCCTCATTAATTACGGACTCGCCGTGTGATTCTTTACTGCACTTTGTGCCGTCGCGTCTTCCTTGTCTGCACACCGGAAAGCCTGACCGCAGGCAAATCTGTGTTAATACTTGCCAGGGAGCAAGAAAACAGGAAGCTGCCGGGGAGCTTTCCCCTTATTCACTTCCCCAGCAGTGAAAAAAAAAAAATGCAGAGTCTCACTTCACCATAGATGAGACTTGTCATGTTGACACGCACGCACTCTCCTTTTCTGATCGCTCTCAAAAACCAGACCAAAAGAGCTGGCTGGCAGGCTTGGGCCTCTCAACAGTCCACAGACTGGATTCATAACAATGAAATCAAACAGAAAAATATAATAAACAACCATAGCTCAAATGAATATGTAAATAAAATAAAGAATAGCAATGAAATTTAAACACTTATCTTTATTGCAGTCGTTTCCATTCTATTGCGCTACTACAAATAACTACATAATATAGTATAAAGGAAATTAAAATGCTGAAATATCCATACAACTTGAGTAAAAAGAAAACTAAAACTAAAACCACTGAAAAATAGAAAGAAAGAAATGGAGATTGCCTCGGTCACATGACAGGAAAGCTTACAGCACGTGAATCCTACATGAGACACATTTTCAAATGAAATGTTATTTTTGACTGATTACCTCAATAACGACAACTAAATACTTTAATTATCTGTTGGTCGCAGTTACTTATTACTGTGTCCTCAGCTTTCTCGGGAATGACAGAACCTGATGACTCTGTGTGTGTGTGTGTGTGTGTGTGTGTGTGTGTGTGTGTGTGTGTGTGTGTGTGTGTGTGTGGCTGTTGTTCGCAACAACACATTACAACTACGTTATGCAGAAATTAATGCAGAGCGACGACTTCGACCGATCCGCTCTGTTCTTGCGGTATTTCCGTAAAAAAAACAACAACAACGGGGTAAATATAAAACAGCTCAACTCACGCTTCCCCGGACACCTGCTGGGCTCCTCCTGTGAATCCGTACTTGTCCACCTGTGTTTCTCCCGGTATGGCGCTGCCGTTCGGCTCCAGGTCGGAGCTCGCCCTGCCATTGTCTGTCAGCTTGTCGGCGGCGCTGCTGCCCCGCAACTGCCGCAGCCCATTGACCTGCTCCGTCTTTGCCATTTAGTTTTCCACATTTATTTCGCTCAGCAGAAGCCGCCGGGCCCTTCGCCTTGGGACTCGCCCTCAACCCCCGGGCTTGGACGGTTGCCTGTCAAACTCTGAAACCTCCCATGAAGACGCCGCGCCTCGCTGGTTGGCCGAAGCGACGTTCCGCTGCTAGCTCCGGTTGCTAAGGCAGAGACGCTACCTAGCCGTTAGCTCGCCTAAATGCTGCTACGAAAAAGCTGCGCTCCACGAGAAACCTGTTCAATTTGATGCCATTTCTAAACGTCGCCAGTGCCAGTTGGTCAATCAGTTAAACGCGGTTGCTGGTTCATCTTACTGTCGCTCAGCTACGTGCTGGCTAAGCCAGACTGTTAGCATCACACAACTCTCAGCTGACACACCTATTTTAGTCCGTATCAGATCGGGACTGTCAGCAGGAATGAAGGTTAGCCGGCGGCTACGAGGAAGAGAGTCGGCGGTAGATCTGATAGTAAACAAAACATCCACGGCACCTTCAGCTCTCCATTGCCCTCTACTGGCCAAAATGTGAAATGACTCTCATGCTTCTTTGCATTCGCCAGTTCATTGCATTCGATTGGTAAAAGGAAAACACCGCCACCTACTGTGCCGGAGTATAAAATGCACTAACACGTTCCAAAGGTTGTACATAATTCTACGTTTCTACGAGGGTTTGTAGCTTTAAAAAAATAACTAAAAGAATGACACTGCTTTCATAATAGATTGTTTTCAGGGATAAGATGTACAAACATTTAATTAAAAAAAATCACAGGCAGATTTTGTATAAATACTAAATTTATTTAAATATTTTACATATTTTAAAACATATTTACATAAATTAGACCTGCATTGTTACACAGTAGACAATAGCTGTAATCTTTCGTACACGCACATCACTTGCAGAAAAAACACAAGCACGATCGTTTCATACAGACTGCAGAAGAAGCACCTTTGAGGGCAGCTTTGACTGGAGAGAGAGAGCGCTTCATTTACATCCAACAGACATCGGGAGACGGGACGGGCTTGCAATGACAGGAAAGGCCTCTTAAGTTACAGGTCGAGCTATTTTGTTAAGGCTGAAACTGTGCTCACCCTCACAGCACCTTTACCACATCCTTCTGCATATACGACATACATCGACATTCTTAGAAAACAAACATGTGAAATTAAAACCAGTGTCAACGGCCGTGACAGAAACCATGCAGTGACAGACGGTAGACAGACCGTTTCTATTATTTGTTTGTCCACACACCACCTCAACAGCAGGGGGCGCACGACGAGCAGCGCCCTAAACATCAGTGAGTTCAAATATGGCTTTCCTTCTTTGGTTTCATCACCCCAGTGACTTGTACTTTTTCTGCAACCAGTCAGACGCAAAAATGGAAACTCTTTTTTTTCTTCTTTTTTTGTTAAAACAAAAACTGCAGGAGTCAAAAACGTATTGTAACGTCCATTTGAGCATTTCTACCAATACTGCCCAGCGACCGCGCAAGATCTGCAGCGCGACGACAATTTACAGTACTGTTGTGTGATGCCGTTCACAAGGCGCAATGACGTACGCAAAGAAAATGTGTCTTTGGTGCAACCTGCTTTTCAACCGCAACAATGTTGTCCAGAACACTCAGGCGAGCGCTTTGATTATTTAAAAAGAAGAAAAAGAAAAAAAAGAGGGCAGAACAGTATCGTCAGTGTCTTTGATTAATATCATGTGATGCACAAAACACATTCTCGGTGACCATAGTTATATAAATCATGTTGAGTCTTTTACACACATCTGAATGATACGAAAGAGGATAAGGGCCAGAAGAAGAGAAAAAACGTAAGAGGAAGATTTCTTTTTTTAAGAATCCATTTTGAGTTTTAAGTTGAAATTTCGTGAATAAATAAGTCGAAGTAAACAGGAAACTGGCGAAAACGGAAGTATCCACCAAGCTTGTGCACAGAGCCTTTTGACTTCAATTTGACGTTAATCTTGGAATTTCAACTTTATTTACGTTGACTTTAATCTCGAAATTTTGACTTCAATCGCGAAATTTCAACTTTAAATTCTCGAAATTTAGTTTTTTTTTCCACGAAATTTCAACTTTATTCTCAAAATGGAAGCTTGAATAAAAATTATTTCTTCATTTTTTTCCCCCCTTCTTGCAGCCCTAATTCTTTTCCGTAGAGTGAACAAACAAATCGAAAAGCAGCAAATGAGAAAAAAAAACAAGGAAAAAAAAAAAGAACTGAGATATTTACAAAAACAAATCTCTCACACACGCGCACGCACACACCTGATTTAAAGTATGTCACACAACTTTCATGTCAGCAGACATTTAAAACTCTTAGAGGTCTTAAAAACTAAATAACGTTAAAAAAATACATCTCTTTGCTTTCATACACTTGCCTGACCTATCATTGCAATTTTCATTATTTTTAACATTTCCCAGATGCTGGCTGTAGCTTTTTGAGATAAATACAAATATAAACATTAAATACGTCATACACATTTGAATAACTTCACACAAGTATGCCACACACACACATGCACACACACGCGCACACACACGCGCTTGCAGCACAGATTTTTCTTTTTTGTTCATGTCAGCTAGTGGAAGCAGTGGGATTGACAAACCTCACATCTACACAGGGACAGATCTTTATGAACGCGTGTGTGTATCTTTCACCAAAGTAACAAAAATAAGTGTTTGCTTTGCAACGACAAAAATCGAGAAGACAAACCCAAAAAAAAAAAAAGAGGGTTGGGGGGCAGAATCTAGCGTCCCCCAAAAAACACAAAATATATTTACAATTCATCAGGAAGTGCTCACCGACAGATCCTTCAGACGGATTAGCATTCACACATTGCCCTGGTACAATATCCCTTTTATGCAATCTTATTTTTCCGAGTTATTCCTCCTCCTAGTTCACATTCCAAAGCTGGAGACAGTCAAACTGCTGCTCTTTTCCAAAGATGAACCTCAATCGTCATCATCACTTCATCCGCCAACTTCTCGTGTGAGCAGCAAGAACAAGAGGAACAGGAACACCAGCGCTGTTTGGCAGTCGACCCTGTGACCGCACCCAAAAAAAATATTTAAATTGCAAAACTGCAAAATGGCTTGTGTCTCTCGCACCTCCTCCCTACTGCATGTGTGGTAACCGTTTTGTCTTGTTGGTTCACTGGGTCGTATTTGCTCAGGTTGCACTCTGTGGATCCGTTCTGGGCCTGAGGTCTCGTCAGGCATGGCGATCTTTGTTTTAAAAAAGACAATTCCAATTTTTTTCTCCTTCTATAACGTCCAAAGTAAGTGCAAACAACCCTAATTTAACACAGCTAATGTGTGTTTCACTGACAAACGCCTAACAACGCAACATCGATCGCACCGCCTGAATAAGTGCTGGGGACAGTGACGAGCGGGAGGTCGAGAGGCTTCATCCACTCGAGCACCAAGACTGACATGAAACCGTCCGCTTCCAAACGCTCAGGCCCCCGAAACTAAACAGAGGAAGAACAAAACCAAAGGAGATGTAGATGGATGGACATCGCTCCAAAGAGCCTGCGTGGTGGCGTGAGGCCTTCCCCCTCCCCCGTTGCTCCACAGACTGCAGGTGGAAGACTCAGGTAGACCGGCGACAAAGGAAGGAGCGGCACACACACACACACACACACACACACACACACACACACACACACACACACACACACACACACACACACACACACACACACACACACACACACACACACACACACACACACACACTTTTTCAGTCTGTGTATTCAGCCACAATGGACAGCAGCACTGTGATGTCATCCGGCTTCCCTCCTGCAAGAGGGAGCACTTCGTTAGAGGGACGGCCAGCAAGAGAACATGATCTGTGTGTTTGTGTGTGTGTGTGTGTGTGTGTGTGTGTGCAGGAGGCAACACCCGCAGCTGCTTACACACCTCTTACATTCAGGCCATTGTCACAGGCAAACTGTGCAAAAGGAGACATGTAGTTGGGGTCGTAGGCCAGGTCATGGGCCTGCTTTGCGATGCTCTGCGCAGTCTGCAGGATGCTGTCGTAGTTGGTGTTCTGGTATATGGAAAAGTTGGGTTAAAGGTCCAGTGTGTAAAATCTGGCCACCGTAGTTCACCGACAAGCTTGGAAGAGGGAGGGTACGCGAATGAATGCTGCAATCTAGTAGAATTGTGGCACCTTGAGTTTTTTGAGCTCCTGCAGGATCATGTAGTCCGGCATGTTGTCAAAGAGGCCGTCGCTCGCCGTCAGGATGATGTCGCCGAGCTCCACGTCGAAGGAGGAGCTGTCTGCCGCTTCGGGGCTGAAGTTTGCGGGGGGGGGGCACACAAACACGCACATACGCACACAGACAGATCGGTCACAAGAGCAACAGGAGCTGGCTGCGTCTGAGATTTTTCCAGACTGGAATTAAGCGGGTCAGGTGTCACCCTACGGCCATGAGGGGCAGGAGGGGGAGAGGAAGGGGGGCAGATGCAAGCGGAGGCGTTAAATCTTACGGCTGACCGGGAAGTAGCACGTCCTTGCCACACACGAGGACAAACAAATTAAAAGCTCATTTACTTTGATCTAAGACGTGTTTTCCACACCAGGAGGAGCCAACGTCCGCCTCAGAAAAACAAGACCTTCAAATTAAAAGAGGCGTGTCCGATTTTAAAAAGCCACAATACTTTAGTCAGCCTGTTGTGTAGAGCATTTTTAGAATCGGGTGCCATGTGCTTACAGTAAAATATATATTAGATTTAACATTTTGTGCACATCATTTATTTGTCACTAAAGCCTGCAAGCTCTTAAACAACTTTATCTGTAAAGATGATATCTTTGGGGAAGTATTTCTGTGCTTAGAGACATCCTAACAAAAGGCCCCGGGTTAAACTCTGTGGTGAACTTGCAGACAGGAGCACCAGCAGCTATGATAACATTCTAGTCAACCTGAGTAACTGTAGAGTGATTGTTTAACTGCTATCTGCCCACATCTACTATTCATATCCAAGAAATTAACATGCGGCGCTCCAAGCTAAAGCTCAGCGGTTAATTAAAACTGACCTTTACTACTGTTTTAGATATAAACTAGACATAAAAGCAGCTGTGAGGTGACCTTTTACAAGCCTGAGGGCTTGTGTGGCACAGGCGTGATGCCAAAGCACATCTTGTTTATCCTGCAAACACAGTATGAATGTTCTTTACTAGAAGTCATTACATCTCGGGTGACGCCATTAGCGTTGCTTAGTTAAGTGCAAAACACACTCATGTTCAGGAGCTAAGAAGCACTAATTCACTTTAAATGACTCGCTAATTGCTTTGTACTCCAAATTTTGTGTACTGTGAATCGCCAAAAAAAGTCCTTTCGAGATAAACTGAGCTACCAACCTGTCGCTGAGCACCACTCCCTCAGCCCCCGGAGGGGCGATGGACAGCTGGAAGGGCGTGTTGAAGTAATGTTGCTGTTCGTCCGAGCGATGAACCACCTCTCCTCCCCGGACGACCAGGAAGCCAGAGTCACCGAGGTTACACGTGTGCAGCTGGTGACTCCGCCGATCCAGCACCACGATGCAGGCAGTGCTGCTTCCTGCAAAACAACAGAGCATTTCCGTGAAACGTGAAGGATGTAAAGATGAACTGATCTAAATAAGAAACCCATCTTCTATGGACGAAACCAAGCAAAAGATGAAGTCGTGTGGAACAGCGCAAAACTCTGATTAGGTGAACCTTGGTGGATGAGGTTGTTATGACACCAAAAAAAACAGGAGGCAAGAATATACTCAAAGGTCGGAGACACTGCTGGCAACCTTGAGGCAGAGCGGTCACGCTGCAACCTTGTCGCAGCTTCCCAAAATAAAAGTAGGCCAGTAGACAAACATTGTGACAAGGAGGAGAAGACAGCCATTATCCAGAATCTCGGCTAACTGTGGCTCGCGGATATTGAGACTCTAGTGAAATGCGCCCTCGGTCACATTAGACATCGGCAGGTTAAAAAAAAAAACTGCTTTGACCCATAGGTTGTGTGTCAGGTACGCAGAGACTCTTGACCTATGGAGCTCTGGTATGAGGCAAAGCATTCTGCCCACTTGTCGAGCTCCGAAAATGTCCCTAACGATCACCTTGCATGTCTTGGCACAACGAAAAATGGGCTGATTTCAGCAAGTTACCTCACAGGCGTTACATAACTCAGGACGCAGGTTCGCTCTAAACAATAATAGCTGCACAAACAAAATACTGCACACAAGTCCGGAGCTCTTGACTAGTGACTGCCTGACTCATCCAGCAGCTATGTTTTCTTATTTCTCCAGAGTGAGCCTGTTCAAATGGAAAACATGATTCACTTCATCTCCATTTCAGGCGTATCACCGTGAACACTCTATTGAGCTATGCTGAGCACGATCCAAGTTAAAAAAAACAAACAAAAAAAAAAAAAACCCCACCTAACAGAGGAACTTTGTTCTGTAAGAGCTCGTAGTAGCCGGAGGTGAGAATTCCCACGGGATTGCTGGGGGTGAAGCGCCCCTCCTTCACCAGCCGCTCACATGTTCTCATCAGGGTGGCGGAGAACTGAGATGGATCGACGCCGTAGTCACGCCAACCCCCCACACCGTCTGCAACACCTGAAAAACAAAAGGGGAGGAAACATTTGTTACTGGTGAGATCGTGTTTATGAAGCCACCTAAATAATGCATGAGTTGGTGGGCAGCAACAAAGAGCCCTTATTTCATAAGAAATAATGAGAGCGGCTACAGCCTCTTGCACAAATTATTGCTTTAACTGAGTAGGTTTTTGTTTTTTTTTGTTTTTAAAAAAAAGAGAATTAACACTCAGTCAAATGTCCTGGATGCAAAAAAAGAAACAAGACAGCATAAGGGCAGAAAATATCAAACTACGTTTCTGAAATTTTACAAATAAAACTGCTTTTGTACATATTTAAAAACCAATGGCCGTTCAAAAGTAAAGGTTATAAATCAACAGTTAAAAAATGATTCAAGTAAACAGTTGTTAATGATGGCTATTTTTTATTTAACAAAACGACCATGTCAAACAGTTAGGAGGAAACGGAAATGGCTGTAATTTAATTTCCTCTTCAAAAAGCAGGAGGAAGTCAGATTGCATTAGGAGAAAACGGCATTTCTTCTCCCTAATTCTTAATTCACGGTGGGTGGGCTGCCGAGGTCACCTCAGGGGAAGTTCTCCACGCACCAAACACAACGTCATGTGTCACACGTGAAGCCCTAACAAACATTTCCACTCCCCGACACACACTCGACATACTTTCTGCCCATTTCTTCACAACACACAATTACTTCAGGGGTATTTATGGATGTCAACGTGTGTCAACCGGGTTGTGAACTTGGACTTGGAAGCTGTTGCGAGCGTGGCGAGGAGGCGCTTGGGGACAAAGCCACTGCTCTCGGCCGAGCTAACAGGCTAATGACGTTAGCAACATGGCTGCCTCCACGCTCAACCATTCTGACCTTTGCGAGACATTGCAGTTTGGACGCCTAACGCGTGCGGTTACCGACATGTCAGTTCGTGCACACGTATAATTTGGCGCTTGCGACCGCGTTTGATGACGACGAAGGAGCCTTAGAGCTGCATTCTGTTTAGCTGAAGCCTATGTGGGTGAAAGGTCACCCCGCTGTTCCGCCTCAAACAACGACCCCGCCAGTCGTTCATAATAATCTCGCATCATAAAAATGACGCAGACACAGACTGGAGGTGGGGGTCATACATCACTTAATAAGGCGAATCTCAGCTGATCAACTGGCTGCAGAGAAGGGGGGTTTATTGATTGGTTCCAGTATCGGGGGGGGGGCGCGCTGTTATGTTGTCATCCTGGGGTCGGTGCACGTGCGGGGCAAGCGAGCTTAAAGGTCACGCGGGCGCAGGGTGAAGCAGCGAGTGAGCGAGCGAGCGAGCCGCCCACTGGTGTCGTGCGTGGAGAGAGGGGGACTCACCAAGGACATCGGCGGCCCGGTGCCGCGCAATGAAGCAGGCGTCGTCGCCGTAGCACATCCCTTTCTTGAGGATCCCCTTGCCAAAGTCTTTGCCGAAGCCATAGCTGGCGCTGATCAGACTGTAGTCCCGACCGTCTGTCTGAGAGAGTCCGCCCAGGACAGCCCTGGCTACCAGTCTGCCATAAGACAGTACGGATAACATCCCCTGACGAGGATCAGCACCAGATTCTTGCTATATACGAGCCCCTCCCCCCCCTCGTCCCACCACCACTTAGCCGGCCCGGATGTCTCCTGTTTGGGCTGCTTATTCGGTTTAAGAACCCCCTCTCTGCTTTGCCTCCTCTTTATCCGTCCATTCGATACCCGAGCCTCCAGCCTCCAGGAAACGGCGAACGACACTCCAGCTGACAACGACTCGTGTAGAACCTCTTCCCCCAGACAGTGAGCTCCTTGACGCGGCTTAGGTCTCAGGTTCGCCTCTCACCAACGCAGTTCCGCCGCTGGGCTCTCTCCTTGCCGACATGTTTCCACCGTTGTACGGGACAGAAAGCTCAGCCCCCGAGAACATACGGGTGCTTACGGTTTTACAATTGTGACGTGACGTCCTTGCGCAGAACGTCCAATGAGAGCGCAGACGCACAACTCCTCGCTGCAGTTTCCACAACACCAATGTGACTGGGCTGCGCAGGAACGGAGGTGCGCTTGTTTTTAACACAACCACGATTGATGAGTTATCTGGTCGGAAAAAAAATGTAATTTAAATGTATTTCTTTCTTTCTTTTTTTTTAATGAAAAATTTTCCACTGTGAGATCAATAAAGGTCTTCTTCTTCTTCTTCTTGTTCTGACTGGCAGTGGTCAGGGGAAGAAGACCGTGCTCTGATGCCATTAGCCAGTCAAATAGAGGCAGGCCACGGCTTGCAAATACATAGAATAATCTTGACAGGATGACGTCTTTGTTTGAGATAGGAAGCAGGTTGCGTCCGAAAAATGCAACCGCCCTCTCGATTCCCTTTACGGGATGTGCCGTGATTGAAACCAAGCGCACCCACGTCCCCATTTAGACGACACCACCGAGAGCGAGCGAGTGACTTCACACGGTGCCAAGAGGGAGCGCAGTCAATAACGTTATCTGTACATTTTGCTCGGACCACGCCGTTAAAGCGCCATTTCACGGTAAGAGACGAGTTATTACCAGTAATCCACTGAATTAACGACACGGGTGTTTGTTTGTGTAATCGACTAGAAACCTAAACGACCCAAACATAATACCTTAGTTACATATTAACGGTTTTGGTTTATATAATAGGAGGGTTCGTTTGGGCGACGGTGATGGTGCGATGCTGGCTGTTCAGTTAGCAGAATATATAAATTGTACCGTCAGTATCGTCACCAAGTCGCTTAAGGACATGTATATTTTGGTTTTTTTTTTTAATGTTTTTATTTTTATTTTTTTTATGTTTGCTCGCCCGTGTTCAATGACAATATTTACACCAAAAATAACGAATCGCGGCGCTGACGTAGGCCACGTTATGATGGCAGGGATTTTTAAAGAATCGCTTAGTTATCATTTATTTTATCTTATTATATACACTGTATAATAATAAAGAGGGTGTAGTGTACTATTTGATATATAATGACTGCTTGTTGATCCTGGCTAATTTAAATGGCAACGTTTGGTTTTTGTATTAAAATACCCAGAGGTTTTTGTTTGTTGTTTTTTCACAACAAAACAAAATAAAAGATTTATAATAATAATTAAGACTATTAACGTTTTTTCTTCAGGGCCGTGATGTCCAGGCTGTGCAAAGTGGCGGTTTTGCCCTGTCTCATTTTTCTCCTCCTAACAACTGAATCGTCTTGGGCAAGGAAAGGTGGAGGCAGCAGCGGCAAGAGACCCTCATCCAATAGCAAATGGGGGTCAAGCTCAAAACCATCCAGCTCTGTGCCGAACCGTAACAGCAACCCATATCCCGCTGGTGGAAGTTACCCGGGGGTTGGCAACTCCAATCCGGGAGGATACCCCAGACAGAACCCTGCAAGTTATCCAGGGGCCGGCAATGTTCCTAATCAGTACCCAGGTAGAGGTGGTTATCCCAACCAGAACCCTGCTGGAGGCTATCCACAGGGGGGATATCCCAACCAGAACCCTGCTGGAGGCTATCCAGCAGGTGGCTATCCAAACCAAAATAATCCCGCTCGAGGAGGATATCCCAACCAGAACCCTGGCGCTGGAGGCTATCCAGCAGGTGGCTATCCAAACCAAAATAATCCAGCTCGAGGAGGATATCCCAACCAGAACCCTGGCGTTGGAGGCTATCCAGCAGGTGGCTATCCAAACCAATATAATCCAGCTCGAGGAGGATATCCCAACCAGAACCCTGGCGCTGGAGGCTATCCACATGGGGGGTATCCCAACCAGAATCCTGGAGGCTACCCTGCAGGAGGATTTCCTAATCAAAGGTCCCCTTACCAGTACCCAGGAGCAGGTGGTTACCCTGTCAGAACCGGAAACACGGGGCAGGGCTGGGGTCAGCCGGGCGCCAACCCTGGCTACAATCCTGGTGGAGGGATTGGTGGATACCCAAACTGGAACCCAAACAATAAGATCCTAAGTCCCAGCTATGGCGGAGGAGGTTACGTTCCTGGGATGGGAGGGTCTCCCTTCTCCCAGTCTGTGCAGCGTATGGGGTACAAGCCCCAGTCCTCAGGTTTTGCCAAAAAAGCCATAATGGCAGCAGGTGTTGGTGCCGTGGCAGGGATGGCCGTCGGATACGGACTGGGACGTTTCCCTCGACCACATTTCAGTTTCCGCAACCCCGAAGAAGAGTATTATTACAACAACTACATGTACCGGCGCTATGGAGTCAAGTCCACTGATGAGAAAGACTACGGCCGCGATTTTGTCTACAAACCACCACCACGGGCCGAGACGTACAATGCCTACATGGACAAGTGTATGAATAGAACCGACCTTCTTAAAGATCAAGGCAAAGGGAAGGGGGATGATGACACCGTCAGCATTGAGGAGATTGGATACCCGATGTTAATTGAGCAGATGAAGGCCCGGAAATGCGTGGAGCTCTACATGGAGTACTCGGCGAAATTTCTGCAGGAACAGAAACCCGAGCAACAGTCGGGTTCGGGTCCGGGTCCGGGTCCGATGAACCGCTGCCACTCGCTGAGTGATGGCACAGTCCAGCTTTTCACTTCCCTCCTAATGCTGTGCAGCATGCTCCTCCTCCAGTGAGAATTATCCAGGAAATTAACAAGTTATTGTTATCATTTTATTTGCACGCCCAAATTCTGCAAGTACAAACAGGCGGTTGTCTTCACATTGCCAGAGTGCGCATCTCAGCCTTTTTCATGTAGTTCGTTAGCACGGCAGCTCCCATTGGTCGGATTTTAGATTTTGAATACTGGAAGAGAATTAGACTCTGGTGTTAACATTTCCAGGAAGGAAAGCACTGACATAGAGGTTGTGGTTCTTCTTCGACCTTTTCTTCCTTATGTTCTCAACCACTTAATGTTGCTCATGTTTTCTATTCTTCAGCTTTTTCCAGCCCCTTATCCAGCCTTTCTGGACAGATTTTTTCCAAGCTTGAGCTGGTCATAGATTCTTCTTCCATTCGTCGCCTAAATGTTCTCCCCAGCACTGTTAGGAGGTTGAGGTCAGGTGTTGGCTGGCTCTGTAGATATCTGCGTTTGCTTCTACTCCTCCTCTCGATTAGCTGTCATAACTGGATAGGATTGATCGGCTGGATTTAAAAAACGTTCCCTGCGTTTCCCCTCGTCGCTGTCGAAGTTTAACTGGAAGCTTGTTCAGTTCAAAACTCTGTACACTGTTCCTTTGTGTTTGTTAAAAACCTTTTGTACCTGCTCATTTTTTTTTCTATCTCTTCAAACTCTTTCTTTCCTGCTGGTGTTTGTAACTTTGCACTTTGAAACTGTGTTTGATAAAAAAAAAGTTCATTGGCAAGCTGTCACATATTATAATCTACAAGATTATTTCAATGAAGCAATCTGCACGAGATAATTAGTGGCGAAGGTATGGCAGGTAATTTATCTGCTGTTCCAACAGGCCTCTGATGTACTGATTAGTGTTGGTTATTTTCCAATGCAATATTATATAACGCTTGATTGCTCACATCTAATGTCATAATTCAAACACAGTAATATCCAATTGCTAAGCATATACACTGTATCAAGAAGTGATTTCTTGTGATTAAACTAAATCTAACAATACATTAAATCTTTTATTTTATCCCTGTTGGCAATGTCTTGTTTGTTTGGTTCGACTCTCTTAGTTTCACCTTTTTCTGTAGGCTGTAGAATGTCTCAGAAGTGCACTTATGTCCTTGTCATAATTTGATATAATATACATGTTAACAGTTGTGCTTTCCTGTCGAGTACTAACACTGACGTGTGTGGTCATGATTGTTCATGTGATACCATAAATAAAAAAAGAAACAAAAAAACCTTCTTTCTGAATGCTGTTATTTGCAGAAAGCAAGACACATGCTTAGCCAAATTAAGCATTTCACCAGTAAAAAAGTTCAAATTTTTCTGTTGCAAATAAACGACTATGTGCTCATTTATAAATATCAAGCACAATGGATAAAAGTTTAACTGGCTGTATTAACAAAGAACAGAAGGCTTATTTGTCCGGAATAATTTTTTCCCCCACTTTATTATTAATCAGATGTTTCGGATCCAGGCAACCACTATGAAACACATCACATGACCAAAGGTGAGAAGGACATTGGTCGCTGGAGCAGGGGCAGCGGCCCTAACAAACACCCTCCACAGCGACTGGTTGCGAAAGCCCCGGCGCTCGCCGCTCTGGTGCAGCTTCTGATCTTGCTGTTCGACGCCGTGGCTGTGGCCGTGGCGCGACGGCTCCCTCCTCCGTGCTTGTTTTTGCCCAGGAAGCCCAGGCCGTAGCCGGTGCCGGTGCCCCCCAGCATGCCGGCCGCCGCCGCCCCCGCCCACTTCAGGCCCTGCTTGGAGAGGCCGCGGCTCTGGGAGGGAGACGCCTTGCCGTCGTCACTTTTTCCCCCTTTACTCTTGCCGCTGCTACTGCGCTTGCTGTAGGCGTACTGCACGCCGGGGCACAGGGCCGCCATGAGCAGCAGCCAGACCCACAGGGTGAGAAGCTTCCGCTGGCCAGTCATTACCCCTGGAAAAAATAAGACACAGACACTTTTCATGACCAGCGAAACCCAGGAAAACTCCCTTAGTGTTTAAAACTTGAGGATCGGCTGCAAATCTGTTGTTTTTATCCGGTCTAAACAGCCTGTTTGAAGGGACAAAAGGGCCTGGAGAGTCTGTTGGCTGCCATTCAAGCTTCTACTGAAGCTTTTGATTTTGTTCACTCAACTCCCAAAATCACATGCTCACTCGGGCCGACAACACAGACAACAGACGTCCAGAACTATCTTCCCCATGCTGTGGCAATACTGGGCTTAGCTGCCCTTTATGTGCGCACAGGCTGTTTGTGTTACGATGCAGTTCATAGATTATCATAAAACGTTTAAAAAGCTGCAATAACTGTCTGTGTCCTTGGCAAAATAACACACTAGCAAACTTCCTTTATATTTTTTAAATTACACACATCAATGTATTGCTATTAGCCATCAGGGGCCTGTTTTTCTTTTCTTTTTTTCAATTAAGTTTAAACTAACATGTTAATAAATGTTAGTAAACAAGATGTATATGTATATGTATTTTTCTTTACCTTTTGTGATGAGTCTCGGTGATGCTGCATCCACCACAGTCCACCGTCAAACAGCAGTGCACAGGTGCACAGTTTTATTTCCACACCATCGTCCCCACATTGGCCCCGCCCCCCCCAAACAAACCTGGCTTAGCCATTGGTTCAATATCAATAATACAGTACAGGTTGAATGATTTCAGCTGATGGTGGCATTACACATTATGCAAAGGCTTACGAGCTATTTGCCATCATAAGTCTGCAGCAGGCGGCGTCTGTTTGTAAAAAAAAATATATGTCAGTGCTCGACAGTCGTGTTTATCACTTCATCTTTCATTTTAATCTGATGGACTAGTGGAGGGCCCTAAAGCTACAAGAGAAAACAAACAGGAGGTCTGAGAGGAAGGGCAGTGATGCACTCTGGCTGTCTGAACACCATCATTTTTCTCTACATTTTTTAACTTTTCTTTATTTCTCAGTACGCCTTTTTCTGATCAGTGGGTGAATTCCACACACAGACAGACTGACTGACTAACTGACAGGCAGGCAGAGCCAGAGCCATAGCAGAAGCTTCACAGAGGATAAAAGCAATTACAGTGCCAGTTGCCCGAAAGCAGCTGCTTCTCTGAGAGCTTCCTAATGATGTATGAAGGCTCCAGTGTTACCACGTCCAGCAGACACAAAACAGGAGCGGCGTCTGTTCGGAGAGGACGGGTCACGTCGGGTCAGCGTGGATGGACACCAACCACCAGAGAGGGGAGAGTTCTTACAAATGTGAAGTTGTGTGGCTGCTCCATGACACCGCTCAGTTTCAGAACAGTCTGTCCAGCCTTGGCGGGGGATTAAGGCGCCATATGGCTGCAGCCACCAAGCGCTTTGACGGTCAGCCGCGGAGCACTCATTTAGCTGGTGATATCATTGATTCTGCAACATCTAAGCTGTCTACAAGCTGGAGACAAAGATTAAGATCAAAACATCATTGCCAAAGAATCTTTTTCACAACTGGAATTCATCTGATGTGAATTATCCCAGTGTCCCATTATCCTCTCTGAACAACTGTCCTTCTCATGAAGACTTCTTTTTTGGTGCCAGACTGTCATTAGGCCTCACGCGACAGGACACAAATTCTTAGAGCCAGTTGTGTGTGACCAGCAGAAATGAACAATCGCAGCTAATTCAGTCACTTTTTTAAATTCTATTTTTAAACTCGTTTCATCTGTTCGTCATCCTTGAAGCTTTTGTCCTTTGAAATAAAAACATATCCATCAGACCTGAAGGGTAATTTTGATTCTGTTTCATACACTTGTATTCAATTTATTAGGCCTCCAGCTTTTTAGACGTTTGCCAAATTATTTACCAATCAGGTTTCAAAATCTGCATGTTTTTTTTTGTCCTAGAATTTTAATCCGGTTCAAATAACGATGTAAAAAATACACGTTGAATGCCGTTGTCATCTCGTGATGTTTATTCCAGCAGGTTCTTTAGGGTCAACATAACAATGACGGTGTCACATTCAAACAGGAAAATAGAAAAACAAAATTGTTCATCTTGACACTATCATACAGTGGCAAACGAAACAATCGAGCGTTTGTTTGTTTGTTTGTTTTTTTTTAACATCACATGCTTCAAAATGCTGGACAGGCACACATGCTCCTCTGGCGATCAGCCGTAAATAAACGGCCCAATGTGTGAAAGGACAATGCGTCGTTCCTCCTTCAAGTAAGTCTGTGAATTCCACCCAGTTTTCTGCGCAGAAAAACTTCACAGGAAAGACGAAAATAAGCAAATGTCAGTTTACATGAAAATGCTATGAATGTATTCTTAAGATCCAGTTGGCCCACATCCCCTTCAAGATGATTATTTTTAGCTGCTGTCTCAGGACAGAAGACTTGCAGCTGGAAGCACAACGCGGTGGTCAGAAGCTCCGCCCCTGCAGCGATTAGATGACGTTCTCAAAGAGCTGCATGGAGGCCATTATACTTTCATCCTGTCCGGGAAAAAACACAGACGTGAGACGGGTGAAGTGGACAGGGAAACTGGTCAGTGTCTGCCGGCCGGGCAGTTTTTCACCTTTTGGCAGGTTTCTATAAACTCGTCGATAGTCACCACTCCGTCTCGGTTACGATCCATTTTCTGGGGGAATAACAAAAAAGCAGGAACATGGAAACCTTTTCAAATTTTCAGTTCAATTTATAAACCGATGGAGGTGAAGAGGCTGCTGTACGTGATGCACCTGGAAGAATTTCTCAACATGCTCATATGGGGAGTCCTCTCGTACAGAGGGTAAAGTGTATCTGCCCATCATGTCATAGACGGAGGTCATTATTGCCAACATCTCCTGCAGGACGGCAGACACGTTAGTGGGTGAATACGTTTAAAAATATATATATAAAAAAACCCACAAAAAAAGCCTGAACTTGCTGAACGTGCCTCTTTGGTAATGTAGCCGTCCTTGTTGATGTCGTACAGGTTGAAGGCCCAGCGCAGCTTCTCCGTGACGGAGCCCCTGAGCAGCACGGACAAGCCAATCACAAAGTCCTGCCAACGCAACAGAAAAAGGCAGGTCAAGTCTTGACTCACAGAAGAGGCTCGTGTGTGAATGTACTCAAGATTAGCCGTTTTGTGTGAGCTTCTTAAATGGAGGTTTGTCAGTCAGGTTTTTCCCCTTCAGAAGCAAGACACATATTTGGTCTTTTTCCACAACAAGACATTTGCTTTTCTCACTCTCCTTGCCATATTCGGAAAAGGTCCCATATCCGACTTTCCCGCTGCGTGAGTCGTTTGTTAAAGAGGGGTGACGTCATAGAACGCGGGGTGCATTTAGGTGCTGCTGCGTACTAGAACTGAAAATAAAGATTTCCTGGGGAAATATTCATTTGACAGAGACAAAAACGAAGGGAAATATGACTTTCCCAAGTTTTAGTTAGCTTTGTCAACACACAAAACAGTTTAATTTAGTTATCCTTTTTGTCTTGTAATTTTAGTTTTTTATCTATTTCAGTTAAGGAGTTAACGAACTAGTTTTTGTTATTTTGTTCGTTTTCGTTAACGATTATAACCCTGTTCACAACTCAACTAAACTGGATATCTGTAGAGTTTGGATGTCACAAAGCTTTTGTCCCCCACCAACCACTTTACCTCAAAACGTATGGAGCCACTTCTGTCCATGTCGAACGCGTTGAACAAGAAGTGCGCGTACATGGTTGCATCTGAGGGACGCGGAATGAGGGGCGCATGATTAGAGTTCATCTGGAAACATCCAAATCCAACCACAATATTTAATACACAGCGATAACAATGAGTCATTTGGCAATGAGGGAAAGGAAAAGAACGTTGTTTTCTCGAAAGTCACACAAGCTTTTTCCATCTGAAACATTCCTTTGAAACTAAACATCAACTTGAATTCAACTAAACAAAAAAGAAAAGAAAAAAAGATTTGGATGGTTGTAACTTGCCGCACCTCCTTGTGGGAAGAACTGCGAATAAATAATCTTAAATGTTTCCTCATCCACGAGGCCGCTGGGACATTCCTGTTCAAAGTAGACAAAGTGGAACAAGGAGAAGGTCAAAAATCCGTCAGCTTGTTGTGACCCAACTTCAGATATTAAACATGTCGAGCTCGTTCAACAGGTAGGCATCTATTCAACAGCATGAGGGCATCCAAGCACAAGCACAGACAGGAATATTTAAATGTTAATACCTTATGAACACATTTCTCTAAGTTCATTTAAAAACTTTTTTTTCTTCTTTCCATCCATGTGTCCGTGTATGACCGCAGTGCAGAATTGTACCACAAGAGGGCACAAAAGGGCCTTTGTACTTAAATCTTTTTGTTTTTTGATTCAGTGCAGCTGTTGCTGTTGCGTCACTTAGCAACAGCAATGTAAAGCAGCGTGTCCTGCGTGCACAACCTACTGTCGACATCAGTAACAGACAGCTGTGCACAACTGAAAGCTCGTCGTTTCAGGGCGTGATTTGTTTTGTTTTTTTTGGTTTTCTAACTACACCCAACAACAACAACAGCCATACATTTTTGAAGCCTCTGTAAAGGGACTGAAGCTCCTTCCTGGTGAACTGCGTCTGGGCCTGGAGCTGGTCGAGGCCCTCCGGCTGATGCCGCACCATGGAGAGTTCAAGGTCGTTGTCAGCGCTGTCTGTCAGTGGGAGACAGCAAAAACAGTGGGGGAGGAGAGGCACAACGGGGGAAAAAGCAAAAAGAAGAAAAAACAGGAAGAGGGAGGAGGGGAGGCGAAAAATGCAAGAAACGAAAATCCAAATAAATACAGAGGTTCAACATAAAAGTTGTTGGGGGTAAACAAAAAGACGCTTACCGTCTTTAAAAACCAAAAAAACAGACAACAAAAGAACAAAACAATTAGGTTTGGTTGAAAGACAAGAGAATTGGTGGAGAATAGAAAAAGAAAGTAGGGGTTAGACGTCAATAGAGAAATATCTTTTTGATTACAAGTTGGCATATGGTTGTTACATGTAATAATTTCCTGGTTACAGAAAGATATCTTTACTATCGACATATATATATATACATATACAGTATATATACACACACATACAGTATACATATCTACAGTATATGTATCTACGACATGCATCACTTTGGCAAAGCAGGGATGAAGCAAAAAACAGCATAACACAGGCAAAATGCTAGAATATGCATTAAGCTGCTGTTTCTTTTCATACATTACAAAATTATAATAAAGCACGGTTTAAGAGGCCCAGTGTGCAACATTAGCCTCCACCGCCAAGAAAGCTAACTGCTAACACTAATGGTGTTCCTTTTGTTTTTTGATGAAGACAACTAAAGGCCACAGCAGTGACTTTATTTTTATTAAAAACATACACATACACTTCCTTGCAGCTCCCTATTCCACACGGTGGGCTTTTAAATTGACCTAAATTTAAAGGCCCATGAAGATGTATCAGAGACAATACAAAAAAGTCATCACGTTAAAAAAAAATCCTTTGAAGTGAAATCAATAATAACACCACTTCTCCGTTTCAAAAAGTTCTTCCAGAATCAGCAAAGAGTTGCCAAAATCAATTGAAATCAGATGCAGTACTTGACAACACCACTAGAGGTACTCACCATCTTCACAAGGACAAATCACAAGCAGGTAGTTGGATAAAATATAAAGAGAAGAGAAGAAGAAAACCCAGAGATTTGAATTTTTGCACGTATTTTTTAAATATACAACCAATCTAATTATACTAATTTCCAGCACTAATTCTAGCCAATTTGAGTTTGCTGCACAGGAAACTTCTCTCAACTTGCCGTGCACGTCCTACCTTCCAGCGACAGCGGCTCCCATATTCCAAACTGCTTGAGCACGACAACAAACAGTCCGATCACAACTATAATGGCAATCACTTCCATGCCATCCAGTTCCATGATTTCCGTGCATTAGATGCCACCTGCACAATGGTCTTCTCCAGGAGACAACTTCAAGAGCAGCTTATTTAGACTGACACTGAATCACCTCGTATCACAGCAGACGACCATCTTCTTTCTCCGGCTACTTCATTTTTTATTAGCGTTTTTTTGCAGGCATCAGCTCTTACATACACTCAAGCGAAACCCCTGACTCAAACCACTGACCACTCAGAAAAAAAAATAATAAAGGCTGTTAGACCGAAGCATTTTTCTTTGAGTAAACCTGTCCACAGTCCGTCATCTCCTCTTGCTACCAGATGAAAAATTCACCGAGTCTCAACCTCCAGAATTCATCCGATGCCATCCCCACTCGTGGCCAATCCGCCTCTGTTAGCTCTCGCCAGCATTTTGGACTTGATTTCGGATCTGCATGTCGCACAATTCTGTCAACTCAGGGGCTCCACCTCCTCCTTATGCTGTGTTTGTGTGTGCCTGTGTGTGTGTGTGTGTGTGATGTGATGTGGAGGTGGAGGAGATGGAGCTGAGGGGTGGAGGGGGTCATTACTCAAGGAATTCCTTTACTAATAGTTTCTGATTGACAGTCGGCGCTCTCTTTTATTCGCGCAGTCATTTGAAGGATGCAGAGCTGTAAAAACAGTGCATGCATTGATCCATCCTGTGCTGATGGGCTCCGAGATGCGAGCAGCACTTAGGGATGCTGGAGCCGCTGCTGCCTTGTGTGGCGCTGCTGGTGTCTAGTAGGGATACACAAAAATCAATAACTGAGAGATGAAAAAACAAAAACAAAACTATGGTCATTGAAATAATGTTGTGAGAACGAGGAAGACACTGCCTGTCATTCCGTCACAATTACAAATATATATAAATTTGACTACACTTGCCAGCTGTAATCTCCCACTTTATTTTGTTCATCTTGGTTTCCTATTAATATTTTCTGACGCAGTTGCTCGCATCTTTGCGTGATTAATCTCAATGATTAATCTCAAGAACACGTTGGCAGCTCTTTTGCACTTACTGGAATTGACAACAGTTTTCCTCACCTGTCGGAACTGCAAACATAAATCAAACATACAACACAATAACCACACAAAAAAAGCACTGGCTACCCCTGAAATCTGATTGGACACCCCGAGTACTGCCCCTAAAAACTAATTTACTCAGGGTGGTAGTTTGATGTAAAAGACCTGCCTGTGACCTTAGTAATGGACCTCACACACTTTGCTGCCTTATTCAGGAACTTTAAATTCTCCCTCTTGTCAGCGGGATTTTTGTGCTCTGTAAATGCGTTAGCGTGTTAGCTAACATTAGCATCCACTCATGAGCTAAATTGACTTTTGTGTGAAAGGTGTCACTCTTAATTTGCAGACCAAGTCTTAACAGTACACTGTATGTACATATACTTCTGTACTCAGTGTGAAAGCACATTGTGCACTAATATTGCATCTTAAGAGAATGAAACCGTGTTTTGAATTGAGACTGATTGATATGTCTGGCCTCATCTGGCCATGTTATCTCATTTAAATGACCGTCTCATCTTGCTTAGTTTCTTGTTTCCTGTTTAAGGAACTTAATTATAATTATTGAAAGTCAGCCAAGATTAAAAGAATAATCACTTTATCCGGTTTATGATATCATTCGTGTTAGCGAACGTAAACTTTGGCTTTTGTCAGCTGACGTTGCGAGTCTCTGCAATCACGTCGCGCTGCTGCAGGAAAACAAAGGAGAGTAAACGAGGAGTATGAGCCTTGTTCACAATTGATGACTGTGCACAACATAATGGACTCGGTTTAAGAGTGGTGGAGAGGAAATCAATGGTGCGGAGCTTAAATACTGGTCTCAGACAAGCAGGAGAGAGTGGCACAGGGATGCATTCAGGCGGGAGGGTGATCTTTATGTTTATGTAAATGGTGGCGTCTTTAATGTCTTGGAGTTAAACTGCTACAGAAATAACCATGAACTTGTGTCACTCACCGGGGAACCGTGCAAGAAAGAGCTGATCGATGGCCAAGTCCGCGCATTTAAAGATTTATAAAAACTAAATGTGCACTTTAAGGTGGTTGCCTTTCAGGATTTCAAGTTGTTCCAATTGGCGGTAGGAGTAAAATCCCTGCTGTCTGTCGCCACCTTGTGGTGAGTCCCCATGGCGTTGCCCACGCCAGGCAGGAGTCTAGTTCTGATTCAAAAGACCACAATGTAAGGAACACAATTTAATGTCACAGGTTTGAAGTTTCTTCTTGTTTTGCTTTAGATACGCATGTAGGCCTTGAAATGGATCTACTGGGACTCAAACTAGAACTGGCAGCAGCAGCTCTTTGCCAACAACGAGTCAGTGCAAAAGTGCATCGATGGGCACTTAGCACCCTCTAGTGGGCACACAAGTGAGTTGCTTTTTAGCACTAATAAATGTCTTTATATCTCCATCATTTGTTCAGGGAATTATTTGTTTGGTGTATCTGAGTAGTGGAATAGTGGAAAATGGGGGGAGCAGTAAACCCAAATGGAAAAGTTATATAGTTAAACCAAAACAAAAGGTTTTTTTTATTGTCAAAAGTGAGGTTAAGGCGGAAAATAATCAGTCAAAACTACAACAGAAGGGCCTGCTGAAGTTGGTGAACAGACCCAGGGGAAGTGAGCCTACTGACAAGATTACCATGATTGGTGGAGGTGTGCAGGCCAGGCTGCAAAAATC
Organism: Thamnaconus septentrionalis; assembly: GCA_009823395.1. NCBI lineage: Eukaryota > Metazoa > Chordata > Actinopteri > Tetraodontiformes > Monacanthidae > Thamnaconus > Thamnaconus septentrionalis. The sequence goes on from CM020518.1 coordinate 5,579,820, forward strand.
ATCACAACACTGTGATGTTATACGTGATATTATGCTGTATCAACTTTCCCCCTTTAAGCTCATAGCCTGCAACCTTCTGCAGACACACACACACTGCCATTACAACGACATGCAATATGTATGAGCTGCGGAAAAAGTCTCTTCCCTTAAACATGATGCGGCATTCGGCTGTTTAATGCTGAGCAACCAGCGGTGCCTCTGTTGAATCCAACCAGCAGAGGCAGCTTCACCCTGCAGAGAGTCACATGGTTCACCGGTTCCGTTGACTCTGTTAAACAGCAACTTTGATTGCAAACTTCAGTCCCTCACTAAGCACCCTCCCATTTTTTTTCAGTACGTCCTGTAAGTGTATCATTCATTAAGTTCAGGCATTTTAGTTCTTGGCAAGAAAGATAACCCAGCGCCAAGCTTCATCAAAAACTGCACTGTCAGGCATCTGACATCAGAGATTTAGATTAGATTCCTTTGCTGCAGGAGCAAACTTAAAGGGACATGTTCACTGTTCTCACATTAAATCAGACCAATAGAAAGGTTACAAATATATGATTATATTTTATCAGGACTACAAACTTGCACCTGACTCCATGCAAATGTCATAGCTTGTACATATAGAAATACCCTTCCCTCTTCAAATCCTCCCTTAAAACCCACCTGTTCAGGACTGCCTTTTTCTTCTTTCTCTGATTTTACTTGTTTTGCAAATTTTGATATCTTTGATTTTACTTGTTTGCATTTTTTAACTTTTTTTTTTTTTTTTTTTTTTACAGCCAGTGTGTTTTTATGATTATTATTTATGATGTCTGTACGGTGTCCTTGAGTGCCAGAAAGGCGCATTCAAATAAAATGTATTATTATTATTATTATTATTATTATTATTATTATTATTATTATTATTATTATTATTATAATAATAATAAATAGATACACACGCAGATAGACAAAAAATAGACACACTGGTGCAGGTGGTATAATGTTTTCCCACCACAAGGTGGCAATCAAACAGAGGATATTTGCTCCAGCACAAAATCGAAGGAGACCGGTGGGGTCTCGTCCCTTTTTGACATTATAAAAGCCTCCGGGGCGTGTTTTAGCACAAACCATCAGACCGTTAGAGCAGGCAAAGGGCAAATTCTCATTTCTAGGGAGGGATGGAGACACGGATTCTTTGAAAACATCGGTGCAGTACATTTTTAAATAATTAGTGACCTTCAGCAGAGGAGAGAGTCACAGCGACCCAAGTGGAACTGCGGCATCCCGTTGAGAACTCACTGTGTGAGAACTGTCTGTCCTGGCTGTCAAGTGCATAGCGCACGTGCCTCGCTGTCAGTCGGGTGGCGCTGTCTGCCGCACACAGTGCGCGTGGGGTTGCGAGGGGCGTGTGTCTGTGTCAATAATTTAGATGAACCAGGGAAATGAGGGCATGTAGGTGCAGCCGGTGGAAGGAGCCGCGTGCTCCGCCTCTCCTCCACCACCTTCCGACACACAGCCGCGACAAGGGCACGTCCAGAGTGGCGCGACGTCTTTGTGTCGATTAGTGTGCGTGTTTAATGACTGCAATGAGGTAAAAGTTGTGTAATAAAAAAGGGGAGGATGGCAGGATTTTAAAAAACGCAGCCTGACAAATGAATCACGATGGCGTGCAGGAAGCAGGAAGCAGGAAGCAGGAAGCAGGAAGTTTGAACGTGGTCCTATGTGTTACCTGGTCCCTGCTGCTTGGTGCTGGCGATGATCCACTTGACGAGGCAGCACTTCATCAGAGATTTACGCGTGAGCCGCGGTTTCTGCCACTTGGAGCCCTCCGTCTGCCCGCCCGGGTTTGGGTCTTTACCGTTGGCGTCGGGCAGCACGCCACCGTCCGCGGCCTTCTCATCCTGCAGGCACAGACACGTAGTACTACAGGTCACCACAAGAGGACACTGAGGGCATCTTTATGCATGTGTTACTTGTTGCTTTTACTTTTAATCTAATATTTCTTTGAGTCTGACCACATTTTTAAAATTATTGTCACACCGTTAAAACTAGGGATGTAATAATTCATTAATCGTAAGTTGATTGACCTTATCGATCGATTAATGATGAATTGGTAGGCGGCAATTTTTCCTCAGAACCTAAATTTCACAATGAAAAATGTGTAAAGAACACATTATTTAACCCTTAAATAATGTTGAGGATCCAATGCGACCCATTTTTGCATTAGAGAACAGTAAAAACACCCGATACATTTATCCTCTGACTTTAAGTTGACTTCTAATGGGTCACAACTTTTTTTTTTAAAGTTGTTTAAAAGTAACTTGTTCTAGGTATATTATGACCATCACAGCATCTACAGGTGAATTGCTCTCTCCAGCCACTACACTGTTATAATGATATTAACTACCCGTATAAAAATGTTCAATTAATTGCGAGAAATTTAATTTAATCGATTAAATTATTAATCGACAATTAATCAGTAATCGATTAATTGTTAACATCCCTAGTATAAATATTTCCTTTTAAATTGCCCTGGGGAAAGGTCAAAGTACAAAAAGTCTCCATTTTCGCACTTTGTTTTCACTAAAGCATCTGTGTGAGTGTATCTCCATTAACCTGTACTCCTTGGGCCAAACAACATCTGCACGTGTCTCAGACAGGTTCACTGAAAGCTGTAATTTCGCGCACATGAACGCACTCGGTGTCTTAACATTTTGGCCCGCCAGGGATCGGCTTACACACTCGGCCAACTCGCCGTCTTTTCACGTGTTTACACAGATCGATGAATATTACAGGAGTTTCAGATGGATTGGGTTTCGGCAAGTAGACGTCTAGAATCTAATATTCCTGCACCATGTGTGGCAGCACTTATGAGAATAGGGACACGGAGGCTTCCAGTTATCCTGCATCATCTCACCACCGACTGCAGACGCTCTCTCCGCTGCGCCCAGATTAATATTTCAGGGGTGATGAGGCTCTCACGACAGATCCAGGACGATAGAGTCAAGTCTCGTTGGTTCCCACAACGGCAACTGTTTACAATGTTTACAGTAACGTACTTCTGAAAGGTTTCCATGTTGAGCAAAATTCTCTGTTGCTGATCTGTGTCTCCCCATTTGCTCGTTCCAATCTTCAGCATATGCACATTGAGACGCTACCCCCTCTGACGTCACAAAGGGCAATGGCACTATTTCCCAAATTCGCAACCCCTCTCAGACCACCTTGCCGCCATTTGTCCCAACAAGTAGGAGGTCCCGTAAACAAGACTTTTAGCAGGAAGCTGAAATCAAGCTACGTTTTTTTTTTTTGCAGAAGGCTGTAAACAGAGGGCTAAATATGATTTTTGGATGATCAACCATGCAAACCTGCTCTGCTTTCAAATGGCAAACTAAAGATCTGAAAATTGGGGAAATAGTTGTACAGAATTTTACTGTAGAAATTTGTGCGCATTCCATTTTTTTCATTGTGGACCTGAGAGGACGGTTTTCAAAGTATTTTTGTCTCCCGTTTCTTTGTCCTTTGCCGGCCTGCGATCACAGGCTTTATGAATAAAACAACTTTCTCTCAGCTGCTCCTTACGAATGCAATGTAAAGACTCCTTTGGACAGTCGTCCCCTCTTTGAATATGAAGGAACGTGGACAGTGAATCGAGACCACCGCTCAATAATTCACACAGCTTAAAGCTGCATCAATAAAAGATCAGAGGCGGCGGCCGGCACTGAGGTGACTGCAACACTTGATGGATCAAGAAACAACAACTAACATCAACGATAACAACAACAAATCGACACTTAATGACTTCAACAGAGTTCAAATTAAAAAAACAACAGCATGCATACAGAAAATCAGTGAGTTGTTGAGAAGGCTCGAACTTGACTTGGTGCTGAAAGACACAGAGAGGTTGATGATTTGGGCTTCTGGCAGCAAGTTGCATTATTGAAAGAGCTGAGGTCAAGTGTGGCTACCGCTGAGGAGAGGCGCTCTCTGTGGGACGGACCGTGGGCGAGCGTCAACTGGACGGTCAGCATATATGTCACCTTTCTCTCTGTCACACACACACACACACATACACACATGCACGCACATGCACAGAGGCATACATTCATAAATTTATATATATATATATTTCTTTGGAGAAAAACAAAACCCTTTATATTTCAGTCTGTTTGGGGTCTTCTTGGAAACTACTCCTCTGTTCCAAACCGTCATCACTGCTCTATTCCTCTCTAAAATCACGATGTTTTCATTCTTCTACCCCACACAAAACACATTAGTTGTGAGCAATCCTGATCTCATTCTTACTTCAGACTCATATAATAACATATTAAAGTGGTTTTAGTTGGAATCCTCTGCCTCACAATAAACTGTTTCTAATAATACAAGATTCAGAGACTTCATTCTTCTGTTCTTCTTTTAAGACCGCTTAACTGTTGTAAACTTAATTCCCATTCATTCATATATGTGTATACTTGTGTAAAGAGAGATCGGAAACACAACCAAACTGCTTGTTCGGGTTCTGTCAAGTTTCAAGTGATGTCAAGCAGACGCTGGATCAGATTCTGGATGAGAAGAGTCGGTTTACCTGCATGGTGTCTGGCTTCGCGTCGCTCTGAAATCGGTCAAATCGGTGATGGTCCCGCTCGGCTGGAGCTCCTCATGCGATGTGCAGCTGTAGACAGGCAGAGGGAGGGAGAGAGAGACAGAGAGAGAGAGAGAGAGAGAGAGAGAGAGAGAGAGGAGGTGGCAGTGCGTTGCGGTGTGAAGTGTGAAGGAGGAGCGACGCCACCGTCAGTCACTTAGTCAGTTCGCTAGTCAGTCACCAGTCAGACAGCCTGAGCAGCGACGCCAGAGTCAGTCAGTCAGTCAGTCAGTTAGTTCGCCAGTCAGACTGTCTGACAGCCTGAGCAGCAGCAGCAGCACAGTGGGAACCACGGGACGCCGTCATGCCGAGTTCTGCACACCTGCAAGCGGTCACATCACTGTAGGTGTGTTTGATTAAATTGAAAATGCCCTTCCTGAGTGTTGATAAAAAATAATCCTTACTGAGTGTTTATAAAATAATTTAGTTTGGTTGGCAGGTGTCAAACTTTCTGTGTCAGGTCAGAGGTGCGCAAAAATGTGGCAGCAGCAGCATCAGCATCATCAGCAGCAGACAGCACTGTGGGTGAGCAGGGCCCAAACTCAGACAAGGCGCCAACAGTCGAACCCCCCGGGGAAATTAAAAGCGGATTCTTGTGTTTTCACACACACACACACACACACACACACACACACACACACACACACACACACAGCTCTGTGTGCTGGGCTTTCTTCTGTGTCAGCCTGCACGGATATAATCATAATAATAATAACAGCAGATATTAGATTATTAGATTTACAGTCCTCACCCTCTTTACCAACAAAAGTTGTTGTAGGAGGCTGCTGGCTGCAGTTTCTCACTCCCTCCCTGGAGCCATCTGGAGCCACATGAAAAAATATGAGCAAAAAAACAAAAACAAAACAAGAACTATATACAAATGTGCAAAAACATTTTTTCAAATTCATACTTTGTATCATGTAATCATATTTTATAGTCCTGTATTATGCAAATTCTCATCGCCTGTGTTTTCACACAATCATCTGTGTGCCTCTGTCTGGTCATTAAAATCCCCAAACATGAAAATAAATCATCCTATTCTTCTTTGTTTGCTGTTTGTTTTAAATATTCTGTAAAAACAGAAACGTATTTCCTAAGAAAACAGCATGACAACAAGGATGACATTGCACTGTGACCTTACAGGCCTGTCAGTGCACCTCACTGCACACAGGGTTTCATATTTACAATCCTGGTGCAGGAAGCAGCCTCAGAGTCTCTGCCTCCGTTTTGGGCTTCTCAAATCCATGAAAGGAGGAAACATGATTATATTAAAGAGGATCTTTGTGATGCGGAGGAGAGAAGACAGAATTTTCGGGGGAAGTCACTGTCATTGGAACAGATTTGTAAAAAGAACAAATTAAGAAATGCAAAACTTAAAGAAAAAAGGGAAATATTACACATAAAATAGAGTATTTTTCAAGAACCATCAACTTGAATAGGAAGCTTGACCCACCCTGACCATTATTGGGACTGCAGAAACCTAATATTTGTACACCTTCTTGTCCTTGAGTCTCTTTTCTCCTCGCAGGTCCATCTCAATGCCGCCACATCCTGGTTATTTTTAGCCCCAGTAAGTTTCAGTGGGCCTCCAGTTTCCCCAGCGCCTTTTACACATCAGCGCAGGGATTAAATGAGGGCGCGTGTTCTTTGTGTGTGTGTGTGTGTGTGTGTGTGTGTGTGTGTGTGTGTGTGTGCGTTTGCCTGTGTGAAGAGGCCTTTCTTTTATTTCCCTCTTTCCCCATAAATACTGCATTTTTTTTTTATCTTTGACACTGCCATGCATGGCTGCACACACTGCAGCGCACGTTCACACTCTTTGTGCAGCCATGCAGCAGCTTCCACCTCACAACTGGACACGGATGAAAATGCCACCGCATGATGCATTTGAAGAAAACATTTTTTTTAAATGATTTTTAGGTTTTATGAGTTTATCTAATATTGTTTTATATTATGTCCCTCAACTTACATCTAGTCTGCAGAGCTGAGTTGAAGAGTCCGAGGCTGGAAATTTTCTCTGCTTCGGTCGCCCCTCCACTCAACCTCACCCCTACCCCGCTTCTACGACCCTGGGGGAATTATGGGAATCTTAAAGCCAGAGAATGTCAAATTCTTAATTAACTCAACACACCCAATCTGCGCCTCGTGTTAATTATGAAGGTGGTCACTTTTTATTTCTGGACCACTGGAGGTTACAAGTTAATTACACAGCGAGCCGCCACTTAATTTCCAGTAAAAAGTCAGAATGTGTGTGGAATATTCCAGATAACACTTTCTAATCAATTTGCTCCCCTCTTGCCTATATTCTCCGGTAATTGCGCATTATAGCCAAAACACTGCACCAGAGCTATTTTATGCAGGCTGATTTGAATTCTTTGAAGTGTCTGCTTCATGTTTTATGTGTGTGAGAGTTTGTGTGCACACAGTTTCCTAGACAGGGACAAGCAACGTCACAGCATCTTAAATTTTCATCTGGAACTAATATCTATTTAATTGGATATTTTATTTTTATATATATAAAAAGTCACCACATTGTCGTCGTCATCATCATCAGCAGCACCGTGATGACGTCATTGTCCTCTTCACCCGCTTCCCTTACTCAACTGCTTCCGTTTTAGCTTCATCTTCGTGTTTCCATTTTGGACACCAGATGTCACTATTGTTCATGACACCGAGTCCACGACTCCTTTCCCAAATCTACATAAGAACGATAAAAGTGATCCAGAAGCATCAAAGAATTTCCACAGTTTAAAAAAAAATACTACATAGAAAAATACATTTTTTTCTATTTGGATTACAAACTCTGATGTTTGTGAAGAAAGAGGCTGATGTGTAGTGGACAGATGCTGCAGCCCCTCTGGGAACAGTTTAATATCTGCTTTAATAAGCAGATGTGGGGGAGAAAAGGGGGAAAATGGAAAGCTTGCAGGAGCCTGCAGTGTCCGTGTTTGCCTTTGGCAGAGGGATCTTCCTGCAGGAAGTGTTCTCACCTTGTGTAAATCACCTGATGGTCTTGTTTACCCTTTTTAACCGTGATGAAATCTAATTGGGCAGAGTGCCGCACTGAGAGAAAGGGGCAGGGAGAACTATGTCACAGCTCTGGCTGCCACACACTCAGACTTGCTGGCTCAAAATCACAGAAAATGGATTTACATTTCTCAGCAGTTACTCTGCAGCAGATTAAGAGAGTTAAGTGAAGGCAGGACTTTCCTCCTCTGCGCTGCCAGACTTTACAAACATGCCACAGTTCAAAAAAAAGAGGGGGAGAGAAAAAAAATCCAGAGTCCGCCCCCGCTTCCTGACTGGGATGTTTACGTCAGCCCAGAGAGAAAAGACGAGGCCCCGCTGAGATCCCCTGACTATCTGCTGAGATCTGCTGAGAGCGTGGAACTGCTCCTGCTCCTGCAACTCCGTCATTTCCCTACAATCAACAGGAAGACCGTCGGCCTGAGGGAGCCGCCTCACTCTGCACCGGAGGAAGGACGTGGAAGGTCCAGCTGCACACGGAGGGGAACAACCAAGGCAGAAGGAATGAGCAAGAATCAGAAAGAGGTGAAGAAAATCCAGTCGGTCTATCTGCAGAACTTGGAGAAGCTCAACCAGGGGCTGAAGCCTGACAAGAAGAGTTGGAAGCCCAAGGAGGGAGAGTTTGCCGTGCAAACGGCCATGGAGAAGCTGCGGCCGCCTCCTATTGGCGGGAAGGCGGCCAAGGGCTCGGCGCACACCAACCGGATCAGCCGAGATCTCACCTGCTCCATCTGCCTGGACCTGTTCAAGCAGCCCGTGTCGCTGCCCTGCGACCACACCTTCTGCCAGGCCTGCATCGAGGGCTACTGGACCGGGCCGCGGGGTCCCAGCCAGGGGGGGACTGGTTCCTGTCCCCAGTGCAGGAAGATCTACCCGGGTCAGAGCTACAGGCCCAACCGCATCGTGGCAAACATTGTGGAGAGCTACTGCCAGGGCCTGGAGGAGAGCGGGGCCACGGCAGGGCCTACCGAGGGCTCCGGTGGCAGCGGCGGGGTGGAGAGGGTCCCAGCACCAGTGCCCCGCTGCAGCCGCCACAGGGAGGAGCTGAAGCTGTACTGCGAGGAGGACCAGGAGCTGGTGTGTCTGGTCTGTGGCCTCTCGCAGGAGCACCGGAACCACAGCATGGTGTGTGTCCAGGAGGCCGAGCACAAGTACAGGGTGAGTGGGGATCCCGTCCAATCACAGCGCAGGGAGACAATGAGCTGGTCAGTTAGCTAACTTTGATAGAAGCGTATTGGATTTGTTTTAGTTCCTCTCTCTGCTACTCTGTTGCTATCAATGAATCAATTGAGTGACGTCGTTGAGCGATTCCTAGATGGACGTGACGGTGTGTCATGACTGTGTGTGTTTGTGGCGGCAGGCGTCTCTGAACAGCTCCATGGAGTCCCTTAGGGGTGAACTCAACACGGCGCTGCAGTGTGACAGGGAGGCCGAGGAGGAAGTCCGAAAGCTGAAGGTACGAAACCAAACCAAGTTGCTCCATGCAAGTTTCCGAAAACTCATCTCGTCCCTCCCAGAGGTCCCAAGTCATCGGTCCACGCTGAGATATTTGCTTTTTCATCCAAAAATCACATGATTGATAATGCAAAAATCTTATTAGATCTCCGGACAGCAGCATAGTTAGTCCCGTGTTGACAGCTTTCTGCTAAAGCTGATGCTTCCATGCACCTTCCAACATGTCTGGAAGCTGTTTTGAGATCTTTGACCTGCCCACCGTGCAGACCGTCCGTTTTTTTCCCACCCGCCCAGGAACACACGGCCGACCTGAAGCAGCGCATCGAGGCCCAGTTCAGCGACCTGCACCAGTTCCTGTACCAGGAGGAGAAGCTGCTGCAGGTCAAGCTGAAGACGGAGGAGCGGCGGGAGCTCATCCGTCTGGACGAGCACAAGGCCCTGCTGTGCGTGGAGATCTCCCGTCTGCAGAGGGCCGTGCAGGAGATCGAGGAGAAGCTGAGGGAGCAGGACCCTTTCACTCTGCTGCGGGTGAGCTTCAACTCCCGCCTGCCGCCTCCCATCCCTGCCTGGGGGCGACGTCAAGCACCACAAACACAGTCCATCTGGATGCTGCTGAGAGGCCCCATGAGTCAGTCGAGGGGATGACTGAGGCCGGAAATGCTGAGCTGTCGATTCTGAGCCTTGTTTATGAGAGAGGTTTATGTGTATGGCGAGAAAAAAAACGAAGGGCTGAAAAAGGCAAAAGTTTAGTTAATTCATCGCTTTGGTTGAAAAAATATATAAAAATTGACAATGAAGGCTCAGTTTTGGAACATTCGAAAATCATTGCTGCTACTACTACCGCTAGTAGGAGAAGCCTGGAGCAGTGAGGGCAGACAGGAAGTAGGCCAGTGAGCTCATTCGCTGATCGGCGGGATAAAGAGTTTAGTTTGGGCACTGCGCCACCCGCAGGCTCCCAGCTGTGGGACTTTCCCCCGGCCGCTGGGACGTCCCACCGGCCGGGCTAGCGTAGCCTCAGAGGTTGATGTCATGTGGAAAAAACTTTATCTCCATTCAAGTTTCAGGAAAATGTTAATCCCCATTAACTCTCCCCCTCTCTCGCCCCCCTCTTTCCCCGTTCCCTTCCCCATTTCTCTCTTCCTGTGTTTGTTATTGTGTCTGCTCTCAGAGCATCAAGGTCCTCCTCCAGAGGTGAGAGTCGGGCCGATCGCTCCCCCATTCCTTCCCGTTCTTTGTTTTCGCTCGGCCTTCTGACTCTTTGCTTCTGTTGGCAGGCCCTCCCTCAAGTTCGAGAAGCCGGCGTTGACGCCGCCCAGTCTGTGCGAGGGTCGCTTCGCAGGGCCCCTGCAGTACCGAGTGTGGAAATCCATGAAAGGGAGCATTTATCCAGGTGTGTGAAAGAGAAACAGACGCATTGTTTCCCTTTGCAGACAAATCTTGCATGCACTCAATGATCAGATTCCTGCATTCCTGCTTTTGATTAGCTTTATTTAGTCTTTTTCTGTGTAAATTAAGAAGATCTAAAGATCTGAAAATGAGTAGAATATTGGGCATTATATGCTGAGACCAATAGTCTTCCTCTCTCCTAGTTCCAGCAGCCATCACTTTCAACTCCAGCACGGCCAACCCCTGGCTCAGCCTGACCTCCTCCCTCACCTGCGTGCGCTACCAGACCTTCAACCACACGGTGCAGGACAACCCCTACCGCTTCAACGCCGCCCTGTCGCTGCTGGGCAGCCAGGGCTTCACCCACGGCCGCCACTACTGGGAGATCGAGGTGTACAGCAGCACCGTGTGGACGGTGGGGGTGGCGCGGGAGTCCGTGCCCAGGAAGGGGGTGATCAAAGCCCTGCCTGCCAACGGCTTCTGGACCCTGTCGCTCTCCTACGGCATCCAGTACATGGCCGGCACCTCGCCGCCCAAGGTTCTGTCCCTGGAGGAGCCGCTGGCCCGGATCGGCGTCTACCTGGACTACAAAAGGGGCCTGGTGTCCTTCTACAACGCCGAGAGCATGACGCACCTGTACACCTTCAGGGAGAACTTCAGGGAGACGCTGTACCCCTACTTCAACCTGGGCTTCCTGGACAAAGTGCACGAAAACGAGCCGCTCAAAGTTTTCCTGCCAAAGATTTAGGAGGCGGCTGGTTGGAGGAGCCAGACAGGATCTGCAGCCCGACCGACCGCCGCGTGTCTAATTACAAGAGACCGAGCCGAGAGGAGCCGAGAGGGGAAACCGTCCATTTCTCCCTCCCAGCACAGTGCGCTTTTAGAACCCTAGTCGCATTTCTCCAGCGTTTACCATGAACATGTAACATAGTTGAGTGGAAAGTTTGGTGTGAAAAATCGTTAAAATGGTGCCTTACAAAATCCTGTGATATTTTTCATGCAAGTCATGCAAGTACAAACCACTTAAAGACTACAAATGCTCGTGCTATTGTTATTAATTAAATATGAACCAGCAATTCAGTTGTTAGATTTCATTAGATCATTTGTTTGTTTTTGGTTTTTTTTATTGTGCATTATTGTCGTTTTGTTTATTCTCAGATTGACTCTGGAATTTTTGGTTGTACCATTGTGCCTGCAGCACTAAAGAGAAGTTCAAGCAGCGGGGTTTAATTTGACTCACTTTGTTTCCTCTTCCGAGGAATTTCCCCGGGGAGAAAAAAATAGGCAAAAGGGAAACACCTTGATGCTCGTGCAGCCCGAACACGATGGGCAGTAGCTCCATAGTGAAAGGAGGCTGGATGGCGTTAAAGAAACAAAAAAAAGCTGCATGAAATCACTTGCAAAATAATATAAAGCTTATATCTTTGACATATTTTATTCCCTATTCAACAATAAAGTGCATCAAATTCAGATGTGATCAAACCTCAAGCTCACACAACCAAAAGAGCAACACGACGTTCATCGTGTCGGGATTGAAAACGAGCAAAAAAAAAAAAATATAGATACTGTATATATCACAATATATACATCCTGCATCTCGAGCCGATGCGATTGGCTGATTCATTTACAGGCTAAGGCGGCCGAGGCGCCCTGGGGATAAATCACTAACACACACTAACAGTCCTCCGTTTCCCGCCCTACAGGCAGCTACGGGAAGGTTCGGCGCCCAGTTCCAGCAGCTGTGAGCGTGCCGGGGTTTTTGCGGCGCACGTCCTCGCCTTCGCCCTCCGTCTGCAGACAGGGCGTGTCCCGCCCGCCGAAAACATTTCGCTTCGTGGCGCGTCGGCTCCAGGTTCAGATCTGGGTTCGCTCCGACTCGCTGGTGTGCAGCGTGTCCTGGAACTTTGTGCTGGTGTAGCGCACGTGGAAGCCTTTCTTGTTGATGCTGTCGTCCGAGTGGAACTTCAACACTAAGGCGTCGCCTGCTGAGTAGATCTCCTCCGGGGCCTGAAGTTGGTTTATAATAATAAGTGCAAGACGTAAGAATTAGGGTTGTCGGCATGAACGTGGCAATCGCAATGAGGTTAGATAATAACATTGGGCTAATTTCTTTAATCGCATTTTAATCGCAAACCCCTTCCATTCACCGACAGTCAGGTCCTCATGCCACATAGCTATGTTTCAACGACGTTAGCTGTGCTTATATTGTGCAGTTCACACCGCTGTAGCTGTATTTAACCGAGAAAGGACCCAAATTGGAACTCCTGCAACATGCATTTATGTGAATGTGTCTAGATGCACCGCTTTGAAAGAAATAACAACACAGAAGATCAAAAATCTTTTCCTTGTGGTCATTTTGGTTCCCAATTAAGACACTCCCATAACAATTAATTTACATTAATATGGACATAAAACCTGTGAATGCAAAATAACCAAATTATAAATATGCAATCAATACGCGATTAATCACTATTAACTATGGAACGTCAGAGATTAATTGCAATTAAATTTTAAACGTTTAATCGCCCGGGAAATAAGTAATATTAAGGTGTTTTACATGTCAGGCCGGATGTTGTTGGGCTTACCCCGGACCCGCAGTACCGTCCCAGCCTCGGGGACTTGACGTCAGCGCCGTCGTACAGCTCCACATAGTCGTAGCCGCAGTCGGCCTCCTCCTCGATCTCAAAGACGTGGAAGACGACCTCCACGCCGTAGCCCTTCTCGGCCGAGACCACCCACAGGCAGTCTGAGCCGCTGGGGTAGTTGTTGTCCCCAAACTGGGCATGAGAGTAGAGCTCCTTGGTCCTGACCTCGGCGTTCAGGCTTCCTCCGCATTCTGGGAATTTGCAACCACAAAATTAGAGGGGGTCAAAAAAGAGGAACTCATTAAAAGGGACCAAAAAAAAAAAAAAAAAAAAAAAGCGAGGGAAGAATGCGGCCGGCTAAATAAAGCAGCTCGCAAAAAAAAGGAGTGGTTAGAATGTCACGTTTCAAAGTCAATAATTTGGCCTCTAGTTTGGCAGCTCTTTGTGATTGGTGCGAACCTACCTGCTGTGTATGAAGCCTCAAAGCCTTTCTTCTGCACCGAGTTGTCCGAGAAGAAGCGCAGGAACATGTCGCTGCCGCCCGAGACCACCGGCGGCGGCTTCCTGGCGCCACAGAAACGTCCCAGACTGGATGCCCGAGCGTCCCGGCCGTCAAAGACCTCCAGGTGGTCGTAGGCGCACTCCAGGTGAGCCTCCATGTCGACCTCGTTAAAAACCTGCTCACACACACAAAGCCTCTGAAATGTCAGGGTTTTGTTTTTTTTTACACTCGACCATGGCAACAGAAGCTTTTCGGAAGTTCCACATAGAGAAAAATTCCACCCACTGTCAACACAAGGGAAGAAGCCCAGAGTGGCCATGTGCTTAAAATGGCCACTCTGGGTTATACGATAAATGTCACAGGAGTTCCTCGCGCCTAATTAGCGCGATTGAGAAGTAGGTCATGTGCAATCAGCGGGAGGGATGTTGTTACTTTCCTGCTTTTGGAGTCGCAATGTGCGAATGTTCCATCAATAATGTGCGACAACCTTGTTAACTCTGTGTGACTCACATAGCTTTGCATTCCGTGTACCTTGTGTGTGTCTACTTTTGTCTTTAGCAGCAACATTTACAAGTCAGCATGAGCTCAAAGCTCCGGCTAGCAACAGCGATGCGGATGTTATAAGTACATAAAGGCCCCGTCTTAGCAAAACTATCTCTCTCTTTGTCTCTGTCTCTGTCTGTCTCTCTCTCTACCTCACTCACCCTTTCTTTCTCTCTCTCTCTGTGGCCTCCTCGCCAGGAGCCGCTATCACGCCAGTGTGGCGCCGCTGGAAAGCCGTCGTGAGACACCAGACGAGCTGCAGCGTCACACAGCTGCCCAGACCGACTGTTTGCACGTCACCAACGTGAGCGCTGCTCCCGGCTTAGGAGGATTTTCTGCCTGCAAAATTTTCTTCTCATCTGAAGGCCACCACATTCGCAGATTCTTGAACCTTTTTTTTTTTCCATGTAATTTGGCCACTACAGGCTTCCATCGGTTGGCACAAAAGTGCTAATCAACACAGTGGCAAGTAGCAAATGTGAGAAATTTCGATTCAGGTTGAGTTATTTGATTTAATGTCTATTGTTAGACCCTCCCACCAAAAAAATAAATATATGTGGACATACAAGTCTGATGCGATGTCCCGGCGTGGTGCTCAGTGCCCAGGTGCAGGCCTTCTTGCTGGGATACCTGTGAGGCCAGTTGGGGCTGCTGACGGTGCCCGACACTCCGGTGAGAACCTGATCACAGCCAGCTGAAGGACGACAACAGGAACTAGTTTAGGGTTTTGCCGGGGGGGGGTATACTCTCCAGCTCCTCAGAGTCTGCAGGCCGGCTGTTTTTCGTCCACGCTGTACCTTCCTTGCAGTCGCGCCGGTTGTCGTGCAGCATGAAGCCACTGCGGCACTGGCAGCTGTAGCTCCCGAAGGTGTTGACGCACTCGTGCTGGCAGCCGCCATTTTCCGTGGAGCACTCGTCGATATCTGTGGGAAATGTCGGTTCATTTTGATGCAACCCCGTCAGTGTTTATAAAGTTCAACGAAAATCGCATTGCGATCAGTCAACGTAGGATTTGCTTAAAGGTCCAGTGTGTAATATTTCGCCTGATTTACTACTTTTATATTGGTAAAAGTTTTCATATACTGCCTGTAAATATATTAATAAACGTGGATGCTCGCAGTGAAATAAAAGTAATTTTATTTTAGAACTCAGACAACAGTTCTTATCTATACTTCCAACGAAGAAGAATGTGGACGAGGTATCCAGGCTTTGTGTGTGCAGGCCACTGTAGTAGACTGGCAAGCTTGGGAGAGGGAGGGAGAGAGGGTGAGTGCTGCATTCTAAATTGTAACCACTTGATGTCACTGTTTCTTCTCAAAATCACCAAATATTACACACTTAACCTTTTAAGGCCCAAAAGGTGTTTTTTTGTTGTTTTTTTTGAACAATGATCAGTGTCTCTGAGGAGGAGAAAATGATAGAGAAATGAGATAGATTTTTGATTTTGAGAGTCACTCTGCACAAAAGTCACGCCAACAGGAAACCAGATTAATCTTTTTCCTCCAAAATAAACCAGGAGGTCCTCCAAAACTCATCCAGCCCTAAGCAGCGCAGCTCACCGGAGAAGAAGTGAGCCTTAAAGCCCCTCTTGGAGACGGTGTTGTCCGACTTGAACTCGATCCTCATGTCGTTGTGCAGCGAGGTGATGACCTCGGGCTTCTCCGCTCCGCAGAACTTCCCGTGGAGCTTGGAGTCCGAGCTGGAGCCGCTGCGCACCTCCACGTAGTCGTACTTGCACACCTGCCGGCGAAACACCGGACCATCTCACGAACATGACTTGACTGATTGATGTGATTCAGAGGAAAAGATGAAAACTGAACTTGAACCTACGTCGTTGCCCTCGGTCTCAAACATGTCGAAGACCAGGGTGATGCGGTACTGGATGGGTGCCATCAGCTGCCACACGCAGTTCTTGTTGGGGGGGTAGTCTTTGGGCCAGCCGGGGCTGCTGATGGAGCCGTTGAGCTGGGTGACAAACCCTCCGCAGGCAGCTGCTGATGGGAGACAGACAGGGAGAGAGGGAGAGCACAGATTTTATTGGGAAAAAAACATAAATATGGTGAAAACTTTGGTACATTATTTCAGATTTTGTTTGTTGTATCCCCACTTTCATAGGTGAGTCTAAATTATTTAAACCAGTGTTGCAAACTATATATTTATTGCTCGACAATAAAACTCTACAGGGGCGACACTGCCCTTCAGTGGTGCGGCATGGTCATTACAAGTGGGCTGCACAGACATTGACAGCACAAAGCCGATCTTCCCAGTGGGGAGTCACAGAAAACCAACAAGAGTTGGAGGATGGAAACAATCAACACATGAACAACCAAAGCTGGATTAAACAACACTGCTGACAGTCTAGAGGTCTTTAAAGGCGGAATGTGTAGAATTCAGTCCTCAGTGCTGCAGCTGTCGGCAGTTGCGTTAGTTTGTGTGTCGGCGCCTTCACTTCACTCACTCTCACAGCTGCGCCGGTCGGCCGCAAGCTCGTACCCGGGCTCACAGGCACATCTGTAGCTGCCCAGCGTGTTGATGCAGCGCTGCTCACACTGGCCGTTGTCCGGACTGGAGCACTCGTCCATCTCTGGTATAGTTTAAAAAAGAACACAAAAGTCATTTTATTTGTCGTTAGTTTGTGCGTGTGTGTGTGTGAAAAGACAGAGGGGGGGGGGACCTTTGAAAAAGTTGGCCGAGAACCCGGCCTTGTTGACGGAGCCGTCGGACACGAACTTGAGCCACAGCTGGTTGCTGCTGCTTTTGACCTCAACGGATTTGTCGTCGCCGCAGAAGCGGCCGAGCAGCCGGCTGCTCTCCGAGCCGCCGTCCCTCACCTCCACGTAGTCGTAGCCGCAGATGTCGTGCTTCTCGATCTGCGGCGGGAGCAGAGGGCAGAAGTAGCGCACGATGTATCACAGCAAGACACACAGTGCCGGGCCGGCCTGGCGCGTGGCCTGGCCTGGCCTGGCCTGGCCTGGCCTGGCAGACGGTCTGTGTTGTGAGTGGCTGTTTGTTTTCTTCACCTCAAAGGCCTGGAAGGACAGACCCACGCTGAAGCCCTCCGCCACCGTTATTTTCCATACGCACGCCTTGTTGGACTGGTAGTCGTCGGGGTAGTTGGGTGATTGGATCTGACCGCTGTCCCGCCTCAGGTCTCCGCCACAGACAGCTGGAGGAGGAGGAGGAACAGGGAGGAAAAGGATCAGGAGGAGAAGAAGGAGAAGGAGGAGAAGATTGAGGAAGAGCAGAAGGAGGAGGAGCAGGAGGAGGAGAGGGAGGAGAAGATTGAGGAGGAGGAAGAGGAAAAGGGAGGAGGCGAAGACAGAGAAGGAAAAAAAGAAAGAATGGGGAATAGATGGAGGAGGAGCAGGAGGTGGAGAAGGGGAAGGAGGAGGAGAAGGAAGAGGGGGAAAAGGAGGATGGGAGAAGAAAGAGGAGGAGAAGGAAGAGGAGAAGAAGGAGGACAAGGAAGAGGAGGAGGAGGAGTAACCAGGTAGCCCTCTAAACAAAGACACTTGGAAACACTTGGCAGCGTCCTTTTACCTTCATAAGTGGCTGAGAAGCCTTTGCCCACCCAGCTGCTGCTGCTGCTGAACTCCAGCCACAGGTGGCTGTCAGTGGAGACGATGGGCTCCGGCAGAGCGTCTCCGCAGAAACGACCTGCCGGGGGGAAAAAGGAGTGAGAGGAGAAGGGACGTGCTGGCGGCGGACGACGGGTGAAAGCGGCCGCAGATGAGCTGACGGTGGGGGGGGAGGAAGGACCTTTGAGAGGAGCTTTCCTCCAGAAGCCGTCCCGCACCTCCACGTAGTCGTACCAGCACAGGTGGCTCCTGAACACGTCCATGGAGGTGAAGTTCAGGACGATCTGAGAGGAAGAAGTACGATCAGTAGACGCAGCCGTTTGCATTTTCCACTGCGAGAATCCAGTTAAATCGGCTGCTGTGAAGCTGTTGGATGGTCAGGTAGCCACACTTGATTTTGCAACATGTCTGGGGTGGTTGTTAGTCATCCAGGTCATGTGACACGTTTGAGATCAAGAGTCCAAGATCAGGATTTATCTCCTGATCCGATCCAAACTAAAATCAGCGTCCAAACTTGCAGTGTTGCAGCAAAATTCAATATCAAGTAAGAAAATAAATAATAAATAACAATATAGTAATAATATAGTATAGTGTATAATAATATAGTAAATAACTATAAACAGGTATTCATTCATTGGCTGACCTTCTCTCCAGGTGTGACTGAGATCCTCCAGACGCAGTGAGCGTACGCCGAGTATCCGTTTGGAAAACCGGGAGAGGAGAAGTTGCCCGAACTCTCCTGCAGGGTTTCCCCGCATTCTGGAACACACACACACACACACACACACACACACACACACACTATAGCTGAAGTTTTCAGTTTTCTGTTTCTCCAAACTGAATAAATCCTGCAGGTAATGCATTTCGTAGTTGGAAACGTGTAATTTCCACCTTCACCTGCACATCTGACGTGGATGCAGACACCGTGCGCCCTCAGTGACACTCAGATCGATGAAATGCAACTGGTTTGGCGCCACCTGAGCACGCGGCTGTGACTCAGAGAGGCGGAGAACTTACTTGCACACTTGTAGAGCTTGCGGGCCTGAGTGACGTCGCCCCTGCTGAGTCGGGTCCTCTGTCCGATGGACGGCCGGACCCCGCTGACGTCGTACCGGGGCCGGATGGTGTCCAGGACGGTCCCTCTGTGTTGGAGGAGGAGAAACACCAGCTGCTCACTTGTAGCTGGCAGATGTCAGGATGCAGGTTTGTTTTTTCTTCTGCTTTTTCGTTTTGGGTGACTCAGCGCCTTGACAGTTTATTGAAATCAGGTTTTTGAGTCCCCCAACCCCCCCACCTCCACACACACACGGGTTTCCATAGTGACCCCCCTATGAATGACAGGCATGTGCAAACACGGCGCGCTGAATGAGGCCTGTGCACGGTGCCAGCCAGCTCAGCGAAGCCGGATCCTGAATGCCAGAGAGAGAAAAGGCGGAAAAAAAAGAGGGGGTGCGTGTCGGGGAGGGGGGCGCCACTCCAGCCCAAATTGTTCAACAAAGCCAGGCCTTTATTTAGCTTGGCCCGCCTCCACGACCCACACCGGCAAAAACCACCGTGGAGGTACGAAAAAAAAAAAAAAACATAAACACTGAGCAGAGGAGGCAACAACATGCAGAGATGAAAAGGAGACAAGTTGCGTGACAATGAAAAGGATCAAAGCCCAGAAGAGCTGAACAGAGCTCAATGGAAACACCTGCAAATCGCAATTGTACTTCGTTGAAATTTTAGAAATATTGCTTTTATTTTGGGAGAAACTGTAATGGGAACGCAGCCAGTGAAACAGTAAAGCAGCAAAATAGAAGACACACGTACAAACAACATAAATAACCACACAGTAATAAACACTATAGGTTGAAATATTGGGCCTGAAAGTGTGATAAGTGAATTAAGACACAACCCTCACCCACCTGGAGAAGGTGTTCCTGGCGTAGTGCATGATGCTGCCGAAGTCGTACACCTCGCCCAGGGAGTCCACCTCGTCCGGCTCCATCTTCAGGAAGTTGTACTCCTGCCCTGCTCAGTCACAAGGACTTGACTGTGGCCAACAAGCAAAAACAAAGACACACACACACACATACACACACACACACGGTCCTACCTGGCTGGATGTTGTCCCTGACGATGCTCACGTGCTCGTCGCGGTCGGGTCGCGTGTGCTCGTGCCAGAAGCCGATGACGTGGCCGAGCTCGTGCACCACGATGCCGAACTTGTCGCAGTTCTTCCCGATGGAGATGGCCTGCGGACCGCCGCCCCTCCTCCCCACGTAGGAGCAGCACCTGCAGGCCGAGAGGACGGAGACGCCACACAACAAGGCGGTTGCGGGGGACGGTGTGTGTCAGTTGTGAGTGTGGGAAATAATAACAAATTTGAGTGTGTAATAACCTGGAATTCCGAAGCGAATGTTGTCCAAATCTGCAGGATTTACTCCGACTTAACTTGCAGGAATGTTGGATGAGCCTTCTTTCCTTCTATTCTTTTTTTTTTTATTGCTCTTCTTTTCACACAGAAATCGCAGCAGCAACATAAAAAGTCTGCAAAAAGCATTTTTCCCATAGACCGTAATAAAAAAAATAAATGCCTTTAAAACGGCTGACAGGACGATTGTGACCTGAAATATAGCAAATCTTTCTATTGTAGATTTTTCAGTTACGACGTGTCTGCAAGTGACTTTCTCCAGAATGGTTCTGATTGGCCAAATAGATCATGTGAGTTACAGAGGCATGATGGGAAGCGACACGACTGCACATGCTCTATGGGGCCATTAATGCGGAAGTCCAAAACTTTTTCGGGGTATGCGCTGAGTGAGCAACTTCATTGAGATGAATGGGCCGCCATCTTGGACTCTGGGGGTTCTGATCCCTACCCGCAGGGCCTGTAGGTGAAGACGATGTAGCTCTCCTCGCTCGTCCTCTCTGTGAAGGTCACACAGGTGTGTTTCTCCCAGTGACGCATCGCCTGGCGGAAGATGGCTCTCTGGCTGCCTGCGAGGGATTTGAAAAAAAATAAAGTAAAAACAAAACAAAAACAACTAAACAAGGTTCCTGCCGGCGACTCACCGCTGAAGTTCCCGCTGATGACGTACGGGATGATGCCGTCGGGCCACACCCGCTCCGGCCTGGAGGTGGCCGCCCTCCTACGACGACCGAGGCCCCGCCCACCGCTGGCTGCAACACAGGGAGACACAGTTGGTTCCTCTGACCTTCCAGCTGAGGTCAGCGAGGGGAGGGTCACTCTACCGGGGTCCGTCTGGTTGGCTGGTCCTTGGGCGCGGCGCCTGAACATGCGCAGGTCGTCCTCGTCCAGGGCGATGTCTCCCCAGAAGGCGGCTGGCGAGAAGGCGAGAAATTTGAATCGAGATCAGTGAAAATGAGCAGGGCACTTCTTTAATAAAGCATTAGGAAAGGCAACAAGGGCAACAACACCTCAGCTTTGGGAAAATCTCAGATTTTTCCTCTCATCGCTGGTCAAGAACTTGCAAACTTGCTTTGGTGGAAATACAACAAATCTTTAAAAAATATCGTTTGACATCCAGAACAGGAATAAGAACAGCAGCATGCAGAGTTGGTAATCCAAATCCAAGGATTTTGATTTGCATAATCCACGAGTCACGTGACCAAGGAGCAGAACAATAAGATAATCAGATCAATAATTAATTGTTGAAATAATGGGGAAAGCCGCCTCAAGGCAGCCTCTCTCTCTCTCTCTCTCTCTCTCTCTCTCTCTCTCTCTCTCTCTCTCTCTCTCTCTCTCTCTCTCTCTCTCTCTCTCTCTCTCTCTCTCTCTCTCTCTCTCTCTCTCTCTCTCTCTCTCTCTCTCTCTCTCTCACGTGACATCACACCCAGGCCACGTTTCCCACCTCAGCGGGATTAACTGTGTGTGTTTCCACGATTGTGACTGCAGGAATCAGCCAGTCAGGCAGAACGGCTCACTCCGGTTCCCCCACACCCACCACCACCACCACCACATCCACCCCCCCCATTAAATAGCTCATTTAGCCGCGTGACGTAACAACCTTTGAAAAGTGCGAGTGAAAAGACGCGGCCGGTGCTGCGGCGCCCCTTTGAAGTGAAGCCACTCATGCAGAGTGTGACTGTAAATGACTGTCACCCCCGCGGCGTGCACCCCGTGCCCCGAAGGCAGAGGGATTTCACCGGCGTCCAGCCGAGGACTGAGCTGGCGCGGCCTCGCTGACCTCCCCGGTCTCCAGGCAACTGCCTCAGAGGAGCAGAGAGGAGCGGAGAGGAGCGGAGAGGAGAGGAGAGGAGAGGAGAGAGCGCCGTGTTGTTGGAAGTTTTCAAGAAAAATCACAAGCTGAGACCTTCCTGCACCTGTTGGATGGAAAACAGCGGCGTTCCTTTTTTTGGTGCTGGATGATGATGCATCGCTGAGTTGGTGTCTGCCTGCACCTCTGTTTTTGTGGCGTGCATTTGTTGCGCCATTTTAAGATATTTCAGCTATACACTGTGATCACATGCAGTCGTGGGTTGCGTGATTTGTCCTCCAGAAACGCACAATGTGAACACTGCGCAAACACCATCGGACGGAAGCAACTGCCGCAGACATTTTAAACACAAAATTCCGTCACGTAAACAATATCATAAACACTGACTTCAGGGGACAGTTTCACTCAAAATACGTCAAACTCCTTCGCAAGTCTTTTGGCAAAAATCATCCGTAGAAATGAAAGAATAAAGTTCAAGTAAATTTTGTTTTTGTAATGTTTCGTCTTTGCTTGATCTCAATTTGTTATATTCATTATTTGTTTTATTGTAATTATTTGACACTTGCATGCATCCATTGACCAGGGGGATTTGTATTCCGAATAACTGTCAACACTTGAAAAGGTCAAATGTCAAAATCTGGTCGTCCGTTTGATTTCAGTTGGTTGTAATTTCACTGATCTGATCTGCATTTGTTGCTCTCTGAAAATTGTCTCCATCGCCCCTTCAACATTTTAGTTTGCCAGCTGAAAATACTGAACTCAATAAATCCTTCATCCATAAATTTAAGGAAAGGTTGTTTTTATTGCCCAAACATACTCACAATTTTTGTTTCTGTCCGAATAGAGATTCTGATATGATTTCTAAATATCTAATTTGCTGTATTTCATATTACAATTTGATTTTCAATTTTGCAGCACAGGGCTCAACACTTTCACCTGTATTTTTGCTTGCTGCTGATGAAAGCAGATATTTAACAAGTGACAAATGATTCAAACTCGTTATATCTGATTATATTTTATATCATTTCATATCATTACAATAACATAATATAATTTCAGAGTGACAATAATATAATATGCCCTGTCTTTTTGCACGTGATTAATTTCCATCTAGTCATGCTTTAAGTCAGAAGCCTCTTGGCCCCGAATGCCCTCACAAGATCATATAAAAAAGAAATAAAGAAAGAAAAAAGAAAAGAAAGAAAATACAGAGTAGTAACGTACCAGCTTTACAGGGGTCCTTATAATCGACTGACTCATCAGCGTTGGTGGAATTAGATTCCTCAAAGTGGCGGCGATCCGCCAGAGAAACGCGCAGAGAGACGCACAGCAGGAGCGCAAAGGCAGGAGCGACTTCCATCCCTCCGAGTGAGCGGGAGGTCGAGTCGGAAATGGAGGAAGGCAGCTAGGAGGAGAAGGAGGAGGAGGAGGATTAAAAGAAGGGGGCGCAACAAGTTGACCTGGACAGCGGGGCTGCGGATGTAAAGGCGGGACGCGGTTCTGTTTTTTTCTCACGTGTCCATCGTGCCGCAGTGACTCGCAGGCAGCGGCAGCGGCGCGGAGGGAGGAAACGCGCATTTAAATGAGGGCGGAGAGGAACCTCGGCTCACCTGCTGCCTGTGGAGCGATAGACAGGCTGTCAGCGCCGCGTGCGTCAACGCGCAACTCAATTTCATGCGTGAATGGTTCGGCGCTGTAGTGCAATTTGTTTCCCCGTCAGTGGAAAAAGAGGACTTTTACGCACAGAGCTTTTAAATTGCAGGCAATATTTGAATGATGATGAAACAATCACGGATGTTCCCAACAGGTGGTCACCGGTCTGGTCAAACTGTTCTTCTTTTAAAGTGTGACAACACAAACTCGCGTGAAAATAGGGCAAAAATATTTCTCAATGATTGAATGACTAAAAAAAAAAACTATCTCAAGATATGGATTGACAAGTTCATAAGAACATCATTTGACAGGCCTTTTGTTTTGTTTTTTAACAACATGTATGGATGTCAAACTGCATCTTACCAAAAGCAAAACAGATAGACTGCCAAACAAATTCATTCTGTGCGTAAATAATTCAGGCAATAGCAGGAATTCAAACAGGCTGCGGTCAAATTAAAGAGCACAGCAGCTGCTCAAATGCATAAAAATGTTCACCACTGGGGGGCGTAATTTTGCACCAAACGTGCAGGTGCCAATTTTCTCAGCGGCCTCCTGTCAAAATCCACCGATCACACAAGGATGCAGCAGACCAGACAAGCGCAATGTTGTTGATATAAACAGGAAGTGATGTCATCAGCATCCGGTGTCGTCCGCTCACCTCCTCTGTGCTCCTCCTTGGCTCTGCATCAGGAGCGTGCCGGAGGTTCTGTTAGCAGGGAGGACGAGCAGGAAGACGGGCAGGTCCGCTGTGACGTCACCTCCTACTCCAGATGTCTCGTCGCCACTGCTTCTGTCCACATTGGAAAAAAAAAAAAAAAAAATAATACTGTTCCTGAAGTCTGATGAGCTGCATGCCTGTCCACAGCTCCTGTAAAGTCCTGCAGCAAACACTGGTGACATCCAGCACTGACCAGTTTGGGCTGAGAAACCCTGAGGGCTGATTAGTGACGAATGATGAGCATCAGGTGTGAAAACCAGGAGTGGGAAGAGATGCAACCAGCTGAATTCACCCAGGAGAGGAGATTTGCTCATCTGTTTATGAGAAAAAAAATTGCAGTCCAGTTCTTCTGGTCAAATTGGCCATCCTGCAGCAGCATCCACGCTGACAAAGTCATTGTTTGATTTCTGGCTGCAGTTCCTGCTGTTCCCTCAGAACTCAGCTCAGCTGAAAACAGTTCAAACGTGAGCTTCTCAACATGGATGCAGGCGTAAAATCTTGAATCTGGATCGCTCGAGGTTTAAAGGCCCCCACACGGCAAAATTCAAATCAAATACAGTACAGTTTCAATTTGAGTGTAGATACCGACCAGTAGATGGCGACAGTGAGTTGTGGTATGAAAAAGCTAAAACAAACAAAAAAAAAAACAAACAAACAAAGGTCCTTGGCACACATATAGGTTGCAGGATCAATAACTTGATCCCAAGAGATGTTTTTTCTGAATTGATAGAGTTTGAAAAAAAATCACTGCAACTTTCTGGCAGAGTGTTACAGAGACAGAGTGAGAGAGACTCCTCAGCTTCCCTCCTCCTCCTCTGTCAACACACATCAGCACCAAGGAGGCGGCCCAGTGGTCCAGGGAGCAGCGAGCAGATCGCAGCCATGGTCGGCACCATCACTGAGCTGTGAGAGTGGATGAAGAAACTTCCACCTGGACAGTGTTTTTTCTCCTTCTTCTTCTTCTTTTCTTTGTTTATGTTGACTCTCTCTCTCGGGCTGCTGTGGTGCAAAGCTGGTGGCAATGGCCCGCTGCTGCTGCTGCAGCTGCAGTTGCTGCAGGCTGGTCCTGCTCACCGTGGAGGTGGCCGTGCTGGTGACCCTACTGGCGGCCGGCGGCGCCGCACAGACGGACAGCAGGAGGGAGGCGGGATCGTCCTGCTACGGAGGATTTGACCTGTACTTTGTCTTGGACAAGTGAGTGAAGCTGCTCTGGTGTTGGTCCTCTGAGGGCTTGCAGAGGGGGAGAAGTTTTTGTTGTGCAAAAACCAGCCGTTACTGGCGTTTGTGATGTCTAGTTTGTGCATTGAATTATAAATTAGGCGCATCAGTGTTTGTGCAAAGGGTCAAATCAGAGAAATTCCATCGACGGATCTGAGATTGAATTTCATTTTGTTCTAGAGTGGTGTGAATTCCTAGTTTTCTGAAAAGCACCGTAAAAAAGGAATGTTTGTTTGCTGAGACATAAATGAATGATTGGAATCAAATTATGATATTTCATCTACATTTTAATTAAACAAGCCTGATTAGATCACTTGTTAATACTATATCTGCCATATTGAGCTGTCATATAGAATAATAACTTAAATACTTTTGAAAATATACACAAATAATGTATCAAACTACAACAACAGAATTGAATGTTTGAACAAAATGTAAACATGAACTAGAGAGATAAATGCTGTTTGACTTGATTTTGTGCCCCTCTGTGCCGTTAATAATGATCATACTCGTGATAATGAGATGGACAAGTTAAAACATATGTGGAAAAATGAGATGATGTCATTAATACCAACTTTTAAAAAGTGTTTATTTATCCCAGTGGAGGCGGCTGCAGCCTCACACTTCTACACACACCATAAAGACTTCTCCAAACTCTGTGAGCAGTTATCGTGATGACGTTACTCCGTCCCAGAAGCCAAAGTAACGACCCTGACTCGGATCACGTTTGTGGCGGTCGGCGTCCAGCGAGCGAGTGAGCGGCTGGAAAACGCACACAAACTTTGTGTGTTGACACCGCCGGGGAGTTGTTTGCGTTTGGCTGCTGCTGTCATTTCACTGACCCACATCCATCCAGCCGAAGGGCCCCAGCTGCACAACCCTCCCTCCATTAGAGCCAGATGTTACAGAGATCCAGGGTGTTTGGGACTCGGCATCACCGTCTGAGAAGAAAACATCAGGCGGGGAGAAGAAGAAGCAGCAGCAGCAGCAGCAGCAGCAGCAGCAGGACACAAACTCCTTCATCTCACCGTGAATTCTTTGCAGCAACACCTGCTTTTGTGATCAGGGACCTGTGTGTGTGTGTGTGTGTGTGTGTGTGTGTGTGTGTGTGGAGAAGAGAAGGCAGACCGGCCGGCCGGCCCCGTGTGAGAAAATGACGTGGCAGCGCCGCCGTTGTCTGGAATTTTAATGTGAACGGTTGAAGCCACATGAGAGGACGTGGAAATTTCAGGGCAGCGGAATGTGAGAAGCCCGACTCGCATTTCATTCAGCGCGCGCGTGTTGCGTTGGCAGGCTCTTCTGAAAAACAAAAAGAAAAGAGGTGACTGATTGGTGAGGCGTCTGGTTTGGATTATCGAGGCTACAATCAGCAAGTTTCCAGGGAGGAAATGCAAAAAGGGGGTTTTGATGAGGTTTGCCTAAAAATGACGCAAACGATGTGAAAGCACTCATTTCTGCAGAAAATTCTTTGACGGACTGTTGATATTTGAACAGTATTGATTAGAACAGGAGCCAAACAAAGAAAGCTGCATTTAGAAACCATCCATCCATTTTTAATACCCGCTTCTTCCCGAGTTGTCACAGGGCAAAGGCAGGGTGACACCCTGGACAAGTGGCCACTTCATCGCAGGGCCGCATTGAGACAAACAACCACCTACGGACAATTTAGAGTTTCCAATTCACCTCACGTGCATGTTTTTGGACAGCGGGAGGAAGCCGGACAATCCAGATGAACTTTATTAATCACATATTTACATTTTTTTGCATCCTTTTGACTCAGGTCGGGCAGCGTGGAGCATTACTGGAATGAGATCTTTTACTTTGTCCACCACTTGGCTCACAAGTTCATCAGGTACAACGTCAGCACGCAAACACACACACACACACACACACACACACACACACACACACACACACACACACACACACACACACACACACACACACACACACGTGACAAATCAAAACTGAAATTATTATTTATGTATTTATTTTTTACCCTAACGAGTCTCTGCGCTCTTCTCAGCCCTCAGCTGCGGATGTCCTTCATTGTGTTTTCAACCGACGGGACGACTTTGATGAAACTGACAGAGGACAGGTAGCGGTCACTGGCTGAGCCACCATCCCATCCCAACACAACACAACTCCCGCCCCTGTACTGATCTGTCTGTCTGTTTGTTTGTTTGTCTGTCTGTCTGTCCGTCCTGGACGTGCAGAGATCGGATCCGGGCCGGGCTGGACCAGCTGAGGATGGTGCAGCCGGGCGGCGACACCTACATGCACCGAGGCTTAGAGAGGGTGAGACAGACAGACAGACAGACAGACAGACAGACGTCTGCTGAAAACCCACCGCGCTCACTGAAGCCAACTCGTTGAAGTTTATTGCCACTGACGCCTGAAAACTTCTCCTGCAGGCCAGCGAGCAGATCTACTACGGGACGGGAAGCGGTGAGTTTTTCTCCTTTTCCTCATTTTAACACTTAATCACCCCGATGGAAGATTCATCTAATGAAGAGAGGCATAACAACAGCAGTGAGAGGGGGAAAAGAATCCCAGCTGCTCTTTCCATCATTCGGGTTCAAAAAAAAAAAATTTTCCACTGAGGATTCCTAAGTGCAGGCTGTAAACTGAGCAGCCGTAATGTTAAAGCTGCCTTAAGCTCCTTAAGCTGGAGGTTCCTGAAGGCAGAACCCTGTAAGGTAGCAGGAAGAAGTGAGAAGCCTCAATGATGCATCTTTCAAACTCCGACCTGAGTCGTCTTCTGGAGTTCAGCTGGAGAAGCGTGAGCCAACTGATGGATGGGTGGAGGAGGAGAAGCACCAGCCCAAAAACATGGAGTAGCGGCAGCTTCAGCAACCTGGAGAACATTTAATGAAGAGCAAAGAGCAGCGCTGAAGGCCTTCACGCTGCCATAGGAAGGGAAATGAATCAGTCTGTGTTGAATTTGATAGACAGACCAGGTGTCCAGTCACACTTCCAAGCAGTGTTAATTTTGTTGACCAAGAACTTCCGTCATAGTTATCGTCAACAACTATTTTTTTTCTGACTAAAACGAGATGATAACTAAACAAAAATTCATTCTCAAGGAAAAGACGATGACGAGGTGTAATGACATTTTCGTCAACGAATAAAAACGAGACGAAAAATGTCTGCCAGAGACGAGATCCAAAATCTAAATCTAAAATTATTATATTTTGTCAACTAAAAGTAGACTAAAACTAAAATTTAGATGATTAAAATATGACTAAAACTAAATAACATT
This sequence comes from Thamnaconus septentrionalis, assembly GCA_009823395.1. Classification (NCBI taxonomy): domain Eukaryota; kingdom Metazoa; phylum Chordata; class Actinopteri; order Tetraodontiformes; family Monacanthidae; genus Thamnaconus; species Thamnaconus septentrionalis. Next base: position 5,608,576 of record CM020518.1, read on the forward strand.
TTAGTCAAAAGACTATGAATTAAATGATATTTTGCTGTCAATCAAATGTTAACACTGCTTCAGAGCTCATTTTGAAGGCTCCTCGGCTCTCCAACCAGCTGCAGTTTGATCCTTAGTGTGTCTGACCGGCAGATTACCGGACGGCCAGCGTCATCATCGCCCTGACAGACGGGGAGCTGAGAGAGAGTCAGTTTGACCTGGCACAGCGAGAGGTGACCCCCACCGGCCGCATCACACCGACGTTCAGAGCAACACTTTAAATACAAAGCACCAACTTTGGTCTTTACTGTTGTCCCTCCCTGACGTCAGGCGGGCCGAGCGCGACAGCTGGGCGCCACCGTCTACTGCGTGGGGGTGAAGGACTTCAACGAGACGCAGGTGAGTCGTCCAGCGGTGAGCAGAGGAGTCGGTTCGTTATCGGTGGAGGTGAACCGGTGAGTCGTCTCCCCCGCAGCTCTCCACCATCGCCGACAGCAAGGAGCACGTCTTCCCGGTCAACGACGGCTTCGAGGCGCTGCAGGGAATCATCGACTCGGTGAGGGACGGCAACACGGCTGCACACCTGCATCAGATCTGGATCTGCTGGAATGCGACTCTAGACTCTCTGTCAACTTCATTTAACGCTTCTCATTTTCCTTTTTTTTTTTTTCCAGATCTTGAGGAGATCCTGTATCGAAATTTTGGCAGTGGAGCCATCAAGCATCTGTGAGGGAGGTAAAGAGTCACTGATTCACCTCCACGACGGAGGTTTACACCACTTTCCTGTTTTTGATGATGACTCCCAAACAAAAAAAGAAATAATAGGGCAAATGATAATGATAGTTGCGTTTCCATTACAGTTTTTTGCAAAATAAAAGCGATATTTCTAAAATTTCTATCTGCATCTGTGATTTGCAGGCAGTATCAAATACTGCGAAGTCCATAAGTCGTAATGTATTGTTTATGTTTGTTTGCTGTCAAGAACGGTTGTTATATTTTTCTCTATGACTACTTGTAAAAAAATATTTTGTCTCCTCCTCCGTCAAAACATAACGCGCCATTTTCACTCGAAGTGAACTGGTCATGTGACCCCATACGTAACGTCCGCTGACGTGTAAATGCGAAAAAGTGTTTCTGAGACACTTTTGCGATAAACCTCTATATGGATACGTCTGAAAAACCACCTCATGAGAGCGTCAAAACCTTTCAGCGATATTTGAGAGTTTTTTCCGAAATGTAGGCATTTCCATGACCAGTTTTCATTGCGATATTTAGGTTTTGCGCGATTCTAGGGGTGATGAAACGCAGCTATTGAAAAGGATGCTAATTCTGATTCCTCTCTCAGAATCCTTCCAGGTGGTGGTCAGAGGAAACGGTTTCCTTCATGCCCGGGACGTTCAGAACGTTCTCTGCAGCTTCCGCGTCAACGACACCGTCACTTTCAGTGAGTGTGAGAGAATTCCAGAGACGTCTATATTCCCGCCAACCCATGATCAAATGACTCCTTGATTGTCGACACAGTTCAGAGCTGAGAATTTATCCTTCTGCCTCTGCACACTGTTGGACAGCCACAAAAGCACCCAGTGGAACAACACAAATGATGCAATACACGGCTGCAATTGGCTAAGGAGGCACAATTGAACTCTCTGGCGGTTCAGTTCATTGGCAAAGTGAGTCGCGGATCTGCAGGAAGAAGGCCGCTGCAATAAACAGAAGCAGAGGACGAGGGGGAGGGTCTTTAGAGGTCTCTTGAAGTTTTTTTTGGCCTAAGGACTTGGAAGATGAGTGCAGGAGGGTGTCTTTACAGTCTTACAAGTTTTTTTTTTTTTTGAGTTGTTTTGTTTTGTGGATCAGGTTGATTTCAATCTCGACGTCCCAAAGTTAAAAAAAACACAACTTCGGCCCTCGGGTGTCGCGGCAGCAACGTGGAGCTCGTCAACAGACACTCACTCAGGCAGCCCTCCCCGTTTTCCACCAGCACAGGAAGTCCAAGGATTTAATAACAATGAAGGAATTTTGTGGTTTGACTTATTAGATTTCAGGACGGGTCAAGAGAGAGAAAAAAAATCGGATTCAACGTGTTTGCCTTTGCATCAGTTGGGTGATTTTTCTTTGTGATGAACCATAGAAAAAAGTCGTCTTTGTATTTAATTCCACAGTGAAAAGGCCCCTGGTGGTGAGAGACACCTACCTCCTGTGTCCTGCTCCTGTTCTGGAGAAAGAGGGAACGTAAGAGATTATTGAAGGAAGTTTTCCAGCAGCAGAAGCAGCAGCGGCATCATGAGTTCACAGCCTGTCAGTTTTCTTGGTTCTGGGCTTTGATCAGAAATCTAACTGTGAGCTCTTCCTCTCCGGTCGTCACGCTACAGATCGGCCACCCTGCACGTCAGCATGAACAACGGGCTGAGCTTCATCTCCAGCTCCGTCACCATCACCGCCGTCGCCTGCGTAAGTCGGTGCAGTTGCATTTCAAAAATTCAGCGGTTTTGTTTCCGTGCAGAGCTCTTGTTTCGGATTCAAGGCTCCATTTGCTAAACGTTTTTCAAAGGGAGCAGCCAGCCGCTGGCTCCGCCCTTCTGAAACCACCTCGTTATCGCAGAGGCTGCAAACAGAGGGCTAATTCGGCTGTTTTGGGCTTTCAGACATCTCATTGTGTGAAGCTTTCTATCCAGGATATAAAATAAAGCTGTAATGGAACTCACGCTGTGGATCCGTTTCCTCGCCAGTCCTGACGGGACCTTCGTGGCCGTGGCCCTGCTCATCCTGCTGCTGCTGCTCACCTGCGTCCTCCTCTGGTGGTTCTGGCCTCTCTGCTGCACCGTGGTACGGCAGCCCGGCTCGGACCCTCGGCCAGTCGACTGCACGCACGTGAAAAATGCACAAACCTTCCGACGGTGCAGCCCCCCCACCCCCCACCGCTCAAGCATACTTCTCTGCTCCAATCTGTGGCAGGTTATTCACGAGCCGCCGCCTGCAGTGGTGGACGACTTCTCTGACGACGAGGACGACTCTCTCAGGAAGAGGTGGCCCACGGTGGATGCCTCCTACTACGGAGGGCGGGGCGTCGGCGGGATCAAGAGGATGGAGGTACATTGGAGGAGAGGAACAACGTGGAATGGTGTTGAAAAAGTCATTGCGAGTTAGTGCATCAAAGTGGCGGGATGCGGGAACTTCCTGTTTTCCACTCGGCAAGGCTGATGCAACGCAACGCTGATGTGTGACTAGGATGGGAATTTTCTGGCCTTTATCATTTTTTTAAACGACTAAAAGACCATAACTGGAAAATCTACAATAGGAAGTTTTGCTATGACTCGCATTTCAGGTCACAGCCGTCCTGTCAGCTGTTTTAAAGGCGTTTATTTTTGTATTGCGATCTATGGGAAAAATGCTTTTTGGGCCCATGGGATTTTTTTTTGATGCAGTACCTCGAGTGGCCACTGGGGAAAAAAATCGACGCACCACCATATTGCCAGTTCGGTATCCAGTTCTTATAACACATCCATGTGTGTGATGCGCAGTGAGGGCCAAACAGGAAGTGAGTCGCTCCTCTGAAAAGAGCTGAGCGAGCAGGCGAGAGCTGGAAGTGACTCCAGGATCTGTGTTGTTGCTACTGGAAGGCCGGCGGCTGCTGAGGTCAGCTCTTCCCGCCAGTAAACTGTTGGGACGAGGAATTTATCAAACTGTTTGGTTTTGCGGCGGCTGGAGTTTGTCTGCTCCAAGCAAGCATCTCGAGCCGAGCGGGTGAGTTAGTTTGCAGCAGCATCTTTGTTTTTCTCAGCGTTACAGTATGAGGAAAAAAATGATTGGAAAATGGGACAAAAAGTCAAAGCAGCATCATTGTTTTCAAGAGGAAAGAGAAGTTAGAAAATGGATTGTCACAGTGTTTAAAGGTCCCATGTTCTACTTAGTTTCATATCGTTCACATGCATTTCATCCATGATTAATTAGCAAAAAAGTAGAAATCTCAAGGGAATTGCATATTTAGCCCTTTGTTTACAGTCTGATAGGCTCTGCTGCTGAGAGACTCTGCTTGCTTCCAGGTGCGATGGGGTGACAAAGGCTCCACGGAGGAAGGCGCCAAACTGGAAAAGGCCAAAAACGCTCGAGTCGTGATACCTGGTGCAGAGGAATACCTACCAGCTCGGCCGCACTACACCGCGCACAGGCACGCCAGCGCTCACAAGTGGTACTCCCCCATCAAGGTGAGCTAACTGACCAATCGCCAGCTGGTACATCCAGCACAACGCTTTTTTTTTTGTTTTGTTTTTTCAAATTCTGGAGATTGGCCTTGTGCTAATTCCCCCCTTATGACGCACTTAGCGCTGATGTCATGCATATGACTTAAACGATTCCCCACTCATTTCTAAAGCCTGAGAAAACAGTCCGCCACAGGATTCTCACACCAGCTGGGTTATTTTTTTCTCCCCTGGCTCGGCTCGGCTCAGCTCAGTTGTTGTAGAAATGTAAGACTCTGTCGCCAGACGTGAGACGAGTCATAAATCACATGTAACATTTGCACCTCTGTTCCAGATGTTTTAACTTTAAAAATCTTCAATGGCCCAGAAAATATTTCACTTACGGTCCTTTCTGGGACTGATTGTGTTCTCGGGAAATTGTAGATAGCTTTTTTTTTTTTTTTTTGCCCAATTAAATGAATCAGCTGGATGGACAGTAATCGCAACCAGACTTGAACCGAGCGAACCTCTGGCTGCGGAATCTGTCGAGCGGCTTAAAGTTTATCCTCTGTTTGCATCCGTTTCCACGCTCGTTGCCGGGATCAAACGGAGACATCTGGGACAGAAAAACTAGTTTGTCACCTCGAGTTTTTGAAGAGCCGCCGCTGACGCCGCCACGAGGCGTCAATGTCGGGGCTGCTCGGTTCGACTGACGTGTGTCCCGCTGTCACTGCAGGGTAAACTGGACGCTCTGTGGGTGTTTCTGAGGAAAGGCTACGACCGAGTGTCCGTGATGCGACCTCTTCCTGGAGACAAGGTGAGAGGCAGCAGCACAACCAATAATCCCACAATCTAATAATGATGATGATGATGATGATGATGATGACTGAACCTTAGAAATTGTGACATCGCAAAGGGCTAGTACACCACGTACCGGGTGCTAGCGCAGCCCCCTGAGACCGCCTTGATTTTTTGTCCCCTTTCCAAAAATGTGGAAGGTCAAACAGAGCGTCGGTTTTAGCAGGAGGCCCTAAAAAATAACAGCTGCAAGATAATCTCACTTTCATTCAAAACAAAACAATCTAGAAGAGTTGAGAACTTACTGGCTAGTAAAAATAAAATAGAAATCTTATCTTGTGAAATTATGCTGGGAAGGAAGTTGAAACGTTGACTCTTGTTTGAGCTGCAGCGAGTCGTCGGCCCTGCGGCTGCAGAGCAAGCAGGCAGACAGGTAGACAGACAGACAGACAGACAGACAGGTAGCTAGACAGACAGACAGAAAGGCAGAAAGACAGACAGACAGATAGACAGACATACAGACAGACAGGAAGGCAGACAGACAGACAGAGAGAGAGGCATGAGTTCTGCAACCGGCCCTCGCCTGCAGAAGTCATCAATGCGGCGCTGCCGGCTGCCTCCCTCCCACCACCCATCTCCCCCCTTCCTCTCCCCGCAACCCAGCCTGCCTCCCCTCCTCCCCACGTCAGCGTGGCCGGCCTGGCAGGAACGCCGTTTCCAGAAGGAATTTCCTCTTTCCGTCTGCAGCGCTCCAGACCTGACAAATGTTTGGTGCAATATGCGCTCTTCTGGTTTGCTTTTTTTTTTGTCTTTTGACACCATGCACTGCACAGTCATGTGATCCAATGGAAAGTTCCACTGCACCAAATGTTTTCTTTACTCCTGATCTTTGCTCTGAATTAGCACTGCAGCTAACGGGCTGCTGTTGCGAGAGAAATATTCATGGTGAAAACAACAAAAGGAAGCCGGAGGTCTTGCACAATTATTGGGTTTTTTTTATGTGAAACGTGTTGCAACATGGTTGCAGGGTGTTTTTCTTACCTAAATGTTTAGCCAAGTTCATTAGCTGCCTTTCCATTACCCCTAGAATTGTGTTCACATCCCTCCTTCTCTGCACTCAAGGGCAAGTGCATCAACTTCACCCGCAGCCAGTCCTACTCTCCGCCCCGCTACCCCATCTACAACCACCCCTCGGCGCCGGTCTACACGCTGCCCCACTGCCACCAACCCCACCTGCCGCCGTCGCCCACCTCGCAGCTGCCCCCCCTCCCCTCCTCGCCCCCGCCCTCCTGCTCCACCACGCTGCCCGCCTACTCCTCGCCGCCCAACGACATCAACCTCTTCTTTGTGCCGCTGTGCCCGACCGGATCCCTGCCGCCTCCGCCGCCGTGCCAGGCTCCGCCCCCTTTCCGAGCACCGCCTCCATCACGCCCGCCGCCGCGCCCCCATCAGGAGAACAACTTTTAACGGATTTGAAAATAATACGACGACAACAAACAGACGAGGAGGATCTAGACTCAGGATGGAAACACACACAGACTCTCTGATTGTCCAAAGCCCAAAGTGAAACAAGAAGACAGTGTGTTGTATCCTGTGTTGTAAGTGTAAAATGCTGGTAATTCAACACTTTGAAATATTAAAGGCCCAGTGTGCAACATTGTGCAACATTGACAAAGTCGCGGCCCAACTTTGATATTTATTGAAGAGATCTTCCTCCAGATAGAACAGTGAACCTTTTTAGATGAACCCAAACAAGTTTTGCTTCAACCTGAATATGGAAAAAGCAAAGCTTAAGACTGTACAATAAGTGACTTAATATTGCACACATGCAAAACCGAATTTCAAATTAAAAAAAACGCATCAAAATAAATAAAATGTAAATAAAAATCATATATGCCTCTTTTTTTATTTGCAGCCTTTTAAATTCCAACAGTAACCTTTTTCAACAGGCTAAGAATACATTTAAGAATAAGAATAAAAGTAATAACAATATCCTTCACTGAACGTCCTGTCCTGATTGACGGGCCAAATTAACAGCAAAGCATTCTGGGATTTGTAGTATTAGTGGAATATGTGCTGTATAATACGGGCAGGGCAGCTCTAGCAGTGTTTTTATATTGCCTCGCGGGCCAAATATAATTACACTGCGGGCCAAATGTGGCCTGCGGGCCAGAGTTTGACACCTATAATTTAGAGGGATTCAAAGCAATGGAATACAAATTATGTGATCTTTATATTCAGCGATTTCATCTCTGCAGGCGCTTGTTTGTGCGTAATACGTGTTCCCACCACTAGATGCTGCTAAATTCTACACACTGGTCCTTTAACAGCAGGCGGCTCATATATATTTGGCCATGAAGACTCTTTTGTGCAGCAAATGCAGCTTTGCCTAATAAACACTATTGAATCCACGATATATTTTGTCATATTTTTGTGTTTTTCTTACCCCCTCGAGTTTGAAGAGACAAACTTGAGGTCTTCAGTAACACTTGTGGCTTTGCACCATTGATGCAAGACAAGATGTTGCGCAGCCTGGAGACAGGAGGAAACATCTGCGCAGCCTTTGCCTTCAAAACACATCTTGGGAATTCTGTCCATACAAACTGTCACATTATAAATCAGACATCCCGTCGTGAACTGTCACGTTACATCATGTCGGCCTTCAGGAAGCAATAAATCCGACGTCAAAACATTCACCAGAGAAAGACGGGAGAGGGTTAAAGCTGCAGCTGGGAAAAATGACACACATTTTAAACGTCTTCTGGTGATTACACAAGGATTGTATTCCTGCTCAGACGTGCTAAAATAAACCTAAACGTCTTTCCCACGTGTGCCTGACGGCCTCGGCTGCGTATTCTTTTGCTCGCCGGTGCGTTCGCAGACAGACTCGCCGCTCTTGTGGTCGGTGAAGTCATGAGGGCGTGTCCCAGCGCCGTGCCAGTGGCAGACAATAAAATTCGCAACCCAACCGTGATGCCACCAGGATGTGGAAGGGATTGACACTCGCTCGTCGGCCAGCACAGAGAAAAATATCCAACTTTAAGGCTTGTAAATTGAGCTCTGGGATTAAAGGGCAAACCACAAAGATTTTTTATGCATTCATTATAAATGTATAGCTCAATATTAAACTTTTATTGCCCCTGGAAGTCTCAGCGATTCGTGAAGCTGAAGAAGCTGAAGAAGCTGAAGGTTGTTTTCCACCTCCCTGACTGGTCCCCCAGAAATGGCCAAGAAAACTTTTGTCAGGTGACATCTGGCTTCCTTTTTTTTTTTTTTTTTTTTTTTAAGTTAAATCAAAACATGTCGATCATCTTTCACACACGCTCGACTCGCCCCTTTTTCCTCCCTAAATGGAAATTTTTCCTGCCTGAAGTTGGGCAGATGAACTGCAGGCTGATCCACCCGTGAAGCCGTAAACTCCACTCCTGAAGATTTTTATCTTTATTTTTCCATTTTATCTCCGCATTTCACTTAATCTGCACAATCTGGTGCGAATAAAGAGAAGCTCTAGAAAAGAAAAAGCTCAATGTCGTTTACCTCACTGGGTCAGATTACTCTTGTTTGCTGCTGGCTTGCAGGAAGACATAGCCGTCGACGTTCTCAGGGCCAAACTTTACTTAATAAGGTCAAAACTATAACGAGAGGAAGAGACATGATGGATATGAAAAGGTGTGATGATAAAAATAATAAGCAGAATGTGATCATCTTTACAGACCTTTAATAAAACACTGTTTACCTTTTAGACTCATAATGAAGTAAAATACAAATACTGCAAGCAAAGGGATGAAGGTTTACAGGTTCACTTGGTTTAGCGCCGGACGAGGCAAAAGCAAATAATAAAAATAAAACAATATAAAAAAACAGAAGCAGTTTTTCACATTAAGAAAATAACAAAAAATATGTGGAGATACTTTTGCAAATACTTCAACTGGACACACTGAGATGTTGCTAAAATACAAACTGCAAAACACGATATGAGTCACTTCAAATACAACGTGGCAATGGTTACTGTGCAATAATAATGATAGAAAAAGTTAATCAAGTACAAGAGGCTGCTGGGAGCTGCTATTCTGTACTTGGTGCAAATGTCCCGCCGCCCTTTTTGTTTTTGAGATTATTCACAGAGTGTTTCCAGTCAGGGCGGGACAACACTGACAGCACAAACACAATCAGGCCTCCTGCCACCTCTTTGGCTGGCAGGGGCAAAATATTTGGTTCGGTGTGCAGCGCAGCGCTGCACGGACGCAAACAACGTTAAAGGCACAATCCGTACGTTACGACGGGAGAGGAAAAAAAAAACCTGCCACGATTCTGAGATGAAAAACACAAACGCTAGAAGGTAGGAACAGAGTATTTTTGTTAATATGTGTCTCTTTCAGATCAGAGCGAACCAATCAGAGAAAGACACCAAGAGTTCACCTTCATTTATGGATTCAAAAATTGAAAAATGAAAAAATGTCAAGGACCAATCCTACAAAAATCACCTTCAGAAGAATCCGGAGTGCGTGCAAGGTGCAGTTCCTCACAAGGCAGGATTTGCAGATTTCAGCGGAACGTTTTCACTTCAACATGATGGAACTGGAGCGAACAAACCCTGCATAGTTTGAAACAGCTCACAGCAACATCTGCGGGTTACTGCGAGTGGAATAAACACACTAGCCAACTGCTGCCAGGAGAAAATGTGGGTTTTGTTGTTTTGTTTTGTTTTTTTACGAGTGGGTAAACTGTCCCTTTAAGAACTTCTTGGTTTCAACTCAGGCGTATTATGTAAAGTGCGAAAAGAAATGTTGCACTCACATGACTGAGGTAGGACTTTCAGTTTGAGTACACGCGTGTCAAAAAAGGAAAATATACTAGTACTGCATCAATACTGACGATGGTAAATCAAAACAGGCAGCTCTCTGGCTCCCTCTAGAGCAGGGGTGGGCAAACTACAGCCTGGGGGCCAAATGCAATGTTAAGCTTTTTCATCCGGCCTGTCGAACTTGAAAAAAAACGTACAGCAAGTAAGTCTTAAAATAGCTGCATTTCTTCCATTTTTTCTGTTTTTAATTTCAATTAAAAAATTTAATTTAATTTAAGTTAATTTAATTTATTTGTTTAAAATATCTAAATAAAGACCTACATACTGTGGGACAGATATTTTGTTGCAAAAAGTTTGCCCACCCCTGCTCTAGAGTTTTAGAAGAGCCTCGCCATGTCGCCTCTCGCCAGTGTCAAGGTTTCCCCTGAGAGCACCTGGGCTGAAAAGGCGCAGCGGTGAAGGGGTCCTCCAGGCTCCGCCCCCCGATGGTCCAGGCGTGCAGGGGCCCGACGGCGACCGAGCCCACGGCGGCCTGCTGGCCGATCCGGGACACCACCCGGTGCACGGCCACCGGCTGCTGCAGCAGGGGCGTCTCCACGTGCACGTACGGCGGCCGGACGCCGGTGGCCGAGGAGGCCGGCAGCAGGCGATGCCCGGCAAGGGCGCCCCCTGCTGCGCGTCCCGCTTAAACACGCGAGCGTTGCAGGAGACGGCGTTGTTGTCTTGCAGCTTCTTTCCGAACGGCGCCTGCAGGAAAACGTCACACGCGTCGGCGGGTTTGTGGGGCGCCTTGCTTTCCTTGGCGGGCGCTTTGAAGGGCGCCAGCTGGAAGACGTCACAGCTGAGCGGGCTGGGTGGGCGGGGCTCCGACTGGGACGCGGCGCCGTGACGCTGAAGGCTCTTCCTGGCGGCGTCACTGGACTGCAGCCTCAGCCTGTGGTTCTCCTCAGCGACCTGCACAGCAGCCTTGGCACTTTGCAGCCCGTTTACGTCGGGCGCCCCCTGCAGGTCTGTTAGCCAAAAAAAACGGGAATAAAGTCAGACAGATGATAACAGACATTCAGAAATGAAGGTGACAATGCACAATAACGTGGATTTATGCTCTGGGTAATATGAAATCATATCAAAGGTGAAAAAACCAAGACAATGAAACAGAAAAGGATGATTTAACATTTTAAAATGTCAAGCAAAAGTAAAAGTAAGGAACACAGACACGCAAAAAAAAAAAAGGTTTGCGAATGGATAAAAATGAAGCACATAAGTATTTCAGCAAATGATATGAAACTTCGGTGGGACATGAAGTTAATGTCTGGTCTTACCTGAGAGGAATCATCCTGCTATTTGAGCACAATAAGTCTTGGATTAAAGAATTAGACAGCAAAAAAAGCTCACAAAAAAATCATCACCAAGGATTAAACAAACTGCGTTGTTATGGTTTTGTTTTGTTTTTTTGGAAAAACACATAAAACCCTCAGTGCAACTCCACCAACTACTCATACGTAAGAGATTTGCATTGTTCGCAGCTAATTTAGCAAAGAATCTACAGAAGTAGCATTCATAGAATATTGTATTCATAGAATATACAAACAAGAGATGAAAACCACTTTAAATTTGTGCTAATTGCTAAAATGTGAAAGACACCTGCTGACTACATCGACACAATATTAAAAGCAATATGAACCCTGATGACATTTGTTGAGTTGCATTGCTCATGACTTCAACCAACCCACCAATTAACACCCAAGGCCGTGACATTCACATTTGTATTTTATTTTCCATCCCGTTATAATTCTTTAATTATCTCACAAAAATAGAAGGAGCACACGATACCACAGCTCAGACGCAGGTTTGGAGAGGCATCTCCAAAAAAGAAAAAAAAACACACTCAATAGTTTCAGGTAATCGACACACGTCGTTTTTGGCAAAAACAAACAGAGGGAAAATAATTACAAGGGGCTCCAGTTTCACAAAAAGGACTAAAATCTTCACGACCTGCTCGGCTTCAGCGGTTACAACGTCGGCGGGGCGGCTACGGGGGGGGGAGAAGCTCGGCAAGTTGCATAGGTTCAAATGGAGACTGCAGAGGACGGGCGTATAATTCTGGGCAAGAATATCAAGGGAGACGACGAACAAAAACGGTTTGAGATCAGATTCTCAATTTTTCAATTTTGAGATGAATCGTTTGGAAAGCGGTGACCGGACGTCAGGTCCTGCGAGTGCACGTGAAACTGGCGCACAAATGAAAAGATGAACAAAAATCACGACTATTCAGAACGGTGTCTGAATGAGTGCTTGGCAAAATAACATAGAGCACTTTCAAAATGTTATTGGATATCGCTTTGTCACAAATGCTGAAGGAGGTCCCGACCGCGACAATCGGGGAGCAGCAAAAAAAATCAATCACTTTACTACTACTTGAGTGTCAAAGTGGTGGGAATATTGCTGTTTCGAGTGAAAATGGAAAGTTCACCTCAAAATATTTCTACTTCATTTTATTTCAGCTGCAACAGGTCTTCAAAGAAAGACAACTGACACAAAAACTATTTCCTTTTCATTTTTATCGCTCATCGGGAAGCTTCCAGGTGAGCGGCTAGTTAACAAAGATTACTCATCGCTACAGTTTTCGCAGAATAACTGATTTCGGAATGAACTGTTCCTATAATGCTGCCTCACATAATAAAGAATTTTGTGCACTTGATTGATTTAGGGGCCGTTTACACGAATACAGGTTTCACTGAAAACGCACAGACCAAAACCGCAAAGCGTTTTCGTAGTAATAATAATCTACGAAAACACTCTAACGAGCGATCTTTCTTTCTGTTCTCCGTGGTGCGAATGTTGTTAGCTAGCAGCTATTTCTTTAAACAGCGTGCTTCAGGTCTTCTTCTTCTTCCGCATTCAGGAAGTAAACACCAGGCCTGGCATAGGTACTACAGTTCTTTCCAGCGTAGCCGTGTAAAAGGGAATTATTATTTTTTTTATACGGCTTAATGTAAACAGGGTTTTTTTTTTTGAGAGAGAGCGTTTTTTGAAAATTTGTGGTTTCAAAAATAATCTGTCTCCGTGTAAACGGCCCCTTATTGGGTGTGAGGGAGAGAATCAGGGTTGCAGACTTCTGCCAACAGGGGGAGAAATTTGCCAATGTGTTTCTGACGTAGCTCTGACTTCCTGAGAGAATTTGGGTGACGGGTTTTGGCGGAGGCGGAGCTGTGCTTTCAGAAGAGACTTTCTCGACGGTTGCAGGAAAAACGACGGCACAAGTAGGCTACTGGAGAAAGAAACGAAGGGGGGGAAAAAAACACGCACACGTCCGACGAAAAGAACCGACGTCACGCACGCACGCGCACACACACGCACACTTATCGTAACACTGTACAGCAACACACGAGAACATGACGTTCGACGACACTGCCATGCTTTTTTTTTTCCACACAAACTTCATGGTCACCAAAAATTCTAAACAAAGCTTCATCGAGCACAAGTTTTCGAGGAAAGAAAACAAGAAAAGGCGGGAGGGAAAAAAAATGTTTTCTAGTTCACCGGAGAGGTGCGTTAAGAGGTCAGGAGGGCGCTCAGCTGCCTCGGATAGAAATAGAATCATGGGTCAGTACGTCTAAACAGACAAACAAACGAACAAACAAAGTCAGGTTCTTTTCACAGAGGAGGAGGAACAGGAGGAACCTGATCTCTTGTCATCTAAATGATTGAGTGGAGCGACCAGTGTTCAGAGAACCGAGAGAGAGAGGAAAAACTTTATCCACACATGGAATGAAATATATTCTTCAATATTATCCAGTAGTTACGGTGTTAAGAATCATAGAGATTTTTTTCCTTATTATAATTATAGACTAATATTCATTTCTTACATTCATTCTCTAACACTCTATTCATATTAACATTTATTAACAGGAGAACAATGTCATTTTTCCATTCATATATTTATCTATATATAAATATACACGCAGTATATAGATATATATATGAGAATCCACAAGTGACGCAAAAATGCTTTTTTTCCCCACAACAAAGCTTGATGACAATGACTTCATATATACACGGAGAGATGTTGTTGTTGTAGTTGTAGTTGCTGCTGGATGAGCGGCCGCAGGGCGGCGCACGTCTATTTACACGACGTGGGAGTAAAACGAATGGCGGGAATGTCGGCAAGGATTGCACAATGTGTGAGAGGGGCGTCGTGAGGTGGAGGATAAAAAAAAAAAAGAAATGAAAAATCGAGAGTTTGGTCTGGGCCAGTTTCTGACGAGCCCAGAAGTGGCGCTCCCCGGCCTCTCTGCAGATATATCCACATATAGGTGGCGCTACAGCACGTCTTACCTACTACTTCCTATTACGCTTTCCAATTCAAATCATTTGGATGATTTCATGCACGCTCTACTGATATGGCACAACGCTTTAGGGTTCCGCTAAACTGAACTCTGTTGTATCGGAAACAGAAGCTCTGAGGTTCCGGGTCGCGGCGCGGCTACGACGTCGGAGGAGAAGCTGCAGCAGATGTCCAGATTGTTCCTGTCGTCGTGTGCAACCTTCACGGATCATTTCATGGCACTTTGGGGGAAAATTTCTGATCTTCAGCGCGTTAAACATTTTGTCCTGGCAGATATTTTGTTTCCGGATTGGCCGACCCATCGATCGGTAGCAGCTTGTTTGATTAAATACCGAGTGGCGGGCCACAAGGAACGCGTTTTCAGAGACAAACCGCCGGCCACTTAAAATCAGTTGGCGGGCCACATTTGACCCACGGGCCGGACTTTGGATATGCCTGTCTTAAGAGATATTTCCCATCAGCCCCAGCGGCGGGGGGGGGGGGGCAACGTTGACGCTACTGTGCAAATCAGGCTTCTTCAGAAAAACCTTGTTGGAATAAATGCTCGTTTAAACTTCTTCTATGGATTTTTTTTTTCTTTTTTTTTAAATGTGCAAACAAAATCCGGAAAGGAGGTTTTAAAATCTATTTTTTCCTTAAAAAAAAGGCAAACCACGACAAATTCACTTGTGCACCATAATAACTACGACCACTTAAAACTATGCCTATTGTACATTACGACGATGATCTTCTATTGTTTGCTAGTAAGACATAATGCATTATTGTTCAAACAAACGGGACAGCGGTACTATATCTCGACTGACTGACTAGGAGGGCGAGTGCAGCGCGCCGGCGGACGACACAAAGATGCGCGTGAGAGAGATGGAGAAAGAGAGAGAGAGAGAGAGAGAGGATGTAGGTGAGAGGTGAGAGCGGGTGATAAGACGAGATGTGATGAGATGAGATCAGATGAGATGAGATGAGATGAGATGAGATGGGCCAGGAAGGAGGAGGGAGTCATGTGATATGCGCGGCGGAGATCGACGGATGCAGAAGCAGAAGAAGGAAGTTCGAACCAGAGCGAAGACGGCAGCGTGTGAGGGGTGGGGAGGTTGGTTGGGGGGCGGCTGAGGGGGGGTATGACGACACAGGTGGCTGCTGTTATGTCTCGGCCAGTCTTTCGCCCGCCGCTACTGGTGGGTGGGTGGGGGGGCGTAGGGGGCTAGAAGGGGAGGGGCCTACAAGTCGATGAGCTGGTCCACCAGCAGCAGGGAACGCGCCAAGCTGGGCAGGCTGGACTCAGAGCCGCCACTGTTACTACGCGAGTGGCCTCCTGAAACTGGCAGGGGGGGGGGGGCAAAGAGAGGGGGCATAGCAGCCAGAGTCACAACAAGCAAAGAGAGAGAGAGAGGTGAGAGAGAGAAAGAGAGAGAGAAAGAGAGAGAGAGAGAGAGAGAGAGAGAGAGAGAGAGAGAGAGAGAGAGAGAGAGAGAGAGAGAGAGAGAGAGAGAGGAGGTCCAGGAAGAAGGAGGGAGAAGGGAGAGGGCAGAGTTTCCCCTTTAATCACACTGGTTAAAGCAAAAACATCTTAAAGGAACAGTTTGCGCAAGAATTCAGTCAAGGTGCACTGACGACCTGGGAAAACTAGTAATAATAATCTTTAAAGCTGTTGAGATGCCAATTTCTATGTTGAAGGTCCAGCATGTACATTAAAGGAAGTCCACCTGACAGCACCTTTTGTATTTAGGCGCTGCAGTGAGCACTTCATAGAACTACCTGCGAGTATGTATGTTTATTAATGTATTTATGGGCAGTTTGTTCAACTTTTACCAATATAAAAGTAAGAAATCAAGCCAAATCTTACACACTGGACCTTTAATGTCGGGGGCTCATTTTTTTTTTTAGCAAACTGTTCCTTTAACCTTGAGGATGTTAAAAGAGAGCGCAGGCCTCCGATCCTCTTTCACAACGATTCAAACATTTCAGTGTTTTTAGGTTAAGCATGCAAATAAACAGCTTAGGAGGACCTTCTGGACTCAACTGTGCCTCCTGGTGGACAGTCTGATCACTCACCTTGTGAATTCTTTCTCCCGGTGACGGGGATCGGATCAAACTCGTCCTCCGTGCCGGCCTCTGCACTCGCTTGCTGGGGCTCGAGGTCTGAGATCAGAAGCGAGGAGTCTGCACAGAGGAAAACAAAAGGCGTTGGACCAACAAAGAAAGAAAATCAAACAATTATCGCGTTACGTGGGCGAAATAAATCTTGCAGCTAACCTCCTTTTGGCTGCGTGGAGTCTCCAGACAGCAGGCTGAAATCATCCAGGACGGAGGCGGCAGAGGTGGGAGCCGAGGAGAGCGAGGAGGAGGCGCTGCCCGCCGCCAGAGCGGCAGACGGAGCGGAGATGAGGGAGCAGCCCAGCAGGGAGTCTTCTGCAGTCAGAGGGTCTGAAAGGAAGCAGTGGCAGTTCAGTACCCGGGACACGGGAACACGCAACTGTGTGTCTACAACCTCCAAGTCTGGAAGAAATCGTGACTAGAACATCCGAGTCCACAGTGTGAAAACACCCCCAGCTGATCAAAGCAAGATGGGAGCTGTGTTTGAAATGCACACACACCTTTCCCAGACTCCTCCACGGAGCCGCTGAAGGGGTCAGACAGTGACAGCAGGTCGGGGAGCATCAGCGAGGACGTGTCCGGAGACTTCAGTCCTTCAATCAGCTTCTCTGTAGTCAGAGGCATCATAGGAAATTTCTTATACTACAGCTTATGATGATGTTTTAAGTAACGAACTCTCTGAGGAGATTATTTACCTGGCGCGTTGGACAGCTCGAGCGTACCGAAAGGATCCGGGACGACTAATAACGAAGTCCCCGAGTCCGAGTCAAGACTGCCGGCTGGCTTTTCAGCTGGGAGACAAGATGCACAATGTGTACAAAAGGCCATTAAAACCAATAAACGCTGTAAAAAGCAATACAATTCCCATCATCAGGGCAAGACACATCTATTGCTGTTTGTGTGACGCGCTGAGGCAGCACTTGCTTCCCAAAAGCTTTCAGAATCTATCAGGTAAATGGACGGTGGAGTTAAGCCCCCTGGTGGACGTGATGGATTCAAACAGGGCAAAGAAGTTTTTTGACGGTGGGGATTTGATGCAAAGCCGTCTGATCTTCCAAAGGGCAAAACATGTCAGCAAATCTTAAAATCCTTTTCTTTCTGATGCCTACAGGCTCGCAGGAGGAGGGACGGGAGGGGGGGCGGGACGCACCGCTTTCTTGAGACGAGCTGTCGGCAGCCAAGGCCTGCAGACCCGGTATCAACTCCACGCAGGGTGTTTGCTCGGGTTCTGATGGTGCGTCTGGAAGGGGAGGAGGTAGTTTTGATACCTGCACCTTCAGTGGAATTTGCATTAACACGTGCGCAACGTGCGCAGCCAATGCAGGTTTTTTACCTGCAGGCTTCTTGTCCTCGTGTTTGACTTCCTCTGCAGGGAGGCTGGAAAAGGTGTCATCATCAAACGGGTTCCACACGGCCTGTGCAGCGCCGTTCGCCGCTGCTCCCGCTTTGCTTTGGTCCTGCGCTGCGTCACCCGGCTGGGCGGCGCCGGCTTCAGACGACCTACGAGAGCAGGAAAAAAAACAGAAAGGAAAGAAAAAAGTGAAAGAATGACGTTAGTGAAAGATTCCAGGATGTTTCTGGTTTGTTCCAATGACGCAGCAGCACTTACTGGTCCAGGCCAGTGTTTCCATTAGTTCCTTGTGGCTGCTGTGGGGTTTCGGTCACTGGGACTGGACCCCCGCCGCTGGCTGCAGCTGCTGCTGCTGCTGCTGCATCACTGGGCTGGGGCTGGTGGCCTTCGCCCGTCTTTGGAGAAGCAGGTGGAGACTGATGTCCAAACAAAGATAGATAGAAACTTTATTGATCTTCAGGAGAAATTTGCATTTACAGCAGCTTGAAAAGGGAACTAGTGTAATAAAAGGCATTCATGGTAATGTTTGAAATCTAAACTATATAAAGAGATTGAAGTTAGTATGTACACGCTTAAAGACAAGGGCATTGATATTGATAAAATCGTAGCAATTCGCACTCCTAGGAAAAACTGTAACCCTTCATTAGTCATGTAATTAAAAAGCAAAGAATTAGAACAGCTGTGGCACACTTTTCATATGACAGATATAAATAAATAAATGCTGGCAGAGGAAAAAAATCATCTGTTCTGACGTGTGTCCAGCGACGGTGACGGAGTTGATGCCGAGCGACAGGAACACTCACCGTCTCCGCTGCCTTCTGGCTGACCTCGCCGGTGGAGGGCGGAGACTGGACGGCTGGCGGCTCAGCGGCCGGCTGAGCGGCGGGCGGCGGCGCAGCTTTGCTGGGCGACGGCTGAGCGGCGGGCGGCTGAGCCTGGCCCGGCAGCTTGCGCCGAGCGGGCGCTGCGGCGCGGCCGGGCTAGGGCGGAGCCTGGGCCGCCTGCTGGGGCGGCGGAGGCGGAGCCTGTTGCTGTGCCGCTGGCTGCGCTTGTGGTTTGACGTCAGCTTTGGTTGCAGGTAACACGACAGCTGCTGCTGCTGCTGCTGCCGCTGTCTCTGGTCCTGAGGCGGCTGCAGGCTGCAACCACAGCATTATTGAATCAGCATCTTTGATGTCTTTGATGGAAAAATGTTGCCATTTGAATTCAATTTGCAGCTTTGACGATGAAGCGTTAATATGAACCTGCTTCTGCGGCGCTGCTGCTGCCTGACCCAGATTGTTTTGTGGCTGGACGAGCGGCGCGACGCTAGTCTGAGCCTTCTGAGACTGCAGAGCTGCAGCTGGCTGCGAGAGGTCCAGGCTGACTCCTGCGGGACGTCACGTGTGCACATACAGCAAAGATACACAACTACATAAAAATGAAGAAATGTAAGAATTATACAGAATAATCACAATCGTTTTTTGTTTGCATTACCCCTAAAATTGCGCAAAATATCGCAATAAAAAAACTGGTCATGGAAACACCTGAACTTGGAAAAACCTCTTGAATATGGCGAAAAGGTTTTGACGCTCTCGTGAGGTGCTTTTCAATTGCAATTGCACTTTGTCGGAAATTTTTAGAAATGTTGCTTTTATTTTGCGAAAAAACTGTCATGGAAACCCAGCTACTCTTGAAAGATCCTGTAGAGGGAGACGACATTACGTGTTGGCTGACAAAGGACTCTGAGGTGATTAGTCACAGGTCTGCGCTCAGCTTGCTTTAATTTGCACGAGTCTTAACCTGCACACTGGATCTGTTTCCTTCAGAGATTTGCGCAATTCAACACGTGCACCGAGGATTAGAGGGATTCCTTCCTTTCGTGCGCCGTGTCTTAATTTGCGAGCCTGATTTTGTTTCGCTCCGGCACGGAGAGGCGACCGATGGCCGTACTCACCCACGGGCTGAGCCGCACCGACGGGGAGGTTCGCACGCTTGCGAGGGGTGAGGGCGGCAGGCTGGATGGGGAGGATCCCCACCGCGGCCTGAGTGTGCACAGCCTTGGGCCTCTGGCGGGGGGTGATGGAGGTCTCGGTGGTGGGGATCGGATCTGTCAGTCTGGCAGCAAACACAGCACGTTGGCCGTCTTGTTAACCAGCACAATTACTTTCAAAGACTGAAAACAATTGCTGGATGCAGTGTGAGATGTGAAAAAATCTAATGTTAGTGCAGCTTTAACGCAGCGTAAGCCAGCCGTGCTTGCCTGGGTTTGTTCTGGCTCTTCTTTGCTGCAGCAGCTTCGCTCGCTTTGATTGGCTCCGGTAGTTTAGAAGGAATCTGAGAATTCTAGATGGGCGGATGAAAATACTTGCAGTCAGAGGTTATGGTGAGGTTTTTTTTTTTGTCAGCCGCAGCAGATTCACACTGACCTTCGCATTCTGAACTGGGCAGGTCCGCTGAGCGAGTTTAAAAGCAAAGTAAGAGACTTGGTAGATATCTGGTCTTTTGTCGGGGTCTGGCTCCAGCATGTATCCTGTGGGGGGTAAAATAAAAAGAGTGAGATTCAAGAATTTCAGAAAACAACAAAAACCTTGATGCTCACAATTTAGCCACGAGTGCAAAAAGCAAATAGATGAACTGAAAGATACTGACGGATGAGGCAGTGCAGATCGTAGGAGTAGCGCGAGTTGTCTGGAATGGTGAAGCTGCCGTCGCAGATGGCCACCTGGCTCTCACCGAAAGGCAGCGTGAAGAAGCACAACTTGTACAGCAGACAGCCGAGCGCCTGGAGGAGACGCCGCAGGTGTCACACCAGGACAGAGGAGGCGGCAGACGCCAAAAAATCAACACACCAAACCACCGGCCCAGTGTGAGAACACGGAAGCCTCCATTATGTCACCCATTATCATCACTCACCCAGATATCTGCCTTTGTAGTGATGATCTTGTTGTTGTACAGGTTCACCATCTCGGGAGCGCGATATGATAAAGTTGTGTATCTGAAACAGAGTAGGCAGACACATTTTACAGGTAGACGAAGAAAATCCAGATCCATATCTAGCATCAATTAACCGTAGTCAAAATAAGTCCTTTATGCACATTTGGACGATTTGGTTGAGCCATGACGAGGCCACAAACATCAGCTTCCTCCCATCCATCTGTCCTGCGATGCAGATGAGGGAGTGACATGTTCACTGGCAACCTCAACAAACAACTACATGCAAAAAAGAACCACAAACTTTTTGATCTCCTCCTCCACGGAGGCCACTCCTTCGGCCTGCGGGCTCTGGAACCTGTTGGTGGCGCTGCCGAAGTCGCACAGCACATAGTGGCCCTTGTCGTGCAGGAGGATGTTCTCCACCTGTCAACGCAACAAGGCACGAGAGTCACGGCGTGCACAAATTGGCACGCTGCGGCGCGACGCGGCCGAGCGTGTCACCTTCAGGTCCCTGTGGACGATGGGCGTCTTGCGCTGGTGCAGCTGGGCGACGGCGTCGCAGGTGTCGCAGAAGATCTGCAGCACCTCGGCCTCGGTGAAGCCCGTCTGCAGCCGCTGGTTCATTAGGTTGACCACCTGACCGCCTGAAGCAAGAAAAATGGGTCAAACATGAGGAAATATAGAGCGCGATATAAGAAAAAAACGAATTAGATGACCAGACAGCAGCATATTTAGCCCTCTGTCTGCAGCTTCAAGCCTGCTTGCCCTTTGTGATGCCATAAAGGGCTGATATGCAGCGCTTCGCGTCCTCGAACACACTTTCCAAAACAGTGAGCAAGCATAAGGCTTTTCCCACTGGAGAAGGAGTTCGCTGATGGGCTACAGACAGAGATTAATGACAAGAAAATATTGGCAAAGCGAATTTTGCGCAACAAAATAGCTTTGTCGTTTTTGTTTTGGCACATTTTTGATGGGGAAATGAGTCCTGGTTGCACGATAAAAATCTTGAGGCATCACATTTAATCCCAGAGAAATTACAAAGATTATAATCATAAATTATTATTTAATATTGTGCGATGTAGACCAATTAACAACATGATCTGCTAATTCCATGATAGTGGTAAATTAAGGCCATTCAGTTAAAAAAAAAAAAAAAAGGGTTCTAAAACAACTGTCACCACTTGCCCTTGCAGAAGTCCATCAGTATGAAAACCTCCCACACGTCCCTCGACCCCATGGCGGTGACACTGGAGTCCAGGTAACCAACTATGTTCTTGTGACCCACCAGATCTTTCTGGAAAAAAGAACACAGACACATGCACACAAATAAAACATCAGGAGCATCAACAAAGTCACAACCCCGATATGTTCGGACGATCGCTGTGGTCGTCACCTGCAGAGGGAGCTGCAGCGGAGACGGCCGCCTCAAAAGTAACGACATAGGCTCAGAACTAGGGATGCTAACAATGAATTGATTATTGATTAATTGTCAATTAAGAATTTAATCAATTCATTTAGATCAGTCACAATTAATTGAACATTTTTTGTTCTCTGATGGCGGGCGACATGGTGGCGCAGTGGTTAGCACTGCCGCCTCACAGCAAGAAGGTCATGGGTTCGATTCCGGGCCTGGGGCCTTTCTGTGTGGAGTTTGCATGTTCTCCCTGTGTCTGCGTGGGTTCCCTCCGGGTTCTCCGGCTTCCTCCCACACTCCAAAAACATGCATGAACACTATGAATTGTCCGTAGGTGCGCATGCGAGTGTGAATGGTTGTTTGTCTCTATGTAGCCCTGCGATGAACTGATTTCAGATGGGGAACGTGACTCCAGGTCCTCTGGTGCTGCTTCTTAAAAGTAAATGTGCGCCTGAGCCGTTACACTGTGTACAGTTTCTATTATTCAGCAGCATGTTTACACACTTGACCACTTTTTAGTCATTTGCTTCCTGCCTGAAAGTTTTTTTGGCATAAAAGAATAAAATATTTGTTTCAGTCGAGGGATTTCTGCACCTGTCTGCCTGATGAAATATTTATGGTTTTGGTTTTTTAAGACATAAAATGTTTCATATTCAGCATAATTTGTTTTAACCAACCATACCCCTTTTATCCAGCTTTGAACCAAAACTCTCCAGGTTTGCTAGAAACCATGAAGAGAAAGAACAGACGTCCTGTTTTAAAAGCAAATGGCAACATGGCTGTTCTGCCCATTATCAGTGGAAACAATTTCTATTATTATCAATCTGCTAGTTTTCCTTGTAGTTCAAGTGGGCCTTGCTCAGTTTGTCATCTATTTACAGAATTAATCATGACAATTACTGATGAATAACTATCAGATTCTCTGCTGATAACAAAAGACGTTCCTCACACTCAGAACATAGAAACGGTCCATTTGACAAACCTCAAACATCCATTGTTCTGTTCAATGATAACAATGAAAAAAAAACATCCAGAACAAGATGGCGCATCAGTAATTGATGTCCACACAAACGCTTCCAAAACCCTCATTCTTGAAGGCTTCTCGAGAGGAGAGAGGAACGTGTAAGACAACACTATGAAAACAAAGGCACACCGAGGGCCAGATGAATAAACACAGGACGACCCTGCCGAGGGCCGGCCCCGTAAACCAAATCACCAACAGTTCTTACATCTTTTGCAACTCTGCTGAATTTGAGTTTGTTTCATAGACGCAAAAGAGAGGTGCAATATCACACGTTTTCAAGACGCCCTCATGTGTGGCTTTAACCACGGAAAACCGCGTGCGCTCAGGCAGGAAAAGCGAGCGTCGTTTTCTGCAACTCACCATGATTTGGATCTCGCATTTGCACACCTGCAGGTCGTGCTCATTGTTGACATACATCCTCTTCAGGGCGCAGCGCACCCCTTGGTTCATTCGCACCAAGAACACGATTGCAAATCCACCTGGAGGGTTTAGAAAAAAAAAGGGAACAAATTAAAAGGTGGCAGACATCATTCGAAAATCAAGACTGCCGACCTGCGTGATGAAATTCCTGCACGGCATCAGATCGTTTAATAAAACTGCAGGGTGACGCCTCGTGCAAAACGTCAGAGAAATGCATCGAAATGTTGGTATGATGCTAAATCGCAACACTTGATTGCTTTCGCCGTTGTTACGCTGAACCAAATGTTGCAGCCTTATAGTGTTATGTATTAGTCATGCCATAGCTGCAGGGTTCACATGGAGGCCTACATTGAGGCCTAGCCATCTGCTACAGCTCAGACCTCAAATTCACTTTGCTGAGTTTTGGCTGTCACCGAGTCAACTATTTCAGGCAGCTCGAAACGGCATCTCTGAAACTGGCGTGTGTGAAATTGTGTTGCGCGGCAGCGTTACCCGCCTGCAGGGAATGCCCGCGGACACAGGTGGAGGTTCACGGTTCGCACCTCTGATGCAAAGCGATGCGCCGTAGAGCAATTGCAGTTTCACAATAACGTCCTCCCTTTGCCAGCTCACTTAGATTCTATATTTAGTCGTGCATTTTCATTTGGACGTAAGCAGTTTACAGACGAGTGATTTGGCCTAAACAGTACGAATACAACAATAACAACAGAGCAGGTTTCCAGCTTTAAACTGATGACTCGATTGGACTTTGTTTTGATCCGGTGCCGGCCTCTGCTTCTGCATCAGCCATTTGGTGCTGACCACCAACATTCCTAAAAAGAGCACAGCGTCCAATATCTAGAGGCAGATGCAACATTTCTGCATCCATCCAGCCATCATATCCATGTGCTGCACAACAGATCTGTGTTTGTTTGGGTTTTTTTTTTTTAGCTCAAATAACTGCAGCAGTTACGCAGCATACTGTGAGTGTAAATCTCTCGGAATCACACACACACACACACAAAACAGTGGAAAATGCTGCGTTGCTCGAGGGAAAGCAGTGAGGCCTAGGTCTGAATTCTTACATCCAGGAAACCGCTCCATCCATTCCTATGGGGATGGCACAGGGCTACGTCCCAGCTCTGTCACGTGATTCGTCGTGCATCTGACTGGAGCGTGCAGGACGCGCATAAATACACTCAAGGATCAACAGAATACGCATGACAAAAAAAAACAAAACACGGGGGTATAAAAAAAAAAGGGCATCATCACCCCTAGCAGCGCAGTTCTCACCTTCGGCAATGATCTCTTCCACGGTGACCTGGTGCCGCCCGACGGTGAAGCTCCTGCCAATGAAATTCCCGCCCGCATGACTGGACCCGGAGGAGCTGCCGCCACCTCCAGAACCGGGCCCGGAGCTCACCAACTCGCGACGGGAATCGAAGAACTTCCTCATGGTGCCGAGGCGACAGGAGGAGTGTTTGTGACTTCAATCACACACAGAGAGACACACACACGTCAGAACAGCTTGCTTCCCCCCACCGCACCGACGGTAACGCAACGGTCAGACGGTGCAACCCAACGAACCAGACCTCGCATCCAGCCAGTCTACGTCCAGTCACAAAACATGCACTGATGCATCTGGCCGCGGCGGCGACGATGTTGAGACAACCCAGATCCCTTTCCCCCCCTCTATCTGTGTGAGGCAAATTTCCCCATTGGCTTTCAAAAGCAAGCCAGTTGGTGATGGCTAGAGCGGTTGCGAATAAGTGTTATGTAAGTGAATTACACCACCCAGGAGGCTAAAGCATCTCCGGAGAAAGTCTTTTCTTTAGCTATCTATCCAGCTGTTCGTGACTGGCTGCTGCTGCGGTTGAAGGCAGAAAAAAAAAAAGCGTTTGGGGTCCCTCTGCATCTCGTCCAGCCATTACGAAGCTAGAGCTAAGTGCTAGCCACTTACGCGCTATGACATTTCGCGTAAGGTTATCCAGGTTATCCTCAGAAGATAATACCTCCGAATGTGATGAATCCGACGGGGAACTTGCGTGATAGCCTCGCCCGGAAAAATCTTCCCATCCTTGGTCAAGTGGAGCCAACCGTGTGGTGACACATAGCTGCCCGTCAGAGCCCTTTAATCGCTCCCATTCGCGTGAAAACTGTTATTTTTTCCCGGCTTGCTAACGCATTAGCGCGATGCAGTCTTTCGCCAACGCAAATAAGGCGACGTGTCCGCGAGGAGAGCAGAGCTGTCGTTTGACGTGACTGTGGCGGCGGTGGGTAAATCTGACATCTACCAAAACATTAGGGGAGCGGGTTCAGCCCTGCCACCAAATCTCTGCAACCACAGCAATCTTTGACTGCCAGCGATATCGCAACATCCTAGCTGTTGCTGTTGACGCGCGGGCGGAATTGTGGGTAATGGAGTTCTGGACCTTCCTCCGCTATCCCCCCTGCCGCCTGCTTCCCCTCCCCCTCGTCGATGAGGTCATATGCGGCGTTCGAGGCGTGTCGCTCATTTGCGAGCAGCGTTGAATATCGGCGTTGTCTGTCCACTGAGGACGTTGTGGACAAAGTGGTCCTTTGTGAGGGGGAAGCTAATCGATGCTACGGAGGCCGCAGAAAAGTACACAGATAATGTCATCCACATTTTAAGCCGATTAAGTTATATGTTAACTGAGTTAGTGGTGCAACAACAAATAGAATACAAGTTAACAAATAACAGACATATTGACTCCCAGTCGTTGGCCTTCCCAGAATGTTTCCACCGTCCAGCAGGTGGTGCTCTAATCGCCACCAGTTGGTTTGGAATGTGCTATTTTGGAATGTTAGTTCACACTTTCACGTTTTGTACCAAATAAAATATATTTTACATACAAATAAATGACAGAAAAGCACCTATTTTCTTGTCTGTGTTCTGTTTCGAACCAACAATTGCCATTACAGTAATTTGAGTCCGTATTTCCGTACGAAACGTCGCAGTTGTCCCCATCTTCCCCCGTAGGTTGGTGAATGCATCAGCAGACAGCACAGCAGCCCGCGTCGGCGGCGGGAAGCGCGCGCCTTGGTGCGAGGCGCGCACACGCGCCTGCCGGTCCCTCCTGCATCTGGGCGGAGCGTCTCTCCACAGCTGTTAAAAGCTCCATTTTCCTGGTCTCTAGTCTCCCCCCAAGCCGTGTCACCGGGCTCAACTCCAACTAGTCTCAGCCGACAAGGTAAGGCGAGGACCGGGGAATCCGCCGCCCGCGACCCCGGCTGGCTGCGTTTCTGCGCGGTGTTTGTTTTAGCGCGAGGCTCAGGGGCTCGCGGTTGGTGCGTCGTCTGCAGGGTGTGTCCCGGATAACTTAATTCCAAAGTTAACTGTCAGCGGCCCGAGTCCTCGAGTCCTTCCACAGACCTCCGTCTTTCGAGTTGTCAAACTTTCATCTAACCTTTGACTTGAAATAGTACTTGAATACATTTTAATTCATGTGTTTGTAAGTCGTGTGTCTGTTGTGGTTTTTTTTTCCGCCTTTCGTTTCGGGCCACTGTTGCTCAATTTCCAATGAACTCGGTGACGTTACATGTTAATTCTCCAATGGTTTACGATGAAAATAAATACGCCTAGTTTATTTTCAGTATAAAAGTCCAACTGCAGTAAAATAAAAGTTTAAAAGGTTGCCAAGTTTGACAGTTGCATTTAATCAAATCCTTTAACCAAACACAAGTGTTGTTTTTGTTGTTTTAGTGACAGTTTTTGCTGTGTGTTGTTTGGAAATGGATTAAACTTGAGCTTGCAATATGAGCCACAAAAACATTTGCATGCTGCAATATAGTGTGTGTGTGTGTGTGTGTGTGTGTGTGTGTGTGTGTGTGTGTGTGTGTGTGTGTGTGTGTGTGTGTGTGTGTGTGTGTTTTGGGTGTGAGGGGGCAGGTGTCCTGTATTTACATTAAACCACTCGACCCAAAAACAGCAGATGTGCGTCTTATCTGTCGAATCGCATGACATGTGCTATTTTGTTTTAGATGAGCATTACCAGGCCTTTATTGGGCTCAAGTGCTAATAAAAGCAACCGCTGCAATGCTGCTGAAGTGCGCTTCTAAGTAAAATCTTGATTAATACTACATTTTTTCATCTGAATAGATTATGACAGATATATCGGTGGGTAAGATGATCTGAAAGTCCCCTCCTCCGTTCTTTGGTGTCAATGGAGTCATTACAGTTGAGTCCAAACTGATGTGCCACCTCCTTAACGAGATTAGCTCCTGGAACTGGAGGGTAGAAGACCCTGGGAGGAGACACCTCACAGCCCACCACCATCTGTGTGTGCGTGTGTGTGTGTTAAGGAAACCCTCTTTCAGGTGATGACCTGCGTACATTATTGATTAAAGGTCAACAAGGGGTCACGTTCCAAATTAAGTGTGCTTCCTGAACCATCACCTCCTCTATTTGCCTTCTGTCCAGTTCTAAAAGTTGTCATTGTTTATTTCCTCTTCTTCTTTTCGCAGCTTTTTTAACCTCCAGTTTGGGAAACCTCACTCTACTTCTTACTATGGCAGCAGTAAGTCAACTTGTGCTCCTGTCAGGCCTGTTTTGGCAAATTAATATTTTTCTAAAGTCCAGTCATGACCTGACGTTTTGCCATCCTGCGCCACAAATTAGGGGAATCATTTTTATAAGGGCTTTCTTCTCTGAAAAGGTTGTTACTGTGTTGTTAACGTACAGATTGGAAACCGTGGGACAGTGACTGAGGCGGCTAATTTCAACCCCGAGGCAGATGTCCAGAAGCTTAGAGAGGCCATGAAGGGAGCCGGTGAGTGATCCTGACACTGTCGCCCTCACATCATCATTAGCCGGAGTCCTGGCTGCCTCAGGGGAAAGAAAATGTAATTTATAATTATGATTTTTTTCTTCTGTAAGCCTCTCTCCTCTCCTCTTCTCCTCTCCTGGAAAATCAAACTCGTGGTCGCCTCCGTTGCTACGGCAGCTTTAAGTTGTGACTGTCCACTCGGGAGCAGGGCGTGTCCGTGTACTTTGTCTCATGTCTAAACATTTTGCTGTAAAGTTTTTCCGCTAGGCGGAAGGCAAACTTATCATGTGTTTGCTGATGTGGCTGAAGAAAATGAGAGCGAAATAATCTCATCATGCGATGCAGAGTTTGGGAATTAGGTTTGGCCAGGCGAGGGTTCAGCAGCGGCCACTACTTGTTGACTATCAGCTCATTCACCGAGTGGAATGTCGATGTTGTTCAGGTTTGATAGTTTAATCGGTTTCTCCTGACTCCAGTCTGAGCTGAAAAGACATATTCCGGTTGTGAGCTCAAAATATTGTGACATGAGCCTTAAAAATGTCAGATTGAGTTCCGGCTGTTCCCTCTCGCTCTTTTATTTAGCCTCCATCTGCTGAAGAGACTAAACTTTTGATTATTTTTTATTTTTGTTATTCTTCCAGCACACAATTGAACTAGAAGAAGTTCTTAAAAATAATTTTCACTGTTACCCGGGGTTGTGCTTTCAGGACAGAATTGAGCATCGTAATGTAGAAACAGCAGAGCAGATTTGTTCCCACACAAAAAAAAATTATTGCTGCTGCACTTTTTGAATTAATCTGACACAGATTGTCTTCATGCTCGCTGATCACACCTCAGACAGGCACTCTGGCTTTCACACAAATTCCAATTAAAAATACCTTAAAACTTTGCCAAGACAACTCACCGGTTACAACAAGCAGATTGTAATGAAATCAGCAAACATACTAGACAAACATGAGAGGCCTGGATGAGTGATTAAAACCAGCTGTGTGGTGTTTAGACAGTCCTAGTCTTAAAACTGTCCTGCGGGATTAAAATCTGAAGAAAGTTTCATTTAGCTGTCTGCTCCTTAATATTGGAATTTTTGCATGTTAAAACCATATATAGTGAGCTTCACATTACCATGGTTGCAATCACCTGTCTGTGATAACTGCTTTTGTAGCAATCCTGGCTATGAGCCAGTGCAGAGATCATAATATTAAAAACAACAACAAAAAAAAAGATTTCCTAATTCTTTGGTTTCCTGCTCGCAGGGACCAACGAGGCCGCCATCACCGAGGTCCTGGCACATCGCACCATCGCCCAGAGGCAGCGGATCAAAGAGGCCTTCAAACAGTCAGTGGGCAAGGTGAGAGGCAGACAGACAGACAGACAGATAAAATCAGTTTATCACAAATCAAGGCTCCTGGCTGGAGCCAGCCGTAATCTCCGGTGTTTCCTCAGCGGGACTGACCTGTGAGTGCAGGTTGTTACCCATTAACCACGACAGGGACGTTGACTGAGGCCACTTTGTATTGAGGAGGCAGAAAAAGAGGGGTGTTGGTAATGAAAGCATGTGAGCGAACTGATGAACTTCCCTCCAACCGTTTCCTCATTTCTCTCTCGACGAAGCGAATCGATATGTCAACAGAGGGAGGGGGTGGTTGGGGTCAACTGCGTGGTTTTGTAGTCAAGACCGCACCAACCGAGACCAAGACATTTTCGAGACTAGAGAGTATCAAGATTAAGACAACAAGACATTTGGATTTCGAGACCAAGACCAGACCAAGACTTTATATAGCAAAGAAACATAAAAGAATGGCCAATGTCTTTTTGAAATTCAAGTTTGCTTCTAAATTGAACAGCAACATTTCATCAGCAAAGTATCTTTTAATGATTTTCTTTAATATTTTGCTGCTTTGCAAACTATTTTAAATCATTTTAAATAAATTCACTAGGAAAAAGGCGCTGTGTCACTCTGGATGTCACAAACAGAGCGTAAAATGCCAGCAGCTGGATTCTTTTCCGTTATTATCGTGTCATTACAGTGTTGGCTGAGTCTCGACCGGTCTTGATCAAAAATCCAGAGTCCGTCCAGTCCGAGACCGAGACAAAAGCCAGTAAAAATGCCTCTGAGACGTGACCGAGACCCTGAAAAAGTGGTCTTGAGACTACAACACTGGGGTCAACTGTGTGACAAAGAAAGGTGTCAAAGTTGTGTGAGCAACGACGGAGGCGAGGCCTCCTGTGTATGTGTGTGTGTGTGTGCCGAGTCCTCGCAGGCAGGCAGGCAGGCAGAAAGAGTGAGTCACGGCGACGCCCACACGGCGAAGCCCTCTCATCGCGCAACTGCGAAAAACACACCCCCTAGTGGCAGAACGCTTGAGGTGGTTTCTCACCTCGGTGTCGGCGGGGGGAGAAGTTCGACGCCGGCGGCGAGGCCTCGGTGTCAGTGGGTGTCTCTCTCTGACCGCTGTCTCCGCCCACAGGACCTGGCCGACGACCTGTCCA
The DNA here is from genome assembly GCA_009823395.1 of Thamnaconus septentrionalis. Taxonomy (NCBI): domain Eukaryota; kingdom Metazoa; phylum Chordata; class Actinopteri; order Tetraodontiformes; family Monacanthidae; genus Thamnaconus; species Thamnaconus septentrionalis. The sequence continues at coordinate 5,639,152 of CM020518.1, forward strand.
CGGAGCTGAGCGGGAACTTCCGCAGCGTCGTCCTGGGCCTGCTGATGCTGCAGCCCGTGTACGACGCCTACGAGTTGAGGACCGCCATCAAGGTGCGAGTGCCACCCCGCCGCTTCCTTCAGCCAAAATGTTTATGGGTCCTGTGTGTTTTTTTTTTATCTCGCCTCTGTCCTGACACAGGAGGGTTTTCAATCATTTGTCCCTTTTTTTTTTTTCGTGAATCGCAGGGGGCCGGAACAGAAGAAGCCTGTCTCATCGATATCCTCGCCTCCAGATCAAATGACGAAATTAAAACCATCAATGCCTTCTATAAGAAGAGTGAGTGGCTCCGCTCCGTCTATGAATAGATATTCCAGAACGGGCGGCTCATCCAGCTCGCCATGACACCCGATATTGTATTGTACCGCTGACCGGGCTGCTGCTCGACCTCCCTCGCTTCATCAGCACACTGCGGACGGAAGGGACAAGTTGTTCAGACGCAAACGTTCCGACCGACTCGTCCCCTCTGCCGATGATTAAATCAGTCTTGGGATTTGTCACCAACGTACACAGGTGCATCATCCATCCCACACTTGGCAAGCGGAGTGACTCCTGACTAATAACCCCAAATTCTGCTAATAGTTCTCATATCTAAACACTGATTTTTTTTTTTTTAGAAGCACTGCCCTCAGCTCCTCTCTGTTCCTTTTTCTGTGGCCGTTGACAGGAAGTGTACTTACTCATCTGGCGCCATGGAATATGATGCGTTTTGCACCTCCACTCTTTGTCTTTGAACCACTTAACCACCGCTAATCAGTGCAAATATTGGATGGAAAGTGACCGGATTTCAAGTGAAATCTCACTTTGCCAACGTCAGAGCAGTCAGAACAAACTTCAATGAGAATGTTTTCCTCTCTACGAAGTGGGCGTGGCTAAATAATGGCCGACCGAGTCTGACTTTGTGTGCGTGTATTAGGGATGCAAATTATGTTGATTGACCTTATCGATCGATTAATGATTAATTGATAAGCGGCGATTTTTTTCCTGAGAACCTGAATTTCACAAAGAAAAATGTGTAAGGAAAACATTATTTAACCCTTAAATAATGTTGAGGGTACAATGTGAGGGTCCAAAAAAGTTGTTTAAAAGTAACTTGTTCTAGGTATATTATGACCATCACAGTATATACAGGTGAATTGCTCTTTCCTGCCACTACACTGTTATAATGATATTAACTATCCGTGTAAAAAAAAATGTTCATTTAATTGTGACTAATTTAATTTAGTCGATTCAATTCTTAATCTACAATTAATCGACAATCGATTAATTGTTAACATCCCTAGTGTGTGTTTCAATATGTGTATTTTGTCTTTGGGTCAGAGTACGAAAAATCCTTGGAGGACGACGTTTCTGGCGACACGTCAGGAATGTTCTGCAGGGTTCTGGTCTCTCTTCTCACGGTGAGCAAAGCCCGTCAGACGAGACTATCAGCCTTTTGGAGAAATTCAACTTCCCTCTTAAGATTAATTCTAGCTCTTAGAAAAATCTCTTGTACAAGAAAAAAAATGCAGCGTCAGTCCAAAATTTAGATGAATCGGTCGTGCCAGAGTCTTTCGAGGAGGAAGGAGGAAAGGTTCACTTCCGCACTGTAAAAACCTGACGTTGGTGTTTGTGTTGTGTGTGTGTGTGTGTCCTTGGCATGGCAGGCCGGCCGAGATGAAAGCGATCATGTGGACGAGGCCCAGGCCATCCTGGACGCCAAGGCAAGTGACTGTCTGTGAGCTGACGGCTGCAGTCACTTCTGGAATTGCACGTTGACGTTGCAAGTTTCTGTGCGATTGCAGGAAATCTTCGAAGCCGGCGAGGCCCGATGGGGCACCGACGAGGTCAAGTTCCTCACGGTGCTGTGCGTGAGGAACAGGAATCATCTGCTGCGAGGTATTTGCACCGCACACGGACAAACCCGGACAAAATAATTAGTTTTTGGTTCATCAGATTCAATTGGGGTTTTTTTTCCGTCAGTGTTTGATGAGTATCGCAAGGTTTCTGGCAAAGACATCGAGGAGAGCATCAAGAGAGAGATGTCCGGCAATCTGGAGGACGTCTTTCTGGCCATAGGTGTGTTTTTTGCACTTTACGTTGTCTAACTAGTGAGGGAACGTAGATAGAAAGATGTCAGTTAAAAGTCGGGTTTGGGCGAAACGTTCAGCTGAAGTTAAGCAAATAGATTTTGCTCCAAGCCAAAAAATTCACATAAAGGTCAATTAAATAATCCAGATGTTTCTAGAAGAAGCATCTTTGTCAGATTTGATTTGATTTGATTTGAATACTTTATTTTGATCATGTAAATTATAACAAAAAAACAGCTAAAATAAAAAAAGAACAGTTAAAAAGGAAAAAACACAAAAAAAAATCACACAAAATAACTGCATTTAAGATTACATGAGCGAAAAGGAGTAGGAAGAAGTACAAACTTATTTAATCCTACCCCTTAAAATAAACGGTTTCATATTCAAACTAAATCAGATCCTTAGCATATATATTCATATATACACATACACACCTATTCATATATATATACATACATATGCAGTACACACATACTTATACATATGTATAATTACATACTTATACATATATACACATCTACATTCAGTTCCTCTGGACATCTAAATGATTTTTTTGCTCACCACACTCATCGCCTGAACTAAACTGCACAAACGTGCCTCATTTACAGTCAAATGCGTGAGGAGCAAGCCGGCGTTCTTCGCGGAGCGGCTCTACAAATCCATGAAGGTGAGAAATGCTTTGCAACATCCGCCGATGGACCAGGTCAGGTTTTTTTTGAGACGTGAAGCCCGACGAAACCACTTGCGACTGTTGCCCTCAGGGTCTGGGCACCACGGACAGCGTCCTCATCAGGATCATGGTGGCCCGGGCGGAAATAGACATGCTGGACATCAAGGAGCAGTTCCAGAAGATGTACGGCAAGAGCCTGCACTCCTTCATCAAGGTGAGGCGACCCGGGCAGGTGACTCACTGACTCACTGACGGGATGTGAAGTCATCGTGCAGCTAAACGACTTTAGTTTAAAGTTTTCCCCGTATAGCACCAATTTTCAGAACTTTAATTTCGTATCACTAGCTGCGTTTCCATTACCAGTTTTTAATTGGGATATTTAGGTTTTGCGCAATTCAAGCGGTAATTACCCTACTGGGTTTTTTTTTTGGTTTCTTTTGCTTAGCTTCCCTGCTTTGTTAGAACTCCCACATCCTCAGCGGGGAACAAAAACGAGGCGGTCCGGCGCCCCCTGGAGTCCCCTCGCTGCTGTTGTATTCTTCCTCCTGAGTCTCACTCATCTTATTTTTTTCTGTCCAGGGAGACACGTCTGGCGACTACCGCAAAATCCTGCTGGAGCTGTGCGGAAGCGAGTGAGCGACGCCCGTCAGTCCGACTGCTCAGAGCCGTTCGTCCCTTTAACTGTGCCTCTTACATTTCACTGATGGAGCGCGGCACTCCGTTTTACTGTTTGTACTGAATTAGCGATTAAAGCAAAGACCCGGTGACCTTTTCCACACGGCTGTGTCGTTGTCGTTTTTTCCCCCCCGTCTCGATTCCTCCCCACGGGGTGATTTAACACTGTTTTGTTGCTGGCAGATCTACACTTCTCACATCCTGATGCACGTTTAAAGATGAATGTTATTAGCTTCGAGGTCCGGATCACTCCGGGAGCCCATTTGTTTAATTAGCAGCGGTAGCTCGCGTGTCGAGTCAGCCGTGCGTCATTTGACTCAATTACATTAACGGGCCGCTGTCTTGATTTGGGGAGGCTGTAAAGTCTGCTCTAATCAAGTTAAAGGACAGTGTCCCATAGCTCATACAAACTTAGGCACCCACCTCAGAGGAATAACAAGCAGCTGTCATACTCCAAGGGACCACCAGGGGGAGATGAAGTTGGAGTGAAGTTTTTGATTGTGTTCTTTCTTTCCCATGCAGTTTCATTTCCTCTGAGCTGTATGTTTTCGCAGACACTTTCTAAAAGAAATGGAGCCAGCAAAAGAAGTGAAGGTTGGACGTTCAGTTGCAAGCAGAAAGTCTTTCCGTCAGAGAGCTTTGTGAATGCAAACAACACAAGTAAATAAATGAAATTAAGCAATGACACACTCCGTGGTTACAGCACAACACTCAACATTTCTCTCAAGTAATCTTTCCAGCACTATGGCTTTTATTTTAAACCCCTTCCCATCCTCGCCTTTTATGAAAAATGTTTATATCCCTCCCCTCCCCCAAAAAAACTAGAGGAAATAAAGGTTCTAAATGTATCCAGAGTGTGAAGGGTTGCAGAAGGATGTAAGTTATTTACATTTGAGTGCTCTGAGTGTCTTTATAATAGTCTTTCAGCAGAGAAGAAATAATTGCAGCGTGGGAGCAAACAGTGAATTCTTAATGCTTACGCTGTCGCCTCTGATGGGAGCGCGTGGGCAGAGGTGATGCGTCAGACTCAAAGTTTCTGTCACTGCAAACAAAAAAACAAACAAACACGAGAAGTGCATGGGTTGTATTATTATAAGATACATTTTTTTTCTTATATATTTTATTTTAGCTTTCTTAATTGACCTTTCTGTGTGGAGTTGGCATGTTCTCCCTTTGTCTGCGTGGCTTCTCTCCAGGTACTCCACAGTCCAAAAACATCCATGTAAGGTGAATTGGAAACTCTAAATTGTCCGTAGGTGTGTGTGTGAGTGCGAATGGATGTTCATCTTTCTATGTGGCCCTGCGATGAACTGGCCACTTGTCCTGGGTGTCACCCTGCCTTCACCCTGTGACAGCAGGGAGAAACTCCAGCGTGCCCCTGAGCTCAGGAAGAAGCAGGAATTGAAAATGGATGGATGGATGGAAGGGTTCTTAATTACCAACAGAGACCACATGAGAAGCGCCAGGGTTTACATAGTGGCCATTATGTGAAATTACAACATCATGTGACGCTGGTCACTGCAACACCATTCTTGCAAAAATAATTCACAGCTTGCAGGCTCCTCTTTTAATCCAGAGATGCACTTTAAGAACTTGCAGCCACTGCTGACAACCATTATTGTCCAGTATACACACACACACACACACATACAAACACACCCCTCTGATCTGGTGCCACTGCTCATTTTCATCTTGATGCACAATGCATGTGAAATTGATCTGGTGGGATTTGTTTAGACGCTTTCCTGCAATATCTCCTGCGTGTGCTGTATATATTTATCTGCCTGTCTGCATGTAGGTTTGTGTAATGAGTTTACAGCTACATTCATTTGCAATAAGTTGGAGATTAAATGAACTGCAGCTCTAAAGTTGCAAATATTTAAAGAAAGAAAGAAATTTCAGCCCCATACGTTCCTTGCCGGCTTGCAGCCGAGTCCGGGCGGCCGCTGCGTGTAATTGACTCTGCAGCCTCTGTGTGGATGAAAGCTCTGCTATGAAAAATGCAAAGTTTGTTTCTTGCTGCCTCAGAGGGCTGTGTCAATATTTCGGGGCCTGTCCATGGATTTTCTCTCTGGATCCTTTGAGGGATGAACCGATTCCACAGACTTTTTCTTTCTTTCATCCTCGACTCCAACCACAAGGATTTTTGAAGCTTTAGGTGAACAACAGACAGCAGTGATGTCAGCACGTGTCATTCAAATTGGCTGTTTTCCTCTTTCTTCCTCTGCCTGCGTTGCTCATGCAGCCCTGCTGTCATTAGGCTGCCTTCTTTCTGCCTATTTCTTCTCCCTTTTTGACATTTTGTGTATTCTTTCCAAGCTCTGCTGCAACCAGGAAATGACTGTTTTAGCTGCGAGAAGCGAGTCCTCGCACCGACTCCTTGGCAATTACAGGGAAGCGGAAGGAAAAGAGGCCGAGCCGTAATGGCTGCTGACATTCATAGTTTGTCCGTCATTTTTACTGAAAAGGCCATTTTGTGAGTATTTTCAGAAGGAGAGGGAACAAATTGCGATTGCTCTGTCCTCACGCTCAGTTCCGCAGGCAGAACTCGTGGAACTGTCAGTCACGGTGTCACTTATGAAACTTATTCAAGCTTAGTTTGAGAACAGCGGACCCAGTGCTTAAAAGCTCTTCATGGGCCAATGTGCCCCCCCGCAGAGCATCTACCACCGCAGGATCTACAGCAGAGCCGCCTCCATCCTCAAAGACCACACCCACCCCCAGCACTGACTGTTTGCACTTCTGCCCTCCAGCCGGTGGTACAGAAGAAGAAAAAAAAAACTCTTTCATCCCCACTGCAGTCAGACTCCTTAAGAGCAAATAGGAGTATAATCATCAAGGACAACATTCATCTATAACTGCACAGCTTGCACACGCACAACCGCTCTGTTTATATTCACATTTGCACATGCACAATTGTCTGTTTACATTTACGTTTACATTTTTTTTTTAAATTGCGTTGTTTTTGCATTCTGTATATTATTTTGTATATTCTGTTTTTTGCACATTTTTGTATATTTCCATTTTCCAATGAAGAATTTCATTGCATAGGGAAACTTGTTTCTGTACTGTGCATATGAAAATAAACACTTTGATTGATTGATTGGTTGATTGAACAGGTCATTACTCAGACAACTTCCAGAAAGCAGTGTGTTTAACCCTCTGTTTACAGCCTTCCATTAAAACGCTGCCTTCTACCTTCCCTAATAAACCTGCTGCTTTGTTCGAGCGTCACATGGCAAAGCGAACAGAAACCCCAAAAAAAAAATTGAAACATTGAGCAGGCAATGACTTTCCTGTCACAACAGGGTCAAAGAACTGCCTTTGAAAATTTAATTTGTGATTTTAAAAAAAACAGCCTCATTTGGTCCGTTCAGAAAAAGGCAACTTCCTGCTTCAGAGTTGTTGTGTCACTTTCAGTTTTTACGACGTTGTCAGATGGATAAATTTATGCTTTTGTTGATGATTCTTTTTTTTGTGCTTGATTTGCGGCGTCGACGACCTTGGCCGAAACTGTCCATTTGCCTGCAATTTCATTGGTTGTAATCCATCAGAGCGGTGGAGTCCTGCTCTGTCTGAAGGTGTGGTGTGCAGGGGAGAAAAGAGCGGCTGCGACCACCACCACCACCACCACCCCCTCCCCTCCCATCCTAAATACCCCTCCCTCATCACCGGTTAAATCATCAGACAAATTCATGTTGAGACACTCATTCAAATAACTAATTAAAGACACGGTACGGCGGTTAAACACGGCTTTGAACAGCTTCACACACACACACACACACACACACACACACACACACACACACACACACACACACACACACACACACACACACACACACACACACACACACAAACGTGTCTGCGCTCACTCATCCATCCATCATCTCCATCGCTGTTAATTAAGATCCTCCTTCATGATCAAGTGTCAAATCCAACAACACAAACGTGAACAGTGTGTGTGTGTGTGTGTGTGTACTGTCTGATTGGCTTGCTGTCAATTTGCCTCTCTCCTCTACTCATTCACTCTCACAGTCCCTCCCCTACCACCACCACCACCACCAACATCCTCAAACAGCCGCCGCAGCAGCTGCGGCTCAGTCACACAACCGGCGAGCGTTCTGCTCGACACTCAACTCCAACGCAGACAGAACTACAACACAGGTAGGTGCTGCTTCTCTGCTCCCTCGTTTATCAATTATCAATGGCGTTCTTTGCATCCCCCAGAGAAACAATAATAAGGATGGAAGGAAACAACATCAAAGAAACAAATGCACTGCATGGATTTTCTTTGTTTACTGCATGGTTTCAAAATTCCCACATCTGAAATATATTTATACGCCATGCAACTTAATTTTAACAAACCTCACCATGTTAATTTGTACCCGCTGTACACCCAACATATTTCCATTCCAGAGGATGGAGATGGCCGTTCAAGCATTGGAAATCCTGATCGCAATTTCCATCCTTTTTTTTCTTGTTGTTTTTGTTTTCAAAAGAAATTATTGAAATAATTTTCAGTGGGAGCGACCCTGCAGTACCATCCTCTTATGTAAGATTGCCCCCTGACATGAATTATCCAGCCTCCTTCAGTAGTTCTTCAGTTCAGCAGCACAGTGAGATTATGTAAATGATTGGGTGGCGGAATGAAATATTCAAATATACATATATGGTCTTTAATGTAAGACGGCGGAGAACCTGTCAAAAAGTGAACAAAGCCGTCCCGTGGGAAGGAAATGTGAGAAACATCAGGTACTGTCTGATATGTGTGTGGTTTTTTTTTTGAAGACTATTTCTGCAATGTGACATTCAAATGAAACTGTCTCGTTGTGGGAGAAGTTATTGTCTCCGAGCTGAGCGCAGTGATGTCAGCATCCCTGTTGGAACATAAAGTCTCTTCAACATTTACATGCAAATTCTAATAATTCAATGTGGGAGGCTTTTGCCCTGCAACAGTAATTAACTATTTCACGTTTGCAGGCAGAGCGCCAGGAAATCTTCCCCTCCCCTGTGTTAGTGGGATTTAGTTAAGCTGAGATTTACTTTTTTTCTGATTTGGTAATTTGTCTTAAAGGAACAGTTCCACTGAAAATGTGAAACTCATACGATGTGATCAAAAGTGGGAATATTGCAAATCAAGATTGGATTTTTTTTTTTTTTTTTTTTTTTTGTCCATTTCGCATCAGATCCACAAAGCCAAACCCTTTGAGTTGGGGTGAGTGAGCGGGCCGCTCTAGTTGGCTGGTGCAGTATTGGTTATGAAGCCCACTTGGAGATCATTCGATGGACATATTGATGATTGATGATTGTACTTGTTGCTATTTTATAAAGAGACTAGGTTGCGTTCAGACTGCAGGCGAATCTGATGCAAATCAGATTCCTTCTCAAATCCGAATCCAAATTTTTGGGGCTGACTGTCCACTTTCACAACAATTTTCCGACAGTGGTCATTTCTATGATAACATTTTACAGTCCACCTCTGACTCGTCGCTCTGTGCTGAGTGATAATTGCAGGTGCTGCAGGCACCAGCCGTTCCAGAGCTCGTGTCGTGTACCCTGATGTCCTTTACGATGCAGCGCTTTTAAATTACATGGTCACAGTGTGTTAAGAGAAAATATTCTCTCGTGGCCTTCTGTCTACGAAATATCAAGACCAGCTTTATTTCTGAACACTCTCAATGTTCTACACTGAATTATTGAACCATGCTTTTTTTTTTTTTTAACACGCAGCCTTCAAAGCAGATCTAAATGTGGTTGCGGTTTTTATGTTTAGTTTTTTTAGATTTACAACCATGGAAGGTAATCACAGCAGCGCACCAACGGACGAATGCATCTACGAGGTGGCCGTGCAGAACGTCTCCACCAACAGCAGCTCCCTGTTCGCTGACGTGGCCCTGCTCCAGACCTTCAAGCCCCTCATCATCCCCTGCTACGCGCTGGTCCTGGCAGTGGGCGTGTTCGGCAACTACCTGCTGCTCTACGTCATCTGCCGCACACGCAAGATGCACAACGTCACCAACTTCTTCATCGGCAACCTGGCCTTCTCCGACATGCTCATGTGCGTCACCTGCGTGCCCTTCACGCTGGCCTACGCCTTCAACCCGCGCGGCTGGGCGTTCGGCCGCTCCATGTGCTACGCCGTGTTCCTCATCCAGCCCGTCACCGTCTACGTCTCCGTCTTCACGCTCACGGCGATCGCGGTGGACAGGTGGGTGGGATGTTAGATACCGGGCAAAACCTACGGTGGCCGTCAAGGGCCAGACACAATACAACGGGCTAATGCGCCTTAGTTGGCGAAAACAGCCGCAGGTATGGAAACGATGCGATGGAAGTCTAAACAAGGTACAAAAAGAGGATCGTCTGCAGCTGAGATAGTCGCAGGTGTGATTTGCTCACTGATCGAGGCTGCTTTCAGGGATCACTGAGGTTTTAAACCTGAAATCTCCAACAGCCGGCCTGCAGAACTCCAAACTGAGGAGCTTTCAGCCTGGCTTAGTGCCGAGGAACTGATGTGCATTGTTTTGTTGTTGTTGTTGTTTTCATTACGTGTTTGTGCAGATTGTGTAGACCTCTGTTTAGGATGACGATCAATAAATTTTTCTGGCAAATTGATTAAAATTTTAAGAGCCAGTTCACAGCCTCCTGCAAAAACAGATGCTGGAACGGAAGTAAAGCAAGGTCGCATCGTCCTCCTCATACCTAGCTGAGGATGTCGTCTGACATTTTTGAGAGGTGTCTGTGCCCTGTGTGACATCACAAAGGGCTTTCTTTCATCACTGCATGTTCTAGTGCACGCTTTTCACACACTGGGGTCAAGCAAAAGAAGTAAAGAGTTTTCACAGTTGTTTGAAGTTCTCCAATAGGAAGGAGACACAGATTAAGCGTTCAAAACAAATTGCAGCATATGCAGACGATGTAATGAAATGTAAAACTCACCATTGATACCGCGGCTCTCTTCTCTTCCGCAGGTACTATGCCACGGTGCACCCGCTGAAGAAGCGCACCTCTGTGGCCACGTGCGCCGCCGTGCTCAGCGGCATCTGGCTGCTGTCCTGCGGCCTGGTGGCTCCGGCCGTCGCGCACACCTACCACGTGGAGTTCAAGGACGAGGGCTTCACCATCTGCGAGGAGTTCTGGCTCGACCAGGATACGGAGCGGCGCATCTACGCGTACAGCACGCTGCTGGTGACGTACGTGCTGCCTCTGTCGGCCGTCTTCCTCTCCTACCTGTGCATCACGGTCAAGCTGAAGAAGTGCGTGGCGCCGGGCCACAGGGCTCCGGGTCACGGCGGCAGTGGCGGCAGCAGCAGCAGCGGCGGTGGCGGCCGACTGCAGGCCCGCAAGCGCAAGATCTTCCGCCTGGTGGCGCTGCTGGTGACCGCCTTCGCCGTGTGCTGGCTGCCCATCCACGTGTTCAACGTGCTGCGGGACATCGACATCCACCTGATCAACAAGCGCTACTTCCTGCTCATCCAGCTGCTGTGCCACCTGTGCGCCATGAGCTCGTCGTGCTGCAACCCCTTCCTGTACGCCTGGCTGCACGACCGCTTCCGCGCCGAGCTGCGCAAGATGCTCAAGTGGCGCCGCCGCATCGGGGCTCCCGCAAACCACTGCGTCGCCAGCGTGGCGCTGTGAGCAGCGGCCGGTGGCGCAATTCAAAGCCAGGAAAAAAAAACAAACACCTCAAACCACCGAGACCAGTTGGGAAATATATCTGTGTCCACATTGATCGATTATCTTGCTTTATAAGGTGACAAAATTACTAAATAAGAGGAAGACTTTAACCAGCATGGCAGCATTCATCCTCTTTAGACCATGATTGCAGCTGTTGACTTTCTTGGAAGATTGGGTGTTGGTTTATACACAGTAACATCAGTCCAGTATGGGAAGCTTCATCCTCATTTCTCTGTTGCCACTCAACTGTAAATTAAGGACATCATTTGCATGGCGAGCTGCAACCTGGATGGATCAGATGACTGGAGCCGCGTGACGGCCAGATGAAATGATATCTGGGTCGGTTGGCGAGCTGTTGCATCAGTGAATCCCGCTTGTTAAATAGCATGAAGGGCAAAAGTGTCGTGCATATATGAGGGATCTGTGGGGATGTGTCGTTGTCCTGTGTGTTTGCAAATAATAATAATAATGATAATAAAAAGTACCTAAGATGGATGATCAAAGATATTTTTAATTAAGTAGTTCACTAGTTAATAATTGCACACATTATGACTAAAGTATGCAGAGTAAAGTGCAGTTGGGGTCTGAGTCAAGTAAACGACTTTCGGTACAAAAGCAAGAATCTTCATTCGTTCACGTTTGGAAGTACGAGTGGAAAAAGGCTCTTCTTCATTTTCGGTTTCTCCGATTGAAAAAAGCAATAGGAGGAAGGAAAAAATACATTTTAACATTAAATAAAAATCAAAATGCGACAGCGATAGAATCTGTCAGAAAAGGTTTTTTCTTCTGAGCGCGACGGCAGAAACAAAACCTCATAACGACTGCACCGAGGCAGCGGGTCAGTGCTGTCCAATCACATCCTCACACCTTTTGCCTTCCAGCATCTTCTGTGCGAGCGCAAACTCTCGAGCTTCTCGAGGGGTCCGGATGTACGAATTGATTTCGCTGTCGGAGATTTCCTCGTCGCCGGTCACCTCCTTCCCCTCCAACCTCTCCACTCGTCTCCTCTTGGGATTGACGACACACGGAGGGGCGAACAGCAGCTTCTTCCCCCAGTTCTGCTCCGGCTCGGGGCCCTCGGCCGCGTCACTGCTGCCGTGTTCTTCAGAGGGTCCAATCCGAGTCTCCTCCTCCACAGGCTCAGGGACGAGGTCGGAGCTGGTGGGGTTCTCCTCTGCCACCGTGTCCTCGTGCGCCTGCACGGCTCGTCTCAGCAGGGCGTGCCGGTGCTTCAGGATGTCCTCCACCTGCAGCAGGACGTCGGCCGGCGTCGGCGCCACCGTCTCCCAGGGGATCTCGCTCCCCAGCTTGCACAGCACCTCCTTCATCTCCGCCACCCTCTTCTTGGCGACCCTGTGCGGCACCACCTGGGCCATCCGGCAGAACTTGTCCAGCGTGTACTTGAGGCGCAGCCGGCTGGGCTTGAGAGACTGCCAGGCCAAGTACATGGCCGCCGTCATGATGGGGACGGGCCGGCGCCCCGTCACAATCCAGCTGTCGGCTGCCAGCTCCACCAGGGCCACGGCACGCCTGCTCAGGGCCTGGCAGCTCTCGGCCAGCTCCTCAGGGACGTGGGAGGAGCTCAACTTGAACCTGCCGCACAGAAACACATCCTCAGTCGCTGTCCAATCCCGTTACATTTGCTTTGGTGCGAGATAAACCACTGATTAAATGTTCCATAATGTGCCAAATTCACTTTAGAAGTGTTTTCTTACTGTTGCTGAACACCACAGGAGTGAGAAAAGTCCATCCTACAATTGTTTTGCTAGCTCCACTTCTTTTTGGAAAATGTAGGCAAAATATAGTTCTGGAAATAAGCCTGCTGCGATGTCACAAAGCACAATAAGACTTTAGCTTGAGCCAACACGGTGATAGAGTGTCTCTGCCCCTTTAAGACAACCTTATTTTTATCCAATTTTAAATATTTTGAAGGTTTTAACAAAGAATTGTTTTTGGCAAAAAGAGACATGAAATGATTGATGCTTCAAAAACATATAAAATATAGCATGATATCGATATTCTAATAAATATGACGCTAAATAGTTTGACCTCATTGGCTCAAAAAAATCTCTGGGGATCTGGCATCATGCTAGTACACACTACTAGAAAAATCTTTGTGTTGTTGTTGTTGCCGTGTGTTTGCTCAAAGCAATCGTCACAACAGTCTTCCTCACTCACTCCGCGCAGTGTCCCTCCATCACGGCCGTCACGTTGGTCACGGGAGCCTCGATGTTGAGCACCTTGACCATCTCCAGGTAGACAGGGCCCAGCTGCGCCGGGTCGGCCTCCAGCAGGGAGCTGACGGTGCCCATGCTGAGTGGCCAGTTGAGGAGCCTGCAGCTCAGCAGTATGCAGCAGCCGCCGAGCACTTCCTTCTTTTGGAGGGTCACCTTGATGAAGCTGTCGTGCTGGTAGGCCTTGTTGTAATAGGTCTGCGCCAGCTCCTCGATCTCCTTGTTGACACGCAGGATCTGGCAGATGGCCCTGACGCGCTGCAGTCCTGTTTGAGGTGGGATGGAGAGACTGCTGACGCAAAAAAAATACAACAAGTAAAAATAAAAGTGCGTCGGACGGCCAGATCTCACCTTTTATTAGGTTTGAACAGGGCTTTTTGGCAACGGCTGCAGTTCGGCTGTAGCTGACAACTGTGGAAAAAATAACAGAAAATTAAAGTCAAGGCCAAGTTGCCATGTTATGTGTGTAAATAAAGATGGCATTTTTCCCCCTATCCCCCAATATTTCAGGATGGTAATTAGATAAATATACTACTATAATTTCTTCATACAATCGCAATATTAGCGGCATCTGGGCAGTGGAATTACACAGTTTGTCCAGCAGAGAGCACTGATGGGTCATTAGCTTGTCATTCTCCTTCAGCGTAAAAGTACAGAGATGAAAAAAAAATGTCACAATTGTTTATTTGATTGAGTCAAATTAGTCTGGTTGTGTGTCTGTGTTTGCATTACTGGCTAATAAAATGTAAGGATACTGTAAATAAGAGATACTGCTGGATATTTCTGGATTTCTATTGTGAAAACCCATGTCCCAGTGTTCCACAGTTCAATCTGTCATACCAAATTACTTTTGGCCTTGAGATGCAGCGTTACATTGTGGTTTGTTTGTTGATGTTGTTGTTTTCTAAAGCGAATCAGATTTTGTTACTAAATATTGCTTGATTTTAAACCAACTCCACGAAGTGAACCGGAACTGAGAGACAACTCGAACCTGAACCTCCCACCGGGTCGTGGGCCAGCACACCCTCGGACACCACGGAGCCGCAGTCCACACACACCAGCTGGGCCTGGCAGTACAAATCATCGTCGACGATGTTGGACGAGCCGCAGCCCGGGCAACTCAGACCCGCACGGGACATCTTCCAAAACAAGCCGCTGCCCGCCCGCCTCGCCTCGCCCCGTAGCGATTCAGAAATATATCTACAACGAGATTTACGTCAGTCAGAACAGACAAGACACATCGACAGCCTCAATTTGTTGAGTTAACGAGCGGGTTGTGAATTGACAACGTTTAAAGTTCGTTTTATAAAATCCGGACGCGGCCATGGGACACATCCGGCGCATTGGTGCGCGGTAAAATAAGTCCGGGTGGATGTAGCTCCCCAAACACTAAAGGTTCCGCTATGAAAGCCAATCGTATCAAACGTGGTTGTTGTTCTTGTTTCCTAGTTTATTTCACGTTTGCCAGTATGAATTAAAATCTGATCTTAATATTCGTCGACGTTATGTTCAAAACCAAAGAAAAACAATGGTCACTGTACCTTTTTTTTTTTTTTAGATGAATGTGGTTAGCTTCTGTCATTGTACTAAAAACAGGATCTCAGAAATTCATAAAAGGGTATTTAAACTAACCATTATCACATATATATTAAACACTCTTATTCTCCATATACGACTGGTGTCCACATATTTCCCAAGACTTTCATTCCCAAACAAACTGGTCTCTTCTCAAATAAATACAAAAAAAGTCGTGGAAGTTATTGATTTTTGCTTATAACAATGCATTTTTATTTGACCTGTTTTAATAGAACAATACAGTGTACTGCACCAATACAGTGTACAAGTAAATAGTGTAAGCTGAGTAAAGTGCCTCTTTGCAGTGAGTACAATCATGATAAAGAACTTTCAGTACAAAAGCAAGAATCCACATTAGTGCTCTTTTTGAAGTAACAGCAGATTAAGGCTCTTCTTCATTCTGGAGGGTTTCTCCAATCGACAGGCAGCAGGAAATCTTCGAGGGATGAGGTGGGCAGACTTGGACATTAAAGACAAATCATAACAGTGATCAAATCTGTCATGCTAGCAAAAACATTCAACATTTATAGAGATATTTATTTTCTACACAATGTGACAGCAGAAATAAACACAAAAAAAGACTTAATAGTTGTAACGAGGCATCATGTCAATACTGTACAGTATCCAAAATCAGGAATATTCCAAGAAGCTGATGTGAGGCTCAAATGGAAATTCTGAAATGTGCAGCTTATGCAACATTTTATGAAAGAAAATAATCTCAAAATGACAATACAAGGCTGTGATTGTGACTGCAGGGTATTTCTGAGGATAAAGTGCCAGCCGGTGGTCGACTCAGACGGCCTTCCTCGGACAGTTCAGCGACATGAGGATGTTCGGACTGTCTTCCATGATGCGCACCAGCAGGTTGTCAATGTACTGCTCCAGCTCCGCTACCTTCTTGTCCCTGTCCGACAGCTGCTTGTCCTGTTTGAGCACCAGAGAGATGAGCTCGGCCCGAGTCAGCTGGGAATACGGTCCTTTGGCGGTGTCGCTTGCCTGCGAAGAGACGCACGAACATCGATTACAGACATTGCAGCGGAAACAAAAGCAGCGCTGGAGTAGCGAAATGACGAAGCTAATCAACGGGCCTATAATAAAACCCTTGGAAATCAAACCAGATAAAAACTGAGCAGTGTTGTGAGAAAAAAAACTGCTACCTTTGTGACATCTCCAAGGATTTCTGTGGATTTTTTATCCCCCTCGAGGGAGGCAGTCGGTGATCCCACAGGGCTGAGGGGTTTCACAGGTAGAAGCCTGGAGTCACAGGCAGAAGAAGAACAGTGAACTAAAACTGTGTGTGTGTGTGTGTGTGTGTGTGTGTGTGTGTGTGTGTGTGTGTGTGTGTGTGTGTGTGTGTGTGTGTGTGTCACACTTCGAAGTAATGGTGAAAGTTCCAAAAGTGGTTCCAAAAAGTTGCAAGACCAGACAAACACATGAGGAAGGATTTCAAGCCATTTACTTCTGGAGGCCTCTGATTGGTCAGAGTCAACACTGGGGTCAGGAGTGGTATTTCTCACCTGCGTGTGGCTGGAGGAGGCCCCTCCTTCTTCTCCACCGTGGCAGGCCGCGACTCTCGGCTCGTCGGCTCTGGGGCGGAACTTTGCGTGACTGCGTCAGCGGGCGGCGCCGAGTTCTGCTTGGCTGTGTTTGCAGGCAGCGCGGGAGCGCGAGTCTTCTTCGCAGATCTGACTCTCGACTCCGCGAACTCGCCATCATCCATGTCATCTTCAAATGGGTTCAAGCTTCGGACGCCGGGCGCTTGTTTGGGCTCTCCGAGGGTCCTGTCCACGGCGGACGGGGCAGTTTTGGCCCCGAGCGTCGCTCTGTCTTCGGCAGACGGAGGTCTAGACGGCGCCAGCCCCTTGCCGTGCTTGGCCTCGGACACCGGTCCACTCACACTCTGGCTGGCGCTGGCGTCGGACCGGCGCTGCGGCGAAACGCTGAGCGTTCTGACGTCTTGGGCCTGGTTCGCGGCCGGAGGCTGAGGAGCGGCTCGCTTCTCCCGCTGGCTGCTTGCGAGATCCCTTTGATGGGAGGAAGCAGTGGCACTTCCTGGTGATAACGCAGCTGTTTGACTCCTGGAAAAAAGGGGACACGACAGGCGACGGGGCAGTTCAGCTGACTCAAGTACTTCATAAAAAAAACGGGGGATAGTAGTTCAACAGAAAAAAGAAAGAGAGGAAATAGAGTCTGAGAAGAAAGAAAAGTTATGTATGGGTAAAAAAGCTGAGCCGAGCTGAGAATTCTCGCTCATCCATCTTGCCGAGCTCCAGTCCTGGGCACTTTCACCCAGTTGGTCTTAGAGTTACATAACCAAATTGACCAAACCACTTCAGCTGTGAGAAACGCAGGAAACCCACGCTGGTATCTGCCCTATCACAGCGAAGACCAGGACCGAGGAGAAGCACAGGAAACAGCTGCGGCCACGGCTCAGGAGATTAGCCTGGGCGCTGCAACCGCAGCACTTTTACCAGGACTAGACAACATTTTTTTGCATAAAAAGCAAGAACCAAGAACGACAGTGAAGGGTTGGAAAAAAAAAACCCGCCACCTTTTCATCTTATTGAAATATTTTTTTGTCTGTAGGCTCTTCTCTTTTATCTGGTGCATCAAGACAGACGGCTGGATGTCTAAACCAGCACATGAACGTCAGCAGGCGTCCGTCTGCTCGCTCCAATGCAAAACATTTTTACAGAGAGACGCTACGACGGGAGATAAAGGCCTGCTCGGATAACAAGGCCTCGTACAGAGGCCAACCTGGTTGGCAGGACAGAGCGTTCCGCTCTGATGAGCATCAAACAGGTTTTTAAACCGACGGAGACAATTTGATCGCGACATTGAACTTTTTCTTTGGCAATTTCACGTTTTAGAGATTGAACGCGGGAGGACGAGGGGAACTGACCTGCGCCTGGCACTCAACACCACCGCTGTGCCGCCACCAGTCACTGAGTAGTTCTCGTCGAATGGATTAGTGGAAGTGACTCTTGCCGCTTCCTTCTTCCTCTGCTCCTCTTCCTCAATTCTTCTACTTTCTTCTTCTCTTTGTTGTTTTTCTTCTTCCAGTCGCTCACGCTCCTCTTTTTCCTTCCTGGCCTTCTCTTCTTCCTCATTTCTCCTCCTCTGCACCTCCTCCACCCTCGCCCTTTCTTCTTCCTCTTTTCTTATTTTTTCTCTCTCCACCCTTTTCCTTTCCTCCTCCTGCTCTTCCTCCTGCTTCCTCCGTTCCTCTTCTTCCTGTTTCCTTCTTTCCTCCTCTCCTTCATGTTTCCTCCTCTCTTCCTCCTCTTCCTGTTTCCTTCTTTGCTCCTCTTCTTCCTGTTTCCTCCTGTCCTCCTCCTCTTGACGTTTCCTCCTGTCCTCCTCTGCTTCCCGTTTCCTCATCTCCTCCTCCCTTTGCCTTCTTTCTTCTTCAGCCAGCTTCATCTTTCTCTGATGTTCTTCTTCCTCTCTCATTCTCCTCTCGTCCTGCAACCTCAACCTCTCCTCTTCATCCCTTATTTTCCTTTCTTCCTCTTTGTGTCTCTTCTTTTCCTCTGCCAGTTTAAGCTCTTCCTCTCGCCTCCTTTTCTGCTCCTCTTCCATTTCTCTTCTCTTCTCTTCCTTCAGCCTCTCTTCGTAAGCTCTTTGAATCCTCTCCTCTTCTTCCTGTCTTTCTCTCTCTTCTTCCTCCCTTCTGCTTGCCTCTGCTATTTCACGCTCTTCCTCTTGTCTCCTCCTCTCTTCCTTCAGCCTCTCTTCCTCAGCTCTTTGAATCCTCTCCTCTTCCTCCCTTCTTTCTCTCTCTTCATCTTCCCTTCTCTTTGCCTCTGCTATTTCACGCTCTTCCTCTTGTCTCCTCCTCTCTTCCTTCAGCCTCTCTTCCTCAGCTCTTTGAATCCTCTCCTCTTCCTCCCTTCTTTCTCTCTCTTCATCTTCACTTCTCTTTGCCTCTGCTATTTCACGCTCTTCCTCTTGTCTCCTCCTCATCGTCTCCTCTTCCTGCCTCCTTGCCTTCTCCTCTTCCTCAGCCAATCTTTTATGCTCCTCCTCGAGTCTCTTCTCCTCCTGCCTTCTTCTCTCTTCTCTCTCCTCTTCAACCTTTCTTTGTTCCTCTTCCTCTAGTCTTCTCTTTTCCTCTGCCAATCTTTTACGCTCTTCCTCTTGTCTCATTTCCCTCTCTTCTTCATCCTGTCTTCGTTCCTCCTCCTTCCTTCTCTCCTCTTCAATCCTCCTTTCTTCCTCCAGTTTCCTCCTTTCCTCTGCTAGTCGTTCTTGCTCTTCCTCTTGTCTCCTCACCCTCTCCTCCTCCTCCTCTTCTTCTTCTCGTCTTCTCTTCTCCATCTCTAGGAGAAGCCTCTCCTCTTCCTCCTTCTTGGCTTGCTCCTCCTCCTCCAGTTTCTTCCTTTTCTCCACCAACTCCTCTTCTTCTCGTCGCCGTGTCTCCTCCAGGGCCTTTTCCTCCTCAATCCTCACCCTCTCCTCTTCCTCCCGCTGCCTTTTTTCTTCTTCTTCCCCTTCCTCTTGAATCTTCTGTCTCTCCTGTACCGTCATGTCTTTATTCATCCTGACTCTCTCTTCCTCCTCTTCACACTCCACCTCAGCCGTGTCTTCCTCTTCCTCTGTGCAGGCTGAGTATTTCCTCGCCGCCTGCAGAGAATCGACAGACGGCGGAGAACCGTCCAGAACGTCCTCCATGGATCCATGGCCCGAACTGGTCAGACTGAAGCTGGAGGCGACACGTGACGCCCGTGACGGCGGCAGCTGCGGCTCCTCGCAGTAGACGTGAGAGCCGTTGATGCACAGGTTGCTCTGCTGCTCAGCGACGCCTTGTCTCTGCTGGCCATAGGAAGAGGAGGAGGTGGAGTCCTTGCTGTCCGAGCTGCCCGAACGTTTGTGGATCTTGAACTTGAACTTCTTTTTACCTGGAAAGGCAGAATAAAATATGGAGATGCGTGAAATTGTGCGTGGAAAAGCAAAGCAGCGAGTGAGTGAGTGAGTGAGTTGCCACCTTCAGAGGGATCCACGTTGAGCCCCGACGACTGGCTGCCGCTCAGCGACAGGTTCTTCCCAGGGAGAACTGACATGGATTGAGACATGTTCTTCTGCAGGTTTGACTTGGGAGAGAACAGCGACTTTATCTTCTTCTTTTTCTTCTTCTCCTCCTTCTCCTCTCCACCCCTCCCTCCCTCCAGCTCCTCTTCCTCGCTGTCCGTCATGACCTGCGGATACGATGGCGCCGTGCCAGCCGAGGCGTCCGAGTCCTTCTTCTTGCCACGCACCTTATCCTTGATCTTGCCCAGGCGGGAGCGAGGCTTCCCGGCGGCGGAGAGGTCGAACATGCTGGCCGTCATGTTGTTCCTCGTGAACTGGATGTCCACCAGCACTTCTCCTCGGTCCTTGTCCGCTTTGCCCGCCTTGTCCAGCAGCTTGAACCATCTGCGGAGGAGAGGCGTCTCGTTAGGACGGTGTATTTCAAACGACTCTTGGTGGCAGCGGCGCTGCTCCGATTTTCAACTCAGAATCCTGGCTCATCCATCTTGCCAAACTCATGAACTGCAAATTATTGATTAATTCATTAATCGTTACTTGATTGACCTTATTGATCAATTTTATGATTAATTGATTTGCAACCTAAATTTCACTTAACTACCCATGTAAAAAGTGTTAAATTAATTGTGACTAATTTCATTTAATTGATTAAATTCTTAATCGATAATCAATTAATTGTTAACATCCCTATCATGAACATGAATGGTTAGCCTTCTTTTAGTTGGAAGCAGCAGCTACAAACTGGTACGGTCAGCTCTCACAGACCAGAAAAACTGCTGTGTTGCTGCTGTGTCCAAAACGCGAGCTCGGAAAATCTAAATTCACCTCCATTCGCTGGTTAGTTGCTGAACAGAAGAGTTACTTCATCAATCGGCTCAAGAGGCTGTTTGAGTTTCAGTAAGCTGAAGTTGGTATTCAGTGGAAATTATGATGCATCCTGGTGGGGTGTGTGTCAGCAGCTACTGCAGTGTTTTTGCAGAGCCTGCGAGCAGGCAAAGTGACCGTGAAGGAAAAGTTTTTCCGCCGAATAATAACGCTGCTCTTTGTGTGTCATAAATGTATGTGGGTTTCATACTGGAGCGCGACCTGATTTCACAAGATCCTCCCCTGTATCAACACAAGCAACGTGTGACAAACCTCAACTTCATATTTTAAATGAGAAAGAATCATCATTTTAGCATTAGCGCTCAAAACAAACTGAAAAGAACTGGTGTTTAAAAAAAACATGTTATCTTTGGCTGCATTTCTGCACCTATGCCACATCCCAATAGTGACAGAGGGGGTCCCAAAATAAGCAGAAGGATTCAACAGAACCACTAGAAAAAAAAGGAGTCAGCAGAAAAAGAATGAAAAAGTGCCTACTAGGCGGAAATCTGAGGTCAGATGAACACTGAGCAAACAGGCCTCTGGATCTGGAAATCTGGATTCCTGAGGAAATGAAGAAGTGTCTGCGTGAACGTGTGAACACGTGTGCGCGTGTGTGTGTGTGTGTTAGTGTTGCAGTCAAAACCGCGCCAACTGAGACCAAGACATGATCAAGACTAGAGAGTATCAAGATCGAGATGAGACCAAGACATTGGGCTGCACGATAACCTGCCGTTGAACATGAAACAAAACATTACTGGTCAGTACATTTTGGCCTTGATGACTCTTTTGTGACGTCCATGTGCATCCGTCCACCATCTCCTCCCCCATCTTCTCCTCCTCCCCCACAACTTTTTCCCCTCCTCCCCCACCTCTTCCCCAACTCTGGAATGCCTCAGACATGCGGCACCATCAGATAACGGAGGGAAAAACCTCCTTCCTGTAATATGCTCCGCTGAGGCTGATGTCAAAGTCATCCTACCAAATACACTTGTGTCGAGTGGCAGCAGTAATGTTCAAACATAATTCCTTGGAAAGAGAGAAATCAAATAAGCAAAAAAAAAATTTTTTTTTTTCATTTTAGGATGACCATGGTCTTGTGCGACACAGCCACTTCCTCTCATTTCAATTTAGCTTCTTAACGTAGCGCCTTACTCTGATCATACTCTGATAGTTCTACCCTGAAATCGATTTTGATACATAGCAATACGCTGAAACAGCACACCAAGCACAAGCATAGATGAGTAAGCAAGTAAGCATGCGCTGTACTTCTCCAAAATGGACACATGCCATTGACAAAAAGGGCACCACACACAGTGAAAAGAGAAGAGAAGAACTTCACTTTTACAGCCTGGGGAAGTTGCACAAGTGTGAAGGGAGTGAACGGCTGCAGCGACGAGTGATGGTGCAGCAGGAGGAGGAAATAGTAACGCCCAACAGTAGAGCTTATCACAAGAAGAAGAAGAAGAAGAAGAGCTCCGCTAGGCCATACAGACAAGACCGCACAAGGGGGGAACGTATTGTAAATTCATGCAATGCTCTGCACACGGTGTCACACGATAAGACAACGCTGTGAGCGACTCAAGGCTCATCAACCTTATCGCCAAAACACAGCTGCGTGAGGCGGACAGTGACAGTGAGCGTGAACAAAGCATCAAGAGGGAGAGTGGCAAGTAAAATATTTAAAAAATAATGATAATCCTTTTTAATTTGTTCACGCCTGAAAAAAAACCTTTGTGGCTCTGACGTTAGATCTGCTCGCAGGGCATGTTTGCACTGCGGGGCAGGTGGGTTTGGCGTCCGGTGAAGTGACCTCGCTAGACTTTCACTGTGGCCTTTTTTCACTGATAAAAGCCATCAGGAATGCGAGGCCGTGGCCGGATTTAAACCTGGGAGGCAAAGTTCAGTCGCTGCCGGCAGCAGAGGACTTTCAGTCAACACAGGTTAATCTGTGTTTTCCAGGGTTTCCAGAGAGCAAAGAAACACGTCATGCAGTGGAACCATGAATGTATTATAAGAACTGGATACCGGACTGGCAATATGGCAGCGCCACCAATTTCTTTCCCTGTGGCCACTGGAGGTACTGCAGCAAAAAAATCCCATGGGCCCAAAAAGCATTTTTTCCCCATAGACCGAAATACAAAAATAAACGCCTTTAAAACGGCTCGCAGGACGACTATGACCTGACGCACACGACCATACAGGTGTGATCACCTCGACGTCAAGCACAAACACAGAGCAGCCGTCCGCTGAATCTCCTCTCGGAATGAGCAGGACGAGAGCCAAAAAAACACAAACCGGCCATGCAGCGGCTCATTTCACGCCTCTCGCGGCTCAGACGCCACTCTGATCTGTGGAGCGTCATGGCGAGCTTCCCCAGTGGGCCCGCGGCCCTTTGGGATGAAAGGTTGGAGGCTGAAATATATAAATAATTTCTTTGAACAATTAAAAAAATAATAATAAGATGTGAGAAAGAGGAGCGGCACAAGAAACTATTCGCTTCCTGCTGTGATCCAAGACATTGGAACTGAACAACACACAACCCCTTCAGAAAGGAGAAGGAAGTGTGTGTGTGTGTATATGTGTGTGTGTGTGTGTGTGTGTTCCTGCCTGGTATGCAGCCTGCTTTTGTTTAACACCGGTCACACAGTGGGGGAACAGCAGTACCTAAATAGCGAAGCTCGGGAAGGCTTGAGAAAGAAAGAGAAGAAGAAGAAAAAAAAATCAAAAGCCTGGACTAACCCGAGCTTTATTTTTATTATGAGAGCTAATTTGCTGCTTGAAAGGAGGGCAGGAGTCACCTGGTGACATCAGAGCCTGGTGAAACCTGATTCTCGCCGTTATTACGTCAGCAGACATTCACCGGATGGGTGTGAATGTTTTGGACGATGAAAGCTGACGGCACCTCATGTAATTACTTCGCTGACACGTCTCCAGAGCACGACCGACCGTTGGGATTAAAGATGTTTTTAATCCCGCCAAGCGCTTGGCTCGGCTCAGCCCTCCGACGCCGACGTCTGCAAGATGAAAGAGTGGCGAAAAATTTTTGACCCACAAATTTTGTGTTTTGATCTTAGGACTCGTGCGCCTGAGCGGGTGATGCTAATTGGCATCCTTGAGTGCCGCCACGGAGGGAACAAATCCTTTAAGCAGCGAGAGAGGCCGACGCTCAGAAGTCAGAATGGCGAAGGGTAGTGATGCGTGTGTGTGTGTGTGTGTGTGTGTGTGTGTGTGTGCGCAAGCGTTTGTGTGCGCAAGCGTGTGTGTGTGTTTCGTTCAAACGTTCAAAAACACAACCTCAGTCCGAGATAATCCACAGATCTGCACGTGTAACAGCTCACAAAATGAAAAACTGTTTGATCCCCAAGTGTTGTCAAAGAGGAGGGACTACACACTGGGCCCCTACTCACAGACACTCATTTGTCAGATATCTGTGTTTCATCCTGCTGCAATAACAACATTAGATTCTTTAGCCCTTTGTTTACAGCCTCGTGCTAAAACTGACGCTAGGTTGGACCTTCTACAGGTTCACAAGGGGACAGAAAACAGGGCGGTCTAAGCGGGCGAAGCCAACACCTGGCTGCGGATGTTGTCACTGACATCCACAGCCAGGTGGCCTTTGTGCCCTTTGTGACATCACATCTCTTCTCTTGTCACCGCTGAGGGTCTAGTGTCAGGAAACACTGGTAGTAACAAGTGAGGGTCATCACTTTCCTGCTACTTCCTGCCACATTTTTGTTGATGCACTTCTGCCTCATAAGCAATGAAGAACTGCTGCGTTGAACTGCAGCGTAAGAGGAGAATCAGAATCAATCTGCCTTTCAACAACTTGGAAAGGTTTCTTGAGATCAAACAAACTGATTCCTTGGGGGGATAATGAATGAAATAGTTCATTGACTGCATTGACAAAAAAAAAATAATAATAATCGACTTGTAATCCTTGTCGTCTCTTTTTTGTAAGACCCTCCGATGCTACTTTCCAACCGACAGTGTTGCGGTCTCACTCACTCCGTCTTGTTGCGGCTCCGGTCCTGGCTGAGCTGCAGCAGGTTGATGACGGCCTGGCCCAGCAGCTTGTCGGGCCCCACCAGAGCCCGGTGCAGGACGTGGACGTGCAGGGTGGTCCGCACCGAGCCGGCGGCGGACTGCGGCTGCGGCAGGTCGAACGTGGCCTCCTCCTTCCACACGGGCGCCACGCACTTCTCCGCCACCGACGTCTGGTACTTGTCTTTGCCCACCTGCATGAGCGCGTACGCGTCGTTGGTGCCGCTCTTGCCCTTGACGCGGAGGCCGCGGGCTTGCAGCACCGTTACCTGGGCGCTGGTGGGGAACCACCGCTGCTGCTCCAATACCGGGGACATCATCGTGCCGGCCGGCCGGTCGCTACCTGTTGCCAGGTCCCTCAGTCAAATCGGCTATTTAAAACGCCACTGAGCCAAACGCGTGGCGCCCAGGGAGCTCGGCGACGCACTGCAGGAGGAACGAGGAAAAAGTTTTTCTCTCCCTCGGCAGCAGCAGCAGCGCGCGTCGGTCGGGGAAACTTGAGGAAACAGCTGATTGGGCGTGGTCACGCCGACAGGGGGCGCCTCCGTTAAGGCCACAAGACACGCCTCCCTCCCCCTGGCAGGATTATAGGACTTGCTTGACGACACTCGGTTCACCGCGTCCATTCACGGATCTCAACGAGCCGCAGCTGCATCACTTCACCCACTGATTTAATGTCCCCTTCATGTTCCTGCCAATGCAAATTCCACTCCTCTTCTTCTTGCGATTAATAATTCACGGTGGCTGACTCCTCTCGTGTCGTTGACCTGGCTCCACATACCTGGCAGGATACCGACCTATCCGCTGTCACAGACTGACAGCTGATAGGTTCACTGTCAGGTGGAGCTGCAGCTCCAGTCTGAGTGCCCAGTAGGCCGCAGAGGAAACTGGTTCCTCCCTGCAGAGCGCCTGGATTCATCTCCACATCTCTAATCTGCTGTGTGGGCTCACCTCACTGTAAACCTGGGATTAAACCTGTCTGTTTGTCTATGATGGTTCAAGGTCGATCGGTCACATGCAGATTCATTTCCGTTCGTTTTGACTCTTGTGCAACTAACTCTGTTAGGAAAAAAAAGAGACTTCCCTAACAACTTAAGAGGAAACAAAATAATGTGTAAATAGTTTAAGGTCTCCACGTGTGGCCACTTGCTTTTGAAAATGAATATAAACACTCACATTTCTCACTATTTCTGACTATTTCTGTCTGCAGACGGACTTCCGTCTGTTTTGTTTTGTTTTTCCAATGAGCTTCACTAATAGTAAATCTGGTAAGAAATAATCACAAAACCTGCCTGTAAATGTTTGATCTCTTCTTCTCGGCGCCGGCCAAAGATCAAAGGTGATGACAAATATAGGCGCCTGAGCCAATTAACCCGCCAGCGTTGGCGGCACTGTCTGTCTGCCTGTGACTACTTTACACGTGAAATTAGCGACTAATGAGATCCAGATTTTCTTGAGAATCGATGTTTCAATAAGGCATGAAACAGATTTTTTTGACTGAAAATAAGTATTAGGAAAAAAAGAGGGATCAAAACAGAGACTTTGGTCTCTGGGCTTTGTCCACAGAGTCAAACCAGTCAAATTTATTTTATCATCAAATTATAATCAACAACAACATTATTTATTAATATTTTAAAAGAAAAGGCACAGTTTAGTTTTTATCACACACCACAACATTAACCAAGCCCCACACACACACACACACACACACACACACACACACACCCATTTTTTTTCCAGATCAATAACGCCATTATCCTTCCAGGTTCTCCTCTTCGGAATGTTTGTCATCTCCACCTTGTGTCGGCTCACCGACCAGAACCTTGCTGTAGAGTCTCTGCTGCTCCTCCTTATAAGCTTCTTTCACCTTTGCACGTTTCAATCCTCCATCCCTGATGGGTGACAAGAGAGTGAAGCAGGTCTGCAACTATGAGGCTGAGATTTTAAGAGAAACTTAAAAATTTGCAACATATTAGTCTAACATAGGGTTTTAGCTTGAACGTGAAGGGCATATAAACAAGGTGGTCTCAGAGGCTTTTGGCATGAAATACCTGAACATGTCATGACATTAGAAACTGCTTTAACAGAAAAATACAAGGGGAGGCTCACCAGTTGAGATCCACCAGACCTCCTTGTTCAGCTATGGCTGCTTTCACCCGGTTGGCAAACTGCACAGCATCCTCACCTCCCTGCATGCAGAAGTGAAGGCAAAAGCACTCAAAGAAAATGAGCTACGGAAGACCTCATCACTCTCTCAAGACATTGACCATGTGCTTTTCATGACTTTAGAGTGAGATTCACCTCTCTGCTCATTGGTGGCAGGTACCAGACACTGCACACCATGGCCCAGCTGCTCATCATCCTCAGCAGGTAGCTCACCATGCCGAACTTGCTGCTGTCCCAGAAGGCGTCGCCGAACCGTGGGTCGTACTAAAAGACAGACACCTGGTCAAAACCTCAGAGTGAGGGGTGAAAAAAAGAGAAAAAGAAAAAAAGAGAAGCTACAACCTTGATGGCCACCGGGTGGACAGCGCCACCAATTTCAAAGCTGCCCTTCCTGAACATCATCACCGAGGTGTTGTTGATGCAGGTGCCTGTGGAAAAATGCAGGGTGCCAGGCCATAAAATACTGTCTCGCTCTTTATTTTTGTAATAATCTCACGACAAAGACCTTCAGGGAAGATTAGGATGGGCTGTTTGGTTTTGTCTGCGACGTGATCACTGAGCCTGACACAAGAAAGCAGAAGTGATCAGAATGGAGAAACTTCTTTGTCATCATCTGTTTAGTTTAATATATTTTAAAAAAATCCAAATATTGATATAGTTTGTGTTAAATCCCTCGAGGCATTTCAGTGCCTCGAGGGATCGTGAGCACAAAAATTAAGAGCTGGCAAAGATTTTCTGTTACCTTTTGGCCACCAGGTGTCTGTCTTTGACTTCGGATCTCTCAAACCAGATGTGATGCGTGGACTTGGCCATGGCCCGCTGCACCATCCCCAACAGCCCTTGATGCGCCTGGCCCACCTAGGAGGGAAAAAACACATTAGATACTCACTAAAATATGTAACACAGAACAAGGAGAAACAAAAAAGTGAAAAATCCATCTACCAGTGAGTAGCGACCGTCGTTGGCCAGGATGATGACGTCGATGGGTGTCGTGTGATTGGCCACGCAGATGCCGCCGTTCTTTGGTTTGTTCTCTCTGGGGGACAAAACAGAGCGAACCGAATGCCTGAGCTTTGTGTTTGCAGAACCGCCGGCTGAATGTCAGCGTCTTGAGCGCGTGGGAGTGATCAGAAAGCACCTGTTGTGGTAGGTGACGATGGCCGAGAGAGATCTGGCGCAGATGCGGTAGCAAATCAGGTGGACCTTCTGGCTGAGGAAGAACCTTAACCTGAAGGTCATGAGGAAAGACTGGAGGTGTTTATATGTGGATCACCAGGACGATGATCACTGAAGCTATCGCACTCACCGTCTGCTGGGTAAGAAGCCCACCAGGGTGGTCAGGATGAGGAGCAGGATGATCCCGGTGGCTGCCAGAGTAGCTCTGCACAGCAAGAAGACACACAACAGGGCATCAGAAAGACTGTCCGCAGCTGTGAGAAGGACTTCTCACCGCTCTGACCTGAGAGGGAGCAGGACACCGTAACGGAGGAGGATCCCCAGAGCCCACAGGACAGTCAGCTGGGGGCCGACGTGGCGGAAGTGACGCCTGCTTCGGGTCAGAAGGTTCCAGCTCTCCAGCTCCTGCGCTGAGAAGCGCTTGGTCACCTCATCATCCACGATGCTCTCCACACCGCTGCGGCAGAAGTAGAAGATATCTGCCACCTCGAACCCTGACCGGCAGTTGCTGGGACCTCGGAACCTCTGGATCCCCTGCTGCAGGGGGAGTGATGCTTCTTTGGCAATGATTCCTTTTTTAGGACAAGGTAGAGGAGTGAGATGTGCATCAGAGTCTCTGGTAAAAAAAAAATTAATTCATGGTTGAACTGAGAATTCTTGCCTGATAAATATTGTACCATGACTCTTTTTTACCATTGCTCCATGGCTTGTACAGCTGCTGATTCTTCTCCTTGGCTGTCATTTTCATCCGTAAGGTCGCCCACTGATTTGAAGAAAAATGAGTGAGAAGGAGAAGGAACACCGCAGCGAGAAACTTTGATTCTGCAACAGACAGTGGCCGCACCTCGAAGACGTTGAGCAGGGTCGCCACGTAGAGCCTGTGGAGGCCGAGGGAGACTCCAAGTACAGCTGGTGCCAGGAAGAACACCAACAGAAGGGTCAACCACACGGTGATGGAGATGCTGAGGCATCTGCAGAGCGGGTCAGCAGCGGAAAATGTGAACCAAGTCATGCTGCTGAAGAGGAGATGAGTGGAGAAGGAGACTGTAGTGGCGGAGATTCATTCAAATTTTTCTTCCTTCCTTTCTTTGTTTGTTTCTTTCTTTCTTTCTTTTACAAAAGTGCAAATTGTAGAATCCCATTTGTTGAAGTCATGTTTTGACTCTTTGGAGCATCACTCTGTGCTGATGGGGTTCAGGTAAGGCGATGCAATGCCACCCTGCGGTAGAAGTAAGGAATGGCACCGTCGTCTGGTTTATTTATGTGCAAGGAACGTAAACCAAATACTGCGCATTAACCTAAAGGTGAGGAGGCGTTGGTAGTGCAACTAGTTAGTTAGTGTCAAATTTAAAGACTGAAAACTCTCAGCCAATCAGAATAAGCAGACGACAATAATAACTGCCAAGGAGCACATTTAAAGTGGGCTGGGAAGACTTGTCCCTGTTCATATGTCAGTTGTAAAGGCATCGGGCACGCTTGATGTGGAAAAATGAAAAGACAAAGAAGATACACACAAAAAAAATGAGTCTCAGCGTTAGAGAAGAGCTCTCTGGCTCCCAGCAAGACAGCTATTAATGTGAGCTTCGAGGTAAGGCTCTTACCTTCCAGTCTAGAGCCACGGGGGTTTTGAGTAAAGTTAGTTCTCCATCTGTTGAATTACCTGGAGCGTTGACACTGTGCTGCTGTCCTCCGTACCTTTTGACAACATGCCACAATAAGATTCTCCATCCCAACAGGTGGCCAAATCATCGCATGCACTGGGGGTTGGACATGGACAATAATCTGATTACAGAGCAGAAGCCCCATCAGAGGGCACATTTACCGGCTCCTTCTTCTGTGCGATCATACAACGAAGTTTAAATATGCGAAATATTCCGAAAATAATATCCATATAAAGAACACTTATATAAAAGGTAATGTTTCCAGTTATATTTTTTTCAAAGTTTAAAGGGAAATTGTCATTCTTTCTCTTTAGAGTTTAAAATAAAGACAAAAAATTAAGAAAAAAAAGTATTGGATGAAATACTGTTCTTCTTGCACAGAATGATAACAAAAATCGAAGGGAAGAAATAGTTACATAAATCTGGGCAGATTATTTCACTTTTGATTGGTCCACTAGGTGGCAGTAATGCCATTTCTGAGTTCCGGTTTCTGAGCCACCTTTAAACCACAAAGAAGAAGCGACAGGATGTTTGTGCCTGTACGTAACATTGGTTAATGCTAAACCAGTTAGGGAGTGACGCCTATATATCAGGCCAGTTCCTCTGTTCAGTGTGTATTTAAATATAGTGTTTGTTTTGAGTCTTCAAATATTATTTTTTATCGCGCGGAATTAGTTTTCTGGCTCGTTCGCTTCGCGTTTACCATAGTTTTGTTGTTAGCTTCTAGACATTAGCATTCAAGGCTAGCGGCGACCACAATGGAAGGCAGTGCCAGCGTGAGGAGGTCGCTGTCTGGTACTCTGGTTCCCTCGTCGGTGACAACAGTGGCTCTCCTACAGAAACCCGAGGAGAAGACGGGCAAAATCTCCAGGAAGGTCCTTGACGAGGAAGAGTACATTGAGGTGAATACGTTATTTGTCTCGACACAATCGAGAGGGGCTCTCAACCGGAGCAACAGCGACGTCAGTGTGACGTTGATTTACTCGTTCAAAGTTGACTGTTTACGAAAGCGTTTTCCGGGTCTTTTAAACTTTCCGGAGGATGTTCAAAAATGGCACATGATAGCAATCATTCTGCTGCTTGTTTCTTTAACAGAACTTAGAGAAGATCATCCAGAGAGACTTCTTCCCAGATGTGACCAAACTAGAGGCGCAGAAGGACTACCTGGAAGCAGAGGAGCATGGTGACCTGGAGAGGATGAGAGCCATTTCCATTCAATATGGATCCACTTTAGCAAAGTCAACACCAAGGACACCTGTACCTTGTGAGTATAATAGCAAGTGAATGAAAACCACACTTTTTGTTGCATTGCACTTGTGGAATTTTGGAAGACAGTGTTTTGTTGTGCTTCAAAATGCACTTGATTGAATAAATAACACTAACCACAACCTTTCTTTCTGTCTTTTTGTATGTTAGATTTGACTCCAGCTAGTTTTGAGACACCAGTTGGCCGCTCCAGATCTCCCTCGTCAACTCGTGGCTGTAAAACTGTGGAGGGAGGTAAAAATTCAGATGAGAAGAAAATAAACACCTAACTAGAATTAGATATATTAAAAAAAAATAATAATAATAATAATAACAACAATCTTAGTGCTTAACAATATTCATTTTCTTGCACAGAGTCCAAGAGTGATGAGAGAAAAGAAAAAGAGCTGCCTGGTCTGGACCATTTCCTGGCTAAAAATACCAGCGAGGACTGTGCCTCGTTTGAGCACATTATGGAAATGGCAGAGGACAAGGAAAAGCTGAGGCACGCCTGGTTATACGAGGCTGAGGCTGAATTCAAACAGGTATGTATTGGCAACGCTCAAGCAAAGTCATCAAGATGCCTGGTGGTTTTTCAGTATGTATGTGTAAAGTTTGTCTGGTCGTTTAGAGGCTAAACCAAACGACCCTGTCATTGTTAAATATACTGAATGTCTGGTGTGTGGGTTTTTTTAGCGGCACGAGCAGAACCTTGCTCTGCCAGCACCAGAGATGGCGGCACTTGAATGTGTGAAAGCAGGACTGGAGACCTGGGAGTACAAGGCGAAGAACGCCTTGATGTATTATCCAGAGGGTGAGTAGGCTCGCCGTGGTTGTCGCCTGAGGCACGAGCCAAGTCACCAATGATGTGTGTTTGTGACAATAAGGCCTTGTTTTTTACCTGTGGAGCAGGTGTTAAAGACGACGACGCCATATTCAAGAAGCCACGGGAGATTGTGCACAAAAACACGCGGCTGGACAGAGACCCCTTCAGCAAAGCGCTCAACAAAAGCCAGATCCAGCAAGCTGCAGCCCTCAATGCGCAGGTAAGTGTTTTTATTATCCTACTGTCATTTATTTGTTGGGAACAAGTTCTGTATTGATGGACAGATTTTTTATTGATGTATGGCTCTCCCTCTTCAGTTTAAACAGGGAAAGGTGGGCCCAGACGGAAAAGAGCTCATACCGCACGAGTCCCCAACAGTGAATGGATATGGTTACGAGGCCGCACCTTCACCCGTGCCTGGTATGAAACTCCAGTGTTTTTCCTGACGACTGAGTTACTTGGAACATGCCGTCTTTTCTAATTGTGTCCACTACGTTGCAGTCTGTCGTAATAATTGCGTTCATGCGTTGCTAAGAATAAGCACTTGCAACAGAATTTTATAAGGTGTCCATCTCCACAGGTATAGCAGAGTCCCCCCTGATGACTTGGGGTGAGATTGAGAGCACCCCGTTCCGTCTGGATGGATCCGACACGCCTATCGCTGAGCGGAATCACGGCCCGTCATTCAAGGTATATATGACCCTGGGTGGCGGATGCTTTATCTACGGCTGTTTTCAATCACTGAGGTAGTAATTATTTGTTGCTTTCCAAAGATTCCGGAACCAGGAAGAAGAGAGAGGCTGGGCTTGAAGATGGCAAACGAAGCAGCCGCCAAAAATCGTGCAAAGAAGCAGGAAGCGTTACGAAAGGTCACGGAGAATCTTGCAAGGTGAACATGTTTTTTCCTTATGCTTGCGATCGCATCCCAGAAGATTTGTAGCATTTTATAGTGTGTTGCATGCTTGTCCCAAAGGCAATTCGAATTAAGCAATCTACCCAGACCATGGGTTTAAAAAATGTGCAGGAGTAGTTTTTCATGGTAATAAATGAATTATAAATGAGAGTTTGTATGCAAGTAAATAAAGTGAGTTAACAGACCACAGGAATAACAATCTTGACATCATACCACTGCTTGGTTTCATACAACCACAAAGGTTGTATAAACAGGAATACAGAATCCAGCAAGTAATCATTCCTATTGTCCATCTTCTGGGTTTAGCAGTCAGATTGTCCAGGAAATTAAGGATTTAGCGAGATGGTTTGTTTTCCTCGGGGGCTATAAAGTGGTTGCCTGAAGGCATTAAGATGATCTTAGCAGACAGGATGTGAGCCTAGTAGGAACGTCTGTGTTAATGGTTCTCTAAAAATAATCTAAATTACGTTGTCAATCTTGGGTTTGCAGCCTCACGCCCAAAGGATTGAGTCCGGCCCTCTCCCCTGCACTGCAGAGGCTCGTAAACAGGACGTCCAGCAAGTACACTGACAAAGCGCTGCGGGCCAGTTACACGCCGTCGCCCTCACACAGAGCCTCCGGCAACAAGACTCCCCTCGGCGCGGCCACTCCCACAGGAACGCCAACGCCAAACAAAGCAAAGACGCCGAGTTCTCAGGACCTCACATCGCTCACAGACAATCTGCTGCAGCTCCCCAAGAGACGGAAAGCCTCCGACTTTTTCTGAGTGGGAGGAGTCGTTCTTTGCGGGGACTAAAAAACTCTAAAATGGCAGCGATTGTGGTTTTAAACTCAGAACCCCTGTGATCCTGCTTTTTCAATGTCAAATGTGTAAGGGACACATGTATTGTAATATCTTTCTCTCTTTTTTGTACAAATAAATAGATTGTAAATTATGCAAATAACAGATCACTGGTCAAACTCTGCCTTGTTCTCTCTTTTTCATATTTTATGTGTCCAAACTGACACTGGATGCAGTGATGGTCAATTTCTGTGGCAAACTTTTAGCCAAGTTTCTTTGTAATGGTCCACATGGGTCAATCGGAAGGTGCCATTAAAATATGAAACTAACTGCACTCCTATCAGCTTTTGACATTATTGTAAAATATATACCTTTCCTATCCACTTCTTGCCAGGTGGCAAATAAGGCCTTCACTGAGCTCAATCACCTATGTCTGTTAGCTGCCGCTTACTCTCACGTCTGCCCACGACCTCCAGCCTGCATCTTCTCTTTCTTTCTCCGCTGTGCGTCTCCAGGGGTCCGTCTCTTCACTTCCTCGCTCACTGGCTTCATACCAGCTCTTTCCAGTAGCTCTTCAGTACTGATATGGTCTTGCCACTGAATTCTGAAGATTGTTCTCGGGCATCTGTTATGGAAAACGTCCACTGCTTTGTTGTCTCCCTTGTTCATCTGTTTCACATCCATAGAGTAGGACAGGCACTGCTAGTGTTTATATAGTTTCATCTTTGTTTTTCTCGAGATGCTCTTCGAGTTCCAGATCTTTTTGAGTTTAATGAATGCTCCTCTCACTTTTAAAGAGTCTGTTTTATAAGTCCTTCATACTACCTCCTTCTTTGCATAATGTGGCTCCTGGGTAGGTGAACTGGTCTTCGTCTTTCATTTCTTGGCCATAAACATTTCATGGTGAATATTAAGACCTGGCCTGCCGGCCTGGTCTTTATCATCTAGCCTGTGGAATCTGTAGTTCACCTGAATTAAGTGCAGTCATTCTGAGGAAGTGACTACCTCTCGACATCAGGGTGTTATGATAGGTTGCAGAGAAAATGCACGTCGTACTTTTTGTGGTGACACTTTAGGGGGAAACCTGTTTCTGCGGGCTGGGTGAGGGACACACACACACACACACACACACACACACACACACACACAGAGGGCTGCTCGCCTTTCACCCTGCTTTAATCCGCTCGGGCCCCGCCCCGCCCCGACAGCTCCTCCGGCTGGCGGCCCGTGACGGTGCTCTATGTTTGGGATTGTTGTGATGGAGGCCGCGGCCATCTTGGATCATCGCCGCTCCACGGCGGGGGGGAGGAGGAGCACCAGGAGGAGAGCGGACGACGTTAACGGAGGAGCCGATTAGCCCGAGACGCTAGCAGTCGAGCCGCGGAGCTAGCTGCGTCGTCGTCGAGCGGAGAGACACTTTTTTTCATACGCCAGATTTATTTTTCTTCTCTCACGCGCGCCTTCTATCTTTCTCCGAAGAGTGAATTTAAAGGGCGGAAAAAGGGAGAAGAAGGAAAAAAACATGGGCCCGAGTCGTGCGAAGTGTTGTACGGGATAGGAGACGGCGGTGCTTGCGGTGCTTGCAGCTCCTTCGGTACATTTTACTGAAATTTCTGAATAGCGGAGTGACTATGAATGGAGGATAAATGTTGCCAAAGGCTGACAGCGGCAGTTTCGTCCTCTTCTCTCTCCTCTTCGTCCTCACGTTAACGGACCCACCACGGACAGGTAAATTTTATTTTTATAAAAAAAAAGAATGAAGAAAAAAATTGTTGTTGCTGCTGCTGCTGCGTGTGTTGGTGTTTTTATGGCCATTGCTCGATTTTTCCCCACGGACACACGGAGGCTCCAGCTGGGAGCGGAAGGGCCTCTGTCTTAAGCCGGGGACTCCGGTGGGTTTCTAAGCTGCCGCTCGGTGGACGTCGAGGGGCGTGGAGTACCGTTGTACTCTCGTGTATGTTCGGCTCGGCCCGCGATATTAAACAGCTCACTGCACTGTAGCTTAACATTTAACACTCAATCCAGGTAAATCGCCGTCAAAGCAACGTGCTATCGCACGGTTTTGTTTACCCGCTCCCCCTTTCCGTAATCAGCCCCGTTAAAAAGTCAAAAGTAGCTGCGTCTGGAAGTTGCAGAGGGTCGCCTTGGCATCTTTTAATTGAATGTAAACGAGCCATTGTTTCCTCGTTGTTTGCCAAGGTACATTAACAGTACGGCTTGTGTGTGCGTGTGTGCTGCCTTAGTTTTTATGTTCGGTTGGCCGTGAATGTTGTGCGAAATTCGTGTCAAGACTCTGGCTCCCACCTCATTAAAACTGTTCCCTAAATTAGCTCGTCTTTAAGCATCACAGGTAGAAAGCCTGCGGTGCAGTTGGCAGTCTCCGTCTTTCCCACGCTTTGGGTTGTGTGACTAGTGCGTTGCTAAATCAGAATTGAATCACATATACATGGTGTTGAGTTTTGAGACTGTCACACATGAACACACTCTTGTTTGACTTGTAATCCAAAGAGGGAACCTTCGACCCAGAAAAGCGCTTTGTACACAATGTAACCGCTCATGTGTGTTGAAGGTCGGTGTTGTTTACACTGCAAGGCTTGATACAATTATTGTTCTTTTAAAAAGAAAGAAAAACGGAGCCATGTGTTAAGATTCATCTCTATCTTTAGATTCATCTTCTGCCCACTTTCCGTTTCATGTTTGCTTGTGCCACTGCGAAAGAACTGCTGTGGTGGGATGTTGTGACTTGAGTGGAAGGGTTCAGTCAACATCTTCTCGTGGAACAACGGTTCTGTTTTTGCATGTCCAGGCGTCACAATCCTTTTCTAAATCTTGGATTTTTTTTTCTTTTTTCCATTGTGTTCTTGTCAACTGCTAAACTTGAGCGATTAATAAAAGGCTAAACCAAATTTCATCCCTTCACTTTGTGAGGCAGGTCCTAACAAGCAACCTGAGTGTGTTTTTTTTTTTGTAGAAGGTGTGTGTTAAGGTGTGCCCAGCAAATCTGTTGCATGATTCAGGACAAATTTAAAGACAACCATGCGAGAAAATTATGAGGCTGTAAATATTTTTCATTACAAACAAGGTCGAATCCATTTTTAAGTGTTTCTTCTCGCAGTTATAGTTGTTACTTGTTTTCTTTTCAGTCTGCAGTATCGACTTCTTGTCTGGTTTATTACAGCAACATTATGTTGAACTACCTACCGCCATCTGTCTGCAAAACAAGCGGAACTTATTTACTCGAACTGCTCGATGCAAACAAACCAAATGCACAATGTTGTTACCTTTTTAGATTAAAAAAAAACAACTGAAAGTGCTGCTTAACTTAAAGATGGAAACAAGGCTAATGTTTGAACCTAATAAAAATCATGTGATAAACATAAAATGAGAAGTGGGAATAAGCACATAGCTGTGTGACGAGCTGGTTGTGGCCTGAGGACGAGGTTGTGAATGTGGTCTTTGATGCTGTGTGTGATTGCCTCTTTATTTTTTTATTTTTGTAGCTTTCGGCTGCACAGTAGATGTGGGTCATCTTCAGGCCAGGAATCCTCGTTCAGACAGACTTGCTTCAATCTGAATAATTCAAGTAGACTTTACAGTGTCTCGTCTCCTTTCTACTGTTATTCTTCTAAATCCTTAAACCAAAGCATTCAACATTAAACTGGTCTGTAAATTACCCATTCGATAGTGAACGGTTATGCATATTTTAGCTTAAAAAAAGTGTTTATCAGCAATGTGACCCACTTGGCTGTTATTAGAAAACGGAAAATAATTATTTCCTGCAACAGGAGGATGTGAGAGCTTCCTCATTTTGCTGCTCCCTGGGGAATGTTTTTCTTTTTAGTTTCTTTCATATCTCAAAGGTTTGTGGTGTTTTCTTTGTGCTCCTGCCCTGTATTCCTAAGTTAAGTCTGTCTAATGTCAGAGCTGCAGACTGACACAGAGGTTGGAAAGGTGAACATCACTCAGGCTTGTGGAAACTTGGAAAGCCACAAGTCTTACACATAATAAGTTACGTTTTTTGGTGTTCTGTGCTCAGACACAACAAGTTAATTTTAGTTAGGTATGTTTTCCAGTGTTATTCAGTCAGTTATGCAGTTATTCTCTAACGGCTTCCTCAAGAAGATTATAACTGTTGCCTGTCTCTTGTAAAAATGTGGAAATTGTGACTCCCCCTCCAACCCGACAGTTAATCAGTGAGTATTCCTTTGCCCTGACGTTGTCAGCCTGTGTGCAAGAGATCAAAAATCATTTAGAGCATCTGCATCAATATTGGTTCCAGTGGTGATTTAAAAAAACCTTAGCTGTCTTTCATATTTGTACCTAATGTTTCGGTGTGAATCACCGTCGGCAGCTGCAGATGATACAGCCTGTACGCACGGCCGGTTCACTGTGCCATCACACTTTGGTGCCTTTGGTGTCCTGGGTTGTTATGTAAGACATGCAGAGGCTCACTTCCTCCAGGCAGCCAGCCGGCCTTCTCTTCATACGGCAATTTGAAAAACAAAAAACAAAAAACTGGAATCCTGAGATTTTGGGTGTACCTCAATGACGGCTTCCTGCCTCTTTGAAATAAATATTTCAGAGAACAAAACATCCACCCTGTTGCTGTGACTGCTAACACAAACATCAGCGCACAGCAGGGAAATATATTGTGACTGCATGCAGGTCAATCGGAAGTAATGTTGTGATTAATGGCGAGCCGCCGGGGCCTTTTATTCCTGCACGTCATTAAAAATAAAAACTAAACGCCCACCTTCATTAATAAGCGCCTGCAATTGAACTGCGACACAAATATGCCCCGTGCAAGAGCAGAGCGACGGCTCGAGCCGCCAGCGAGTCCGTCTGAATCAGCCAGGAGGGTCGTATGAGTGCGGTGCACTCTGGCTTTATCACAAAGGCTTTTCTGCACCCGAGCGCTTGCCTTTGACTCTGGGAGTCGGATAGCCTGGAGATGTAGGAGCCGGTGCTGCCTGAATAGATGCTGCTCCTGAGAATTCTGCAGCGAGAGAAGAGGGGGGGAAATAAAGCGGCGCAGTCAGAAAGAAGCCGACACTCGCAGGCAGAAAACCTCTATTTAGAGGAGCAGGAAGCACGAGGAGGAGCTGCCGGGCGCGTTCAAGAACAGCGCTGAGCGCAGGACGCATGTGTGTTGATGAAGAACAGGAAGTACTCTACACAAGCCACAAAAAGATGATATCAGCCGCACATCATTTCTCACATGACATCAGTTAATTCTCCAGACTTCATCATGAGATGTGCTAATCTGTTTGCTTGACCTCTTTTGGTCCACGCACACATTAATTATGGCCATAATCCCTTCTTATGCATCGCGAATACAAGAGCCATGAATGTGATAAATGGTTCCGTGCTTGGGAGTCATGATGCGCTCGGTCTCGGGTGGAAGGGGGCGGGACCTTGTAATGCATCTCAATCCAATTAGCATCAGCGGAGGAAGCAACGGGCGACCTCAGCTGTGGAACAGGCCTTTCAACGACCCCGAGGTTGTTTCACTGGGTTGCGTTTTGCGGATGATGTTTGATTTTTCCATGTTGGTCTGAAGTGAAGCGGCAACACTTTCTCAGCCAGTTTCCCCTTTGTAGCACATTCGCAACTTATGCAACAGAGGCTGATGATTAATCCTGTTGTTCTCTGCGCGGACAGTTGATTGACGCATGGCGTTCTTGAAAAGATGATGAGCTAATGATGAACACCCACAGGTTTGGAGCTGAAGGAACATTTCCACTGTTGGTCGAGCTTCAGACCTCTTGTGTACGTTTTGCACGGCTGCAAAGCAAATCATCAGTGGTTGAAAATTGGTTCGTCGACGTGACGTCATTACGTAGTCACGTAATCGTGACTAATTGAAAAAATGATCGATAGATTAGTTGACAACAATTTATTTATATGCACAAGCTTTTTTTTTTTTTGTAACTCTGTCATCCCGGTGCAATGAAATGATTCAGTAGAATGTTGATCGAACACTAGTCCATTCACGCAGAGTTTGTCTGCACAAGTTCTGAATAAAGAGAAAACATCAGCTGACATCCAGTCTGGTAACCATCCTGCTTCACGCTCACTCTGCTGCCTCACTCTTTGTTTCTGGTTTAAAAGTTTAGCATAGTTGAAGTTATGATTGAAAGTAATTATTTATTTATTAAAGAAGCTTCCTGAAGCGTGCTGTGGGCTGTTGGCACTCTGTGTGGGTTGGTGGCCACTGGTGCTTGAAACCAAAGTCACTCCGAGCAGCTCAGATCTTGTTTTATTTTTTTTTTTTTTTTCTTTAAATACGGCATTTTCATATTCGTCATGTGAGTGGGTGGTCCGGCTCAGCTGTAGATAAACAGGAGCACCTGTAGTGAACAGATGGCGTGATGGAGCCGAGCAACTGGGGAAACGACTGCAGACAGTCGGCAGCGCAAACGTACGGAAGAGGATTAGGGCCACAAGAAGAGAAAAAAAATTAAAATAGAATTTCCAATTCGAAAATAAAGTTGAAATTTTGAGATTAAAGTTACAATTTTGAGAATAAAGTTACAATTTTGAGAATAAAGTTGACGTACAAAGAAACAGCGAAATTTTGTGAATACAATCGAAATTTTGCATAGAAGTAAGTCAAAATGTCGAGAATAAAGTGGAAAGGCTCTGTGCGCTATTCAAGTGGAGTACTTCCATTTTCGCCAGTTTCCAGATGACTGTGGGTGAACCTTGTGGGCAACCTCCTCCGAGTTTGCCTGGTTTCTTTCTTCTCAACAGACGTTAAGTTTGACGCAGGCTTTTCAGTGTCCTAATGCTTATTACCACAGTGTTTGTGTGCTAGAAGAACAAGGATTTCCTTGTTAGTAAACCCAGTTTTGAAATACAATTTCACAAGTTGTTCCACAGAAGACATGTTATCAAGTGACAAAGGTTCATGAATGCCATAAATGGATTGATCATTAATCTCAAAATTTTGACTTGATTCACGAATTTTCGACTTTATTCACCAAATTTTGACTTATAAACTCAAAATTAAAAA
Organism: Thamnaconus septentrionalis; assembly: GCA_009823395.1. Taxonomy (NCBI): domain Eukaryota; kingdom Metazoa; phylum Chordata; class Actinopteri; order Tetraodontiformes; family Monacanthidae; genus Thamnaconus; species Thamnaconus septentrionalis. Next base: position 5,679,810 of record CM020518.1, read on the forward strand.
CTTTCAAAAATCTCATTCCTGTAATATTTCTTCTTTTCTTGCGGCCCTAATTCTCTTTTGTATAAACGGGATTGCTGAGTGGAGTTGAGAAGCCAACAGAGGAGAGTCACTGGGTTGTCTCTGTGTTTCAGGTCCGCGGCTAGCTTTGGCAAGATTATTGTCAGGTGAGTAGGCACCATGTGTCTTTTTAGTGTAGACGTGACTTTGTTTTTCAGAGGTTCTTTAGTCTTTTCTGGTCTCGGAACAGCAGATGACTCCCAGATACTTAATAAAAAAACAAAAACAACCGTCTGTTATCTGTTTTCTTAAAGTGACTCGTCAGCCGCCCACAAACCAAATCGGCTGATCAAGGTCCCTGCTCAGGCTTCTCTCCCGTGACGCTTAACGTGGTTTGGGCCTGTGTGACTTTTCTCAGAAGTTTGTGGCTGAGCACGACGCATCTCATTAGTCGAGCGTGACACAGAGACCCACTTTTCCCACTGACGCAGCGCTCCTGAAGCAAGGCCGCGCTCCTGAAAAGCTCCCGACGTCGTGCGTTTGCTTACATCCTGTTGTGCAACATTTTTTTTTGCCGCCACTTGCCAAAACCTGTCGACAACTTTCTTCCGAATTTTCCTCCACAAAACAATGTTTCCATCAAAAGTTTCTCCCGCGGTCTCCCCCGGTCCTAGTCACCATAGTAACCATGTTTCTTTTGCTCTTTTTGTGCTGTGTTTCAGAGCAGCGCTGCAACGCCGAGCAGTTCGCCTGCCGCAGCGGGAAGATGCAGTGCATCCCCATGTCGTGGCAGTGTGACGGCTGGACGGCGTGCGAGGACAAGAGCGACGAGATGGACTGTCCCCGTGAGTGCACCACCGCTCTGTTGTCACCCCACCGTTGCTGTTTAGGGGCCATAAAACGCCGATGTCCTGGGAGGAAAATAGACTCACAATCCTAAAAAAAAAAAAAAAAAAAAACTGTCACTTGACAATGAAATGTTATTGTTTTAGACCAATTAAGTGAAATTGGCAAATTTTTCACAATATCTCACGGTACACTAGTGTGCCGCTGCATAGTGGTTGACAGACACTGGGCAGAGCTAATCGTGCAGTAATCGTACATGACCAGTGATGCATGCAGCAGCGTCCGTGTTGCACAATAAAGCCCCAGAGAAGATGAGTGAGTGAGGCACAACTTGCACGCAACAACATTTGTTGTTTGCAGACCAACTTTATCATCATTTAATTTCAAATTGTGAAAAAAAAAATGCTTGTCTTTGTCATGAAAGTGCAATTTCAGTCAGATGTTGACCTATAGATTAGATTCTGCATTTCTCTCAATCCTTGCTTGTGTTGTGTGTCAGCTTGGATGAAAGCTAAATGCTAAATGAAATTGTTGAATTTTGTCCCCATCAGTGCCCCTCCCCCCCAAAAAAAATATCAGTGCAAGTCTGTAGATATGCAAAAAAAAAAATCCCTCATAATCCATCACGGAGTCAAAACACTCGGGAGCAGAAACTCCAGACAGGCTGATGACGGCGTCAGACACCAGAGGGGGCCGAGGAGTTCAAATCCAAAGTGGCCGCGTGTGTTTCTGTTGCGTTTCCGTTGTGTTGATCTCACACACACACACGCCGTTGCTAAGCCTTTGACCAGAATCCTTTTGTTTTCCCGTCTTAAATCCGGAGAGACTTGATCCCCAGATCTCTGACTGCATAGTAGGAATTATTGAGAGGATTGAGAGCAGCATGTGACCTCCATACTGCCGTGTCCTGCAGCTCTGACGCTGCAGGACTTGCTGTCAACACCCAGCGACCAGCCAGTGCTTCTTTTTTTCTTTCTCAAAAAAAACATTGTTTTGCGATGTGAATAACAGTTCTGGAATGTGAAAACGGCGAGAGATCATCAGCAGTACGAGCGCCGCTTCGCTCCCGGCGAAGCTGCTGCTATGAAAGGTCTGATCTGATCTGAGAGACTTTATTAAGCGGAGGAGCCGGATGACGACGTCTCTGCAGCTCCTGACTGCGGCGGCAGGAAACCCCCAAACAGATCTGACGTGCAGCTGCTCGCCGTCCGTTAAATCTGCAGCTCTCGTCGAAATTTCGACTGTTTGGGATCAACTCTCCCACTCACCCTGTAATCTCGACTGCCTTTGTTCCATTGACGAAGCGCCAGAGGGAGAAATGGCGCCTCGGTAAGGCACATTCCAAACAAAACGCAGGTTGCTGTGTTTGTTTGTTGTTGTTTTTTCAACCGCCAGTCAAAATCTATTTCAGCCAGATCCTTGTTCCCTGTTTTCATAGAAAACCACAGAATGAGAAAATCTATGCAGCTGCTGTCTGCTTTTCTAATGTGCTGAGCTGCTGTTTAGTGGTTCAGTTCCTTAAACTGAGAAACACAACTGAAAGACTTGCAGGTCAGCAGCTGAGGAAAAAGTCTGTAAAACCCCAAAAAAATGAGTCTTTGTTTTTCCAATAAGCCGTCGAATGAGTCTCTGCACTGGGAGAATCTGATTGGTTGTGACGGGGGATTTTTTTTTTCCCTCTCACTCTTCTGTTCGCTTTCACAACTTAAAAACCTGCTGTCTTCTGTCCCCAGCTGCCAAGGAGGAGAGGTTCCGCTTCGCCAACGGATACGACCAGGTGGAGGACGTCATCGGCGTGGCTCAGCCAGTGCGCTTCAACAGTAAGCGCGCGCGCGCACACACACACACATGCACGCACGCCGTCCACAGCCGCAGCACTGATCCCTCCACCCACCACCTCCCCCGCTGTGCAGAGAAATGCCCCAGCGGCTGGCACCACTACGAGAAGACGGCCAGCTGCTACAAGGTGTACCTGAGGAACGAGAACTACTGGCAGGCCGTGGACACCTGCCAGAAGGTCAACGGCTCGCTGGCCACGTTCGGCACCAACGACGAGCTGCAGTTCATCCTGAAGATCGAGGTGGACTTTGACGACAAAGTGTGCGAGCGCAGGGACCAGTGCAAGTGAGTTTGCTCAGTCGCGCGCCCTTTAATTGAGATGCTTTTTTTTTTAGAAATGTGTCTCCACCAGTCAGCATCAGTATATCGTCCACTTGTTGCCATCTAGTGGTCAGTAGTGGGAGTTTCAGGCAGATTCAGGGGTCAAAGTCTAGAGACCAGCGATTTAAGCAAGTCAGGGTGAAGTACGGGGCCCCACAGGGGACATAGGGTGGAAAATAATTTATTTTTTTTGTTTTTGTTTTTTTTAAAAAGGTTGGGGAAGAAAATTAAAGGTAAAAAAAAAAAAAAGAGATGAGGAAAAAAATTTGCAGAGTAAAAAAAAATTTGATGAGGAAAAAAGGTAAAGTTTTGGAAGATCTTGGAAAAAAATACAAAAACTTTTTTTACTTTTCCCCCCCAAATTTTTTTTTACTCTTCCAAAAAAATTTTTTACTCTTACAAAAAAAAAATTGCCTATTTTTCCTGTTGGTCACTGTTGGAAAAACTGTTCCCCCCATCTTTTTGTCCTAGGGGCTCTGTGGTGGGAGATTCAGGGGTCAGACCCTGGAGACCAGCAATTAAAGCGAGTCAGGGTGAATAACTCGGTGCTTTTTGACGTGCTTTGCTCCTCAGGTTTTGGGTGGGCTACCAGTACGTGATCACCAACCAGAACCACTCGCTGGAGGGCCGCTGGGAAGTCGCTTACAAAGGTTTGTGGCCAGAATCAAACTCCTCTCTCCTCCTCTGTGACTTTTTTTTTTTCTCTGCTGTGTGAAACGTGCGACTGTTTCCTGTTTCCTGCTGCCTCCTCCTCAGGCTCCATGCAAGTGTTCCTGCCCCCGGAGGGTCTCACCAACCTGGAGGAGGCGTCGCCCAGCCAGGACAACGTCTTCTGCGCCCAGCTGCAACGCTTCCAGATCAAAAACATGAACGAGCGGGGGCTGCACAGCTGGCACGCCGAGAACTGCTACAAGAAGTTCCCCTTCCTCTGCAAGAGACGTGCGTGCACGCCCGGGACGCCCAGCACGCAGCTTCGCGCCTGGACTTGGATCGTTGATTGTTGTTCTTTTTCCCGCTTTCCCCGCAGGGCAAACGTGCGTGGACATCAAGGACAACGTGGTGAACGAGGGCTACTACTTCACGCCGAAGGGCGACGACCCGTGTCTGAGCTGCACGTGTCACGACGGCGAGCCGGAGATGTGCGTGGCGGCGCTGTGCGAGCGGCCGCAGGGCTGCCAGCACTTCCGCAAGGACCCCAAGGAGTGCTGCAAGTTCACCTGCCTCGACCCAGGTACCCAGCAGCCGACACCGGGTCGACTCCTCGCTCGCTTGCTTTCTTTCTTTCCTTCTTTATTTTGTCTAAACCTGTCTGGTTTTCCTCCGTCGCCGCAGACGGAAACAGCCTGTTTGACTCGATGGCCAGCGGGATGCGGCTCATCGTCAGCTGCATCTCGTCCTTCCTCATCCTCTCCCTGCTGCTCTTCATGGTGCACCGACTCCGGCAGCGTAGACGCGAGCGCATCGAAACCCTGATCGGAGGAAACTGTGAGTCTGAGTTCTTTTGTACTCGTCTTATCTTCTTGCAAAACAAACAATCCCAAAAACCTCCTAGAGAAAAAAAATCTCGCTCGCAGTAACTACTGAAAATAACGTTCTACTGCCCCCTGGTGGTTGGGAGGGACCTTAACCCTGGCTTGGCTGCGTCTTCCTCAGTGCACCACTTCAACCTGGGCCGCCGAGTCCCGGGCTTCGACTACGGCCCGGACGTGTTCGGCACCGGCCTCACGCCGCTGCACCTGTCGGACGACGGCGAGGGAGGAGCCTTCCACTTCCAGGAGCCGCCGCCGCCGTACGCCGCCTACAAGTACCCCGACATCCACCACCCGGACGACCCGCCCCCTCCGTACGAGGCCTCCATCAACCCGGACAGCCTTCTCTACGTCGACCTCGGTAGGTCGCGCGCATGTAGCGGCGGTGATTGAATTGAATAGATGTGCTTTATTGATGTAAGCTACACTGTTACAGCACTAAAAACAATACAAAAATAAACTATACAGTAATTACGGTAAATACAAGAAACATTCAGGTCAATCTATTCTACACTACCAGTGAAAGTCGCCTATTGCCCGATGTGTGAGGACCTTTACAGTGTTGAATGAATAGACGAGTGTGTATTCTGTATGTGTGATTTCACACGGCGCCATCTGTGTCTCCAGGGCACCGCGGCATCTCCATGGTGCCGAGCCAGATGGGCGTCACCATGGTGGACGAGCTGGACGCCGGCGTCCCCGACCGCTCCGGTCCCACGTCGGACTTCCCGGCGCCGGCGCCACTGCCGCCACCTCAGGAGAGGGAGGACTCCATAGACAGCAGCACCATGCTGGTGGGACCCGACACCCCCGTGGATGAGAACGGACCCACGGATGGTGGCGCCTCCTGCCTCAGCACGGTGGTATAGGACCCGACCAGCAGGGGGCGTTTGTTTTGGGTTTTTTTTGTTTTTTTTAGGAGCATGGCAGCCGGGTGGGCGTCGCCCTTCACCGGACTAGCAGTTGCCGGGACAGGCCGGATCCTCCCTCGAGGGTCAGAACCGTGGATGTTTTTTTTTTTTTTTGTCGTTTTTTTTTGTAGGATGCCGAGGGAGCGCCGCCGACTCTTTCTGTACAGAGACAGTGAAACCAAAACACTCCAGCCAGCGACTGAACGGAACAACTGATGTAAATACTTGCCCCCTCCCCCCACCCTGCCCCACCTCGCTCGCTCTGGCGCCCCCTCCTGTCCTTCGGTACCAGGCCGCCGCACGACGAGCCGTCTTCCAGGTTGAATAGCACAGGTGGGTTTTTTTCTCGCGCAGCCAAACAAGCTTTTTTCTAACGGAGAGACGGTGAAGGTCCTGTTTTGTTTTTTTTAACCCGGGAACCTTGTTGTGGTACCGACCAACGTTCCAGTTTGGCCTCGCGCGCCGATTTCAATCCACAATTTCTGACTGCAGGCGGCGGCTGCCGACGAGCGACGAATGACGTGAAGTTGTCATGAAGTGATTCGATTGTTTTTTTTTTTTTTTTTTAATTTTTTGTTGTTGTTTTTGCAGAGAACCTCGTGGTCAGTTCTTTAGAGACGAGTTGCGTATTTGGCAAAACTAGATCAGGATTTCTGATTGAAAGCTTTTTGTTTTTTCATTTTTTTTTTTTTTTTGCAAGTCGGACTCTGACTGAATTGTTTGCTTTTGGCGGGAAGCCGCTCTCCGTCTCGGTTCCTTAACCACACATGAAATGATGCTACTGACTGTGGCTCTGATCATCATCATTATTTTTTTTCCCTCCTCTCTCCTGTTTTTGCTCTGTAACTGTTGTGTTTTTTCAGTGGGATCAGTGAAGCGAACAAACATTGTAATAAAAGGAGACGTTGTTTTGGCCCCCTGTTGTCATGACAATCCTGTGATGTTTAATTATGGGGAAAAAAACAACCACCAGCATTAAACAGGCTCTCTGTCAGCATCAACCAGCTGTAACTGTGACTGGCTGCACGTGTGAATGTTGTGCGTGTGCGTGCGTGCGTGTGGGACGTTTTGTTTTTGCCGCTGCTGAAGTTTTTTTCTCATTTTTGATTTTTCATTTTTTTGTCTCTTTCTTTTTTCTTTTTTTTTAGCTCTGACAATCCGCCGTGGATTATTCGTAATGTCATAACTTGAAAACGTCTGCTGTGCATGTGTGCGTTATGGAAATATTTGGTTTTTTTTTGTTTTTACTTACATTTGCAGTGCTTTTTTTTTTTTTAATCATTTGGCATGCTGTGAGATTATTTTTTTCTTTCGTGGAAAGAAAGCAGCGCAACATTCGATTCATGCATTCAAAGCCAGCCCACCCCATGACCCCCTGAACCCTTGACAAACAGCTGCATTCACACTGGAGTTTGTCTACAGGACTTACAGTGAGAGTTAATTTTTACTAGGCTCTGAAAATGTTCTTTGTGTAAAATGTGTCTCTCTCTCTCTCTCTCTATATATATATATATATATATATATATATACATATATATATATGAAAAAGCTTCAAATTTTATTGTCTTTTATTTCTTAGCCTTTAAATTAAAAGGAGACAGACGCTTCATTTGCAGGGGGAGCTTTTGTGTTTTCCTGAAGTAGATGTACATCTAATGAAATGCCAAATAAAGCTGCACCATGACGGACGACTCATGCGTCAGTGGCTTCGAACACAGCAGCGACATTCAGCCGACGGTAACGCAGGAAACCCCTCGACTCCTGCAGAATGTAGGGGGAGGGGGAGGGGGAGGGGATTAAAGGTGGGATGGAGGCGGGAAATCCCGGAGGTGGCTTGCGGGGGACGGAGGGGGGTGAGTTCACATCCACAGGCGGCGGGTGACTCACCGGCCGGTGATGGTGATACCCAGCTGGGCCGCGACGAGACAAAAGGCCGCTCTTGTTCTCCCCGGGCTGAGCGCCGGCCGGCAAGAGTCACATGACCTGGACGGGGACTGGGTGCTCGGCCACAGGGCAGCGTGACGTCACCAAGAACCTCCAGTCCACCGCTGCTTTTCGACATCCAAAGTTGCACCGTGAACGTTGAGCGCACGACGGAATTCACCTCGACGTCAACGATAAAGGCGGCACTGTGTGAGGTTTAGCAGCACCTGGTGGTCAGGGAGCATATTGCAAACAGTGTTGATGTTGCATCCATGGATGTAACGATAAGGAATGGATACCGGGAACGCTAGTTTCATACTGCGCATGCTCTATGGGCACATTAATCACAAACTTTATTGGTGTATGCGCTAGGTGAGCAACTTCATTGAAATGAATGGGCCGCCATCTTGGACTCTTTGGGCCTGTTTGCATCTCCGACTGTGAAGCTGTGAGCTATTTGCAAAAAACTGTCTGTATTCTCCTTTATATCACGACTTTGACTTGATGTGGTCACTATTCCACACTCAAGTGCAGGGGTTTGCAAGCTTTTTGACTGGTGGGGCCACAATGGGTTCTATGCAGATGAATGGAGTGTTTTGGTGACCCATCCTCATAGGAGGAAAAATATATCATTAGATATGCAGAAAACGTGCTTTAATGCCAATTAAAAAAATCAACACAACAACGAAAACAGTGTCTTTGAAGCCCCTTGGTATTTAGCTCTTTATTGAAATGCTTCTTAAAACACCAAAAAAGATGAAATAAAGCTATTTAATTACTTGCTTACTATTAAAATAAGTTTTTAAATACTGATTCACGCTGATGAGCCGCCGAGGTTCCTGTGATTAAAACCACGAAGCTCGATCTCGGTTTCCTCAGATGTTTGCGATGACCAGTTTGCATCCTCTGACCTCCCCGTCAGATGAATGGCTCCTGTTACTGCTGGCTGCTGTGCGTCTCCATCGGCAGCATCAGCTGAAAGAGGGGGGAGGGGGGGTAGTGGGAAGGGGAGTCCGGCATCAATGAGCCCGTTGATCAGAAAAGTCCACCGGCTGACTGGTAATGAGCCGCTCGGACCGGCGGAGATTCCGAACTTTAGCTGCGTCCTATTAAAGCGGGACGACGGCGCCGCTCGGTCGTCAGTCCACCTCAGGTGTCCACACCTGCTGCCACTATGATCCGGACCGCCGCTCTCCTGGCCATCCTGCTGCTGCTGCTGCTACCCGTTCATTCAGGTGAGGGCCCGGCAGAAACCTTATCTCGCCGACTCACTCCTTCATGGAAAATGTTTCTCTTTTCATTAATTTTTTTTTTTTTTAATTTTTCCCAGAGGATTATTGTTACGATGAGCCACAGTGTGGTAAGTAACTGACTGTGTCGTCCTCCTTTAAAACTCTTGACCAGACCAAGGAAATTTATATACCCTATTGGTGGGATATATTAGAATTTTATATAATCATTTTAAATTTTGAATAAAAAGATTTTTGTCGTCAGGATCAAACTAGACGTTGGAGGAAATTTTCAAAGTCAAGGAGTTTGAAAAATATGGTCAAAACAAGTTAAAATGATAAATGTCTCATCTGGTGCGATTTTTTTTTACATTGCAAGTTTTAGATGTTGACTATATTTATCCTTATTTTGTTGATTGTTTCTTCTGTTAATGTTGAAATTGGTTAGTTAAAACATTAAGGAACTGTTACAATCCCTGTAAAAAAAAAAAAAAGCACAAAAAAACATCTATTTCCACGAGTTGCTGCCTTGAACCGCTTCAAGGTGTTCTGACCTTGTTGTGTTTTCATGACTGCATCATTGGAGTGTTTTGCTTCAATCTTTATTTTAGAACAGACTTCCACTTTTCATTGCTCCTGTTTTTTTTTTTTCTTTCTCCATCCTTCACCATCCCAAGATCCGTACTCCTGGGGAGACCTGTTCCCATCCTGCCACCCTCTGCTGGAAGAGCATCACTCTCCCATCAACCTGGACCACCGGATGGTCCGGAACCAGTCTCTGGGCTCTTTGCAGCTGCAGGGCTTCGAGGAGGTCCAGCCTGGCCAGTGGACACTGCACAACGACGGCCACTCGGGTGAAAACTCTCTCTCTCTCTCTCTCTCTCTCTCTCTCTCTCTCTCTCTCTCTCTCTCTCTCTCTCTCTCTCTCTCTCTCTCTCTCTCTCTCTCTCTCTCTCTATCTCTCTCCGTCTCTCTCTCTCTCACTCTCTCTCTCTGTTTAATATCTGTAGCTTTGTGCTGCCAGTCGTCCTGCAGGTCGGCGGCGGGATGTCGGTGAGCGGCGGCGGCCTTCCAGATGTTTATCACACCATCCAGCTGCACTTCCACTGGGGGGGCCCGGCCACCAACGGCTCCGAGCACACGGTGGACGGCCGCAGATACCCGATGGAGGTACAGTTCGGTCAGTAGAGGGCGCCGTTTCCACTGACCTGGCCACAGCTGCTGCCGCTGCTGCTGTTGCTGCTGCTGACCAATGGTGTGGCGTTCAAGGTTTCCTGCTTTTTGGTTTTTCCAGATGCACGTCGTCAACATGAAGGCCGTCCATCCCAACCTGACCGCAGCCCTGGAGGACCCGACGGGCCTGGCCGTGCTCGGGGTCTTCTTCGATGTCAGTTCAGGGAAACGCTTCAAAAACTGCATTTTCTGATTTTAGCACTCAGTTTTTTTGTTTTTTTTTTGCCACCCACGTTTATGCAGCTTTTCTTTTCTTTTCTTTTTTCTTGCAGGTTGTTTACGCGGACAACGTGCACTTTGGGCACATATCCCAGAAGCTGTCCTCTGTGGCCTACAGAGGTTAGAGTGGACACCAAATCAAAATCAAATGAGTGTTTGAAGCAAAAGAAAACATAAACATCTAAAAGCGTAACAACAAAATATGTGTCTTTGAAGGTTTCTTTTAACTGTTGGTGCAAAACTTGTCACTAAACTGCGCCTCTCCACATCCACCTCCCACAGGACAAGTGGTTAAAGTCAAGCCCTTCCCGCTGATGGGCCTCCTGCCGGAGCGCAACCTGAGTCAGTACTATCGCTACTCCGGCAGCCTGACCACGCCGCCCTGCTCCCAGGCGGTGCTGTGGACCCTGTACCAAGTCCCCGTCCTCATCTCCTGGTCACAGGTACTTCACCTCCTCCCCGCGTCAAAAAACCGACACCTTTGATTGAAACTTTGAAGGAGCTCCATGACGCGCCGTGTTGCTGTTCTTCCTTCCAGCTGGCTCAGTTCACCTCGCAGATCTTCTCCACCGAGGAGGACGCCGAGCAGGTGACGCCCCTGCACAACAACTTCAGGCACAGCCACGGCCTCTTCAGCCGCGTCGTGTCCGCCTCCAGAGACGCCAAGCTGCTCAGCGGCGCCGCAGGGCGCCCCCTCTGGTCGGCCGCGCTACTGCACATGGTTCTCTTTGGAGAATTTCTGCGCGCAATTTAGCTCCACCAAACATGAAGAACGTCAGATAAAGTACAATTGCTGGTGATGGTTTTCTAATCGAGAGGTGTGGGGGGACTTTTTGGTTTTATTTTTTATTTGTTGTTACCGTAAAATGTGCCAGAGTGCAAAAAAGATCAAAACAAACAAACTGTGAAATAGAGTACTGTAAAGCCACCAGTCTCAACAGGATTAACCTCATATAATGACGCAAATTACCTCAGAAATATCTAAAAAGTTTAACGGTAGACTGAGATCGACCTCACCATGGACTTGCCTTGATTCTCCATAAAAACGTGTAACATCACATTATTTCGAGAAAATTTTCACGTAAAAACATGAAACTATAATGTTATTTCGTGGTCATTTTCACGTTATTGTGTGAGTTTCACGTTATTTCGTGATAATTATTACGTAAAAAGCAAAAACTATCAAGGTATTTTGTGATCATTCTTTACGTTATTTTGTGAAAGTTTCAGGTTATAACGTGAAAACTGTCACGTAAAAACGTGAAATTATCAAGTTATTTCTTGATAATTTTCACGTTACAACGTGATACTGAGCCCTGTTTTTATCTAGTGTGGCAACATTCTAGCAACTCCGTAGTTAGCAAAAAACAAAATGTTTTCTACTCGGGCACAGTTAGCGATTTTGGGGCCTGCTCTGCATGTATGCTAGTTCGAGAGTGAACCTCATTTAACCTCATTTTAAAGTCAATAAACGGAATAACCTCATAACAAACTGCAAAAGGAAGTGGCATCTTATTTTCTGAACGAGTCGTCGACCTTGTTGTTGGTTCGGTTGTGACAGATTAGAGCCGTGTCGAAAAGGCAGTAAAATGATCAGACCAGGAAACACAAAAGTTAGTTTAACAGCTGCAGTTCCACACAACCAGCACCGCGTTTTCCTGCTGCATCAGGCCTAAGCCTCCTATTAGATAGATACTTCATTATTCATCATCTGCCAGTCACACGGCCACACAGGTGCAGACCATTGAGTTGACCTGTTGACCTGCTCCACCGTCCAGAATGGTTTTGCATGTGGGACGTTTTAAAGAGACCCGCCTGAAGCCGCACTTAATAGTTGAGGCGCTAATGGCGCGAGTCTCCTGCATCTAACATGCAAAACGCCATGGGTGGAAGTCAGCGTGCAGTTTGCATGTTTTGCAACAGCACTCGAGAAAATGGACGTGTGGAGGCACGATGTGTTCAAGGTCGCACACTATGCAAACACACCTCTGCTCATAAATCCAAAACGCTCCTTGTTGATTTTTGCAAAAACTTCTTTATTTCCATTTTTCCTTTTTCATACATTTGTTGTGTAATAAATAGACGTGAGGAACAGGCGTCGGTCGGTCCTCTTCCCAATGCCGATCCTGCACCTTTTGTCTTGGTTTTTTTCCTCCTTTATTCACACTGCAAACGACTTTTCATAGAATTTACAACCGAAAAAATTTTTTAAAAAAAGAAAAAAGCTTGACACAAGCTGAATTTTCCTGCTACCAGCTCATCGCTCACTTCATATTTTTTTTTTCTTTTTACAAAGACCTCTGAGCTGTGTTCGTAGCCAATCCCAGGGAACAAAAATATATATATTTATATATTTATATAGCTATTCACAGTTACAGTATTTACATCTTCTAGGATTACAAAGCAGATGGGCAGAAAGTGAAGACGTTTCTACAAGAAACAATCTTTCAATAGGGGAAGGTGGAGGCTTTCTCCTGTACACAGTGGACTTCTTCTTTTTAAATAAACAACCTTGTTTTCAACCCTCTGATTCCTTTCACAGAGCTCCGAAAATATCTTTAAATACTCAGTCTTTCGTTTAAAATAAAGAGAAGAGATGCATCTTAAAAGTGTTACCCCTGTGGAGATTTAAAAAAAAAAAAAAAGAAACCCAACAACGTAAGATCTTCTGTACAGGCAATCATATACAATATAAACATCACTGGTGGGAAAATAGAAATCAGTCTTAATGAATGTAAAGCGACGACACATGACTGGCAGGGACGGGGGACGGGGGGGCTGCAGAGCGTTCCTGTTTGTAATATCTTAATTAGAGCAGAAACGAGAACCTTGTTGGACTCCGACTGGGAGGAAACACTGAGCGCTGGCGGCGCGACAGCAGTCGGGAGGAGGCGAGTGAGCGAGAGACGTGTGCACGAAAGAAGCCAAACGGCCGCAGTGTTGGCGAGGAGAGACAGGCGGCGAGGCCTCTGCCCCGCAGCTCACATTCATCTGAGCCCCCTGAGGTCAGCAGGGGCTGGGTGGGGTGGGGTGGGGTGGGGAAAGGGGGGTCGGGGTCACCATTCTTATGGCACTTCGCACGAGACATTTCAGATTTTTTTTTTTTTGACCCAGCGGACGTTCTCGGCCTGAAACAAACTGCGGCCTGCAGGGGGCAGTGCACTCACGTTTACGGTGTATACAAAACACAAATTCTCTTAAACAGAAGACACACACACACACACACACACACACACACACACACACACACACACACACACACACACACACACACACACACACACACACACACACACACACACACAGGGAGGGTCTACCTAAAGAGCAGGGGGGGGGACACTGGAGCATAATTAATACCATTAGTTTCTTTTCTTTTTTTGCACATTGTCGTCTGCTTTTTGCATAAAGAAACAGGAAGCAGCATGATCCGGTTATCAGCTGGTGAGAGCAGGCGTGACGTCTGCGGTGCCCAGACTATTTTTTTTTTTTTTTTGCAGCAGGATTTTTTTTTTTTTTTTTTTTTTTTTTTTTCTTAAATCTTAATTTGTTGTTGTTATTTGAGAATAATGTGAGTGCAGAGGAGGTAGGAGCACAGGGGCCCGGCCACTGTGTGTGTGTGTGTGTGTGTGTGTGTGTGTGTATTTTCTCCTGGCGCTCTTGTGCGTCTCAGCAGTTGTCAGTAAGCAGCGGAACTTGTGAGTCGGTACCGTGTGTGTGTGTGTGTGTGTGTGTGTGTGTGTGTGTGTGTGTGTAAAGCTTATGTGTGGGAGCGAATCAGGAGCAGACGTGTTGGGAGCAATACTGTCTGATGTCAGAAGGAGGGGAGGGGCTGAGGGGGGCATTTGAAGGGGGGGTCAGGTGTTTAGTGGATTTTGTCTTGATGGCAGATACAAAAAAAGGGGGGATGAAAAAAAAAAACTTTTTTTTTTTTCATTCATGAGCACCATTAATCGTAAACAATCTAGAGTTTTGTTTTTTTTCAAGGAAGTGCCTTGGGCTCTGGCTCCGCCCCCGAGGCCTGACCTCCGACGGCGGTGATGGCGGTTAGTTGAGCGTCCCGCGGCAGTTCTCGGCGCCGCACAGGCAGGGGATCTTCTCGTCCTCGATGGGGAACTTGTAGTCGTACGTGATCTCCTCGTTGACGTTGATGGGCTGCCGCGAGTAGATGACGATCTTCTTCTGCGACTCCACCGTGATCACCTTGGCGTAACAGTTGGGCTGCACGGGGGGGAAAGAAAAGAAAAGAAAAGAAAAGAAAAGAAAAGAGAAGAAAAGTCATGCTGCCGCTGCTGCATGGAAACACAACTGCTGGTGCTCGTGTGCGAGGTTTTTTTTTTTCCCGCTTACGTTGCAGCTGTGGTTGATGAATCGGGCAAAGTTGCCGCACTTGGTGGCGTCGATGATGGTGTCGTGGTCGACGCGGAACATGTAGCTGCTGCCGATGCCCTCCTCCTCGTAGCGCTTCTCACGCATGTCGGCGATCACCTGTTGAGGGAGGAGAGAGAGTTGGGGGGCGGGGCTTTCTTCAATGAAAGTCCTGTTCTGACTGAGCAGAGCATTCTGGGATTTATAGTCTTTGCGGTTCATGTGCTGTGTAATACCGGCGGGCCGGCACTAGTAGTGATTTTGCGTTGCCTCATAGGCAGAATATAATGACAGTCCTGTGCGTTAGAGGCAGACAATCCCTTCACGCACCTCCTGTGCATTCAGGCCCAAATTGTTTCTGCTAAATGAGGATAAAACGCTGAGTGATAAAACAACTTCCTCTCACCTGTCTGATGTTCTGGCCGACGTACTCAATCACCATCTCGTCGGCAGCGATGGGCTCCATGGCGAACAGGCCCCAGTCGTGGATGTGCGACTTGCAGAATCGGATCTTCTTCTTGCGGAACTACAGATAAACGAAACCAAACAAGAACATCGTCTCGCTCAGCCGCAGACATTAGCGCCACGACCGCCGTCGGCTTTTGCCTGACTCTGTTTCGCTCTACCTTCAGCTGGTTGAACTTCAGCAGGTCGCTGTCGCAGGCGAACGAGGACAGCAGGCGGCGCTGCTCCGAGCGGCGCTCCGATCCGGCCCTGGTGGAGGCGTGGACCTGCGCCGGGATGCTCATGCCCTGCGGGAAGGAGTTGAAAGTTTTGACACGTCCGTCACCCTCGCCCCTCCCCCCCCCCCCCTGGCGGTCGGTCGGTCGGTCGGCGTGGCGGCTCACCTGCGTGTCGACCGGCGGCTCCTCCGACTGCAGCCTGGTGCTCTGCAGGTACTTGATCTTGTCCTTCTTGTCGATCTTGTAGTAGCCTTCACTCCGCGCGCAGCCGGTGGTGTGATCCCGCATGCCGTCGTCCCGCCTCTTCTTCTTCACGCGGGGGATGTTGGTAGGTGCAGGGGGGGTCAAGGAGGAAACTCAAAAAGATCTTCAGGCGGCAGGGAACAAAAAATAAAACAGTTCGCCCTTTTCACCAGCAGAGGGAGCTGCTCTTTGAGAAAAGCGCCAAGCAGCGCTTGAAATTAGAAACTAAGAATTTAATTCAAATCCCAGAAACATTTTAATTGTGGAAAATTTGTATTGGGTGATATCTTGTCTGAAACATGGAACATCAAAGACCAAAAACAACTTGACTATAATATTGGCAGCCAGTAAGAAATCTGTGAGAAATGGTTGAGAGTAGAACCAGCAACCACTGATAAATGGATTGACTCCTCAGTTCTCTTCTGCTTTGTTATCGACTAAAACAAGTGACAGTCTGGAAAAAACCAGAGAGGCAAAAATGGACAAAATCTCACAAACCTTCTCTTTCTGTATATCCTTGAATGGCCAGGTCTGTTACTAATGTATGAAATGGAAAGTTGCCTTTCCAAATAAAAAGATAATTACATTATTTTTTTTTGTTGCATTTGATTTGACTTGACCTCTTGACCTTTGCGCAGTGAAGGATATGAGGGTGGTTGACCCACAGGGTGTCGTTGAGCCAGTCGTTGCCGTTGTCCTGCTGCAGCATCTTGTCGTAGGTAATCTGCAGCAGCCGCACGTCCTCCTCGTCGATGCCCTCGTTCCAGATGTCGTACAGGATGGTCATCTCCTCGAAGTCGGACCGCCGCGCGAAGTAGGAGTGCGGCGGCGAGCTGACGGGGGAGAGGCTGCCCAGCAGCAGCTCCTCCCAGTTGCGCCGCTGCCGCCGCGTGGGCTTGGCGGGCGCCGCCGGTGGCTCGTCGTCGTGGGACAGGAAGCCGCCGTCCGCCCGGCAGGACCGTCCGCCGCGGCTCCGCCTCCCCTTCCGGAAGTCCAGGGTGGGCCGCTCGGGCGACTTGGCCGACGACGCCTTCTGCCCGGCGGACCGCCCAGGTCGGGCAGCGGCGGGCGGGCGGGCTCGGGGAACCTCCGCAGACTCGTCCGCGCCGAGAGCGCGCCGGCCTTTTTGCCTTTGGGCCGACCGGGTTTCTTCTTGGGCGCTGCGGCGGCGGCATCTGATGGCACAGGGACATCTAGAGTGAGAGCGGCGGCGGGAGGGTCTCGGGGCCCGGCCGGGGCTCGGGCCCGGCCGACGGCACCTGCGGGGGCGGCGCGCAGACGGACGGCTCCTTGAACACGGGCCGCTCGTCCAGGCTGTCGGACGACGCCTTCCTGTTCGGAGTGGGCGCCGCCGAGGGGTCCGGGAAGACCGGGGCGAAGGTCAGGTCCCGGCCGGGGGTGCGGGGGACGCCGGCGCTCAGGACGGGGGACTGCGAGGGGTAGGAGAAGGGGCTGCCGGGGATGTGGGGGGAGCTGAGCAGCAGGCTGCTGCCCGTCAGCGGGGCGTCGCTGCCCGGCGTGTTGGGCACCGTGTCCGTGCTCTGGGACTTGCCCAGGCTGCGGCCACGCTCCATCAGGTCCCTGCCGGGCGTGCGGGGGAGGTCCTCGTCCGTGGGGAGGCGGGGTCGCTGCGGGAGCTCGGGGAGGGGCCCGGGGGGCGGGTGAAGCAGGGAGCGCCCCTCTAGGGACGGGTGAGGAGGCAGGGGGAGGTGCATTAGGGAAGCGGCAGCAGCGGCGGCGGAGGAGGAGGAGGAGGCGGCGGCGGCGGACGACGACTTGGGGAGCGGGGGGGTCGCGTCTGGGTGGGGGGGCGCGGGTCGGCCGGGGGTTCGGGGGACGTCCTCCGGCTGGGTTTTACCTTTGGCCTTGGTCTCGTGGTCACTGTCAGGCAGGGCACCTGTTGGGGTCGGAGGTCGCAGGCTGGAAAGGTGATGCTGGGCGTCGAGCTTGATGGAGGGGCTGCTGCCGTCCACTCTGACCTCC
The DNA here is from genome assembly GCA_009823395.1 of Thamnaconus septentrionalis. Taxonomy (NCBI): domain Eukaryota; kingdom Metazoa; phylum Chordata; class Actinopteri; order Tetraodontiformes; family Monacanthidae; genus Thamnaconus; species Thamnaconus septentrionalis. The sequence goes on from CM020518.1 coordinate 5,697,131, forward strand.
GGCTCTTTGACTGGAGGGGAAACATGAAAATATGCCAATGTACATTTTACACATTTTCTTTAAGCTATTTCAAGGTCCAGTGTGTAAAATTTGGCTTGATTGATGATTTTTGCTACCATCTTGTGCCACCATTTATTCCAGATTTCCATCTGACATGGGCTGAATACGAAAAGCGCTTCGGGCTTCCTTAAAACTTTTCTACACTGGAGCTGTGAGACCAGACACTGTTGATTTCTTTGCAGGCTTTGTGGCCAGACTCACCTGGGACCCCCTGTGGTGACGGTGGTCTCAGCTCCTCCCCGGACTCCTCCTCCTCCTCCTTCGGACTGGCAGCTCTGCGCTTGGCCTTGCCGCTCACTTCCTCCCTGCCCCTCTGCTCCTGCTTGACCTCGGGGGCGGGGCTTCTGGCCTCAGCCGCCACCGCCGCCTCCTCTCGCGCCTCCTCGTCGGAGGACGAACTGGAGGAGGACGAGGACGAGGAGGAGGTCCGGGCCGCTTTGGCTTTGTCCTCCACGTCCAGCGAGGACGAGCGCTCGGCCTCCTCCGCCTCCTCCGCCTCCTCCACCTCGTCCTCGGAGCTCACCTCGTACTCGGCGGAGTCGGAGCTCTCCGACGACGAGTCCGAGCTGGACTTGGACGACGAGGAGCTTTCGGCTTCTGGGGAGGGGGAAACAAATTTTGAATTTGACACGCAAACACACACACACACACAAAAGCAAGGTCTGACGGCGCTCAGCTCACCGTCGTCGGACGAGTCGGAGGAGCTGCTCTCGCTGGAGGAGTCGGCCCCGCCCTCCCCATCCTCCTCCTCATCGCCGCTTCCCTGAGAGACCAGCACAAAATCAAAATTACGACTCAATCAAAACTGTTGTTCAGTCTATGTGTCCTGGATGTTATGGCCCTGTGCATGGGCAAACTACGGCCCGGGGGTCATACGTGGCCGGTTAAACTTTTTAATCCGGCCCACCAAACTTGAAGAAATTGTTATGAATAAGTCAGTAAGTCAGTAAGTAAGTCAGTACTCTGTCAAATTTCAGAACCCATTGTGGCCCCACCAGTCAAACAGTCTGCCCACCCCTGACATAAAGACTGAGCTGACTTACTTTGGCAGCTAACAGCCGCTCCGCCGCCTCTCTGATGTCGGCCTCCTCCTCCCTATCGGACGACGACTCCTCCTCCTCCTTCTCCGAGGTGTCCGCCTCCTCCTCCTCTTCCTCCTCTTCGCCCTCGCTGTCCAGCTCGGCCGGGCGCGAGTGCCGCCGCTTGGCCGCCAGGCCGTCGGCGTCAGCCTTGGAGTCGTCGGCGGGGAGCTCGGCGGCGTCCCGGTCGCGGTCTGGTGACCACAGACACGACAGTGACGGTGAGCACAACGACAAAAGCGGGAGGCTACGCACTCCTTCTCCGGGACCTTCACCTTCGTCCTCCAGCTCGTCGTCCACCGGCGTGGAAGGTCTGGCTCGCTTGTTGTCCCCGGCCGACGCGGCCTCGGGCGGATCCTTCCGCTTCACCTGGACACAGAAGCCCAGCGGTTGACAGCGGCACGACGACGACGATGACACACAACACAACAAGACAAGAAAGAGCGTTGGTTACCTTGAAGGAGGGCAGGCGGATGGCTCCCCGGAGGCTGATGCCCAGGCCCATGCCCTCGTAGCCCAGACCCTCGCCCTTGTTCCAGTTCTCCAGCAGACTCGAACCCATCGTCTCCTTGGGTTTGGGCCGCTCCTCCTCCTTCCCCTCAGCCCCCTTCACTGGAGTCAGTGACGCCTGGACAAGTGAGATGAAGAGGTTAAAAAAAAAAAAAAAAAGCTATTTACGATATTATTAATCTACATCGCAAAAGGGGCTCCGGAAGTACGGAAGTGCATTGCTGCCACCCGAGAAAAAAAAAAAACAGGGTTCAGGATCACGTTATAACATGCAACTATCACATTTTTAAGTTGAATGTTTTGCGTTACAACGTGAAAATGATCACGTAAATGCGCTTGCATCAACTAGAGTTGACTGAAAAGGAACTTATGGGGTTTTAGTTTTCTAGTTGAATCGAGCTCTATCAGCTGTGTACAAATACAATAGAGCACTTCCCACTTATCTGTTCTAATTACTACGAAAGCGCATTGCTGCCACACTAGAAAAAAAATAGGGCTCAGTTTTACGTTACCACGTGGAAAAATGATCACGTAAAAACGTGACAGTTAACGTTATAACGCGATACTGAGCCCCGTTTTTCTTTCTAGGGTGGCAGCAATGCGCTTTTGTACGTAAGAGACAGAAGCAATGAGACATTGAGAGGTGCATTCCTGGCCCCAGCAACTTAAATCAGTTGAAATCAGAACCGATTTACGACGTGTGCAGTTATTTGCCGTCATTTCCAACCCTGGGAGCCGAAATCGCCGACTCACCTTCGCCGAGCGCTCCTTCTTCTCCCACCAGTCGTCAAAGGCCCTGAAGGCCACCACCTCCACCATCTTGCGGTTGAGGTCCCTCTTCATGATGGCCTTCAGCTCCTTGACGATGACCAGCAGCACGCCGTCCACCGTGGCCTTGTGCGGGTCCTCCTTCTTGGTGTCGTATCCAGGCGGAGGGACGCTGGGGTTGAACTTTGGTATGCTGGGATGCTGCCACTGCTGTCCGGGCAGCGCCGCGCCGGCCCCCGTGGGCGTGGCGCCCATGGACAGGGGGGCGTAGGGCCCCCCGAAAGAGGCGGCGGCAGCGGCGGCGGCACCGTCCATGAAGTGCGGGTACGGGTAGGGCCCGCGGGTCTGGGCGATGCGACTCAGCATCTGCTGCTGCATCTGGAAGGACATGGGGACGGTGCTCCACTGCTCCCAGCGCAAGCAGTTCATCAGCTCCATCTGCATCAGCGGCACCATGCTGTGTGCGTAGGGCCCCAGGTGGGGCAGCATGTGGGGGTGCACGGCCGGGTGGGCCGCCAGGTGAGCGTGGTGCCCCTGCACGGCCGAGTGGGCCGCCAGGTGGTGGTGAGCGAGGGGGAAGCCGGCCTGGTGAGTCAGCGGGTGGAAGCCGGGGGGAGGCATGCCGATGGTCTGCATGGGGGACACGGCCGAGTTGACCACGATGCCCTTGCCGCAGTCCCCGCCGTCGATCGGCGAGCCCGGCATCTCGTCCTCGGAGATCTCCATGTCCTCTCCCGACGACTGGTTGGCCTGCGGAGAAACAAAACCAGTCTGAGCTGCGACAATCCAGACCGTCCGTCCATCTGCTAGCGCTTTACCAGGAGTTGGGTCGCGGGGGCAGCAGCCTCAGCAGAGACACCCAGGCTTCCCTGGCCCCAAGTCACCTCCTCTAGCTCGTCTGGCGGGACCCCAAGGTGTTCCCAGGCCAGCGGAGAGACAGAGTCCCTCCAGCGTGTCCTGGGTCTTCCTCAAGGTCTCCTCCAGGTGGGACATGCCAGGAACACCTCCCCAGGGAGGCGTCCAGGAGGCATCCCAAACAGATGCCCGAGCCTGCGCAGGAGCAGCGGCTCTACTCCGAGCTCCTCACGCTGCCCCTAAGGAGGGTGCGCCAGGCTCAGCCACCCGACAGCAGAAACTCATTTCGACCACTTGTATCCGCGATCTCGTTCTTTTGGTACCCAAAGCTCATGACCATAGGTGAGGGTGGGAACGTAGATCGACCGGTAAATCGAGAGCTTTGCCTTTCGGTTCAGCTCTTTCTTCACCAGGACAGATTGGTACAGCGACCGCCGCACCGATCCGCCTGTCGATCTCGCGCTCCATCTTTCCCTCACTCGTGAACAAGACCCCGACATACTTGAACTCTTCCACCTGACCTTCACTATTTTTCTCTTTGGGTGGGGAATCAATTTAATCTGGTTTTGATGTTTTCGTGTAAATTTTGGTATGATGAGTATTTAGGACATGGGCTATTTTTTATGTCCGCAGAGTTTTTCTGCAAGCGGCAATGCAACCAAGTCATTCTCATGAATACATACACATTCAGCATTGTAATGGTTTTCCGCCACGTCAGTCTACTGTAGTTTTTCCCGTTGCCCAAAACAGAGGCAACAAGGCCGAGTTCAAAGTTCAGCGTTTGCAATGACACAGTCAAACAGAAGTGACCTGCGTCTGTGGTCAGCGTGTTTCCAAACAGACTATTTGCTCAGGGCATCAAACACTTGACGGCCTCTTCGCACTGAGGTTATAAATGTGAGCGTGCTGCACGACGTGCCTGCGCTTTCTGCCCCTCGTTAGCCTAAAAGCATCTGCGCAAATGGAAAGTGTGCAAACGCAGCACGGGAGCGGCCGTCGCCGTGCGATTGACATGTTTGCACTTCTTGCTTTGTGATCGCTCGAAATGCGAGGCGGCCAATCCTGTCAGACCTCACCGCACCAGGAAGTGTGCTGCTGAATGGAGCCAACAGCCAAAACTGTTTTTCTCCGCCGCGAGCGTGCGGCGAGTGTTGGAAAGAGGAAACAAGAGCGTTCCATCCCCCGACAGAGGAACGGCTCTCGTTTTGTTTCTCTCACGCCGCAAAGTGTAGAAATGCGTCGACGGAGGGCAGATGGTGTTACATCAAAACGCAGACCTCAACTCCCCGTCAGTGTGAAGGTATTTGAGAGGCTCCGAGCGATTCACCCAGAGCTTTTCATTCATGACTCACTTCACTTGTCTAATCTAAACTCTCAAAGGAATTCGGCTTTCACTTTTGTAAGTTTCAAAAAAAAAAAAAAGCGTTAAACAAAAAAAGATACAAAAGAAACGCTCGCCCAACAGTCTCAGAGATCTTTCCATGCACGCGGCCGACTCCCTCTCAGGTACGTTCACGCCGCGACTGTTGTGAAACTGAACCCTTTAGAAGAAAGGGAAAGTCTACTACTGCTACTACATGCCTTAATGAAACCAAACCTCACATCCTGTGTCCTGCTTCTAACTGCCGGCCTCGTAGTAAACGTCAACACACACTGGGGATGTTAACAACTCTAATCGATGAGTTGTCGATGAAGAATTCAATTCAATTCAATCGATTAAGTTAAAGTAGTCGCAATGAATTCACATTGGACCCTCAACATCATTGAAGAGTGAAATAATGTGTTCCTTACACATTTTTCATTGTGAAATTTAGGTTCTCAGGAAAAATTGTCTCTTATCAATGAATCGTTAATCGATTGATAAGGTCAATCAACTAACCATTAATGAATGAATTGATCATTTGCATCCCTAACACACACACACACACATTAACCATCGGCATCAACTAATCACTTTCTTCAGTCAGTGATCCGTTTTGCATAAATGCAGATGCACTTTCCAGCAAAACTTTGCAGACATGAATGAGAGCATGCGTGTTAACTGCCTCTGACCGGAGAAACACTCAACTCTTCAATGAAAAGGTAAAAAGGCGTCTTACCATGTCCATGTTCTCCGTGGGGGTGTTCCCTCGGAAATGTCCGTCCTTGAGGTCACTGTTGCTCGTCTTCTCCTGCGCAGGGGAGCTGACCTGCTTGAGCAGCGAGGCAGTCCCCGGGATGGGCTCCTCGTCTTCCGAGTCGGGCAGCGGGGTCGGACTGATGTCCTCCAAGCCCGTGCTCTCGGGACGGGAATTCTGCTGGCCGCCGTGGGAGTTCCCCGAGTAGGGCGGGATGGGCGACAGCTGGGAGGACGAGGAGGAGATGGGACTCCCCTCCATTCGCACCTCGTTGTCCGAGTCCCGCTCCTCCAGGAACGGCAGCAGCTTTGTCCTTTTTTCCTTGAGAAGCATCTCAATGCGGGAGTCCAGGCTGTTGCGCTCGGGGTCCAGCGCGGGGGAGCCGGGCGAGGGGCAGTGCTCGGGCGTCCGCGGGCGGCGGGTGGCGGGCTGGGGCACGGCGGGCTCCGGCGGGGGCTCGGGGATGGGAGGGGTTTCGGGTCGCTCCTTGATGGGCACAAAGTCGGTAGACGCAGCGAGGGGCGGCTGCGGCGGCCGGAGGTACTCGCTCTCCCTCTGGGACGGGTGATGGAACGACGGTTCCGACGGGGGGAACGCCGGGGGCAGCGGAGCCTGGTAGGGCGAGAAGGCCGACTTGAAGTTTGGCGTCGCTGGTGGCGCTGTGTAAGTGAAGGAGGGCGTTGAGGGAGGCGGCGGCTCGGGCGGCGTGAGCTGGTGCTGTTTGAAAGGAGCTTGCTCGGACGTGGAGCCCCGGAACATGTTGCTGCGGTACTGAGGCCTCTCCGGCCTGCGGTTGTACGCATCCTGGAACTTGCTCTCGTGCCTCCGCGACTTGTAAGCCCCCGAGCTCTCGGCCCGGCCCGACTGATAGGCAGGCGTCGACTGCCGGCTGGAGTAATTGGAGTCCTGCGAGAAGGGCGTCCCCGACTGGCGAGGGGTGTGAGGAGTTCCCTGGGACTGAGGCGTGTCCTGCCTTAAGCTGGAGTAGCCCGTTTCCAGGGACAGCGGGGTGGTGGAGCTGCTGGGCGGCAGAGTTCCTCCGGCCGCTGACATACTGCTCTCAGACAACCTGCGGATGGGTTCGCAGGCCTGAAGGGAAACAAACAGGTTCATTATTGACGGTGAAACAATCCCCCATCGTCACACGAGCAAAACCTCACACAGGCCTGACATCTAGATGTCCACCTTGTCAATTTACGAGCTCAAAGTTACTTAAAAGGTAAACCAGTGGTGAGTAAAGGTTTTTCGAGGTGCCGAGCTCGGCCAAAGTGCACATTTTAATGGCTTAGTGACTACTAGACAACAGGTGGGGGTCTGGATAACACTGCCTCAGCTCAGGTGTACCATCTGCTGCAGCGATAAGGTGAACTACAGATAAGAACATTAGCATGCATTGTTTCTACACATTAAAACACTGTTTGCAAGGTTTGCAAACACCAGTGCAGGTTGCATGAAACAATATCATCAGTGAAGTCCGTATACTGTTCGGTTTGACGTTACCAGTAAAGCCTCCGCCAGACTCCGAGGGGAAACTTCTCTGGCTTCCTCCCCACCGACGGGCAGCGTCCGCGGATTGTAGCTGCCATTCACCAGGAGCTGGAAGTACCTCAAGCGATTCTCACCTGCAGCGCGGTGAACATGGGCCGGTGCCAGGTTAATGAAAAAATTATTTTGTTGAAATTTTAAACAGACCGCACACAGCAGTCGCTAACTCAGCCAGCGGAGCTGCAAACCGATGATCCGAATAGCCTGACTTATAAGTGAACGCATTTCAAATTGAAAGCTTCATTATCGCCAAGCAATATATTCACTGTTACTAGAATGAATGACGCATAGCACATTTGCAAAGCTAATCGCGTTTTAAAAACAGAAACACGCCACTGAACGAGACAAAGTTTTGCATAAATGTGTGCGGAGCACGTGCTTCCACAACACCAGTTTGCATTTGTTCACAGATGTGGAAATGAAGCCCAGGGGGAGTCAACATGCACACTCCGCTCTGGGGCTTGTGGGAGCAGGACACATTCAATGAAATTCAATTATCCCACGTTACCAGGCAATGCGTAAATACGGCCACGTGACACGTACCACCACCCTTAATGAATCAAAAACGTGGGCAAGACAAGTGAGTGTCGGTTCTGCAGCTGCAAAGGGCATCATGCATGAATGAGCACGTGTGTGTGCGTGTGTGTGAGTAACGACCGACTGTGTTTACCTTTCGGGTCCAGCTCCACGTGGATGAGGTTTCCCATAACAGAAGTGTCATGGAGCGACTGCACGGCCACCTTGGCCGATTTCACCGACTCGAAAACGACTTTGGCGATGCCCAGGTGCTTCTTGTTCTTGGGATTGTACAGGATCTCCACCTCCTCGATCTCCCCGAATTTTTTGCACATGTCAGTGAGGAATCCTTCCCTGATGTTGTCGTTGAGCCTGGCGAACGTCACCTCCTTGGGGGGCACGGGGCCGATGTAGCAGTCGTCGATCTGCGGGCGGAACGACAAGCCGTTATGATTCCGGGATGCTCTGCGTGGAGGAGGGGGCGGTAAACGTCGCACCACGTGCGCGGCAGTTGTAACAACTGCGGGGAAGGGAGAGAAACACGCCAGTGTCCTCTGGAGCTGCTGGTCCCTTACGAACCGGAGCGAGGCGTCGCTTTGGACTCAAACGACCCTCCGTCAAACTCCGTCGATCATAAATTCCCTCGACATCCCGGAGATAAGTGAGGGGGGTGTGTCTGCAACTTTTGACAGCCCCCACATCTCCACATGGACAGCAAGGCGTGCATCGTGTCATTCTGTCTGAGCAGATACCTTAAACTTCGGCACCGGCAGGTCCGTCTCTTTGTACTTAGCCCAGAGACGACCGATCCTCGGGTCCCGGACCATGTCCACTGGCGGGATCCCGGGGTTCTGTGTGAGGAAAGGGGGGTGGGGGGCACAAGATTAATAACCAAGCGGCGAGAACTTGTTGCAAAAGCTGCTCTGCCGAGTACCGACCACGCTGCTTGATTTTGAACGCATACAAAACACAAACAGCGGACGGGCTGACGTTGACCATCCTGGAACATGCCCGTGGCCACGGCACTTACAGCCACACCGGAGCCTATCATGGAGGTCGGCTACTCGGTTACTATTGTAGCCGCCTGGCTGCGGCGAAACGCGGCAACACTCACGGGCATGCTGAAAGTCTGCCCATCGTAGCGATACAGCTTGTGCGATCCCTTCTTGAGCGCCGGGTCGATGATCAACTTGTAACTTCTCCAGTGGTGGCTCCGCTTCTCCGCCGCGCCGGGATGACTGTCCATGCCGTTCGCCAAACCTGAAACGACAGGCAAGGCGACAGGGAGAGGAGAGCCGCGGTGAGGCAACGCTGAGGCAACGGCTACGGTTTACCAGCCCCCAACACTTTCTAACCAGCCAGGCGCCGCAAACAGCATGACTTCGTCGGGCTGGGGTAACCCCCAGTGAGGGCAAAAAAACGGGATCTGCTACACGGAAAAATAGACGTTAGCGGGGCGAAAGAAAGAGACGAGGAGGGAAAAAAAGAACCAAGCTCACTTGAACTCTGCTTTCTGCCATGGTCCTCGTTCAATCTGTTCCTCTCGCCCGGCTTGGACATGGCTCGTCCGATCGAGTGATTCTTGCTTCAATTGATGAAAAGAAGATATCTCCTTGCGTTCGCCGCGATCATGACATGATTTCGCCTAAAGAATACTGCCTCCTTTACGGCGAGAGCCAACACATATTGTGTGTCTCTAGGTCTGTAGCTTCTGTCTCTCCCACAATACACCGCTAGGCTTGCCCACCCCCGAGCCGAGCCGCACTTTCGACACGAGCTCGCCGCTTTTTTGTGCTGCTAACCTCACGATATTACCACGTCGCCTGAATTCACTGGTGCCATTTATTTTTCTTTCTCCCAGTCGCCGCCGGTTGCAAGCCAACGTTCGACAGCCAGTGTCCTCGCTAAGGGCTTTGTGTCGCTAAAGCCCTTAATCATTTTTCATGTGGAATCTGTCGATTGCATTTACCTAAATGGCAAACACAAGATCGACTCGAGGGGGGGTATGTTCGCAACCGCCACGAAAGGGTTGTAAATGTGGGCTTTCCCTTGCAGGTGTGCGTGTGTCGTGTACAGTCCCCGTTCTTTAAGTTCTACAATGTTAGACCCCGGCCGTGTTTGAATACGAACACATCAAAGAAGGGGGAGGAGGACCCGAGTTTTTGTGTGCTAGTTGTTGTTGACAATGTGGTAAGAGGAATACGATTTCAATTCACAACTCCGTTTGCGGAAAGCCGAATTTTAAATCCCATACATTTTCTTTAATCACACAGCAAATGCATTTAGTTAGAATTCAAAACATAACCGTGTGGTTTCAGCTTTTGGAAGTGGGTATTTAAAAAAAAAAAGAAAAAAAAAGCGAAGCTTTTACTTTTGTCGTCTGCAACTCGCTATAGTTCCGTGCCGTAAAAAAATGTATATATCTATTTTTTTACATTTCGGCGTTGTTTATTGTCGAACAAACTGGGTTTTGTTTGACATTGCCTGGTATTTCGCAGTGCTCGGGCAATTGGCTGGTTAACAGCGGTGGCTCGGCTGGCCAATCAGAGCGGAGCAGCAGCTGAGCCGTCTGCTATTAGAGGCACGGCTCCCGAGTCCTTCAACAGAGAGCAGAGAGAGGGGGCCGAGCGTTCATGGCAGCCATTTTCCTAAATAAAAAGGACTCAATGGCCTATATGGGTTTCCTTTGTTCCAAAAAGGGATCTTACACTTGATTTCCTCACCTCTCGCGGACTATTGATAAAACTATGATTCCTCCTTGAAAGGATTGAGAAGAAGGAAGAGAATGTGCTGGATGTAATGACATTTTGAGCCTTTTTTTCCCTTTGCCTGGAATCCATCTTTGTCTTAACTAGGTCATGGCACACCCATATATATAATACTATTTATGTTAAGTAAAAAGTTGCCAAAATATTGTGAATAAACGGTAATGGTTTATTTTTTTGTCAATTAAAAGAGAAAACACAGTTAAAGTGAACATGTGTGATGGCTGATTGTTGGCACTGCACTTTTTGTGGCCTTGTAGGATAAGAGTTACCATGAGTAAGTTCAACTCTTTCATCGTAATTCAAATCTTTTTGCTTCTGTAGTGTTGTGATGTGAGGCATGCGGCTATTACAAGTATTTTTTACCTGAAATATTTTTTTTTGATTAGACAACGTTATGTTTATCTTTACACTTAAAAATGGCATGCTTATAAATATATGTAGCCTTCACATTGCAGGTTATTTGGCACTGCTCCTCAACTAAAAGGGGGATTGACTACTGACCTTTTACCTTAATAGTTTATTATGCTGTCTGCATTTTTTCCTACTCCTGACTGATAGCACATTTGCTCTGATTAATGACTGAAAACAATTTCCTCTCACAACAGCAACAAATTTCACTCCTGAGCGTTTGGGTTGTAGCCTACCTATAACTGTGGAGACAACTGGAAGCACGTTTAGGTTTGAACTTTGCCATGAAGCAACCAAACGTGTCCACCTTGTTTCAAGGGCACATTTAATTATGCAAAAACAGGGAAAAAACAGACAGGTAGTCTCCCTTTACACACTCCAAAATCATTTAAAATAGTCTGTCAATAGTACAGAGGAAAAAGAAGGAAGCACGACTACGAAAAATTACCTCGTTGCTTTGGTGAAATGCAGTTAATAGGCCTAAACGGAGGGGCAGGAGGAATGTTTTCAGCTCCATCTTCGGATCCTCTAATATTGGCACTAACAAGGGGTGGGAGAGCGTCTCCTGTGAAAGGAAGGAATCCATTAGCACGAAGAAAGAGCTCTTGTGAAAACTTTTGTATTTTTTTTTCTTGTTGATCTGTGGCAGGCAATGTCTTTTTCTGCCCCCTGCATGCGAACATGCATTTTGAAGCATCATCTGAGTGGGCAATATGCAAACCATCTCTCTCTCTTTCTTTGAAGACAGGATTTGCAGTCAAGTAGGCTTTAACCCCGTCTATTTCGACACTTCTAACAGAACGCAAGTGAAACAGGTAATGTTATGGAAGGTAAAAAAAAAATTTAACCAATTTTACCTTTTATCAATTTATAGGTTCAAGTATTATGCTCTCTGTTACAGTATTGAAAAGTATGTTTTTGAGACGTAACCAGATAGATATTATCGTATCATAGCATTACATTTAATAACGTATTTTTGATTAATACTGCAAACTTACATTTGTATTCAAAACATGTAATCCATGTCTTATTACGAGAAGAGAAAATGAGAGAGAGAGGAGTCTCGATTGTTTTAGTGCTTCCTTTCTTCCAGAAAAAAAGACCTCGTTACGGTGACGGGATGGGCTACGATCATGTTTTTCTCTGCCTGTTCTCTTGTCTCAAAATGGCTTCTCTACAGACAAAGGAGGGCAGTGTGCTGTGAAATGTTGCTGCGCCATAACTGGGTGGGTGAGGCTCGCGCAAACGGGAGAGTGGAGGCTTTTCGGTCGATGTTTTGTCGTTGTTTCGACGTCATTTTTTCCCATTCAGATCGTCGTGGAGATGTTTTACCCTCCCTTTTTGCCCCCGACACGTTCTACGTCTGTCAAGGGCAATAGCGCTCGCCGGGAGTTTGAGGAAGCGTAATAGAAGAAGATGGCGAACTGCGCTGGACGTTAGTTTAGCGGCGTTGCCTCGCTGGACGGCTGCCATTTGGAGTGCGAGCGAGGCGCGTTACTGCTGCTGCTGCACCCCCACACTGCCATATAAGGTCATGAGGACTCTCGCGCCCTTGCTGTTCTGTATCTGGGTAGAAAAACAGTGGGGGTTGCTTCCGGCTTCCGCGTGCACTCGCGCGCGAGGCAGACTGACAAGGGTATGGCGTGGAAAAAAAACGTATGCTTGTAAGTGCTTCACTGCAGATTCAGTAATTCGAGGAGATGCGATTTACTGTTTACCGATAGTGGAGGCAAAGAGAAAGGGGAGTTTCATTTTCTTGCGTGCTTGGACCGGGATTTCCTGATAAACCGCCTGGAATGCACGTACAAGCAGCCTGCCGTTAATGAATGCGAACGTCACAGGGGCTATTAGTTGTTGTCGGAGGCCTGTTTTTCCTGTTCACCCGGCCGCCTCTTGCGCGCGTTCCCTCCATTTCCCGGGTCACGAGGCTGCTCGCAACCATATCCGAACTCAGCGCTCTAGACTAGAGCTCTCAAATTGGAGACAAAATGGCGACAGTGGGACTCGCACATTCAACACTAGTGAAAGGGGAAAATCGCTGTCAGATCTGCCTGCAGGTTATTTGTAGGCGTTAGCTTGGAACAGAGGGAAAGAAGTCGTCTGTAGTGGGTTGAGGGGGGGGGTAGCTGCTCGCCACAGTTTTGCGCGCCGCTGACAGTCTGGAATATTCCACACAGAGGATTGGCCTCTCCTGGAGGACAGCTGTCTCTCTGCTCGGCGAAAAGCTATTTTTGACAAACGGGTCTTTGTGTAATTAATTGATTAAACTGGGATGCACTCCTGTGGATATGCTGTTAATCTTCTGGATAATTTGGTATCCTTTTTTTCTGGAGAGAGAGCTAAAAGGGGCTGCTTTGCTTATATGTATAGGCAGTAATTTTTTCCCCTTGTAGTCTCAGTCAAATAAGCACTCCTTTTTTCGTATCTTAGGCCTGTGTTGGGCTTCAGGCGTTTTTCATGGCGTCAGCTTCACTATACTGTATTGTGGAAGCATATGGGACACACTGAGAGGTGTGTGGCTCTGGAGGCACGAAAAAACAGGCAAAATTCAGTATTTCCTTTCTTTATTCTTCTAATAAGGATTTCAGTCTGGTGGATTGAATCTATTGCAAATGAAAGAAGGTATCTCATACTATTTGTTTTATATATGTATATACTTTTAAAGATATGTTTCATTTGAGACTAGTTCTTTAATATTTTGCATGTATGTCTTGGTGCTAGTAGATTGTCAGATTAGTATATAGTATATAGTAGTTTTCCTTCGCATCCATGTTGCACTGTTTTTATGCCTGTGTTTTCTGAGAATTTCAAATAAATAGTTCAAAATCATGTACCTTTGTTTTGTGACTGTTGATCTTAAAGAGAGATGTGTGGTTTTCTCACACCCAGTATTTCTTTACCAAATTGTACCTAGGCCTTTTGTTTAAAACAGTATTTTAGCCCAGCATCACAAACTGCACAATGGCAATAGTTATGATTCATGCTGTACGGTGTGAATGTTTGATCATGTTTTATTTAAATATTTGCAGGAAATATGTGTTTTAGTGAAAAGAAAACCTCTTAAAATAGACACAGGGCAGTGTCAACTCATCTTAAAGGGGCAGCTCAAATTTTTACTACCATTGTCTTCAAACTGCATTTTCTTCACAATTTAAGTATTTATTTGTTCCTCGGACCTCAAACTAAGCTGATCCCACTTTTTGATCAATTGTTTACTACCAGAGCCAATATAAATTGCCAAATACGAGATAAGTGCACGGGACACCTACAATAAGCCTCATCCTTTTTCCTTATTTGCATCCGCATGGCTTCAATATATTCAGATATTGTCTTTGCATTTACGGTATTATTCCAGACCATTTTGTCTGGGAGACTTCATTGCATATCCAGTCACTTGGTTATTACCGTAAATGCATGGCTCACTAAAATTCTACAAGATTATTTATTACAGCAGTTACTCTTTAAAACATATGGTTTTCTTTACTTCACTGCAACACAACATAGTGTACCTTTGTGTGTCTATCATCCCCCACATCAATCCTTTTTGCTTGATTAGGTCTCCATGGATTGCACTACAGAACAAGAAAAAAAAAGCTCTTCTGTGATGTCACGGCTACGTGTGGCAGTGCAGACTAAAGCAGTACGACTGATACTGTTCAGAAAATACGTCCTGGGATTTATAATTCGAGCACAGCAAAGAAATAACACTTTATAAAAAATACATGGATCTATGATTTCTGTTTAATTCATCATCCATTTCTGTTTTTTGAACATGTGCACACTTTGGATTTTAAAATTCAGTAATTCTATTTGCAAATATCAATTATTTGAACAAAAAGTGGGCAAGCCTGCATAAATTATGTGATAGAAATTCAGTGATGTCAGGCAGCTGATATATCACTTATACAACGTGTTCCACTTGAACAAAAGAAGTCTGAATGGTTGTTGATGGCATCAAAGAATTAAAAAGGAGCTCACAAAAGTCAAAGGCACAGGTGCAGTTACAAGATTAAATCCTCATTCCTTGCGTTCAGACCATATATGATCTGTCTGATAAGATTGTAGAGATTAATGCGGCTCCAACTTTGGAGGCGGGAGGCACGATGCCTCTGATGGAGGCAGAACTTAAGATTGAGCACCCACCCATAAAAAAAAAATCAATAAAGGCGTATGCAGAAGAGGAAATAGGAGCAGCCGCCACACTCTGCTCTACAAGTTCTCACAGGCCAGAGATGCTTTCAGCGTGCGGGCTCATAGGACAGCGCCGCACAAGCACAGGAGGAGGCGGGTGTCAACTGGGGATGGCGTCGATGTGACAGGAACAGGAAGTGGTGAACCCCGAACGCTACCTGCTCAAACATGAGGCTGGTCTGTTCCTCTATCTCAACGCCGCCTGCGAACCGTCTCCGCCTCTCCGCATCCAGATTCGTGATCGGTCTTGGCCACAATGTGCTACACATAAATCTGGAGGGAGAACACTCGGCCCCGTCCCCCCTGGCACCTGTTTGAGTATTTTGTGGGCGAGGAGATGACACAGAACGGTGCCGGGCCTGGCAGTGGCACGGCAAAATGGGGTGAGGAGCTGAAAATTGTGATTGTGGGAGACGGAGGTTGTGGCAAAACATCACTTCTGATGGTCTATGCCAAAGGTGATTTTCCAGAGGTAAGAACTTTATTTCAATGTAGTGACCTCATCTTTTATTTCTTTTTTTTTTTTTTTTTTTACATTTAAATATTATCCCCTTTGGAATTTAAACTATTCATAGCATTTTATGATCATAATCTGTAAATTGCACCTTTTTTAAATGACTTTCACCAATACAGTAAAATGTTCTTAAATTGTGAAATACACAACCAACACATTTTTCTTGTGTGTCAAAAACAGAAGTATGCGCCATCAGTGTTTGAAAAATACACCACCACAATCTCTCTGGGGGGTAAAGAGATAAAGCTCAACTTGTATGACACGGCCGGTAAGAATGCATTTCAAAACCTCAACCCCACCCATCATACATTGTTTTGATATGATTATAGATCATTGTTGTTTGGGGAGAGGACGTGGTTAGACACCGGACTGGATGATCAAAATAGTGTTTTTTAAAGTTTTTTATGTAAAATGTGGGCGTCGCTTCGCCTTTGCGTGCTCGTCTCTTATCTGGTTGCTCTGACACAGAGGAACTGATAAAGGTCGAAGATGATGTCACAGCATCATCTTTCTTCACACTGTTTCAAGAACTATCTGTCTTTAACTTTATATGCTGACCCTTGGGTAAATAGTGAATTCTGGATCTTGTTGAAGGGTTTTTCATCATCAGTAAAAGTAGTAAGATTATTTATCCAGTAAGTGTACAGTCACACTCTTTTAACTTACTTACAAGAATTTCAAATTCAAATTGAATGAAATATTAGTCATTTGCAGTCAAACCTCTACTTTATCTTCTGTGCACTTGCTGCAAGGCACCTTCCACCAGCAGGAAAAGGAAGCTGACGCCAGGATGTGGTTGCATTCATCCTCTCTGTCTTTGTACCATACAATACATCATATCTTTATGCTCAGGCTGACGCATGTAATGCTCACCAGCTTCTATTCAGTTCTAAACATTCAGTGCATCTTGACTGGGGGGAAAACTAACTGAAAACGCAGTGCTGCAATAAATTAAAAAAACATATATATATACCTAGTGTATTTCAAGTAAAGTCATCAATGCAGTAAAAATGTCCAAGTTGACTCTCAGGCTACTGTTAGATTAAAACATTTGGATTCATTCAATGATATCAAAAGCAGATTTTAAAAAAAATCAGCTATTTTTTTAAAACTACATTTTGTCTTTGTTTCCAGATTATTTCTCAACAACATTAAAACACCTTTCCTTTAAATAAATTACATTACTGTTGTAGAAATTGTAGAATAGAAATTAAATATTGCACATAAACACTGCACATCTCTTTTCAGGGCAGGAAGACTACGACCGACTGCGGCCGCTCTCATACCAAGAGGCCAACATGGTTCTGGTCTGCTTTGACGTGACCAACCCCACCAGCTTCGACAATGTCCTGATAAAGGTAGCAGCCTCTACCAGCAGACACTTTGCAACAAGCTTAACTGGAGGTCAAACTGGGCTGGTGAATGATTGATACAATCAAGTGGCCCGGCCGCATTCTTTTGGCTATGATTAACTCGCACAACTGAACGAACATTAACCCCTCTGTTTGTGCAGAAAGGATTAGCACAGTGAAACAACGAAGTCCACGAGAGTAGCCATGAAGCTCAACAACCAGGTGGTAGCGAGGAGGGAGAAACACTGACTTGTGAATTTTTTTCCTCTTCCAGTGGTTCCCAGAGGTGAGGCACTTCTGCAGGGAGATTCCGGTCATCCTGATTGGCTGTAAGACTGACCTCAGAAAGGATAAAGAGTGCACAAGGAAGCTCAAGGCCCTCAATCAGGACCCCATTACATACACGCAGGTATGACAGAATGTATGAGCGTCTAAATAAAGGTCAGTGTAAGAGGAAGCTTGCAAACCAGAAACTAAAACCGCAACCTGTCTGAACAATAAGTAAGTGCAGTCACCCGAGCTGGTTTCTCTTTGATCACAGGGCGAAGAGACCCGGCAGCAGATGAACGCAGACCTGTATCTCGAGTGTTCTGCTAAATATCAGGAGAACGTGGAGGACATTTTCAAAGAAGCCACCAAAAAGGCTCTGGCCTTCATGCGCAAACAAAGAAACTATAAGAGGAAGAAGAAATGCATCATTTTGTGAGTCTTGTAAAGGCCTTTGTTCAAACTGAGAGACAGAATGATCAAAACAACAATGATGTGTCCAGTACTAACGTGGGAGCAGCGGTGTTGTCCAGGAAAAGGACGAAAGTCCTTTTTAACCATCGTGAGAGCTTTAAAAATTACGCAACAGGAAGAACATTTTGCAAGAATTTACAACAGAATTTTTCTAAAGTGCCTACACATAATGTTTTTTAGTTAGAAATGGTAAAGAAAACAGACAAGTTTTGGTGAAACGTCCCATTCCGCATAAATGTTGCTATACGAGTCTCAGGTGACAAGTTGGATGAACAATTTACTGGACGTGGACTGACTGTTAGCGTCGAGCAGAACTCTTTATCTATGCCAACAGCGCCCACTAGTGTTGGAAAAACAAAAGTGTTCGACAACTGCACACATGAGACGCGAAGTCGGTAAATAATAATAATAATGATAAAAATGTAAAGATGATAAAAAAAAACAACAAAAGCAATATAAGTAAAATGTCAGTGTTGATGTTAAACAACATATGGTAAGTGATTTTATTTTAAATGTAATTTTATTGATACTCTTGTCATTGGCTAAAAACATTTTCCTGTTACTGATCACAACTAACCACCAGTTAGTCTTAAATGGACAATGCAGTGCGGCGTCTCGCACACATGACATGTGTATGTACAGCCTGTAACCTTGAATAAATTTTGTTTTATTTTGAAAGCACGACGTAGTGGGGAAATAACACATGCAGAGGTTTGGAACGTCTTGAATTTTCTTGTTTTATTTTTTTCCTAGTTGCTTCAACAGGCTGGAGGGAAAATAAGGCATCAGTGAGCTCACGTGGCAAAAAAAAAAAAAAAAAAAAACACCGTGTAAAAACTTTATCGACAACCATGACACTCACAGAGCAGTGACAAGCAGGAGCTTCAGTTTTCACTCGAAAAAAATCTAAACATAACAAAAAAAAAAAAAATAAACCAACAACTTTGAATCACTTTATTCAGCTGGCTGAGTGGAACTATACACACAGAGAAAAAATGTTTAAATTATCCAGCACATTAAAAAAAAAACAACAACATAACTTCATAAGTCAGTCTCACAGTAACAGCATAAACAGCAGCATTTGACCACGGTGCATTTCTGTAACATCACATAAGATGGGAGCCAATATGAGCAACATCACATCCTTGAAGAACAGAGGAGAAACAGTTGTGAATGGGTGTGTGTGTATGTGTGTGTAGCTGCAGCCTGAAGTGAGAAGACTCACACCTCACGCTGCCTTACACTGTCAGTTTGCGTTAGTGAAAAAGAAGAAGAGAGAGAAACAGACCCACCACCAAGTCCAGGAACTTTTATTTTGATGGTAATCCTTTGTGAACTTTGTGCGCTCTAGTGTTTATGTGTGTTTTTTTTTTAACCGAAATTCTAACAGCAACTTCTTGTTAACACAAAAAGGGGTTAGTGGGATAAAAAAAAGAAAACGTACCAAAAAAAAAAATTAGTGGGTGGGGACAACAGACTAGAAGCGCAGCGTCGAGTTGGACATATTCTAGAAGCTACTTCACAGAAGTATGGAGCGTGTTACGTGACAGACGTCTGGTCTTAAAAGGCAAAATGTGTATCTGCTCTGATAATCAACGCTGTCGCCTGTTCCCGCCCGGCCACGCACTTCGAATTGCATATGGTTGGAGCCTCGGCCAGCCGACAGATTCATGTACTGACACAAACGCCTGTAAAAGGAGGGGGAGGGGCTTTTCACTCACTCTCTCTCTCTTTTTTTGTCTATGTACACGATAAAAGCAACAAACTGTTGCTCTACTTGGTGCTAGCAGCGACATGAACGAGTCATTAAAAAGTTGATTCAAAAAAAGAAAAAAAAAAGTTTATCCTCCCGTCCAGATAGGTCAACAAGACGCCGCCGCCGCCGTGGAAGCCCGTGAGAAATGACGGCTACATTTTCCCTTTAGCCTGATTGGACACCAGTCAGTCCCATCAAGCGATTGTGCGTGCTGCTGACGAAAACTACTATTGGCCCTTTGTTTAAAAAAAAAAAAAAAAAACAAAAAAAATCTTCGGTGCCTTGTTTCATAGGAACAGTTTTTCAACCTCAGTCATTCTTTTCCACCTTCTCCTGGTTTTTCTGAACCTTATGGCGGACGACTTTGAGCGTGGTGAGGAAATTTCCCAGGAACAGGACCAGGAACGTCAGAGCCAGCATTAATACCTGTAGGCAGAGAGAGAGAGAAAATATGTTTTATTTCAAACAGGTCGTGACACTTGAAGCAATGTGTGAAATGTTAAATGGGGTCAAGAAGTGTCAAAGGGCAAAAAGCACGGCCACATCTTTAAATGACAACGACATATCCTACCTAGCTGCGTTTCCATTACACCTAGAATTGAGCAAAACCTAAATACGGCAATAAAAAACTGGTAATGGAAACACCTAAACTTCGAAAAATCTCTCAAATATCGCTAAAAGGTTTTGATGCTCTCATGAGGTGTTTTTTTGGACACATCCATATAGAGGTATTTCACAAGTGTTATGAAACATTTTTTTGGCATTTACACATCAGCGGACGTGATGACCAGTTCACTTCAAATGAAAATGGCGCGTTATGTTTTCGATAGAGGAGGAGGAGACTGAATATTTTTTTACAAGTAATAAAAGAGAAAAATGTAACATCCATTCTTGACAGCACACAAACAAAAGCAAACATCATTTGCATAAAATCTCATCCTGCAAGATTTTACCAGAATCACGGCTTGTGCGCTTCGCACCATTCAATGGAAACGCCTGCAAATCGCAAATGAACTTTGTTGAAATTTTAGAAATATTGCTTTTATGTTGCAATAAACTGTCATGGAAATGCAGCTAATGAGGCTGAGCTTCTTACCTGCCACTCCTTACAGTCCTCCAGCCCTGATAAACGAAACAGGGTCACTGAGTTGTACAGCTGCCAGAACTGCAAAGGAAGAGGACACGCTGTCTTCAACAACATGGCTGCACACCTGCACTAATCAATTTGTTTTATCTGATTAGGTTTTTTTTTGAACAGGCCGAGCTGTCCTTTCGTCCTTTGCGAATCAAACATTCCGTGTAAATGTGAGATAATCCAGTGATTTGTGGAAAACTCTCCTGTCCTCCCCCAAGGATTCACATCAGGTGTCAAAGTGTTATAGGATGTATACACTTACATGGCCAAAAAAGAGGAATGGCAGAAGAAAAGTGAGGCCTCTCCACATCCAGGACTGGAATCCCTCTGCAGAGACACAAAACTGTTCACCTAAGGCACCTGACAGAATGTTTCCCAAAATCTCTCCACGAAGCCAGACCGCAGCAAAGCCACGAAAAAAAAAAAGAAGACAAAAAGAAAAGCCTCCATCCCTCCAACTGCACAAAGGATGCTGACAACCCATGCTTCGAAAAAGGATCTTTGCAAGATGGATCTACAAGGTTTCAGACAAGATGATTATTCTGCTGCTGCCACTCTGGTAAATTCCTTCCAACATCTGCTGAAGAGATGTGATGCAGACTGACAACTCGAATTTTCACCTTTGCCCCATTTATTGTCCCAGACTCACTGCTGCAGATGGTGCAACAGTTCAAATGCCTGCCTACCACACACACACACACACACGCGCAAACGCACCCACTGTGAGGTCCAGCTGATTTCTTTCTCCCAAAGCTCGGAGCCGGTACAAGCAGCCACTCTGGTAGTAATACTGGAGGAACTGGACAAAGCCTGGGAGAGAGGCAGCAGAAGGAAAAACGTGACGCTCAACATAGGATCAAGTGATGGAAGTGAATTTTTTTTAAGGAGCTCAAATCAGACAGTGCCTTTAAAGTCTAATTCCAGCCTCCCTGACAAACACGTCAAGTCCTTACTTTGATAAATAGAGAATGCAAGAAACTGACTTCTGAACTTCTGGTACATAGGCCCCTCTGGCCTGCAGAGACACAATTGGAAAAAACAAAACAAAAAAAACACACACAATAGAACAGAGAAAAAATTCAGTAAACGAGGTCTTTACTGTCTTCCTTCAACAGCTGCGATTAACGAGCACAGCTTTGTTAGAAAGGTTGTAACTCACCAGGTGAGCATCACACCGGACAGAAAGGTGGAGACATAATGATGAGACACCCACCAACCTTTGATCCTGGGGAGATCAGAGGAAGAGCATTGGAAAGAAATTAAAATGGTGTGAAGCAATAACTTGTAATACCATAAAAATCAATGCAACGGTTTCAAATAATTGTACAGTTAAAAAGGAAGGAAGGGGGTTGGGGCCACACCTGGAGCCGTTGCTCATTAGGATGCTTTCTCTTATGGTCAGCGTGCAGTAGTACCACACCAGTAGGAAATTGAAGATTTCATCTGTGACTCTAAACAAAAGCAAGATTGAAAAACAAAAGATCACCTGAGCCGTTCCAGAAAATCCAAAGCAGGGAGCTCTGAGAAGAAAGCGTTTTCTCACCGGCAGTTGAGGAAAAAGAGGCAGGTAATTGCTCCAAACATCAGGATTATCGTCATGTAAAGCTTGAACTTTTCATACTCATCCTTGTAGGCAAATCTGTATGGAACGATTGACAGAGAAACGATGAAACTCAAGCCACGGCAACGTGTCCCTGCTTTCTTCAGGCTCGGACCACTTACTTTGCCTGGTTGCTGAGGAGTGTGACGTTGACATTGCCGAGGACCAGATTCAGGTAGAGCCTATAAACACAACAGCAACAACAACCTGAGAACTGAATCAGACTTTTTTTTTTCCTCGTCTGGTGTGTGAGTGGATGTGACCGGTGGTACCCACCCGTTTCTCTTTGGCAGATATGCTTCCATGTCAAAGAACACGTTTTCTTTCTCTTTGATTTGCGTCTTGATGTCTCTCATCAATTCGAGCTCCTTCTCCTCGCAGCTCTGCACGCACCTTTGGGCAAAAGGCAACACAATTATTAGAGGGAACCAGAGGTAAACTTTCATACACTTGGAACGGAACTCCAGATATTTAGTCTTTCCAGTGACCAGAAGGTTTCTCCCACTCCATACAGGGTGTAAGGCTTGAGTTTCTCACTTGTTCATGTTGTAGCGTAGGTCTCGCAGACATTTCCTTTGCTTGCTGATGGCACTGCTGCATGTCGTCTGCAGGTTGGTGAGCTCCTCGAGCTTTTGCCGGTAGATTTTGTGTGTTTCCTGATGTCAGAAACGAGCAAATAAAGGCACACACTGTAAGAACATTTGTTTAATAGCAACATCTGCTGGGTGGTTGCAGCAAGGGGCTCCAGGGTGCCTTCGGGGAAAATAGGGCACAAGCAACCACATTAAGCGTAAAAAACCTAGCTTTGCAAGTGAGGGCGACACAGGCAGTTGTCATGTGACAGAAAAATAAATGTACACGTCGATTTGCATTTCCCCCGCGGCTCTGGTGTGATATAATCTTGTGGTTGGGGCTTTTAGGGACCAGTTTCCAAACTCCTTGTGACTGAACATTCTTCGTGAAAACCACCGGTGGTTTCCCCATTACCTACTGCTAGGTTCTTGTATCCGTGAAGCGGTCATATAGGGTAATAAAAAGGGAGACGAAGCAAACCTGAGATCAAGTAAGATCCTTTCAGGTTAGCTAGCTAGCAAAAGTGACCTATTGTACAGATGATATACGATGATGCATTCAAGGACTACAGTACAACTTACATTTGCTCGGGCAAGAGGCACGGCCGCGTCGTTCAGCTACCTCCGCGGCCTCTTTAGTAACTTTACTAACACAGGACATCCGTTCAAACTCATTGATTATTGATAAGTGTAGTTAGCGGCTCCGTTGTTTTAGCCGATCATTAGCCACACAGAGCAACTAGCACCGAGAAGTCTGCATCTCAAGCTAACGACTGAGGCAACATTAAAATTAGGGATGATGAACCTTCAACGGAACGTAACCAGTTCGTAAAACACCGCAACCCAGGGCGATGCTGCGTTTACGGCCGGGACGAGAATGAATGACGGACTGGAAAGGAGCTATCCAAAGTAACACAGCCGGGACCGCGACTGGATGTCGGCGCCATCCGTGACGAGCCGGAGCCGCAAAAAACAGCGCCAGACTCGATTGTGTGTAGTGTTCTGGATTATGGTCACCTGCAGTTGTTGATATTCTTCATCGATTTCCTCCCACTCGGTCTGGAACTTCGGTTTGGACATCGTGGTCCTCTGGTCTGATGTAGCACCGAGGGGGACGGCTTCACTTTGGGTCCACCCCGAGTCCCTCTCCTCACGCAGACTGGCCACTCAGACGCTGCGCTGGAGTGGGCTGCACGGCGCATGCGCACGCCGTGATCTGGCGAAGCGTTGTCTAGGCAACTGCTTTGTTTTCGTGAGAAATGGCCCGGAATTTAAAATTTAATAAAAATGCAAAGCCGCGGCTTGGCTGGACCACACAGACACAGCGAGGTGATATTTGTGGGATGGATATATTATTATTATTATTATTATTATTTTTAGCTGATTCTGCGGTAAAACGTCTTTATTTTACAGACTGATTAGTAAGAGTAGTTTTTGTTTGCAGTTTGATTTAGGTTTGTGTACGAACTTTGTTTTGACGCGGATTAAATTTACAAGTCAAAAATCATGTTTGTCATCGGATGAAGGT
Source organism: Thamnaconus septentrionalis (assembly GCA_009823395.1). Classification (NCBI taxonomy): domain Eukaryota; kingdom Metazoa; phylum Chordata; class Actinopteri; order Tetraodontiformes; family Monacanthidae; genus Thamnaconus; species Thamnaconus septentrionalis. Next base: position 5,721,146 of record CM020518.1, read on the forward strand.
AGTTCGGTATTGTATATTTGTTGCTTCCACCGCGGGAAGAAACTGCAGCATGTCTTTCATTTTAGTACTTATTTTGACCGTTTAGTCAACAGTTTTCACGCTGTGTGCATTGTGACATCGAGCAAGTGCTGAAAAATACCATGTAGTGCATCCATATTTGTTATTTCAGGAAAGGACCATTTTTGATAGCTCTACTTTATTAATGATAATAGAAGACAATCACATTTCTTTTGGAAATGCATTTACAGCATACATGCATGTTGTGTCTAAATTAGATATTCTTTTAAGATGCAGAAAGTGTTGCACAGAAGCAGATGAAGCTCTTCAAGGATATGCTCTTAATGCAAGTGTACTTTGGTAAAGAAACAGAAAGTCACCTGACACATAGGGATAAAACAGCTTTTCTAAATTCAAATCTACAGCTGAATACACAAACTTGAAATTCTCCCCTGCTTTGTGTAAAGATTCTGTCTTCGTCGCTCTGGATGATCATCATACGAATCAAACTCCCACCTTCCATCATGGCTGCTTGACTGTGTTAATTTGGTTATTAAAATGTGGCTTCATGGCTTATCTCAGTCTTTTGGAGATTAAAGTCAGATTTGGGTCAAATAAGATCAAAGTGGGAAGTTTGATGGCTGAAAGCTCAAAAATATAAAAATTACTTTACTTGTACCTGTAACTTTACATCAAAAACATTGAATAGATATTTACATTTCAGTAAGTTTTAATGTATATGTTTTTAAAATTTTGTTTGTACAGATTTAATGCAAAACATTCTGTTATTTTGTTAAGACAATATAATGCTTGTTTTTGGACAAACAGGGAGGTTCAGTAAGGTATGTTTGCTGTCTTATGACACTGCTACACTTTTAGAAAACATTTGTTTAGGAATACATGCTTAAAATTGCTGCCATTGCAGAAAAGGCCAGTCAGTGATAAAAACATTGAATATGCTGTGCTGTTTCAGTCTTGTGAAACTCAACACACATTACATGTCACAGGGTCTGGATCCCAGTCGCCACTGGCCATGGCGGAGGACGACAGATCTGGAAAGAAGCAGACACACGCTGCCAAGCTGCAGCTGAAGTCACAGATCAATGGACTGCGAAGCGTCGTATTCTCTGCCGATGGAAATGAATACAGTGGAGAGTGGCTCAACAACAAGAAGCACGGTGAAGTATCTTTGTTTGTGAAATACCCACCGTATTAAAAACTCCTTTCAGCTGAGACAATTTGACACCACTTCTCTTTGTCACTAGGGCGGGGCACTCAAGTTTGGAAGAAGTCTGGCTCTATCTATAACGGCCAGTGGAAGGAAGGCAAGCCTGATGGATACGGTACGATAGATAGATAGATAGTTTATTCATCACCTTCCGGGGAAATTCAGGTGTCCAGCAGCATACAGTGTGTGTCATACACAAAACAAAGCACACTTGGTCACTCTCAGTCGCTCTCTTAGGTACCTACACTGTGCTGGAGCCAGAAACAAAGGAGTACACCAGAAAATACTGCGGGCAGTGGAAAATGGGCAAAAAACACGTATGTATTTAGATGCACTCACATGGGTGCCAGTAGGTGCCAGTCAACTCATCCATCTTCTATATACCCGCGTCCTCCTACACTCATGGTTGTGGGGGATCGGTTGGAGCCTATCCAAGTTTTTTTTTAGGAACCGCTCGACTTTTGACTTGAACTCCTCAGGGATTTGGGATGTACTTCTACAGCAGCTGTGAAGTGTACGAGGGCGACTGGGGTAAGAACCAGCGCAGCGGCTGGGGACGGATGTACTATGAGTGCGGGGACATCTACGAAGGAGAGTGGGTCAATGACAAGAAAGAAGGGCAGGGCATCATCCGCTACGGTGAGAAGACTTGGCTGTTTTTGGACAAACGCATCTTCAAAAACTAAGACGGTGTGCTGTTTGAAAATGCGACTGATTTCTTCCAGCAAATGGAAACTGGTTTGACGGCGCCTGGCGGGATGGCGACAAGAACGGAAACGGGAAGTTCTTCTATTCGGACAAAGGCCAGATTTATGAAGGCATCTGGGTGGACGGAGTGGCCAGGTGCGGAGCTCTGTCTGACTTCGGCAGGGACGAAGCGCCAACGCCTACGCAGTATCCGATCCCGGAGGTAGCAGGCTCTGAGATGAGACGTCTCCCGTGTCGTGACTGCAGGCATAACTCTGTTTTTTGCTCTCCTTTTCAGTTGTGGCTGGACAACATGGACGAGATCTTGAGGGAGGCCAGGACAAACGTTTTGGTCAGACTGGAGGAAAAATGGAAAGCGCACAAAAAACAAAAATCACGATGGCCAACGGTCACCGAGGGCGACAGATACAAATAAATGCTGTATTCCCATGCAACAGGTTTGGTTTCAGAACTATTTTTTTTTACATCCACTTCAGTTCTTGTTTCTACAGCTCTGGCAAAAGCGTCTTTAGAAAATGTGATAATTTAAAGGACTGTCCCAATTTTCTAACAGACTGTTTTATATTCCTATAAGATATGACATGAAACACCTGGCAGGAGACCTTTAATCCGACTGAGGAGGTCGTATCATACCTGGCATGTTTTTCGACGCAGCCGTTCCGTCTTCTCCAGAGGTGTTGGTGTTGACAGGTTGGATCAGCGGCTGTTACAGCTGTTTAACAGTCGGTTCGCTCCTCCACGAAGTATCTAAATTTTGGTGATCTACAGGTTCTTTTTTCTTTTAATGAGTGATGTGAGGCAGGTAACTAAACTAAAATATGGAGCATCCATTATTATTGATCTGTATAACAACGCAAGAGTTTGGATTTCTTAGAAATAAAGATTTTTCTTGACTGAGGAGACTTGAAATAGACAAACTTTGTGTGACTTGTTGAAAAGCAGGTGCAGATATGTTCTTTGTCAAAGATTCTGTTTTCCAAACATGGTGTGGCGGTAAAAACATTTTTAATAAAATCCACCATCTTGTGTACAGATGCCAAGCAAAACTTTCCGATAATACTGTAGTTTGGCAGCTTCTAGGTTGTTTTGCACAGAGCAGCGGCTATTACACTTTGAAATGGTGAGATTTAAAGTACATACTAGGTGAACATATAGAGATAACATACCGTTCAACCAAACATGTAAATGTGCAGCAGGCAACAAACAGTTCCTTTCCTTATTGTTGTTCGGATGTCTCTGCTGTATAATGTTAAGAGATAAACAAATCACAGTTAACACGTTCAAGTTGCATGCACTGCGGCACATTCGTGAATTCACAGTTGAATCTTTTTTTCTTTTTTTTTTTAAAATCTTTTCCAGAAACACAAATTCTCAAAAAGTACATTCCATAACAAAAAAAACAAACAAAAACAAAAGTGAGGCATTATTGTTCCCTTTGGAGACAAATAAAAACAGGAGCTAGTAATTAACGTGGAATCTGGTTCTGGAGTCACAGTGCCGGTGTAACTCTGCACATCACGTTCCTATGGGAAGTGTGAGCTGGGAGACTGCATGATGGAAGGATCCCCCCGGTTGTTGTCCAGCTCGTTCTGCAGCCTGGTGAGGTTGGAGAGTTCCTCCAGCTCCTGGAACTGCCGGTCAGTCTTGTGGCTGACCAGGGAGCGGTAAAAGTGCACGGCGAAGATGATGAAGACCAACCCAAAGGGCACCATGATGGAGGTGGAGGTGATGGCGGCCGCCACGCCGGCTGAGAACGTGCCGTTGTTGCTGTTGCCGCTCCCTTTGGGCTTGATGGGCAAGAACTTGACCCAGCAGAGCAGGACCACCTCGGCGAGGAAGAGGAGGGTGCCAATGACGGTGGAGAACGCCCACGCCAGCTCAATGTGCCGGTGCATGCGCTCGTGGGGGGACTCCTTCACCGAGTTGAGGTTGTGGACATTGCTGACCGCCTCGATGTTGGGCAGGATGCACGTGCTGACCATTAGGGCGAACAGGTGCACGGCTACCAGCACGGTGGTGCAGGCGCTGAAGGCGATGAGCAGGGCGGGCGGGTACGGGTAGCTGTTGTCCAGCTGCACTTCCACCATGGCCACCTGAGGAGTGTGGGAGTAAAAATTCATTTAATAAAGGAAACACACTAACCTTTAGGTGACATCAGGCGTCAGATCAATAACACGGTGTCTGCAGGCAACATAGGTGAGCACTCACGAGTCCAGGTAGTGGTCAATAAAGATAAGGCAGAGACAGCGGTCACTCAAAGGCTGCGTTCAGACTGCAGGAGAATCTGATTCTAATCGGATTCCTTCTCAAATCCGATTTTTAGGGCTGACTGTCCACACCGTTTTAAGCAAGTGTCCAAATGGGATCTGGCTTTTTTCAGACTGGGCCACATTATTTACCGATCGGTGTGATTGGAGCTGTTCAGAATCAGACACATCTGTCCAAATGCAATTAGAAACTACCTCCCGAAGGTGGTTTCAATCCGTTTTGCAAAAATCGGATTTCACGTAGTACTTTTGGATAAATCAACACACCACAGGAGGAAGTGAGAAGGAACTTGAAAAACGCATGTTCACAATCTGTCACGTGACTTGATGATCCACACACACAAACACACAATCAGATAGGGGTGGGTGGAACGTTACCATGGCAAAGCCGGAAAGCAGTGCAGATGTCCGGCTGGAAGCCTTCAGCTTGGCCCGGCTCAGGTACAGCTTCCTCCAGGAGAGCGCCTGCAGGGAGTGCTCGTTCAGACTCATCGTGTTAAGCCCTGCTCCTCGCGCTCTCAAAGCCAAGCTGAACTAGTGGAGATGACGTCGTTAGCCCGAACACACGTCCAACAACATCGCCGGCCGCGTGGCCCCTTAGAGAACAAACCCGACTCGAAGATGTGGCCAGCTGGCGCAACTGCGGAAGCCGCCGCGAGTCTTCCTCCTTGTCTCTCACCCCCCTCCCGCCTCACTCGCCGAGTGTGTCGAGCGTGTTGTACTGCCGCCGTCGCTGCACCTTACACTACCCATAATGCCGTGCGCCGCGGAAAAAACCCCTGTCATCCGCTCGCCGCCGTCACGTCTGTTTTCTGGTTTCCTTCCTCATGTTGACGAATGAAGCCAACCAAAGGCCAAGAAAACAAAGCGTGGAGAAACTTTGCGAGCTTGACTTTTGTCGCTTTGTCTTCGAAAGTCTTTGACGCTGCGTCAGACCACGTGACGCACGTCACGTCCAGCGTGCAGAGACATATATTACGATTGCATTGAATGGAAGCGATAAACAGTAGTTTTTATTTAAAATAAGCGATTTTGCTGCCCCCTGTCGCGGGCTTAATTATTAAAATAAATTATGTAAATGACATTAAGGATGCCACCAAAGGCTAAACATAATTGTTTTGGCTTTGATAAGAGTTTTTTTTCTTCCCCCTCCGTATGTGTGTGTGCTTAAAAGCAGCAGCAAATAACCACTAACACACCGTGACGTTGCCCAACAATGTTTTGGTTCGTGGCGGTGACGTAATACACGAAAACATGGTCGCCTTGTTTTGAACCCCGTTAAAAAAAAAAACGCGTGCCGAGTGTTTTGCTCTCACTTCTCCCCACGCATGAGGACGCGCTCGCCTCCCGAAGCGGAATGACCGGGGAGCGTTCGCGGGAGACGGCGGCTCAGGCCGCGGATACGTGTGCCGAATCCGGACGCAGGCTGGTGCGTTACGTTGAAACCGTCCGCCGCCGCTCGGGTTAGCATGATACGAGGGCTAGATTGGCACCTAGCTAATTAGTTAGCCAGGCTAACTGCACACGCAAGTCACTCGCAAGCTGTTTTAAGTTTGGAGGCCACGAGAGGGGTGCAAATAAACCCCGACACGTCTTTGCAGTGTTTGAAGCTGCGACTCCACGCACGCATGCAGGAATTTAGCAAGTGCACGACAGTTTAACGCCCAGACATCCTGCACTTTACACTAATGGTTATATAATTACTCCGGAAGGCGTGACTGCTTTCGTGCACGGAGGAGATGCAGCTGTTAAAAAAGACAAGACGAACCGAAACGTGCAACTGAAATGCAACCTTACCGCAGTTCAAAAGTTAAGACTACAACAATCAACGTTGCGTGATTATTTGTCTCCACGCACCATTCATACTCGCTGTCTGTGCAGGGGTGTTGCGCAGAAAAGCCAGTTTGTGTTGTTGCCGTGCATGCCGCAGCATTGTCACGCTAATCACCCTTGTTGTTTGTGGGATGGCAGCGCTCCATTTGCCGTACGATGTACGACGAGAACGAGGACCTGTCCGACGTGGAGGAAATCGCCAACATCCGAGGCTTCAGCGTGGAGGAGAAGCTCGTCAGTGACAGCTACAGCGCAGAATATGTGCACTACCTGGAGGGCAAAGGTGAGGCGACACTCTTTGCATGCACCCTGCCTTTTCTTGTCTTTTCTCGCCTTTTCACGCACATGCCACTGCACACCCCGCTGCAGAGTTCTCCTATGAATATGTGCAAAGGGAGGCTCTCAGGGTGCCGCTCATCTTCAAAGAGAAGGATGGACTCGGCATCAGGTAAGCAGGCAGTTCCCTGGCCCCCGCTGCCTCGCATTTGTCACTGAAGTTGATTTTTGTGGCAGGAATGTTTGTTTGAGGATAAACCGAGGAAATTGTTGTCTTTCACGTGCTCAGAATGCCTGATCCAGAGTTCACTGTCAGCGAGATTAAAGGCCTGGTGGGTAAGTACATGATCATAGACTGTGGTTTTCTCTACATCCTGGAACGTATATTTTTTTTTGTAAAATGTTGTTTTAGCATGAGAGTAATTTAGCAGAGCCCCAAACAGATTCTGTATCATTCTCGTGGCCTGTCCTATGCTAGGGTCTTTTCCATGGCCATGCTTATGTCTCCAGTTTTTTGTCATAAAATTCCAGAAGAATTTTCTTCAAATTTTCTTCCTTTTTTAAATGTATGAAAATACATAAATATATAGACAGTATGACCTGTCTTGTCACAAAGTGAATGTGTGATGGATGACAGTCCAATTTGTTTAACTTCATGTCTGTATATCTTAATTCCTGTCCAAATCTGCAACCCAGTTCTTATTTAAAACGATTTGTTCTATTTATTCTAATATGTTGTTTTTCCATTTATGGAAAAACATATCCACTGAGCGGTTTTTTATTGCAATAAAATTGACTGTACTCAGTTAACTTCAAAAAACAAAACATGGTCTGGGTGAATTTACGCCATCTAGGGGAGAAGAGGAAGAATTACATCAATAAACTGCAAGTGGGATAATTCCTGGGAAAAAAACGAACTATTTTTGATTGTAAATGCCACCTTTATGTGAGGATTATTTTGTGAAGTCCCCATCAGAACTGATTGTCCTGCACGTTGTTATCAGTGGAACTGCTCATGGGCTCACGCTGGACTTCTGTTTGGCAGGCAGTCGTCGCCCCGTGGACGTGATGGACGTGAGCACACAGAAAGGCACGGAGATGACGATGGCTCAGTTTGTCCGTTACTACGAGACGCCAGAGGAGGAGCGGGACAAACTCTTCAACGTCATCAGTTTGGAGTTCAGTCACACCAAGCTGGAGAACCTCATCAAGCGTCCCACAGTGGTACTCGCACGCACTCTTGACGACTGTTTGACCGACGGGAGAGAACCGATGGCTAAAAGTGCGGCTTCTTTTGGTGACAGGTGGATCAGGTGGACTGGGTGGACAACATGTGGCCTCCCAACCTGAAACAGAGCCAGACGGAAGCCACCAACGTCATCTCGGAGATGAAGTATCCCAAAGTGCAAAGGTAGGATTGATCTAGATTGATGTCTTTATTGAAAGCCTTTGAGCAGGAATGATGTAAACACTTTGCTGAAATTTATGCTGTGTGTGCAGTTAGTGCAACGCCCCCTCCTGTTAACTGGATGCCTCTGTGTGGCTGCGCAGTTATCCGTCTCCTCCTCTAAGTGCTCCTGATTGTTGCCAGGCAGCAGATTTTTTTTTTCTCCCTCACGGTGCTAAATGGTTTTATGAGTGCTGCTTTCCGACTGAACACACACACATCATCATCATCATCATCATCATCATCATCATCAGAGTAATATCCTACTGTGGCCTTTCTTTATACCTTTATCTGCTTTAATTTAGTTTATCAGTAGAATCTGATTTCAAAATAAGGAAATACATCAGATACTTGCTATCATTGTGTAACTTCTAATTATTTTTTGAAGTTATTGCAAATGTTAAATTGTCTTCTGTCCTGATGAAAGATTTGAGATTTTACAAATGATCAAATTTGGAATTAAAATATTACCAGGATGTGTAATGTTAGAATTCCTCAAACAACCCTCATCATCTTAATGATTTGATCTTAAAACATCCTGCATTTTTTCTTTTTGGTGAGGTCAACTTGTAACGTGACCTGCATGATTTACATGCACCTCATTGACTGGATGCTTTCAGACAAATCGAGTCAGTCCCATCCGGCTCAATTACCCAATCGTCTGTGCCTCGGCGCGCTGATGGCTCTTCAATTAATTTCCAGGGGAGAGGTGTCCCATTGTGAACAATTTTCCCTGGCGCAGTGCCCTTCTGACTGATCGGTTGTTGAGATTTCTGCCGGTAGCTGTTGTTTTGCCGGCGGAGTGAGATTTCCGCCGCCATTATCAGCCACCCTCTTGCTGTTGTTTTCCCACTCCAGGTATTGTCTCATGAGCGTGAAGGGATGTTACACAGACTTCCACATCGATTTCGGCGGGACGTCGGTTTGGTATCACCTGTTCAAAGGGCGCAAAGTAAGATCAGCCAAATGAAAAAAAAATTGAAGCATTTTCAAGCAAATTGAAAAATATACATTTTTGGTTGTTTTTGTCTGTTTTTGGCAAACTCTCACATCTTCCCTTCAGGTGTTCTGGCTGGTGCCGCCAACGCCTCACAACCTCGCCCTGTACCAGGACTGGGTCCTGTCGGGCAAGCAGAGCGACGTCTTCCTGGGAGACCGGGCCGACGGGTGCCAGAGGGTGGAGCTGAAGCAGGGATACACCTTCTTCATCCCATCTGGTGCGTTGGCATGATCTCTCAAAGTGTCCGATGGAGGCGGTGGTGGTGGAGTGGAAGGGGGGGATTCGCTGGCCTGATTCAGCGAGCAGCTGTGTGGATCCTCACTCCTTTCTCGTTCTTTTCATCTAAATTAAATTGGGTTCCAGGCTGGATCCATGCTGTCTACACTCCTGAGGACGCTCTAGTGTTCGGGGGCAACATCCTGCACAGCTTCAACATACCGATGCAGCTCGCCATCCACGAGATCGAGAACAGCACCAAGGTAAGAGTCAGCAAAAATCAATGCCAAGAAAGGCACTAATAGCAGTAGTATAGTAGTAGTAAGTTCAGAAGCAGAATCCTGATGACCATCTGCTGCACATGCTCAGGTTCATTCCAAGTTCCGCTTCCCCTTCTACTACGAGATCTGCTGGTACGTCCTGGAGAGGTACCTGCACTGCCTGACCAGGCGCTCCTACCTTAAACAGGAGCTCCACAAAGAGGCTGCAGCGGGTGAGGGTTTTTCTTTCTTTCTTTCTGTCACTCCCCCTTTGAAACATTTATCAGATGCAAAATTGAAATCAATTCAAAGAATTTGGGAAAAGTCTCTTTTGCCTGTTCAGGTTAGTTTTACAGTACTTTTAAAAAAACTTGGTGAGTTATTGAGCTGCAAATACCATTATGGAAAAAAAAATCCTCAAATTTATAGAAATTAATTATCTGTAAATGAAATATATTTTAATACAACCCTGCCCTTTCCCTGTGACAGCTGGGATAGGCTCCAGTAGACCCCCACAGGAAGAAGCGGGTTTAGAAAATGGATGGATGGATGGATGAAATACATTTTTAGAAGTTCTTATTTTAAAAGGTTGCCGCATGTTCCTGATGTTGTTCCCCTCAGACACAGAGACCAAGGTCAACGCAGGAAGCCCCTCGTCTGACTCGCAGAGCCAGGATGTGAACGAGGACTCGTGTGAGGCTCAGGTCAGGGACGAGCACCCGGTCCAGGATGCCGTCCCCGGCTCGCCGGACAGCCGCAGGGGCCAGCTCCTCAAAGCTGTCCTCTCCGTGGACTCGGAGGACAGTTGCAACCCTGGCTCCGCCTCCTTGGATTTCCCACAAACCCCTCTGGACTCTCCAGCCTCGGAGCCTCTGAGTAGATGGACTCACCTGACAGAGTTTGAGCTGAGTGGACTGAGGACGCTGGTGGGGAAGCTGGAGTCGCTTCCTGAGAACAAAAGATGTGTTCCAGAGGGGATTGAGAACCCCCAGGCCCTGCTGGAAGACATGAAGGTGAGAGACAACACGAGGCGTCGAGGTTGGATGCACCATGGACATCATCGTTCTCATCTTCTGGGGATTTCTTTGACTCTCTGTTGGTTTCTTTGTGGCTCCTGCAGCTCGTCTTGAAAGAACACGCTGACGACGAGCCCAAGCTGGCCATCACCGGAGTTCCTGTGGTGTCCTGGCCGAAGAAAACCGCCAAGGTAAGAGTGCAAAATAATTGATTCACAGTGTACGCAGTGAGAAGTACAACTTTAGTATCATTGATAATTAACAATTAATTCACTTCTACTGGGGAAGCTGTCACTTGAGCAGCAGACAGCGCACCTTGTTGGCCTGGCAGAGAACTGTTGAACTTTGCCTGCCTGGCTTCTGCCTATACTAATAGCATGAGTCTATCCGAGGGCAGCCAGCAGAGGGCGATGTGTCTGTGTCAGATATGAATTCTCCCCTTTAAAGAGTAATAATAATACAATTTTAAGGGGGAAAAATACGCATTCCTTTAAATGTAATACAAACAATATATATATCTAATAATGATGATGATGATGATGATAATAATATTAATGATAATAATAATAATAATGATACATTTTATTTATAAAGCACTTTTCATAATAAAATCTCAAAGTGCTACCTATATCTATGTATCTATATGTACTTCTCTATATCTATATCTATATATATGTATAATTTAAACAATATATATTTATATCTATATATGATTTAAACAATATCTATTTATCTATCTATCTATATATACTGTATATATATCTATATATATATATATATATAGATATATATAGACACACACACACATATGTATGTTTGCGATTTGAAATGGTATATATATCTATATCTATATATATCTATGTCTTTATATCTATATCTATCTCTTTCTCTCTCTCTATATATATACATATATCTATATATTTATACATATAGATATATATGTATCTCACACGGACACACACACATGCGCACACACAGACACACACCCCTCTTGAAAAGAGCAGCAGCTACTGCTGCAGCAGCAGCTATTTGGATCCTCCTTGTGTTGCTGTTTGTAATGAGATGCCATCTGGCTCCATCCGATCATTCTCTTCTCCCCGTGATGCCGGAGCGACGACCCACCTCCCCTGCATTCCCTGCCCCTCACTGGACGGACGCCGACTCCCCCCCGCTACATATTCTGTCACTCGGCGGCCTCTCATTGGCCGCCCGCTTCCCCACTTCCCCTCCTCTCCTGCGGAGAGTTAATCCATATTAATGGGGGCCGAGTCGTCCGTGTGTTTTCCTACATCTGCTTGTGGCATTGTGGAGCGCTCGGAGTAGGAGGAGGAGGAGGAGCGGGATAAGGGGAAGGAAGAGGGGGAGGGGGAGGAGGGGGGGGGGTGGAGGAGGAGGAGGAGACTGCAGCCATGTCAGTTTGCTGCGAGCTGGATGGTGTGTGAAAATAATAATTTGAAAAAAAAAAGCAGCGATGGCCATGTCGCTGAGCGCCGACGATGAGGACTACGAGTCTGACACTGAGCAGGTTAGCACGCTAGAAAGCCTGCAGGCAGGAGAGTGCGTGTGCGTGTGTGTGTGCGTGTGCGTGTGTGTGCGTGTGTGTGCGTGTGTGTGCGTGCATGTGTGTGGCATCGCAGGATAACGAGGAGATTGAGCTACCTGGAGTGGAACGCACTGATTCTGTCACAGCACAGAGACCTTATTTTAGCTTCAGGCTTTTTGACGTGCGTATGTGTGTGTGTGTGTTTATGCATGTGCACGCCATGCTTGTGTTTGTGTGTGTTTTGTTGATTTGTCAGGTGCATCCAGTGACGGGGAGCAGGCTGTGTTTATGTAGCTGGGAGCCCTGGACGGATGGATGGGGGGGGGGGGTGCAGACCTGTGGGAATTCTTCCAGATTGAGTGGATGAATTTTTCATGGTTTGATTGTTTGACGGCGTTGGAGTGCACGTGAGAGCGCCAGAGAAGCGCTGGCAGAATGACGCTCGGTCGGAAGTTGCTGAGGCTGCAGCAAAAACCTCTTTGGTTGTTGGTTCAGTATTTTTCCTGGACTGAACTCACAAAAACAAAACAATTCCGTGGCTCCATTCAGGTCTTCCAAACTACACGAGGTGGTTTGACTGTGTGGCTCGGTCTGTTTCATCGGGAAGATGCTGCCGTGCGACCTGCACCTACCTGCTCTTGAAATTGAAGTGGGTCAAACGTCAGAAGCTGAGACGTGCAAAATGCGCAGCCCAGAGTTGGCGTCGCAGAGTCAAACAGCTGTTTCTCACCAGGTGACTCGCTGCCCTGCAGCCTCATCGCTTCTCGTCTCTGGAGAAGCTTCAGAGGTTTCAATCAGACTTAAAACAGATGCTGCAAAACTGTCAAAACACAACATCCTGCGAACTGCAGCCGCCACAGAGTTCCAGCTCTGCAACATATGCCACCTATTTTTTTCTTTCTTTGTTTTATTTTAGTCACCGGGTGCAGCAGGATTAAAATCGCAACTTCCTGCTACTGTTGCAACTGAGGCGACACATCCAGCTTTTAACGAGCCCCAGAAACGTGTCAGTGACTCTAACAACGCTGCAAACTGCCAATCTGAAGACTCGCTCCTCACGTCAAGGGTCGCTGCCACTGAGAAGGAGAGGCGGATTATTCCTCCAGTGCTGTTCTTTTTTTGCGCGTGTCAGCCTGTCATGTAATTCTGAGCGCACAGAGAGCTGCTCACTTGGCAGCCAGAGGGGAGGGAAGGGAGGAGGAGGAGGGGGAGGGGCCCGCCGAGGATTTAGGCGACAGGCAGTACATGGACATCTCACTGGAGTATCTTTTCATTCCGCTTTCTCTTTTTCGTCGCCTTGCAGTTAAACTTAAATCTGAGCGCGCCGGCTGATCTAATCTGACGTCGGCACATTGATTCTGTTGCCTTCTGCTTGTAGCAGCCACAGTAAAGCTTGATTACATGTCCCTTTTTTTGGGGGTTATTTCTTGCCGAGCACCCTCCTCACTCCCGCCCCCTCACCCTCCTTGGTCCCGTCCGTAATCCACACACCCATCCACCACCAGAACCCCCTTCCCCCCCTCCCCCTCCTCACTGTAGATCTTTAATCCCGTCTGCTAACCGCGCACTAGTGCTGCGTCTGTCCCTTCGGTTGCTTCAGTCACAGTAAAAAGCAACAACTTGGGTGATATGGCAAAGATTGAGCCCCGCTTCCTGTCACAGAGCCTCGTTACAGTTCTCATTGGTTACAGGTTCTTGTGTCAGAGATGCTTCTGTCAGGGAATGGGACGCGGCTGTTGCTATGCTGACTCCAGGAAAAAAAAAATAAAAATCTGCACTGCCGATTTCTGCAACTAAAGAAATCTGATCTTCATATTTTGTTCATGTGGCTGCTGCTGCTGCTTTTTCTCAAGATTCTGACTTTTTTTTTTTTTTTTTACCTCAATGCACATTTTTTTTTAAAATCATCAGTGATTTTATTAACGAGTGGTTTAAATCCTGAGAGGAAGAATAATTTCTGAAGCTTAACAAACAGCAAAAACACAATAGTCATAGAGATCAAAAAGCACATTGTCTCATTTTTTACTCAGCTCTGTTTAATGATGCACTTTAACGTGTGCAGCATTCGATCAGCCTCTGTAGCCCCCGGAAGACGGGATAATGGACTGTAATGATGATCTTTTGTGTGTGTGTGTGTGTGTGTGTGTGTGAGAGCCGTGAGTGCAGTTCTTCGCTTTGATGTAGAAACGTGCGGAGCAGCGAGTAGCAGAGCTAAATTTGGAAGATGCCCCTCGGGGGGCGCTCTCGATGTGTTTGTTTTCTCCAGGATGCTGTTGCTCTAACAGGCACAAGCAGCCCAGAGATGATTTGTTGCTCATGTGCATACAGGTAGTGTTTTTTTTTTTTTCTCACACTCACCACCACGTGCTCGTATGTAGAACTTTTGACTAAGTGTTTTTTTTTTGAAAGAGAGCAGTGAAAACAGTTTAGAAAACCTCACCTGAGCCGTGTTGAAATCAATCCTTCTACTTGGTCTTCCTCTCTCTCTTCAGCCCAGGCCTCCCAACCGTCCCAAACCAAAGGTGGCAGCGTCCCCGGCCTCGGCGGTCAAGCTGTCGTCCAGTCGGGGGACATCCGGCGCCCGCAGGAGACGGACCCGGTGCCGGAAGTGCGAGGCGTGCCTGCGGACGGAGTGCGGCGAGTGCCACTTCTGCAAGGACATGAAGAAGTTTGGCGGCCCGGGACGCATGAAGCAGTCGTGCATCATGAGGCAGTGCATCGCTGTGAGTTTGCTGTGATGCTCTTGTATTTACTCATGCGTAGAAGAAGGAGAAGAAGACCTTTATTTATCCCACAGTGGGGAAATTTGCATAATTACAACAGCAAAACTATATAATGGAAAGATTGAGAATTATATTAATGAAAGCAATTAAAAAATGAAAAATAAAAATAAAATATTTGTAGGTAGAAATGAAAAAAAAACCCCACAAGATATTTACATCTTATGGACAGTTGAATAGGGCTCAAAGTCTGCAAACTGTATTTCTAGTGAGCAGGGTAGGGGGTTAGCATTTAGCTTAGCGCAAAGAGTGGAGTGAAGACAGCGCTAAGGGAAATAAAAGCCAGACATCTTTTAATGCTCAGATACCAAGACCTGACCTGTTTTATGGTCCAGCAGGGACTTTGAGGCAGTGGAGGGGCTCTAGAAACGGTCGCAGCTTGTGACCCCTCACCATAAATTTCTCTTACTGCATCGATCAGATCAGACATGACACGCCGCAATCTTAAAGGTGCTTGAGGTGGATTTAGTTGGATTGATTTTTTTTTTTTGTTGACTTCATCTGTTAGAAACGGCCACAGAGAGACCGACCGTGGCGCATTGAAAGGGCTTCAGCACCACGGACAGAGACACAGACACACTCAGCTGTACTTTGAGTTTCAGCGGCGCTGCTTTGTCTGAAGTCGGTTCTATCGGACCCGACCCCGGCCGTCCTGATTGTGTTCCCCCCCTTCCCCTCCAGCCCGTCCTGCCCCACACGGCCGTGTGCATCGTCTGCGGAGAGGCTGGCAAGGAGGACACGGTGGATCACGAGGAGGACAAGTTCAACCTCATGCTGATGGAGTGCTCCATCTGCAACGAGATTGCACATCCAAACTGCCTCAAGGTGAGCCACCGCTGCCACAGGCCCGCTCTGAATGTTCTGTTCTTTTCGCTGTCGCTGTGACTCATTTTGAGAGACAGCGCGGTCAGACACTGCACTGTGAAGAAGTTGTGTGTTGTTGTGCGAAGTTGTTGAACTAGAACTGCTGCTGCTGCTGCTTGTGAGACCAGCATGGATGCTGCCGCTGTTTTATCAAAACACTCATTCAAAAGACAAAGAAAACAGATTTTATCCTTGCAGGCAGAGCTTGTGAACCGAGTGTGTGAATCACACTGGTCGGTTCAGGAACTACCTGTTGAGTAGTAGTTTTTCCTGAAAAACGTCAATATAAGCCATTCTATAACAAGTTGAATGGAATTTCTGATAAAAAAAACTCAGGTTCTTTTCTTGTCCCATGCAATCCTATGCCCATCTGGAACAATCCTGATATAGTGCAAAATGAAAAAGTATTAAACTTCACATATTGGGCTAAAAAGGTATTGCATTTGATTTAAAATTGATTAATCGCACGGCCCTAGAGCTGGCTCTGTACTCTGCAGCTGCTCCTTTAGCTTTGCCTTTTAAAAACACAGTAATCAGCATCTGCACTGTCATTCCTGCTGCGGTGTTGCTGCTGCTCAGGTGAAAGATTCCAACGGAGTCGTGAACGACGAGCTGCCGAACTGCTGGGAGTGCCCCAAGTGCAACCACGCAGGGAAGACGGGGAAAGTAAGTTTTGGACTTTCTTCCACCTGTCATGTCGTAAGTCAGAAACCAGAGAAATACAGTTTCGTCTCGTCTCCTCTCAACCCTTTTGGCCGCGAAGCAAAAAAGGGGCCCGGGCTTCAAGTACGCGTCCAACCTGCCCGGCTCGCTGCTGAAGGAGCCGCGGCTCTTCCGGGACGTGAAGGAGGAGCCCGAGCCGCTGATGGTGACCACGGCTGCCATGGCGGTCGCCGCCTTGAGCCCCACTGCGGCGGCTGCGGCAGTGAAGAGGAAGCTGGAGCGCGACCAGGAGTTCCCCAGGAAGAAGGAGGGGGTGCAGGAGGAGGAGGAGGAGGAGGAGGAAGAGGAGCCGCCGAAGAAACGCCCCCTGCTGTCGTCGCTGGATGTGGCGCCCCGGCTGCGACTGGAGGACAACCCACTGAGGAAGAAGAGGAAGCTGTTTGAGACCGGCGAGGACCCCGTCACTGTGAGGAAGAAGGTGGGAAACATCGCCGTGGGGTTTGACTTTGGAAATGTTCTGGCAAGACTTTTCCAGAGATTTGATTTCCTGTGTTTTAATCGCATTAATCACGATTAATTAAATGCAATCCATAACGCGAGCGATCCGCGTCAAGCTGGACAGGAAGTCACTCAACACACACGCACACACACACACGAAAGATAGCAACAGAGTGGGCTGGTTAAAACTGCCTTGAAATGCAAAATAACAGAATTTTACACATGCAATTCAACCCGTGATTAATCGCAGTTAACTGTGAAGATTCTGCGATTAATCGCGATTAAAAAAATTAATCGTATTGGATGGATTAAAATATTGAAGATGTATTTTTCTTGTACCCTTCTTTAACAGAAGAAACTGCCAACACTGGAGGATCACTTGACTCCAAAGCTGCTGAAGCAGATCAAGACTGAGAGCAACCAGGGCGATGAAGAGGGTGAGCCGGAGGACTGCGACCACCGCCGATTCCCCTCAGAGGGGATTCTGGGTCGGGAGAGGATGGCGTGTGAGGAGCAGGAGGAGGACGAGGACGGGGAGCGGGTCGGAAAAGAGCGGGACTCCGGCAGAGACGCTGAGCGCTCCTCCTCCAACCCCTCCAGAGCCGGACCGAGCGCCGAGCGGGCGGACGCCGCTCTGCCGAAGGCCCGACAACAGCGGCGACGCCTCCCGGACACAGAGACGACCCGGGATGTCTCCAGGACTGAGGACTGTCCGTCCAATCAGAGACGAGGTCCGGTGAAGTCGGAGTTCGGCCGCACCGCTCCGAACCGCTGGCCGGTGGTGAAGAGCGAGGAGCTGGCAGCCAACCAGAGCCGCCGGGGGGGCCTCAAGATGGAGGACGGCGCGGCCAATCACAACCGGCGGCCGGTGAGAGCGGAAGAGAGCCCGGCCAATCAGAACCATCGGGCTGTCAAGTCGGAGAAGGACGAGCCGAAGCCAAAGTGGCACCTCAACAACGGCAGCGGCGACCTGGGCGACTGGCTGAGGCAGAGGGGGCGGGAGGGGGCGGAGCCTCCGCGGGGCCCTCGCCGCTGGGCTGGAGCCGGACCGCCCCGTGGCGCCCGCCTGCCCGGCCCCCCCCTGCCGCTCGCCGCCAAAGTGCGCGCCCATGGAGCGCCACGTGATCCGGCCGCCACCCATCAGCCCGCCTCCCGACACGCTGCCGCTGAACAGCGGCGAGGCGCACGCCATGAGGCGGGAGGCCTGGATGGCCGTGTTCGGTCACCTGACCCACCGAGACCTTTGCGTCTGCATGCGGGTCTGCAGGACGTGGAACCGCTGGTGGGTGCAGGAGCGAGCGGAGAGGCGGAAGAAAGGAAAAAAGAAAGGAAAAGAAAATCCTCGATCCCAACACTGTTTGTGTGTGTGTGTGTGTGTGTGTGTGTGTGTGTGTGTGTGTGTGTGTGTGTGTGTGTGTGTGTGTGTGTGTGTGTGTGTGTGTGTGTGTGCTTCAGGTGCTGCGACAAGAGGCTGTGGCAGCTCATCAACCTGCACCGCTGCAAGTCCATCACGCCGCTGATGCTGAGCGGCATCATCAGGAGGCAGCCGGCGGCTCTGGACCTCAGCTGGACCAACATCTCCAAGAAGCAGCTGAGCTGGCTCATCAACCGGCTGCCAGGTAGACACGCCGCTGTCCGGGGCAGGGGGTCATAAATTCCACTGTCAGATATTTACTGTTGAAGAACTGCGTCTCCCAACAGCTTCATTTTTAAGGTCAAGTGTGTGATGTTTGGAGATTTTGAGATTTTGCAGTATATTAAGCTTTTACCAATATAGAAAGCATAAATCAGGCCGAATTTTACACACTGGACCTTAAATGAAACTGCTTCTTTGGATCAGCAGATTGTTAGAGGAGGAAACTGAATCAGCAGGTTTTCATTTAGAAGGACTCACCATAAAAAAGAAAATGAAAAATAGATAAATGAGGGAATTGTTGCTGCGTTTCATCCACGCTGGGCTGTTTGTCCCTGCTGCCCCCTGCAGGTCTGCGTGTGCTGCTGCTGTCGGGATGCTCCTGGGCGGCTGTGTCGGCCCTCTGCACCTCCAGCTGTCCTCTCCTCAGAACTCTGGACGTCCAGTGGGTGGAAGGGCTGAAGGACGCCCAGATGAGAGACCTGCTATCCCCGCCCACGGACAACAGGCCAGGTAGGGGCGGCACGCAGATCGTCGGCAGAGGCTGCAGGTGGCTTGTTAGGCGAGAGGATAGGAAGTTAGTGAGAGGGATGCTTTCAGTTGTTCCATTTTCTGTTTCTTTTGCCTAAATGTTCCAAAAAAATCATTGCCAAGAGTGCTGAAAACCAGTTTGTTGTGATTTCTCAAAGGGCCCGATGCCGCTGCCAGGTTTATAGCACAGGCGTCGTCTGTGCCACCCTGTGGCAGCCGGCTGCAAACAGAGGGCTAAATATGTTGAGTTTTCGGAGGATAAATTTTGCGAGGCGGCTCCACTGGGGTCCGGGGTGAAAAATACAGATTAGAATAAAAAAAATATGGGGATAAATAATATGAGACCTTTCAAAACACTGTTCATAAGGAATTAGGTCGACTTCCCAATTTCCTGTTCTTTTTTTATTTGTGTGTATTTGTTAGTGACTATTTTCCGCCTGTGGATAAATTCACACTGGCTGCCTGTGTTTATTAGCAGCAGCAGCAGCAGCAGCAGCAGCAGCAGCAGCAGGATATGTGAGATTAGCTGAGGGTAAACAACATGTTTATCCTCACAAAGGAACATGTTAGGTGTCTGCCAGCCTGCCTCATTATTGTGTTTTTCGCACATTCCCAACAACAAAGACAACAACAATAACAACAGCAACAACAGCAACAACAACAGAGACATTTCTGGCTCGCGCTGCCACAACCTGCGTCGGCTTCCAGTCACTGATTAGTGGGAATCCTGCTGTCGTCGCCTCGGGTTTTAGAGGTGCAGAACCGCTTCATTTAGCCGGGGATTAGAGGTGCACGACGGGCGCCGCGTGCACGCGCCCTCCGCCGTTTCAATCCTTCAGCGACGCCCTCTCCGCTCCTGCAGGTCAGCTGGACAACAAGAGCAAGCTGCGCAACGTGGAGGAGCTGCGGCTGGCCGGCCTGGACATCACCGACACGTCGCTGCGCCTCATCATCCGCTGCCTGCCGCTGCTCTCCAAGCTGGACCTCAGCTACTGCAACCACGTCACCGACCAGTCCGTCAACATCCTGACGGCGGCGGGCACCACCACGCGGGACTCCCTCACCGACATCAACCTGTCCGGTAGGTAGTGTTGGTGCCCCCTGCTGGACAAAGATCAGAACTTGTCACGATGTCCTCAGTTGATTTTGCTTTCATTTGGGCACAATTTGCATGAAATTGAAGGGGATTTTTAAGGTGATTCTGACTGAGCTACCTAGGAATAAGAAACGTTCATTTTTATTATTGTTAATATTAGTTTTTTGCTTGGCCAACTTTTCAGAAAGTGTGCACTTACTCATTCAGTTCTGGAAAACATCTCCTTGTGATGTCACAGATGACGCTAGAAAAACTAGAAAAAAAACAGGATCGTGTTATAACGTGACGTGAACATAAAAACAAGATAGTTTCACGTTGTAACGTAATACTGAGCCCTGTTTTTTTTTTTTTTTTTTCGAGGGTGGCAGCAATGCGCTTCCCACACTCTAGCTTGTTTTTGCCCCTTTTCAATCATGTAGAAACATCAGCCTTAGCAGCAGGCTGTAAACAGGGGGCTAAATGTGCTCTTTTCTGTACATCTCCAGAATTTTTTTGGGGGATAATTATTCATCCAGCGCTGATCCACTTGAATCCGGGATAAATAAATAAATGAACATTAAAATGAAAATAATTACAAAGGATGCGCAAAAAGCTAAATGAGCGTAATAAGCACCACAAAGACAGAAAAAATAGTCACTGATTCAGTTTTCTATTAGAATTCTTGAAGGACATGAAGGAAGAACAATCTATGAAAATAACTTTTGTGCCTCTCTGTGGCTCCTGATCAATCCCTTTTTATGTAATTGAGGATTTTTTTTTCACTCACTTGCCAAAAATATACTAATAACTGTGGCGCGTTGCCTGCTCTGCCTCCCTCTGACCTGATTATAATTTCCTCCCTCTCTGCTTCTCTCTACCGTTCAGTCTGCAACAGGGTCACCGACCAGTCGTTGACCTATTTCAAGCGCTGTGGAAGCATCTGCCGCATCGACCTGCGCTGCTGCAAGCAGGTGACGGAGGAGGGCTGCGACCAGTTCATCGCCGAGATGTCCGTCAGCGTGCAGTTCCAGCTCATCGACGGGAAGCTGCTGCAGAAGATCAGCTAGGAGGACAAAAACTGAGTAAGACTTTTTTTTTCAAGGACACTTCTGTCCGTGTGGGGGCAGCAGACGGCCGAGTGGCTGACGACTCGGCTGTATCTGTTCCCGAGGTTAGAACTGCCGAGCCAGAATGTAAAAATAGAGACTGTGCTCTGTGAAGGCAATATTCTACATGACAAAAAAACAACAACTTTTGGTTGTTTTTCTTTTTTTGCACTTTTTTTTAATTTATTTCTCCATTTTTTGTTTTTCTTTTATATCTTGTTCATCTTTTGGTGTTTACAGGCTACACAGTTTATAGAGTAAATATATTTTTGTATCAAAAAAAGTCTTTGATATGTTCATGTGCAACATTGGCTGTGGCACCGTCCGGCGTCACGCCTTTCAAATCGTTAATCAGCCGGCGTTGCTGTTCATCATTTCCTGCCAAACTCTTGGACGGTAGTTTGTGCTCGTTGGAAATATATCTATCTATGTGTATTTTTTTTTGTCTATGTTGTTCTTTGTTATAAGTGCCCTGTGTTTTTTGATTGGAAGGTACAGTTTCACATTTTGGTTCCCATAAAATGTTCCTCGGGGGGTTAAAAGGGCCAAAAACAGACGTTTTAAGTTGTTTGCACTAAGTATTTCAACGTGAATGTATCCCATCGAACACTATGAAGTGTAAAAAAAAGAAAGATAGCATATTTTTTTTTTTCCAGTGTTAAAATCTGTTAATTTGACTAAGGGTTTCTATATACGTGGATTATATTTAAAAATGGTTGCACACAAATTTCCCTGCTGGTGCTAATTCCTCTTTGAGGCATCATGTGCTGAAAGAGCCAAAAAAAATATAAATAAATCTATATTTAGACATTTGATTCATTTCATATCATTTTTGTTTTTATTTTGAGGAATTTGAATCGTCACCCCAGGATTTCATAAGGTGAAAAAATGACAGTCGCTGTTGAGTCGAAGCCATCCTGGTTGCCTTTTTTTTTTTTTTTTCATGTCAGAAGTCATTTTATTAAGATATGGACGTGTCAAAATCAAGCCAGCATGAAACGATCAAAGCCCCACAGTGTTTATATGAGACATATTTATAGCTCCTGTATGTAAATATTATTTACCTGTCTGAGAAGCTGCAAAAAACACTTATGAACACTGGTTATTTTCTTTAATTCCTTAAATGTGTCTTTCTTTTTAACAACCTCTATTACATCTGTCAGTAGCATTTTAATAATTTAGAATTTAGACTGCTTTAGACTGATGAAGAGAATAAAGAGGGGTGTGTTGCCAATGCCGCAGTTTCATATTGTGACTGATATTACAGGCATCTTTTTTTTTTTTTAAAAGATTTCTTTGCGCGCTACCTGACGGCGCTCTGTGGTTTACGTTTACTTTGTAACGACCATGTCTTTTTTTGATATATTTTAGTACATCACTGTCAATGTTTATATATAAATATACTGTACAGGTAAAGCCTCTACTGGGAAAAAAGAGAGTCTTTGAGATATTAAAATGCCTTTAAAAAAACACAGAGCGGCGTCCGTTCCATTTCTCATGCTTCCTCAGTTATGAATAAACAAACAAACAGACTCAGACGAAAAAATGAGCGGGGGGGTCGCCTCCTGGTTGGTAGCACTGCATTTTTATTGAATCTAATAAATCTTTTTTTTCATTTCCTCTCCTTTATTAAAATAAAAAGTTCCACATTCCAAAATATAAAGATCCAGGATTATGAGTGGCGGCGATGATCTCCTAGCAGTCTAGTGACACTGTAGCTGCCCCGTGAATGACATCTTTGAGAAACAGCAGCATCGACAGACAGACTCGGACTCACGGCGGTCGTGACGGAGCTCAGCATCCGAGTTCCGGGCTTGTTCGTTCAGACGGTGACGGTGAGCCACTACACATCAGAGCCGGTAAAGAAACCAGTGATGAATAAAAACCAAAACTGTGTAGATACCATTTGTTTCCTCTTTGAATCTCTAAACAAACAAAAAAGTTCACATCACGTCCTTTGCCAAGTCGATGGAAAAATATACGTTAAGTGACTTCTACCCATTTAACACAGCACAGTCACAGAAGTTTGGTGACGTCATGACGACTGATTCATTTGCATAACAAGGTTCAAACTTGAGCGGCTTGCTTGCCCTCACTGTGTGACGGACAGCTGGAAGAATGAGACAGGGGGGCGGGAGGCGAAGAAAAAAAAAAAACAGACAGCAGGAAATAGCACCTGTTACCTTAAGTCACCTCAAACAGCCACCATCGAAGACACGGTTGCCACGGAAACTGGCTGGTGGACGTTTTAAGGAGAAATAAAATTTTTCACGTGTACACAGAATGGAAAAAACAAAAAAAATCCAAAGTGATTTTTTTTTTTACCAGGAGTTATTAAGCATGCAATAAGCATGTGCGATTGCACAGGGTCACATGACTCGGGGTGCTGAGGGGTGCCGTTCAAAATGTGCTCAAAATCACCAGGAAGGTTTTTTTTAGTTACATTATTATTCTTGTTGTTAAACTGCTGTTTCCTGGGACAAAGGGACACAGTGAGAAATGATTATCTGAGTTTGGTCTTAATCTTTAATCTGAAGTCAAGACTTTTTGACATTCAACCTCAAAAATTGGAAAAAATCAAATCCGGCATGGCCCCTAAAACTCTCCTGAACAAAGGCGACACAGATGCTGCCAGGATCTAAAAGAGGCGCAGGGGCCAGAAATCTCTTTGTGGTCGCAAAGGAAAACAAAACAAAACAAAAAAAACCCCAAAACATCTTTTTGCCACACAGCGAGGAAGCCGACGCCCCCTTTTGAAGCTCCTACTGCTAAACCCAACAGGTAAACTAACACACGAGTTTTGCTGGTTATGACGAGATGCATAATTCTGTGAAAATCTCAACTGAAACCCCATCGAAGGCATGACGTTTGGCACCTCTGCAGTGCACGTGGTAGCTGGGGTTAACCAAAGAGCCGGTTCCTAAGAAACAAGACACGCACACGCACATATTCACACTCTCACACTCACTCTCACACACGTAAAGTCTCTGTTTGCTCCGATATTGCACATCCTAAAGAAGAACACTGGGGGGGGGACAACATGGCGTCATGTGTGTAAACCATATCGACTCCGACCCTGGGATCTCACATTTATCATGTTTCCCTCCATCCAAATGCTTCTTCTCCTGCACCACCTCCACCTCCACCCACTTCTTCACTCTGGTGAGTAGAACCTAAACAGAACAGGGGGAGTGGACGGCGGCGGCAGGGCAGCCTTCTGCTAGAGTCAGGGTCCCGGGGCGGCTGATGATGGTCCACCAGGGGGCAGGAGAGGCGGGACACCAGTTAGTAAAGGGAGGATGGGTGGGCGGGGTCAAGTTTGCTTGCTCATGGCTGCTGCAGCGCCAACAGCAGCTTCCCCCTCAGTCCTCGGACACCACGGCTCCCCCGGCATAGTTTTTTTGTTTCTCCCTCTCAAAGTTCTGTCTTTTCCTCCAATCAAGGTTTAGGACTTGAAGACGTGCACGGCCCGCACCACGTACTGCCTGCAGATGGGGCACTCGCTCATCCTCTTGCCGCATTTGGTGCAGGTGACCATGTGGCCGCACTCCAGCAGCACGCAGTCGATGATGGCGTCCATGCAGATCCGACACAGGTTCTCGTCGGCCGCCAGCTGAGCCCGCACGCCGTCTGTGGAAACAAGGTTGGCGAGAATTCAGTTGATTTGTTTTTCTTCTCTACTTCTCCGTGTCGTGTGTGCGTTAGGCCGGGTTACATATAGAGCAGGGTAAAAAATTTGTGATTAATCGCGAGTTCACTCAGGACACTAATGCGATTAATCGCAATTCAAATTTTTAACCGACTGACAGCCCTAATATATTTATGTATACGTATATATTTTCTTTGCAAAAACTGGAAGGTCGAATCTGTTTGCCAGAACACATGACCAGCAATCAGAAACCCCACAGGTATCACAGCCCTTTGTGACCTCATAACGGGTCTGATTTTCAGAACTGTGTGTTTCAGTACAAAAGAAGTGAAGGATGGAGAGTTCACTGCAGATAATTGGTGTTGGTGTGTGATGTAAAACTGAACGTTTTACAGAAACCAACATCCTCCCAGATGGTGTTTATGAAGGACACACAGATGGAACGAAGCGACGGGAGGCTGAGTGACATCCCAGCGGCACTGAAATGATGAGAAATGAATGATTTCAGGCAAATCTTAAAGGTCCACGGTGTGACATTCACACCGTTTTCTCCCAGGGACTCTTTAAGATCCAAGAATTCCTTCTGACGTGCAGCCACGAAGAAACATTGTCAGCGCTCCGCTTGCCCAGGTTCCGCCGCTCACTTTTTTTTTTTGTCTTCATGCCCGACTATTAACAGCGGGCTAATATGATTCTCCAGCCCATTAATGTCAAGGAGCGTCTGGGAAGCACGACGAGGTAATCACACATGACGGAGGCACGTGACGCAGGCAGGGTGGAGGACGGGGGGGGTGACGGGACGTTGAGTCAGGCGGGAGATGAACCACCCTGAATGTGATCATGTGACCATGCGAAGGATGATGGAATGCACGCGACAGAGACGCTGCGGCTGACGGACGCTGGGTGGGATCAGGGAGGAGATGGTTTTCCTCTCCTGGTCGAAGGTCTTACCTCCGCTGGTGCAGACGGGCGACGGGAATGCAACCACTTGTTGGGACAAAGACGAGCAGCCGGAAAGAAACCTTGGTTATTACTGTCGTCGCAGCGTTATTGCCGTTTCAGCTTTTTCAAAAGTAGCGACGAAGGAGCCAAATCGAACATTTTTCAAACTTTTAAAAGCTCTTTTTAACAGGCTCAAAATGGGATGGCGAGAGTGTAATGTCCAAGTCAGTAATGATGTTTTTATGTTGACAAATCCCTATGAAACAAAAACATTTTCTTTTGTTTTGTGTAATAATATTAGTCTTGTAAAGCAGCTTGACAGCTAAAAATCTAAAGTGTACTGCAAATAACACCTTTAAGTACTTCTTAAGGTCCAATTATTTCTAGAATATTGCAATCAGAGTTCATCCTGAAACAGGGATCATCTGTTGCTTCTGGATGATAAAATATGGAAATTAGAATGATAATAATAGTAGTAATAGTAATAATAATAATAATTACCTGCAGTTATGCTGACATTTTCCACTGTAGGGAGAGACAGAGAGAGCAGTTAATTGGTTGGCTGTAAATGAAAAAACAAAAAACAAAAACAAAAAACAAACAAAAACAAAAAAAACAAAACTTGAATTCTCCATGCTAACAAACTGAAAGGTCCTCACTGGACTTCCTGTTCTGCTCGTTCTCCCGGTAGAGCCGGTGCACTCGCTCCAGCAGCTCCCACTTCTCGCAGCAGCCCGAGTAGTTGACAAAGTTCCTGGCCAGGATCTCCTTCAGCTGGCGGACGGACAGGTTCTCGATGGCCTCCTCGTTGTCCAGGTCGGACAACGAGGCCCTGATCCGCCTCTGTGTGGCCGGGCTGACCTGCGGACGGATGGACGGCTGCAGTTCACTGCTGTCTGTCTGTCTGTCTGTCTGTCTGTCTGACCACAGCAGCGGGAAAAAAGTGTCTCACCTCCAGGATGCTGTCGGTGGGCTCCAGGTTGAGGAGGGACGCTGTGGGAGTGTCCTCGTGCTCCTGTTGGAGCCGAAAGAGACTTTGTCAAAATCAGCATTTCAACCCTTTCAAAAGCAACATATTTAGCCCTCTGTTTAAAGCTCCCTGCTAAACGAAGGAAAAACCGACTCCTGGCTGGGGGTGTGGCCACCTCACCAACAAGAGGGATCAAAGTCTGAAAAGTGGGGTGAGCCAAAGAAATGAAGGCTGGAGTTCTTCTCTGAGGCGTTTGAGAAGAAGTTCTTCTCTGAGGCGTTGGAGGCCAGTCTGGGGATTATAATTACCAGCTGAAAACACCGGGCCAAGTTAATTTTGCACAGGGCCATTTCATCACTTTTCTCCTTGATCAGCAACAACGATTGAACGTCTCCATCTGCTGGCAAACGACGCGGAAAGACTCTGGACTTTGGATCTCGCAGCCCTAGAGGAAATGATTGATTGGAATCTTTCCACGCCAGAGTTTCTGATCCACCTCTTTGGACGGCTGCTCACACGTCTAACGAAGGAGCCGCTTAAAGCGCCGAGTCGCTGCGCAGTTAATTATTCCCTTTGAAGGTGGAGGTCATGATTGGGCTGGAAGAGAGAGAGGATAAATGGAGCGACGGAGAACAAGGCGCAGATGAGACGCAGCTGTCTCTGAAGACGCAGAAGGTTTTTTTATTTTTTTATTTTTTTTTTCCCACTGCTTCTTCTCTGCTAAAAGGGAAGCATTTGAAGGGCTGAGATAAGCTGTGGGAAATAAGTCAGACCTCCGTCTTCCTCCGGCGGAGATGTGTTAATAATGAATCCGCCGGCGTCGAGGCAACAGATGCCGGCGCTCCGCCAGACTCCACCGGGACGAGAGCAGCAGCCAGCGACTCAAAGCAAAGAGCGCAAATAAAGTTTTTTTTCCTTCTCTTTTTTCTCTCCTCCTCCTCCTCCTCCCGCCTCTCCCAGCCACACACACTCGATGTTGGATCTCAGTCAGGCGTTTCAAACATGCACAAGTACTAGAAAGCCCTGGCAGAGCCCGCGACTGTGCCAAAGCCGCTGAATTTGTTGGCTGAATAATAGAAGGCGTTTCGACGGTTCTTTCGTTTCATTGCATCAGCTGAGTCGGCGCTGCTGATCTAAACCAATCAAGCAATCGAGCATCTTTAGCCCACTGTCACTGCCTGCGAGGGAGGGGGAGAAAAGATTAGTGAAGGAAAACTGAAACCCAGGACAAAAGGAAACAATATTTATGAATGAATAGCTCAGATTTTTTATATGACAAATTTTCTGTAAATCGTCTCTTGCCTGCTAGTCAGAGAGACCGATATCTAATAGTAATAATGACAAAGTAGTTAGAAACAAGTACTTGACAACAGGCATATATCTAAAAGCCCACATGGACCAGTTGGATTAGATCTTTAATCCCAGCAAACAGAAATGGTCAGATTTAAAGAAACAACATCTCTTTTTAATTAACGTTCCCTCTCGTTATGTGCAGAAAAGATAATTCCTCAGACAACTAAGACCAAGAAACTCCAGCTGTTCGTTCTATTTTTTTTAAAATGAGATCTGTGTCTTATAAAGAAAAGCAGCACTTAGGATTTTCTTGTTAAGGGAAGCAAAGGAAAAAACTCTAAATCTACACTGTCATGCTTTTGTCGCCTGCCTTAGAATAAGAAGAAAAGAAGAGAGATGAATAAATAAAAAGAGAGGCCCAGAGATGATTCTCAGAGCGGATGACGGGAGGATGTACCGCGGCCTTAGTGCAGCGCAGCGCTGACGCTGTGGGGACTTCTCAACCTGCGCCGCTCTTACGTAACAGACTCAGCCTATGTAACAGACCTAAAAAAAGGCAAAGGGCTTAGATCTGCACGACTGGACTCAACACACACACACACACGCACACGCACGGAGCTGTTCGCACATCTGTTCCCAGCCGTCACATGCACATCCCGCCGGCGCTGCAGCTCTTGGCTTTCAAAGCATCAATGGAGGGGGAAGCCGGCAAAGTCGTGGCAGTGGGGATGATTTTAAAGTTGTAAATGAAACATGAGGGAATAAAAACATGGCCGCTGACAGCAGTGAAATGAAAAAAAAGAAAGGTAGGAAATAGTTCTAATAATAATGATAGATAGGGGGTGCAAATTTTGATATAGTCACAGATTTTAATATCAATTTAAATAATATATTAACAAATAATATGAATAAATATGTGACTCGAAGCAAATCCATATACAGGAACTGTTCCTTCACCGAGCACCTTCACACATGCATGTAAGCACATGTTTTTGCTCATGAGCAAGACCAGCAAAGGAGATCCACCTCTGAAATGAATGATCTTGTTTAAACATGTTGTGAAAGAACTGCAACGGAGGTCAATTAGTAAGGGTCTGTGTAGTGTGTGCAGACACGTCACCTGTGCGCTTCCTCTCCACCCACCTGGCTGTTGGTTCCTGAGCTGTCACTCGGGCTGAGCGCGTCTCCCTGAGAGGCGGAGAGAACCGACAGTTCCGAGGCGGAGTGCGTGGCGGAGGGGGGTGATGCGGCGCGCGACTGGGGCAACGAGTGCAGACTGTCTGTGTCGTCCCCGACTTCGTCCTCCTCCCCCTCGTCCTCGTCTTGCTCCTCATCCTCATCCTCATCCTCCTCCTCCTCCTCGTCTTCCTCCTCCAGCACCGGCCTAGCCGTCTCCCTGCTGCCCTGGTGGCAGAGCACCAGGTCCACCAGGTCCTCCTTCTCCCGGCAGGTGTCGGTGGGGATGTTGCGCAGCAGCAGGTACTGGCGCAGGTCCTTGACGCGCAGCTGCATGAGCCGAGGTCTCTGGAAGGCCGTGCCGCGCAGCAGGTGGCAGGTGGTGCAGCAGCGCAGGTCCTCCTGCAGCACGGAGCACAGGGCGCAGAAGCTCTTCTTGCAGTCGCAGCAGATGTGCTGTCGGAAGAAACAGGTGTGAATTAAGCTGTGAGTCTCTTTTTACCAGGATGGGGTAAACAGAAAAACTTGGGGAGTTAGGGTTGGTGTTGGGGTTGGAGCTGGGGTTGGAGTTAAAGATGGGGTCGGGTTTGGAGTTTGGGGTTGGGGTTATGGTTCGGTGAAGAGACGGGGTTAGGATTACTGCTGGAATTAGGGTTAGGGTTTTGGGGTTCCTTATGGGCTAGAAGCCCCAAACTTGGCGTGGGTGTGTCCTGAGGGATCCTGATGAACCTGCAAGTGAACCCGTGTCTCTAGGACAAAGTTGACCTTTGACCCCATATGGCATGGCATTAGGGTTAGCAAAAAGGCTGGAATTAGGGTTAGGGTTAGCTGAAATTAGGGTTAGGGTTTCGGGGTTCCTCAACTACTAGAAGCCCCAAATTTGGCGTGGGCGCTTCTTAGGGGCTCCTGATGAAAAAGCAAGTGGCCCCATGTCTCTAGGACAAAGTTGAAATTTCACCCCATAGACTTGCATGGCATTAGGGTTAGGGTTAAGGCTGAAATTAGGGTTAGGGTTAGCTGAAATTAGGGTTAGGGTTTTGGGGTTCCTCAACTACCAGAAGCCCCAAATTTGGCGTGGGCGCTTCTTAGGGGCTCCTGATGAAAAAGCAAGTGGCCCCATGTCTCTAGGACAAAGTTGAAATTTCACCCCATAGACTTGCATGGCATTAGGGTTAGGGTTAAGGCTGAAATTAGGGTTAGGGTTAGGGTTAGCTGAAGTTAGGGTTAGGGTTTTGGGATTCCTCAAGTACTGAAAGCCCCAAATTTGGCGTGGGCGCTTCTTAGGGGCTCCTGATGAAAAAGCAAGTGGCCCCATGTCTCTAGGACAAAGTTGAAATTTCACCCCATAGACTTGCATGGCATTAGGGTTAGGGTTAAGGCTGAAATTAGGGTTAGGGTTAGGGTTAACTGAAATTAGGATTAGGGTTTCGGGGTTCCTCAACTACTAGAAGCCCCAAATTTGGCGTGGGCGCTTCTTGGGGGCTCCTGATGAAAAAGCAAGTGGTCCCATGTCTCTAGGACAAAGTTGAAATTTCACCCCATAGACTTGCATGGCATTAGGGTTAGGGTTAAGGCTGAAATTAGGGTTAGGGTTAGGGTTAGCTAAAATTAGGGTTAGGGTTTCGGGGTTCCTCAACTACTAGAAGCCCCAAATTTGGCGTGGGCGCTTCTTAGGGGCTCCTGATGAAAAAGCAAGTGGCCCCATGTCTCTAGGACAAAGTTGAAATTTCACCCCATAGACTTGCATGGCATTAGGGTTAGGGTTAAGGCTGAAATTAGGGTTAGGGTTAGCTGAAATTAGGGTTAGGGTTTCGGGGTTCCTCAACTACCAGAAGCCCCAAATTTGGCGTGGGCGCTTCTTAGGGGCTCCTGATGAAAAAGCAAGTGGCCCCATGTCTCTAGGACAAAGTTGAAATTTCACCCCATAGACTTGCATGGCATTAGGGTTAGGGTTAAGGCTGAAATTAGGGTTAGGGTTAGGGTTAGCTGAAGTTAGGGTTAGGGTTTTGGGATTCCTCAAGTACTGAAAGCCCCAAATTTGGCGTGGGCGCTTCTTAGGGGCTCCTGATGAAAAAGCAAGTGGCCCCATGTCTCTAGGACAAAGTTGAAATTTCACCCCATAGACTTGCATGGCATTAGGGTTAGGGTTAAGGCTGAAATTAGGGTTAGGGTTAGGGTTAGCTGAAGTTAGGGTTAGGGTTTTGGGTTCCTCAAGTACTAGAAGCCCCAAATTTGGCGTGGGCGCTTCTTAGGGGCTCCTGATGAAAAAGCAAGTGGCCCCATGTCTCTAGGACAAAGTTGAAATTTCACCCATAGACTTGCATGGCATTAGGGTTAGGGTTAAGGCTGAAATTAGGGTTAGGGTTAGGGTTAACTGAAATTAGGATTAGGGTTTGGGGTTCCTCAACTACTAGAAGCCCCAAATTTGGCGTGGGCGCTTCTTAGGGGCTCCTGATGAAAAAGCAAGTGGTCCCATGTCTCTAGGACAAAGTTGAAATTTCACCCCATAGACTTGCATGGCATTAGGGTTAGGGTTAAGGCTGAAATTAGGGTTAGGGTTAGGGTTAGCTGAAATTAGGGTTAGGGTTTCGGGGTTCCTCAACTACTAGAAGCCCCAAATTTGGCGTGGGCGCTTCTTAGGGGCTCCTGATGAAAAAGCAAGTGGCCCCATGTCTCTAGGAAAAAGTTGAAATTTCACCCCATAGACTTGCATGGCATTAGGGTTAGGGTTAAGGCTGAAATTAGGGTTAGGGTTAGGGTTAACTGAAATTAGGGTTAGGGTTTGGGGTTCCTCAACTACTAGAAGCCCCAAATTTGGCGTGGGCGCTTCTTAGGGGCTCCTGATGAAAAGCAAGTGGTCCCATGTCTCTAGGACAAAGTTGAAATTTCACCCCATAGACTTGCATGGCATTAGGGTTAGGGTTAAGGCTGAAATTAGGGTTAGGGTTAGGGTTAGCTGAAATTAGGGTTAGGGTTTCGGGGTTCCTCAATTACTACAAGAAGCCCCAAATTTGGCGTGGGCACTTCTTAGGTGCTCCTGATGAAAAAGCAAGTGGCCCCATGTCTCTAGGACAAAGTTGAAATTTCACCCTATAGACTTGCATGGCATTAGGGTTAGGGTTAAGGCTGAAATTAGGGTTAGGGTTAGGGTTAGCTGAAATTAGGGTTAGGGTTTCGGGGTTCCTCAACTACTAGAAGCCCCAAATTTGGCGTGGGTGCTTCTTAGGGGCTCCTGATGAAAAAGCAAGTGGCCCCATGTCTCTAGGACAAAGTTGAAATTTCACCCCATAGACTTGCATGGCATTAGGGTTAGGGTTAAGGCTGAAATTAGGGTTAGGGTTAGGGTTAGGGTTAGCTGAAATTAGGGTTAGGGTTTTGGGGTTCCTCAACTACTAGAAGCCCCAAATTTGGCGTGGGCGCTTCTTAGGGGCTCCTGATGAAAAAGCAAGTGGCCCCATGTCTCTAGGACAAAGTTGAAATTTCACCCCATAGACTTGCATGGCATTAGGGTTAGGGTTAAGGCTGAAATTAGGGTTAGGGTTAGGGTTAGCTGAAATTAGGGTTAGGGTTTCGGGGTTCCTCAACTACTAGAAGCCCCAAATTTGGCGTGGGCGCTTCTTGGGGGCTCCTGATGAAAAGCAAGTGGTCCCATGTCTCTAGGACAAAGTTGAAATTTCACCCCATAGACTTGCATGGCATTAGGGTTAGGGTTAAGGCTGAAATTAGGGTTAGGGTTAGGGTTAGCTGAAATTAGGGTTAGGGTTTTGGGGTTCCTCAACTACTAAAAGCCCCAAATTTGGCGTGGGTGCTTCTTAGGGGCTCCTGATGAAAAAGCAAGTGGCCACATGTCTCTAGGACAAAGTTGAAATTTCACCCCATAGACTTGCATAGCATTAGGGTTAGGGTTAAGGCTGAAATTAGGGTTAGGGTTAGGGTTAGGGTTAGCTGAAATTAGGGTTAGGGTTTCGGGGTTCCTCAACTACTAGAAGCCCCAAATTTGGCGTGGGCGCTTCTTAGGGGCTCCTGATGAAAAAGCAAGTGGCCCCATGTCTCTAGGACAAAGTTGAAATTTCACCCCATAGACTTGCATGGCATTAGGGTTAGGGTTAAGGCTGAAATTAGGGTTAGGGTTAGGGTTAGCTGAAATTAGGGTTAGGGTTTTGGGGTTCCTCAACTACTAGAAGCCCCAAATTTGGCGTGGGCGCTTCTTAGGGGCTCCTGATGAAAAAGCAAGTGGCCCCATGTCTCTAGGACAAAGTTGAAATTTCACCCCATAGACTTGCATGGCATTAGGGTTAGGGTTAAGGCTGAAATTAGGGTTAGGGTTAGGGTTAGGGTTAGCTGAAATTAGGGTTAGGGTTTTGGGGTTCCTCAACTACTAGAAGCCCCAAATTTGGCGTGGGCGCTTCTTAGGGGCTCCTGATGAAAAAGCAAGTGGCCCCATGTCTCTAGGACAAAGTTGAAATTTCACCCCATAGACTTGCATGGTATTAGGGTTAGGGTTAGGGTTAGCTGAAATTAGGGTTAGGGTTTTGGGGTTCCTCAACTACTAGAAGCCCCAAATTTGGCGTGGGCGCTTCTTAGGGGCTCCTGATGAAAAAGCAAGTGGCCCCATGTCTCTAGGACAAAGTTGAAATTTCATCCCATAGACTTGCATTGAATTAGGGTTAACGATAAGCCTGAAACTAGGGTTCAGCCTTATCGCTAACCCTATTGCCATGCAAGTTCATGGGGTCAAAGGTCAACTTTTTCCTAGAGACATGGGACCACTTGCAGGTTCATTGGGAACCCCCCAAGACAGGGTTACTACTTTGGGGGTTCCTCATGTGCTAGAAGCCCCAAATTTGGCATGGGCATATCTTGAGGGATCCTGATGAACCAGCTAGTGTCCCCATGTCTCTAGGACAAAGTTGACCTTTGGCCCCATAGACTTGCATTGAATTAGGGTTAACGATAAGCCTGGGGTTAGGGTTTGGATTGGGGTTGGAGTTGGGATTGGGATTGGGTCTGGGTTGGGGTTAGGCGTGGGGTTGTCAATAGGGTTAGGTTAGGGTTCGGAAGTGGACTGTGTGTCCTGCGTACACATTTTCTGAGGAAGAGGAAAGAAGACTGAAATAACAGGTCGCTTTCGGTGATGGCTGACATTTTACCTCCTGACACGCAGCCACAGTCGAGCAGAGCAACACTTCAAATGAACCGGGAGAAAAAATGGGTTGACTAGCCCCTTATCGCCAGCACACAAATGTGCTCTGGTCCACCCGAGGCACAGTTTGGGTGCAACGGAAACCTTCCTTCAAACGTATCGCACTAGCACACCAGCACGCTTCTCTTCCACCCCCTAAACTTGTCAGCAGTCAACATCCATGTATTAGGGGAGTCGGACAGGCGGCTGCTGGTGTTGTGTGTGTCTGTGTGTGTGTGTGTGTGTGTGACAGAGAGAGAGATAGATGATAAAGTGAGCCGAGAGGGAAGCCAGGCACCGCAGCGTTTTTCATCAGTTTTTCACAGAGTCTGACAGATAAACTCTGCCATTCAACTCTGACACGCCGGGCTGTGAAAACACTCAGGAAATGCCAGCATCACCACAGACACGCTGTCTCTTCCTAAACATGACTGTGACAGTGATTTGAAGTTTTTTTTTCATATTTTTTCCCCTACAAACTCTGTAACTGCAAGTCCTGGCCATGAGTCATTAAAAAAAAATTGTGAATTTGATGGAGGCTCAGCAATTATGGTTGCCAGCGTTTTCTCGAATAAACTCAGAAACTGCACGCTACGATTACATAATTCGGATACAACCAAAAATAAATATATTAAGCTGACTGAGTGGAGTCGACCTGAGCAAGCCTGCAGTGTCTGCAGGGTGGATGTGAAGGTAAACTTGTCTCTAATTGACCGCTCGGGTCGCCGCTGTCACGCACTCTCACCTTACGCCTGAAGACGGAGAAGGCCAGTCCGCAGGCTTTGCACAGCTGTCCAGCGCTCCCTGAGCTGGTGGGGGGGTAGGTGGAGTACCCAGCGCTGGGGGCGAAGCGGAAGGGCCCCGCCCCCGCTCCAAACCCCGGCTGCTGGGCCCGTACCGTGCCCGTGCCCATCACCTCGTTCAACAGTCCGCAGCATGACGCCCACATGGACGACGCCCCAGCCTGCCCGGAACACACAGAAACAAATATGGTCATGCTTCTGCTTCTTTATTAGTTAGTGGAGATGGCATTCACTCATTTATATTCAAACAAGAAAATCCTTCATCTTTTGGGCATAATGTGCTCTGAGAAAAGTCATATTATATACTGCTGTTTTTTTTTTTTTCAGGAGCCAAAAATGTTCAAGGCCCAGATCAGCCCGAAATCCATAGTGATGACTCTTCTGATTGTTTAGCATGACAAAGATGGACAAAATCCCCCACTAAATCTCAAAATTTCTTTGGACTTGTTGAGATTTTGCATTTTACCACTGTATCTCATGCTAAACTATGATAGGATGGTAATTTCTTGAGTTTCGGACAGACTAAACAAAAACTGCAGTGCATGAGACCATGGGTTCGAATCCCAGTTGCGGAACAGAAGTTGCATTGTACATTCTCTTTTTTTCAGGTGCCATAAAATTATAACACTGAGGACCTCCACTGAAGCAGGAATCAAACCCAGATCTCCCACATGACAATCAGCAGTTTAACCCACTAAGCTACCCACCTCTCTTGACGTTGGACTGCAGAGGTATACAAGGACCTCAAGCATGCATAGATGGTAATAAAATCAACAGGAAATTTCAGTTGCCTCTAGAGGGAATCGAACCTGGGTCTCCAGCATCACAGTCAGCAGTCTAACCACATGAGCTATCCTGTCTGTTTCAAGAACAGGGTTTATAAGTTTATAAGTACCTCTGAAAAAACCCCAACAACAATGGAAAATTTTTTTCGGGGAAGTCCAGTCGCCTGAAGCAGGAATTGAACCCGGGTCTCACCCATCACAGTCAGAGGTTCAACCCACTAAACTATCCACGTCTCATGACTCTGGGCTGCAGAGGTAATATCAGTACCTCAATTATGTGTAGGTAGGAAAAGAAAATCTCAGTTGCCCCAAGCAGGAATTGAACTCAGGTCTCCTGCACCACAGTCAGCAGTCTAACCCACTGAGCTATCCTGTCAGCTGGAAAGTCAAGGGTATAGAAGTGTACAAATATCTCTGTATAGAAAAATATTGGATATTCTAAGTAAGGTTCTGTTGACTGGAGCAAGAATTGAATGCAGGTGACTGCAGAAGTATACAAGTACCTCAATTATGCGCAGATTGAAAAAAGAAAATCTCAGTTGCCCCAAGAAGGAATTGAACCCAGGTCTCCCGCATTACAGTCAGCAGTCTAACCCACTGAGCTATCCTGTCAGCTGCAAAGTGAAGTTGCCTGCAAGAGGTACACAGGTACCTCAACCATGTGTAGATAGGCACAAATCATGGTACGTTTCAGGTGCCCACATCAGGAATCGAAATAGAAATTCCAGATATATAGTCCTGCCTTCTTTGATTTTCTTTTTTTGTCCATCTCCAAAACTACCTATGATCAGGTGAAGCACTGAGGCCCTCAAACTTCCTTACTTGTCAGCGCTGAAGACGGCCTGGTGGTTAACAACGCTGACTCCCAACTCGGAGATCACCGGATCAAATCTCAGTGCGGACCAGAGGTACAACACTTGCGTGTGTGTGTGTGTTTGTGTGAATGCCTAAACCAAAAACCAAAACTCAAAACTCAAACCCAAAACAAACAAAAACTCAAAACCAAAACCCCAAACAAAACAAACCAAAAACTTGCGTTGCGTTCGTCGAATTTCCGAGCATTTCGAATTTCCTTCAACTGGGAGCAGCAGGATCAGCAGCAAACAGGTAAGAGGAGCTAGCACCAGCTAGCTCCCCCTTCCTTCTTTTCAAATTTTATTTGTATTAAAAAAAAAAAAAGAAGAGTAGCGAAAAAAAAAACAAAAAACATTGTGAAGGTTTGATTTGAAATTCTTGAAAAGATTTCTGAAAATCTAAAAAAAAAAGGTCATATTACATTGATGTTTTTTGGGGGGGCGGAAAAAATAAAAGTCCCAGATCAGTTTTGTGATAGTTTGGTGTGAAAAAGAGTCATAGAAGTCAAAATCTCAACATGTCCAAAAATCGGGAAAAAGTCATAATATACGTTTTATTTTTACTGTTATATGTTAGTTTTTTATTTTTATTTTTTAAGTGTATAGGATGATTTTTTCCTGACATGTTTTGAGGAGTCATTCACCCGTTTTCATGCTGAAGGTGAGGAAGGAGAGTGAGTGTAGGAGCAGACTTCCGGCCAGCTACATATTACTGAGTGCCTTGCTGGAGTCTCTGTGGCTATTAAACAGAAATGCACTCTGAAAGATTGTTATCGATGGCCCGTCTCCAAAGAGAGCCGTGTGGGTAAAACGCCTCGGCCGCTGTGTTACCGTGACCGATCTGACAGATAAACGAGGGCGGCGTCAGGGCGCTGTGGGTGAAATACAGGAAGTGGATCTGGACGTCCTGCTGGGAGATGCGAGCGAGGGTAAAAACTTAAAAGGGTCGAGAGTCAAGCCGGCCGGATGTGTTTGGCGATGGCAGGGCGACGGGAGCGGCGGCTCCTCGGAG
Source organism: Thamnaconus septentrionalis (assembly GCA_009823395.1). Taxonomy (NCBI): domain Eukaryota; kingdom Metazoa; phylum Chordata; class Actinopteri; order Tetraodontiformes; family Monacanthidae; genus Thamnaconus; species Thamnaconus septentrionalis. The sequence goes on from CM020518.1 coordinate 5,758,753, forward strand.
CATATTGATGAGGGGGGCAGGAGGGTGGAAAAGGGGGCCGGGGCCTGTGGAGAATATGCCTTCTGTTGTGGTGCGGCCCAGCCTGACATCAACAGCTGACACGGGCGTGATGTCAGCCCTCTAGTGGTCCCAGGCTCCGCACGGGCAAAAAAAAAAGATGAAACAAAAAAAACAAAAAAACAACAAAAGCAAGCAAGCACTTTAGCTTTTGCAAAGCAGTGTTTTGTTTGTATTGAGCGATGTGCAATATTATCGACATAGGCAATAAGGGATGTGTGCACTTCATTACACACTAAGGGTCTTTGTGCAATTGGGAATGTGCAATAACAGCAGCACTTTACATCTTACTGAATGCACTTGAGCACTGAAGCACTTTTACATTTGCACTTTAATATCTGGTCCCTCTGGTTGAATGGGGTCAACAGGGTTGTGTCCACTTCCAATATTTAATTTTCTATTGTAATTGTATTTTTTTATTCTATCTACATGGGGAATAGAGATGCAAATTAGCTTTAGACTAATTTGCATTTTTCTAAAAATATCCATTAATGTACGTTGTCCCTCTTAATCAAATCAAATCAAATAAAAATAATAAATAAATAAAACAATGGTACTGACTGACTGGCTGGGCTCTTCTTAAAGCAGCGCTGCACTCGGGCGCTGTCACAAACAGCCTGTGATCTGACCTCCGCCGACGGCTCAGGGACCAGTTATGTAACCTGAGCGAGGAGGCACGATGGGTGGAGACGGCCGGAGGGGAGGCCTGCCGCTGCTGAGTCAGTCTGCAGGGATTCTCTCTATGCTTTAAATATTAAGGCCCATCCTTCCAGTGGATGTTCCCAGGATTGTGTGTGTGTGTGTGTGTGTTTATATGTCTGTGGAGGGGGAATAAAAATATATAGCATCCAAAATGTCACGGTGATGCAAAAAGATTAAAAATAAAAGGACCCAAAAATTCCCTTCATCATTTTTTCCCCCCTCCGAGCGGAGAGGTTTTACACCTTTAAACCTTGGAACACAACTGGATTAAGAAATTAAGATACATCCCATCCTGCCAAGCTGCAATATGAATTGTGTCCCGCTGGTCTTTCAGTATTATGTAACCAATCAGCTTCCCTTTTAGCTGTGATGAAAGCAGGAAGCTGCCGTTTGCCGTGAGCTGGTATTAAAAGCGAGGAAAAAATAAAAAAAAAACGCACAGAACAAGGACAAATCCAGGAGGCTGCAGGTTTATCAGAACCGAGCAATGTTATTTCCTCCAACCAATAGGAGGCCAGCTAAGCTAGACGATAAAGACCAATGTGAAAAAAAGTGTTTGCCCTTCAAGCCTTTCTCAACTTGACTTTGTGTGCACGATTAAACCGAGGCGCGGGACAAACTTGTATTACTCCCTCAAGGACACAGCAATGTTGAGCTGTTGGTGTTTAAAAAAACATTGCAAACAACAAACAAACAAACAAACAAACAATCAATCAAACAAAAGGAAAAGTCTCCGAGGCCGGATGCAGCCGCCATCGCCCGGGAGTGAATCGCATGAAAGAGATTTTTTTCTGTTCCTCTGCGTCGCCTCATCTGGCTCGCAGCCAGCAGCAGCACGAGCTCCCTCTGTCACTTCAATTAGCGCACTGTAAGCCGAGCGGGCGGGGAGTCCCGAACAAACAAGTCACACCAGCAAACACCACTCGCTGAGCTGTTGTTTTTTTTTCCTTACAGTGTCATCACTGAAAAAAACAAAGCAAGCTACAATGTGATAAAGAATTTCAGTCCCTCCAGTCGCCCTCAGGACGCTAATTCTCAAGTCATTTATATACGTCTCTCGCTCAAAGGCAAAAATAAAAGCAGCCAGGTCCAGGCAGTGCAACAAAGAACAAAAAAAAAAACACGAAGACAGACTGACGACGCAGAGCGAGCAAAAAGCAGACACTCATTTTTCTTGTTTCCTTTGAAACCATGACAAAAAGGGGGCGCAGCCGAGCCGACGGTGACGTGACCTGATAAAATCCGCTCGTGAGGTTTCGGATCTTCAAAGAAAACATCCTCGACACCAGCGACGCTGCTCTTACGGGAGTCCAGTCGCAGCCTAAGTGGGTCACGTGGAGAGTTTAAGTGGAGCAGGAGTGACACCGAGTTGACAAGAGTTTCCTCTTCACCGTCTCCCCGAGCAACTTCTTCTGACACTCTGGCGGGTTTAGAAGAAGGACGGAACGATCCCCGACGCAAAGCCGCATGAAAAACTCTCCCAGGTTCTGTTTTCACGTTAACGGCTCGAGTTTGCTCATCACAAGACGAGCAAATCGTCCTTAGCGCCCTTCCAGAGCTGCGCTAAGAACTGTGATGTCACCTGGTTTCCATGGCCAGTTTTTTATTGCGATATTTAGGTGTTGTGCAATGGAAACACAGCTAGTAGCTCTGTGGCTAACTGCTTACTTTTGTGACCGCACACAGGTCTGGAGATCAGCCCTTTATGATGTCACACAGGGCACGGATACCGCCTTTACCCACTCAGGTTGGGGACAATATCACCGATCCAGGTGTTGGAGGTTGTGTTGTTTCACAGAGGCTGTAAACAGAGGGCTAACTATGAAGATTGTTTTTTTCCCCAGAGGAAGCTCGACTGGAACTTGGAATAAAATGATGACATCTGACTCCTGGTAAAACACGGAACCTTTTAAACCTGCCCCTTGTTTGGTTTCCTTTGCTAATTATGCTTTCACAAGGCAGGTGAATTAAAATTCTGTGTACAACACTGACGCAGCGCCACAGCAACCGAAGCGGGGAAGAGCCTCCGAGGTTGCTGCGCTCGGGTGAAAACTCCTGAAACCCTGCGAAGAAAAAAAAAAAAGGCGGAACGAGTGACGGCTGCCTGGTCGCGGGCGTTTCTCCTCCCTGCAGGACCTGAGAGGCTTTGAGAAGGAACTCTGGTTCTACGTCTTCCGGCTCCGTCTCCGTTGGCTCGGCTCGCGGCCTCGTCGCGCAATTAGCAGTTAGCTGGCGTGCTAACGCTCTCCTTTTTAACTCGGCGTCAGAAAGAGCAGGCCGAAAAAGAGCTCAGCGCATTTATTTGTGGAGGACTGAATAATTGATGGGATGTGATGAGGTTTCAGATTAATTAAACACCTGACGACTTCATTACACAGTAAAAATGAAATCCTTCTAAATCCTGAGAGGGGCCCGAAGCGCCGCCACTCGCCGATCCTCCTCCCACCAAAGATATGAGAAGCCATTCCACTGGACGAGATCGCAGCGTCATTTCACCACCGTACTGCCTCCTCGCTTTTTTTTTTTTCCGTTACTTATTTCTCCTCGAGCAACCGCAATTATTTCCCGTGTATTTCTTTGAGGATATGAACCAGATGGCGCCCAGACGCTTCTTCGCCGCCGCAGCCCTTCCACCGCTCCACATTTCATTTCCTCTCCTGCGCCCGCTGAGTCCTTCTCTTATCTCCTCTTTTCGCCCTCTGAGACATCAGACGGAAGTGTCAGTCACACGGCGACAAGTGAATATTCGTGCCACCGTTCAACGTTCATCGTTCAAAAAAACAAAAAAACAAGAAAACAAGAAAACAGACGTCTCTAAATGTGGCCTGCGGATGCCAAACGCGGACGTGCTCATGAAGCCGGAGCTGCCGTGGCAGCAGAGTTTGTCTGCGAGAGGAACTGATTTGCATCCGGAGTCAGGCGGGGACACGAAGAGGATTTTTCTTTTTTGGATGGGGAGGATATTCAAAGTGCAGCCAGGTAAAAATGCATCAGTAAATAAACTCGGTGCGGAGTGAAATGATCTCACGCTACGTCTCGCATTATTGTCAGAGCTTTGGGAGTCGCTGCATCAGGACGGACAGGGAGGAACCAATGGCTGAAAGGATTTCTTCTTCTTCTTCTTCTTCTTCTTCTTCTTTCTGAATGGGCAGCATGTAACCAAATGAAATCTTCAGAAATGTCAACGCGTGATTAGAAGCTGCTTGGCAGCGGTGCAGGGTTTCCCGCTCGCGCCAGTCGCAGGGGCCAGAAAAGCTGCTTTCCGATCTAAACCCGATTAGTCGATGAAACATTACGGCCCTTTTTCCGTCCCCCGAAACGCCGCTGGAGAGGGGTGGGGGGTGGGGTGTCACTCAGTAAAATAGACTGGTCGCCGAGGGAGCAGCCACTCTCAGACAACACTGGACGGAGGAGAAGAAGCTTGACCTGATTGAGAAAATGTGACAGCGCAATCTGTCGTTGCGGCCGGCGGAGTGTTAAAAAAAATGGGAAAACCAACTAAAAAGATGGCGCACGAGACCCATTTCCTGAGTTTTATCATTTCATCTCCAGTAGAGCAGCCCGACGTGATTATCCAAAAACTCTGCAGGTATTAAAGAAAAAGCACATTTAGCCCACTGTTTGCAGCCTCCTGCTAAAAGCGACGCCTAAAAACGGGGGTCTTGACCTTCCACACATTTGGAAGCAAATGGCAAAATTAAAGCAATTATTCATGTTTTAGAATATCAGTGATGATGCATTTATTTTTGTTTAAAGCTATCCCTAACGCTGAATGACTTCTGCTAAAAAAAAAGGCAGCAAACATTTGAGGGGATTTGCCAAAAAAAAAAAAAAAATCTGCAGAACTTAATCAGCCATAAATATTAATACGACTTAGAATATTTATAGTATCAAGGGTAAATGATGAATCACTGCAAAAAAGATTGGAAAGATTCCCCCGCCCCCGAAACACACACACACACACACACACACACACACACACACACACACACACACACACACACACACACACACTGACTAATCGATCGCATCAGTCCTGCAGCTGCTGATGCTGCAGCTCGAGAAGAAGAAGAAGAAACCTTCCTTCCTTCCTTCCTTCCTTCCTTCCTTCCTTCCTTCGATCCATCCAACCATCCATCCTTCCCTCCTCTCTTCCTTCCTTCCTGTTTCACATTCAAAGCATCCAATCACGGATGGCTTTCCTCTGCTTGCATGTTGTGGCCCTTGTTCATTGCTGACAATACAGAATAAAAGAAACCCCCCCCCCCCCCCCCCCAGAGAAACCATGACGACGCAGGAGACTTTCCCCCTCTCACCGCCAGACAGACAGACAGACACACAGCACCGATGACATCATCGCAATCATCTTCGTCATTAGACCTGAGCTCGAACTGACAGACAGCATCAGCACCTTTACTCCCCCATCCTCCTTCCTCTGCAATTTTTCCAACGCTGCAGCCGCGCACGAAGCAACGCAACGCAACGCAACGCAACGCAACGGAGCCCCCTTGACTGTCCTGCAGCCTGGACGCTGAGAGGTGAACCTCTCTCCGCCTCCAAGGAAAACACCCCCCACCACACACACACACACACACACACACACACAACCCGCATCACGCAGCAGCGGCTCTGCTGGCCGCAGCCTCGATCCCATTAGAGCGGATTAGAGGCTGGAGATGAATGGATGTCGCTGCAGCGGCTTTAGTTTAGTGCGCTTGAACTGACGGCGGCAGGCAGGCAGGCAGGCAGGCAGGCAGGCAGGCTGGCTGGTTGGGGGTGGGGGGGAGTGACGGAAGGAGGAGCGGCGGCTAATTAAAAGGAGACTCACTGTACCTGCTGTTTATAGGTGCCGAGCCGAGGGTGCGCGGCGAGCGAGCGAGCTAAAATAAGAGCCGCCGGAGGTCAGCGAGGGGAGGAAGCTGCTGCTGCTGCTGCTGCTGCTGCTGCTGCTGCTGAGGGAGAAACACCGCAAAAATAATCAATGCGAAGCTGCTACTGTGCAGCCTGCAAGTGCACGCAAACACGCCTGGCTGGGATCAGATGAGATGACTGAGATGGGATGTGGTGCCCCCCCCCCTGTTTGCCGCCTCTGTTTGCTCAACGCAGCGCACCGCGCGTATAAAAAAACAACAGGCTGAATGAACCGTAAAATGTGCGGGAGGAACGGGCAGCGGTACCTTCATGGCGCCTCGGGTCCCGCGAATCTGCCGAGTTCCGTCAGCGCGGCGAGCATCGCCGAGCGCACGGCGAGTCAAACAATTACGTCTTCCCCTCTCTCGCGCTGGCCGTGTGTGTGTGTGTGTGGAGTCAGCGGGCCATGACGTCATGGCCAGCGGAGCCGCAGCCAACCAGGGCGCGCGGCCGCGCCGCTGGTATCTTTAGCAGCCAATCCGGCGCGGCGCGTGGCCACACGGTGGGCGTGCATGCGGCCGCGCGTAAAAAAAAAAGGGAAAAATAATAAATAAATAAATAAATATAAATCGGAGGCTCCCGTGGCCGTGCGTGCGCGTGTCGCTGCTTTCACGCTCGCATTTGCGGAGGCTCACTTCACTGATTTATTATTGTCACGCTGCAGGAGCAGCGCGACAAAAGAAGCCGGTTTTCAGTTCATTTTTCCGCTCTGAAAACTTGAAACGAGTCTCATCTTGTTGACGCGTTCGCAGGGATTTGAAATTTCTGATTTATTTTATTTACCCCCACCCTCTCCCCTCACACACATTTTTCCATGTTAAACTTCAATCAGAAGAAGTGAAAAAAAACAACAAGATTATCCTCAGTTGCAGACACACGCCGCTCTATTTCTGTTTGTATGGCACCAAAACTAAACACGCCTACAATCTCATTTTACCGCCACGGTTAGCCCGCGCGTGCCCGTGCCTTTGACTGTGTGCGTGCATGCGGCCGATGTCTGCAGGAAGGAGATTAGATGGGGGGGAGGCAGGAGGAGGAGGAGGAGATTCGCTTCTTCTATTTTGCATCGCCAGTGCCGCTTTGAGCCAGCAGGGGGCAGCAGATAGCGCTGCCACAGCATTATTATGATCCTCCAGTCACAGGCGAGCCGCGGGGGAGGAAGAGTCCTGCTCCTGCTCCTCCCCCTCCTCCTTCTGCTGCTCATTATGCTCTCGGTGCAAGATGCTGCTGGATTCATGAGAAATAATAATTTTTAATGTGCGGCAGCAGATGGCGGCGTGCGTGCGTGCTGAGGAGTCATGATGATGCAATAGCTGCATCACGCAAAAAAAAAAAAGAAGAAGCCATTTCTAGTTTTATGTGGTATTTAAAAAAAATATAATAAAAAATTTCACACAAGCGCCTTTAAACCGAGCAAGCGGGCGTCTTCTCTGGGCCTCCAGGCCACCGCTGGCACACTTTAACACTTTAGAGCTTCATGGATTTTGCCTGAATCTTCCTGCTCAGTCAAGGCTGGATGAAAGTGCAAACACTGGGGCGAAGACAGACGCTGCAGTTTAACTTGACGAGACATCTTTGTTTCAGGCTGCTTTACCAGCCCTGCGTCTGACGTGTCCTCTTTAAATTGTTCCCGCCGCCTGCCAAACACAGACGAAAAAAAAAGAAGAAAATCTCAATTCTGCTGCATAATCCACAGAGCTCAGTGTTTTTTTTCTTCACATTTGTCTTCAATATTTCAGGCGGAGGCTTTGAGCAACTTTGTGTTTGTGCTCCGGGTCACCCTGACTGCCAAACCCATCTGTTCGGGCTCACCTGACATTGCCACTCCAGCCTCACAGAGAAAAGGAGAATCCTACCCGAGCTGAGCGGCGGCTCCGCTCGCTGATCTGTGACGCCTCTAATTTGGAACTTTGAGCCGCGGAGGGCAAAGTGAGGCGGGCACGCGGCCAGACACCGCGGAGCTGTGCAGAATTGAGCTGATTTTTCTGGAAAATATAAACAGCCCGAGACAGACTCAGGATGGTGTGTAACTTGATGGATTGGCCTTCGAAGCGGTGCATATCTGCAAGCTGAAGCATGGAGGAAAAAAAAAAAAATCAAGTGAAAACGAGACAATCTGAGCTTTGAGTGGAGGGTGAAATTTAAAAAAGCCATATGATGGATATGGAGGAAACAGAGTGGAATGTATTAAAGATCACGGCTCATTTACTTTCACTTTTTTTTTCTATTAGTAAGTCCATTAAAAAAAACAACGCACCTCTCTGACCCCTTTAAGACAGTTCTAGAGCCAGGCCGTCCTGGTTTGTGACAAATGTGAGAAAAGATTAAAGAAAAAAAGTCTAGACAGGTATTATAAACGGTGGATTTCTTTTTGCTGTTTCCAAACTATTCACCCTTCAGTGTCGACTCACCAATTGGCAGAGGGTTTTTAGTTTTTTTTGGCATCAACACGAGCTGGACGTGTTTGTTTTGGTCCAGCCTGACTGGCAGCGGTTCAGCTTCCTACAGAGTCTCAGGGAAAAGTTAAAGCACCCGCTGCAGTTCTGACCTCCACTGTTTACGCCAACAAACTGGAGCAAAAAAACAAAACAAAACATAATATTAAAGGTAAACATCTGTGCAGGACATCTATCTATCTATCTCTCTATCTATCTATCTATCTATCTATCTCTCTATCTATCTATCTATCTATCTATCTATCTATCTATCTATCTATCTATCTCTCTATCTCTCTATCTCTCTATCTATCTATCTATCTATCTATCTATCTATCTCTCTATCTATCTATCTACACAATATGTATGCAATATTTTTTCTTGAGCTTAAGCACTTTCTAGATAGATAATGAAGACATCAAAAATATGAACAAGATGTGATTATGCAGCAAAGAAAAGCATGTTAAATGACTCAAAATATTATTTTTATGAAAGGTGGCTATTTTGAAGAATTTAAATATAGTTAATTTACACTTTTATTGTTTCCGACATGCCCTGCGATGAACTGGCGACTTGTCCAGGGTGTCACCCTGCCTTCGCCCTAAGACAGCTGGGATAGGCTCCAGCAGACCCCCGTGACCCTGAATTGGAATAAGCGGGCATTGAAGATGAATGAATGAATGAATGAACGTTTCCGACATAATTCCATGTGTGTTCATATGTAGTTTTCATGCCTTCAGTGAGAAACTGCAATGTCAATAGTCATGAGAATGAAAGAAAATACATTAAATTCACAGGTTGCGTCCAAACTTTAGACTGGTGGTGTATATGACTGGTGAAAACAGATTTCCACTGGACTGGAACTCCTTTTGGTACTCTTACAAAATATCCCAAGTAGGATTTTCTCACAGATAATTGTTCAAAATCTTCATGAAAAAGTGCTCACAATCAGTGCAATTAATCGAAAAAATGTTTTTTCTTCTCATTTGAGAAGTGATTCAATCAGTCAAACCTCAGTCTCTCACCAGCGGTCTTTCAGTTTCCTCTACAATCTTCAAACATTCCCACGAACGTGACCTGATTTTCTCCGCAGTGTTTCCCATCAGCCTCATTGCAACATCGGGGCTTCACAAAACACGACTTGACTTACGGGAAATCAAATCAAAGTGTCGCTTTCGTGTTGAATCAGCAGAGAAGAAACCAAAAGGCATCGACGTCGCTCGCATGTGAAATTGAATTTTTGGATTCAAAGGAACGAGTCGACTTCTCAGACTCTTTGGTCTCAAGTTCCCTCACGAGCGAAGAGAGTCACGCATGAAGCCTGCGCTGCAATGCCAGCGGGCACCGCTGGGTGGCGGACGAGCGCTTTCCCCCCTCCAAAAAAGGAAAGGCCTGTCGAAGCGACGAGCTTGTTCGGCCTCAACTGAAGTACCTTGTTCAATGAGGCACGAAAAAAAAAAATTATAATACAAAAACAGGATATTAACAAACATTATTTAGAATCTTTGAGAAAGAGTAAATATGTCAGAGTTGTTTAAAAACCCAAATATCAGGACTGTGTTGATAAATAACAGAAACTTTATTTGTGAAAATGTGTTTTCTTATTTGTCTCTTAGCAGCAGCATATGAGCTTTGTGGGTAACAGACGCGGACCAGCAGGAGCCTGGATAATACCAGCGTGGGGGAAAACAATAAAAACACTCGGACGGATATTTGAGATTTTACCACAGATTCAGAGCTCCTTTCAGCCTCATAACGCTAACGCTCACTCGTCGCCTTTAACTGCACTGATATTTCAAACAAAGCTGTTTGCGGCTCCCTCCATTTTCGGTCCTTCACTCCCACGCGCCGCCAGCGACCTTGAACCTCGAGGTGGGAGGCCCCCCACAAAACATTTCAAACATCTTTGAGCCGCTAAAGACGAATTTCCCGTCTTCTGCACGTAAAGGTCCCCGGAGTTCAGAGCAGAGTTTAGAGAAATGTCAGAAAGAGAGAAACACATTCCCGATGAAGAATCTGTTTTCCATCTTGCCCCCCCGCTCCTGGTCCTCAGACCCCTGTGTGGGGCCCCCCATGATGTCAGATGAAGTCAGATTTTCTCTTCGGGGTTGGGGTGGGGGGTGGGGGGTCCCAAGTAGAACAACTGACTTGCACAAAAAATACATTTAGTTGTCCGTACTTAGCAGACATTTATTCTTTATAAGTGGGGGTTTTATTAATTCATAGTTGAGCTGCGTGAGCTCAGGTTTTTAATGTTATGTAACGCAACTAGACGGCGTCCCACTTGTGCTTTCCTGCAGATTCTTCAGAGCAGATCAACAACTCCAGTCTATACTGGTTCCATACTGGGACTGAGCCTGGCTGCTCCTCCTCTCCAGAACCCCCAGCGCTCTGCCCTCACATTAACCTCGCCCCCCCCCCAAGACGTGCCGGAGTGCCTTCCCCACCCCCACATGCAAACATCGTGGTGTTGTAATGCGACACCTGCGATGCTTTGTGTCAGTGTGGGAGAGCTTCGGTTTCATGATGACAGTCGCTGCAGCCGCCGTAGCTGCTGAAAGACTTGCGAGGAAGAACGGCTGCACCATCTATCTATCTATCTATCTATCTATCTATCTATCTATCTATCTATCTATCTATCTACACCACCAGTCAAAAGTTTGGACACATCCTATGAATTTAATGTCTTTTCTTTCATTCTCAGGACTATTGACATAAGTGTAATAAAAGAGTAAAATAACTAAAACACGTTTTATATTTAAATTCTTCAAAATAGCCACCTTTCATAAAAAGCATATTTAGAGTTTTTCTACGCTGCATAATTACATATATCTGGCTCATATATTTGATGTCTTCAGTATCTGTCTACAATGTCAAAAGTACTTACGATAAAGAAAAAACATTGATAGTGTGTCCAAACCTTTGACTGGTAGTGTATCTATCCATCTATCTGTCTATATACAGTATATTCATATATATGTATATAATATGTGTGTGTGTGAAGACAGACAGCATTGCAGATTTCCAGCAGAGGAGCAGAGGCTCGGTGTCCCACCACTCGGCAGATGTGCGTCTGGTCGGTCGTTGGCCTGGCGCACATTATGTTGCTGCTGCCGTGTGAAAGCGCTCACACAAAGGCTCGGCGGACTACATTCAGCAACTGGGTCGTGGTGTCTGGAAGAAGGAGACATCATTCTTGTGTTGATCTGTTGCACACGCGCCGTTATGAGTGTTTCATGCAGGTGAGATAGGCTGGACGTCTCCAACGGTGTCAAAAAGCTTCTACCTGGAGAAACATTAAAAAAGGTAAAAAACAGGAAATTAGGAAAGAAGTCTTGGGGTTGGTGAACCGTTGACCCCCAGTCCCTTGGGGAGGCTGTCAGAGAGTTTGAATTGGGGTCACAGCACAGGAAGAACCAGAGCGGTGAATAAATGAAGACTCCCCCGGCTTCACTGCGCTCCGCCTCCCATGTCGCTGCCGCACAAGCGTGCGATGATAACCCGCCGCCTGCCGCGGCGCACAGCCCGGTTCCAAGAATAACCGGGTCAGCGTGGACTTGGCTGGACCGCAAACAGCGAGGACGGCGCCTTCTCTGAGGGGAAGGGAGTCGTCTTCTTCTTCTTCTTGAACAGCACCGTCACTTGGAAAATGATCTTTTTGAACTCAAACCTTCTGAACTGAAAAGCTGCTAAATGAACAAATTTCGGTGCCTGAGCTGGCGGAAGTCTGGCGGGACACAGACCAGAGACGCAGCCTCTATCACATGACCATCCTCCAGATTCTCTCCCTGGGATGACGACCCCTGGGATGACCCCTGAGGGCGTTGGGGCGGGGGGGTTGTTGGTGGAGGGGGACCTTCTCACTGCCCTCCTCCTTCCTTTCTCTTCCCAGGCCAACGTGAAAGCGCCTCGCCAGCAGAGCCACCAGACAACAGGATGTTGATATTTTTCTCTTCGTTCACACACACACACACATACACACACACATAAATACACACACTCGGTGTCACATGGACGCTGGCGGTGAAAACACCCTGCAGAGTCGTTGCACTCTCGCTCCCCCCTGATGTACGAGAGTCATGGTGGACTCTCAGGGCCTTTATTTATTATTCCAACATTTATCCGTGTTTTTCTAGTTTAGCACTGACAGAGCGAATTCCTCTCCTCGGTGACAGGCGCCCGCAGCGGAGCTCCACAGAGACTAAAGCATACATCACGTACAGCGAATTCCATTCGGATTCTCGCTTGGAAATGATTGCAATTAAAACCGTAAGCGGTGCTGGACGAGCCAAAAAGTCAACTGGTCTGTCTGTCTGTTCACCTGGCACAGGAGGGGTTTCTTTTTTAACATGCGACTCCAGAGTGACAAAAAAACAACTCAGCAGCTTCCTAACTGATCATCCTCAAGTCATCAACTGTAACTTCAAGTATCTGAAGTCGATAGCATTGAAAGTTTTCAAAACAAAACATAAAAAAATACTCTTATATTGAAAATATCTCACTTCAGAGACTTATTTTTTTTCTTGTCTCCATGTGGTGTCATTCGTGAACTAATTTCCATAACTGTAGCTAAAGTAAAGATTGTACTGCAGCTGGCCTCTAGGGGGAGCCTCTAAGCCACTTAGTTATACCTTTTTTTTTATTATTTCTTTTTTTATTACAGTTTGGAAACAATTTACTGTCTAGTTTATTGGAGAGAAGCCACAGCCTTGCCTTTGTTTATTTGATTGCCACATAATATATAGTAGGTTATGGAAATATTATAAATCTACTTATAGATTGGATTGGAATAAATATCATGTGCTGTGCAAAATAAGGGAAAACCCAGAATGATGAAACTTCATACTTTACACCAGAAACCCCCCCCCATACTCACCACAGTGCAGCCACCATCCACACAAAGCTCTGCCCGACTGCAAACACACAAAGAAACTTGAGGTGAAAAATTCTATTCAGATGGGGCATTTGTTTGTGTTAACATAAATAGCACGACATGATGATGCTCCACAATGTACATTTGAGATGAACTTCAGAACATCGTGTGCTTGTTCCTGCCAGGAGGGGGAGATTTATTATTTCCCAAGTGATAAACACAATGTCTCTCTCAGCTGCGGAAGGTTAAATATTAGCTGATGCTGCTGTGAAGACAGGACAATCACTCATCAGGAGGTCGTAAACACGGGCGGCGGTGCCAATGTGTGTGGTGTTTGTGCTTAGCTCAGGACTTGTTGTTTAGGAAAGTGGTCAAAACCTCGAGGGAACTGTGACCTTGACCTGAGAGCCGGGTCGTTCTGCGATGATACTCTTGATTGGTGCGAACGTCTATTTGTTTAGGTCACATTTCCTGCAAGCCAAATGCACGAAGAGGAGCCCTTTGAAATCCTACTTGCCATCTGTTTCAATGGTACTTTTATTCCACTTTTTTTTTTTCCGTCAAAGAAGTTCATGCGTAACTCCACAAAAGGCAAATTTTTATTCAAATTCAGTATTTTCTTGGAAGCAAGAGCAGGCAAACATCACAGGGGCTCGAAGAACGAGTCACGACTTAATGAAGCAAAAAACAAAAACCGAAAAACAAACCGAAAACAACCCCAAAACAAAACAAGTAACTCTTCGGCTCATTTTTTTTTTTTTATCACGGTGACATTTGCGGAACGGCCGATGGATCGGGTTTCTCAAGGCGAGGGAAAAACACCGAATTCAGGATGTGGTCGAGTTGTTTTCACGACAACGGCAACAAGAACAAGAAGAAGAACAAGAAGAACAAGGAGGCGTTAAAACAAAAGAGCTCGTGCATTCAGGGACAGAGTCGCCCTTAAAGTGCAAATGAGTAAACTTTTCACTTACACCATCAAAGCTACTAATTTGGTCACACACACACACACACACACACACACACACACACACACACACGCTCACAACACATGCACGCTCAAATTACACGGCCTTGATATACACCCCCCAAAGACACACACTCTGTCTCGCTCCCTTTCTCTCCAACACACACAAACATCCACTTTATTAAAATTCCTGTACACATAAATTAACAGTATATTTTTTGTGTTTCCTGAATAACAACACAGTAAGATCAGGGGCTGGACTGGTACACTGGTTGGTGTTCACATGCAGGGAAGAATGTCCAAAAAAATAAAATCCCAACATGACATATCAACACACATGTAAACACGCCGTGTCACGTTGCAAAAATATTTGTCCGGTTTTAAAAACAAAGTATAAGATGTACCGATGGAAAAAACAAACCCCCACATCAGAATTAGCATTTTCCTCCGTGCAGCAGTAACAGAGGAGGAGCTGAAAACGCTGCCGCAGCTCCAGAGTCTCTGCGTCGGCGAGGAAAATGATCCGATGCCGCAGCCGTTTCTTTTGTCGCTGCGAGTCTGACTCATAAGTGGAATCATTCATGAACTACCGTCGGACGCGACGGTCCGCGGCCGGCGTCCTGTCTGTGGAACAACAACACAAAAACAAAGAAATGGACAAACAAAGAAATCGATCCCTCACTCTCCAACTGCACCTGTGGATGAGCGAATCAGTTCACACTGTGTGTGTGTGTGTGACTGATGCTGCAGCTTCAAGACTGGACCCCAACAGTTAAAATTAATTCCGGTTGTATGTTGCACTTCATCTCAACTCACCTTTTATAAAGGTTAAAGTTTTTTTTTTTTTTTTATGATTTCATTGAAAAATAAACCTGACTGCACTGCAAAATGAAAATTTCATTCTGTTGCGATTCAACAAAAATCAAAGTTGATGAAAGGAAGTTCTTCCCATTAAGGTGATGCTTGGCGACGTTTACATGCCGGCAATTAGCAACACGCTATCTTAACTGGGAAGCCAAACAAAATCACTTGAGCGCAAAGACTGTTAAAAAAGGGAGATTTGCATGCTTTTTTAAATTGAAAAATAAAAAGTTTGGTGACTAACTAAACTAAAAAAACAACAAAATTGCAGCTGGGTAACTAGAGGTGTGTGAACTGCACCGACGTGCCCGTGAGCAAGGCACTGAACAGCCTCCAGTGGACCGCGGCGGTGGTCGCTGATTTGTGAGAGCACAAAAAGACGCTGGACGGACTTCCCGTTGGACTGGTGTGGACCGGTGTGAGCTTGAACGTCTCTGCCACCACCAGCTCACCAGCAGGGGGCTCCACTCAGGGGCCGAAAGCTCCGGACCGAAGCTCAAGCTCATCACCTCTCGCAGAAGTGCACCTGGAGGCTCTTGGAGGAGTTTCCTCCCCCGAGGCTCCAGGCCTGCAGCTCCAGCCGGTCCTCCTCCTCCTCTCGCTCCTCCTCCTCGCCCTCGGCCTCTTCGTACAGGCTGGGCTCCTCCAGCGACGTCTCCAGGTTGGGGCAGTAGCCGCCCAGCGGCAGCGCCTCCTTGTACTCGTAGATGGTGGGCAGGCTGCTGCGCAGGCCGAAGCGCCGCCGCAGCGCCACCAGCAGCGGTTGCGGCACGGTGAAGATGTCCGCGTTGTTGCCCAGGTCCACCCAGGCCAGGCAGGGGAACCTGACCGGGTCCTTCACCGCGTCCGTCAGGTCTTTGAGCACGGCCAGCGTCAGCCGGTTGCCGTTGAGGGCCAGGATGGTGAGCTTGGGCAGGCGGCCCAGGTGAGGCAGCAGCAGCCGCAGGCTCTCGTCCTGCAGCTGAGTGAAGCTCAGGTCCACCGCCGAGACGGCGTCGCTGCTGCTCTGCAGGTAGAAGGCCACGCGGTGGACGTCCCGGCGGGACAGCGGGATGCCCGACAGGTTGACCACGTCGCCCGACAGCTTCTTCTTCAGCGTGGTCTTCAGGCTATCAGAGGAGGAAAAAAACAAAGAACAAAAAACATGTCAGTGACAATAAAGAAGGACAAAAAGCAAAACAACAAAAAGCCATCTTTTTGTTGCAGGAAGTGTTGAAGGTGGGCTAATGAGGGTGGGGCCACCGACTCTTTTAATAGAGACCAGAGGGAGAGGAGCTCAGTGCAAAGCCTGCAGAAGGGCAATTTTTGCATTTAAATGCTCGTGTGTCTGGAACCTGAGCAGCAGACACAGTGAATAGATTCACAAATAAATCAGGATGCTGTTTTTCATATTTAAGGACCAGTTAACTGTTTCAAGTGTTGAGTGACACATTTCTGCAGGGGTTTCTGAGTCCCAGGAATTGAAGGGTCAATGGAAGTCAGGTTAGAGAAGCTAAAGCTAAATTAGCTGTCTAATAATAACGGGCTCCATCTCAGCCCAGGTGAGACGGTGGGTGTGAAAGGTCCAGACGGTGAGCCAGGCAGGACCGGTTGGGGCCAGTCGGGTCGAGTCAAGGCCAGTCGGGACCAGTCAAGTACAGTCAGGGCCAGTCAGGGTCGGTCTGGTGCGGTCGGTCAGGGTCGGTTGTGGTCGGTTGTGGTCAGTCAGGGCCAGTCGGAGTCAGTCGGAGTCAGTCGGGTCCAGTTGGGGTCGGCCGGGATGGATCTCGGTTTCTCCAGCCGTCTAGCAGTGTTGAGACAGAACGTTCCCTCCGTGCAGGAACGTGGTTAAATATGCATGGCCCAGTCGTGAGAAGTCCTGCTGCTGCAGCAGCTGCTGCTTCGTCATCACCTTTGTTTTTACCAGCACGCCGGCTCGGAGGAAGTCCTGAGGAGGACACCTGCCAAACGAGCCGAGCCGCCGCTACACAAATCTGACTAACATGAGGAAATAAAACGCCCCTCAGACCACAGAGCGGGATTATCCTGCGACTCTCTCTCTCTTCGACTCTGGGCTCCGTCTGGGAAGGTTATAAATCAGTGGCCGGTTGCGTTTACATCCGTCTCCAGGCCCCCTCGGCGCTGCTGTGTGTATGTGTGTAACGTCCACTCATTCGCAGTGTTATTGATTCCGGGCCGAGGCCATAATTTAACTCTCCCTCCTTCAAACTTCCCATTTCTGCTCTGCTGTGTTGCTCATCTCCTTCCTCAGCCTTGTAATCTTGCCGCTTGGCTGCTTTGTCTCTTAAATACGTGCCGTTGTTTCGAGACTCGTCCTATTGGCCCTTTTTCGGGCTCCTTTGGACGAATCGTGGATTCAGATGATCGCCGTCGATGTTGGTTTAAGAGAAAGCCAACGAGGAAACCGAGGAGCTTCTCGATGGTTAGCAGAGAAGCAGGAGAAGGAAACTGTTTGTGTTTTCGCATCAGTTCAGGATTTGTTGCTTTTTCAGCTGCAGGGAACTGAAAGCAAACGCCAAGAATATGTAAATATTTGGCTGTGAATCCACCTGTAAAAATTTGTTAGAGCAGCTGGGATTATTTATGTTTCAACCCAGAGGCATGTTGCATGAAGCCCACGAGGGAAAAGCCAGAAAAAAAAAAAAACCCTCCACAGATGCATAGATCTACAGTCAATAGGCACATTTAGCCCTCTGTTTGCTGCCGCCTGCTAAAATGGAAGGAAGGACCTCCAACTTCTCTGGAAGGGGACAAAAACAAGGTGGTCTCCAGGGGCGACAGCGACGCTACCAATCTGAGACTAGCTAGTGCCGCCCTTTGTGACATCATAAATCGTAAATGTATTTGATAACGCTCTCCCTGAAAGGCCAAAAAACACAAAAAACAAAAACAGAGGGAGGAAATGAACAAACTGTTGTTGGGAATCTTGCATAACATGAGACTTTAACTGCAGCCAGTTTTGTTGGATGTTTTCCACTTTGACGGTCGAATCAGAAGTCGGACAAAAAAGAAGACGAAGCTGTGACTGCGACCGTCTCTGGACCTGCGATCCTCACAGATCCAGCAGGTCGAACACAGCTGCTGCTCTCATCCATAATAGAAGCTGATCATGAGAAACAACCTTGTTCTCTCTACTTGATTCTCGGAGGGTTTTTTTTTTTCTGTTCTCTTCTGGCTCCACCTGCGCGCGCAGCCTGCATGTTTGATTCTTTTTTTTTTTTTTTTTGCAAGAAAGAAAGATGTTCTTACATGAGACAAATCCCGGCTCTGTGGGCAGTTCATCCTCCCACAGGCCGCTCGGTCGGCCGCGGGGGCTACAGCTAGCGCCTGTCAGAAGCCACAGTGCGAGACTGCAGACCATCGCGACGAGATGATAGCAGCAGGAGAAGAAGGCGAAAGCAAAACAAACATTTCATCTGCCCCCGACGAACGCCCCCCCCCCCCACCCCCCCAGCCTTCCCGTCCTCTGGTGTGGCGGCCGTACTCGTGGGCAGCGGCGCACATCGCCTCGGACCTGACTCGACACGCACAGGCAACTTCAAAGGGTCGTCGAGCGGCATAATCACCGTCGGAAAACAGCCGTCTGCATCGGGACTCATTTAAAGGCAAACAACTGAGGGAAATGCATTTATTGACATCCTCCTCCTCCGCAGCGCAGGAATCTAATAAGCGCCGACTCTCGTGTGTCAAACTATTGGCTGGCTAAATGCGGTTGGAGGCAGGCCGCCTAATTGCTTTTTCGGAGCGCGCTCGCGCCTTTCCTCGGGGATGTTGTTAACTTTTACACGTTTGAGCAGGGGGTCTTTGCCGTACGGCGGTTATGTAAAGCCCTGAGGTGGCAACCATTTCAAATGAACCGGGAAGGTTCGTTTGAAATGAGAGCGAAGAGACAAAGTCTGTAGAAATGGTCAGAAAAATGTTTTGATTTTTTTTAAAAAAGGATTCTGCGACTCAGACACGCCTGTGGTGTGTCTGAGTCGCTTTTTGTTTTTGTTTTTTTTCGCTTTTTGCCTGTCAAAGTCTTTGCAGTTCCCGCCCGCCCGCTAAGCCAACCGTCCAACACGAAGCAGCAGCTTCTGCTGTCAAAGACGATGTCATAAATTAAAGAGCGCCTGACGAGGCATCTTAGCGCGTCAAAGTGATAATCAGTGACAAGAAAGAATTTGCACTTTGTACTTTTCAGCATGTTTGTCTTTTTTTTTTTAAGACTCATTCAAGTCTTGTGAGCCTTGTAAATTTGTTCCATTGTTGCTTTTTATTGCACTGCTTGTCTTCTATCATCTTCTCTTCTCTTATCTTGTTTCTCATTTTCTATTTTTATTTCCCAGTCTTGAATTCTTGAACTGAACGTGCTCAGCAGTGACCCCATGGTGTCTGGCGGTGGTACTGCATTTGGTCTGTGTGAGGAAAGTGTTTTCTGAGTGTCTGGTGTCCACCATAAACTGCTGTTTTACCGAATCATACTGCGCGTTACGTCCACAGACTCTCCTCCAAAAGGTCAACTCAGGTCAAACTATCGCTTTCTCTGTATCGTCAAGTGTCTCTGCTTAGCCCTGCATCTTTCTCATGATACTGCTAATGTTATTAGCGCTCATCATCAGGGCCGGTCTGCTTCATCCCCGTCCTGCAAATCACTTTCCTCCACCTGCTGAAGGTCTTTTCAAAGGAGAGAAATGAAAAGAGTGGAGCCAAAGCATGCCAAAATCTCACGAATAAAACCCTGCAACCTTTTTCTGCATGGGAAAAAAAAGAAGGAGAAAAATCTCAATCTTTCGACACTCTGCCAGCAGGGTGAGCGTTAAAAGCAGATGGCAGGAGAAACGTGTTTTTCGGTCCGCCCACATAGAATACAAGTTCCACTTCATTTACTCTCATGAATCAGTTATACATCAAGACACGGCAGGTTCCAGAGGTCATATTTTTATCCCACTGTTCATTTACTGGGGGAATAAATGCAACAAAGGCTTTGGAAAGACTGTCTGGCGTCTCAGAAGAAATCATATTTATGGTTCAACCTCCTTTTTTTTTTGCCACCTCTGAGATTCGACGGCTTCTGCAGGAATGGATGTCAGTGCAACTTCAACTGCAGCAGCTGATGTCTCGAAAAGCTCCTCTTCTTCTAAGATTTGATGCTGGAGTATTACTGTGATGTGAAAAACCTGCTGATTCACTCGGGGCCGTTGACCTTTGTTTGCGAGCGTCTGGCACCGTCGCTGTGCCTGCGATCGCATGCGGATGTGCGTCAGCTGTGTTTTTATTTTCTGACGTTTTCAACGAGAGCTGCCAAAGGTTAAACGAGGCGGATTCATTTTAAGTTGGAAAAATCTGAATCGGTCAAAGACATAGTGTGAAGCTTGGAGCTGTTGAGCACTTGGTTTACACTGGAGTTAAGGATTAAATCAATGAAAATGAAACTGTTTTTTTAACAGCAGGATGATAAACGACCTAAAAGGAGGGAAACTGTTTCTAAATAAAACATTTATTTGACTGCGTGGGGTCAGATTTTAGTTCAACTACGGCCTCAAACGCTGACACGTAATAGTCTGCCAGCCACTAGGGGGAAGCAGAGATGTTTTGGCTTGAATTTCACGCCTACATCTCTACTGTAACTCTACTGTAGCGCTAGCGATGGTTGTCTCACAGCAAAAAATATCCTTCCCTTGACATTTTGTGATACTTTTTTGCTTATTTTTTTTCTGGTCTGGTTGCAAAATCCACGGCCTACTTTTTCAAAAACGGACTGTGAGATGTAACCAGCAAAGAAGAGAAAAAAAAGAAAAGAAAATCAAACAGGAGCTCCACAGCGCTTCTTGCTGATCGAGCTGAACAGGAGACATTTGACTCATTCCTGCAAAAAACAAACAAACAAAAAAGAGTGTGGACATTGGGAAGCTGTGACACACAGCACCGTGGGAATCGACCCGGTCGATGTCTACTTCATCGACGCTTTGGTCCCGACCTGTTTGTTCCCGCCATCGATCTGAGCTGTTCTGCCTGCGGCCGTCTGTATAAAACACGCACGGCGCTCGTCTCGGCCGAGCCGTGGGAGAGTCGCCCCGCCGGCACCGGGATGAACAAACCCGTCTGGTGAAAGCGAGCGGCTGCTAGAAGTCTGCTGCTGCTGCTGCTGCTGCTGCTGCTGCTGCTGCTGCTGCTGGACCTCAGCGTCGCTGCTGCACATCAGATTCCTCTGCAACCAGCCGGCAGTTTGTCTTTAACCCAGTTTTCAGCCACTGAAAGTGTGAAGCTCGGGCCCTCGGGGGCAGTTTGGCCTCTGTTAATGAGACTCCTCTAGAATCATTCTCAGTAAGAAAAAAAAGAGAGAGTTAAATTTGCTCTAATGCGACTGTCAGACTGATGGCACGCTTCCGCGGGAAATGTGCTGGAAAACATGAAAGCCGTGACCGCTTCCACCAACCCAGTGGCCCGTCGAGATAACGGCACTTTTTATTTTCCGGGGGAAAAAAAAGAGGGCGCCGAAACTAATTTTTGTGGATGTGGATTAAAATGTCTTTTTTTGCGAAACGAGACGACGGAGGCCTTCCTTTGTTTCCAGCCGTCGCCGGCGGAGGGCTCTCACATCTCGTACGAGTTTCAGCAGGATTCTGAAGGAAAACGTGGGCAATAATCACGTTACTGATCCGCACAGCTGCTCCGAACATCATTGAAAACATAAACGTGTGTTTCGGAGGGGATTTTTTTTCTCTGCGCTGGCAGAATGAGACCCGAGCGGTGACGTGACCCCCGCAGCACAACGTCCCTCCGGGAGGCGGGTTTTTTTTTTTCCCAGCACCAGCGGAGGGAACGTGACGAACTGCTGCGACGTTTCTTCCAGGCGGCAAACCCACACAAACAAACAAACAAACTAACAAACACGCACGAGGCGACATAAAAAAAATGCACGCAACACGCCGTCGGCGGCTGCAAACATCAACAACGAGGAGGAGGAAGAAAGAAAATTTCCTCTTCAATCTCACTTTGGTACCAAAAATAACACCATCGGCGGCGCCGTGAATGCAGTGAGGCGGATTACCTCGGATGATGCGCGATTCCCCCGACACCCCAACCGCCCCCCCTCCCCTCGATAAAACAGGCTCTTATATGCGCTGTGCCAATGATCATGAAACCTCTTAGCACAGAATGTACCGCAAAAAGCATCGGCGCGGTGTGTAAAAATCCAGAAGGCGCCTCGCTATAAATTCACCCGCGATTTGATATGATGTGACAAACGACACGCTTATAAAAAGCGGGGCGGCGGGGGTTGGGGAGTTGAGGAGGCGGCTGTGTGAGGAGGAGGAGGGGGGACGGGAGTAAAGCGACAGAACACATAGAAAAACAGTTTGAGTTACGTAACGGCGGATCGCGGCTGCGTCTTTTTGCCGCTCTGTGTCAAGTCGTGGTTATGAAATGAGCATTAAGATGGCGGGGCAGGGGGGTGACGGAGGGGAAGGGGGGGCGAGGGAGGGGTTGGCGGGGGGTGGAAGTTGCTCAACTGTGGGATCAATGAGCATCAAAGGGACAAAAAGGCAGGTTTTCCTCTGAGCTTCCCCCGAGATTTACATTTAATAACCTCGACGGATCAAAAGGCCGACGAGATTCAACCCCTCTGCATCGCCGCAGCGTCGCTGCAGCTCTGCCTTCCCGCGTCGACTGTTGTTTACCGGCCGACGCGTTTAACCTGGATTTCGTGCCGCCGAAAGCGGCGGATACCGAGCATCTGTTCGTCCTCCCCCTCATCCTCCAGGATCTGGAGTCTGTGCTCTGGGAAGCCCCTCAATTATTCATTGGCCAGGCTGCTGGCTGGTTCTTAAAGCCTCTATTAAAAGCAAGAGGTCAAGTAGGAAGCCGACGGTGCAGGTTGAGTGCGGCAGCCGAGTGGGACGCTCCGTCTTCGAGGGGAGAGGGACGCGGCCCCGGAGAAGGCTAAAAAATCCTTTCGGACGGTAGAAATCTGTCCTGAGGAAAAGAAAAGAAAAAAAACTTTTTTCACTTTTTCGCATTTTTCTTCGTCCGCCTTGTCCGTCAGATTGCTGCCCCCTCCGCCCCTCGGCGGTCAGAGCGGACAGGGGTCAGGCCTGCTGAGTCAGAGCCCGCTGGGGCCAGAAGGTCACACTGCGGGGGGCAAAGGGGACGGGGGAGGGGTGTGTAGCCTGGCTGCAGAACTGTGAAACTGGGAAAAGGCAAATGACGCCTCTTCATGTGCACAAAGTTTGTTTTTGCAGGTGCGACGTGGCGGCAGCGGCGGCGGTCTGAACGCTGCAGGACAGACTCACACATCTGCAGCCTTGGCCACAACACAACAACACACATGGCCGGCGGCCGTAAAGTGAAGCAGTCCGGCGACGCTCGTAAACAGGTTGCGTAACTCGGTGCTTGAATGGCTCTGCTGACTGTCTAGAAAGTTACGACTTTATTGCTTTACACACAGCATGTCGTCCCATAAAGTAGCACGACTCCTTTGAGGTCGATGTCCTCGACTGGATACCGACCACCCAGAGACAGAGGTCAAGACCCAAAATGTTGTGGACGGCCCCCCGATGGTTGGCTGCAGTACTGCGTTGTTTCGCTGGAGCCGTCAGGTTAGAAAACAGAAGAAACCAAGACAAACGTACAAAAAAGAAGCCAAATAATTTAGCTGAGTGAGGCGGAAGGTGCAGAGCACGAACAGCGATTCCGCGGCTGCGGAGGGATCAGGTGACCGTGAGCCGTCAGCGACAGCGAGGAGGAGAGCCAGAGAGGATTTCCTCAAAGATTAGAGCAAATTAGCTTGAGCAAGAAGCCGAAAAAAACTGGAGAGAAAGAGAGAGGGAGAGCACGTCCTCTGTGATTAGCCGTCGAAAAGCTGTCGAGGAATCTGGAGTAGAATATATATATATTTATATATGAAAAGAAAAAGCAGAGGAAAAAAATGCTAACAAGCATCCAGACTTTCAGCGAGATGTCTTCAACTTTCCTCGCTCCACTGAATAAAATCGGGAGGCTCAGATTCCGAGACAGATTTTCAGCAGCTAATGCCTCCCCAGGAGTGACTCAGAAGTGAGAGGATGGCGTGACACCTGAGCAATTTTGTCCTTTTCTCTCTCTCTTTCTGTTTTTGCTCTAGCACGAGATTGAAAATGTGCATGGGGAAAAAAAAAGCCTGCCGTCAGAAGGGAAGGATGAGAAAATCTGATATGCACGACAAAGACTAAAATCCCAGAGGTCCCAGCAGGTAATTTGTTATGAAAATTTTTCAATTTATATGCACACACCTGTCGACGGGTGCTGCATTATATTCCAAGCCAGAAGGTGCCTGCAGTTTAATGTGTTTTGTGTTTCCATGTGAAGAAGAGCCCATAGAAAATGCATGTAGAACTTATTTCATAAACTTCTTCCTCGTCTTCTTTTGTGGTTTTAAAAAGGCGACTTGCAGCTGTTGGCTCCTGAGTTCCTCTGATGTGAAAATGTTTTAGATTTTGAGCTTGTCAACATGGATGCGTCAATTTATACCTGTTCTCGACTCGTCACTTGTAGAGGTGGAACTTATACATGACATAAATATGATTTGTTTCACTTGCCTTCATAAAGTTACATCTATATTGTATTATTTTAACATTATATTATTACTTTTTGATATATCTAACAGCGAATTGGCTCTTTGTGGAAGTTCGCAGTGGACTTTTCTATACGCAATAGGCCTCCTTGCCTGCAGCCATGTGGGAACGAAATGATGCCGTCTGACAAACCAGCAAGCGCACACGAAGCGTCGTCCTCGGGGCAACGTAAAGACGGATCGCTGTGGCGTGTGTTGCTGCCCATAAAGAGGAAAGAAAAAAAAATCAGGAGAAAGCCGAGCGTTCGTCACGGAGGGACGAGCTTTGAGTGACGGCTGGAGGGGGGAAATCAGGCGGGAAGCTGAGAGGACGAGGGCGAGTCACTCCGAGGCGCTTCGCACAGAGGTCGGGCTGCTTCGTGACACATGGCACGTAGCCGCTGACCTGGGAGGAGGATCGTCCGTATAGCTGCAGATCAGGAGCTCAGCCAGGACTGACTCCAGGCCGGCCCAGTAGAAAGTCTGGCACGCGCTCAACCTGTCAACCTCCGACGGAAGGGCTATCAATCAATCTTGAGAAAATGAAATGGGATTGAATCAGATTCCCCGACATATAAAGAGCTGCTCCGAACACCGCAGACCACGAAGGAGGAGAAGGAGAAGAAGAAGAAGAGGAAGCTGCTGAGAGTTGTAAACAACAGCTGCTGCTGAGGAGAACGCTGCTGAATTTACTGTTGGGGAAGTTTTGCTTTTTTTTTTTTATCAACACTGGATGTAATTTTAAGAAAAAAACAAAAACATAAAAAAATGGCACAGAGGGTTTTTTTTTTCTCTCTGTGGACGACGTGTTTTCACTCTGACTGGTGACTCGCGCCGATTGTGGCACCTCTCACCAAGCTGAAGACTCTTTGCTGTGCAGCCAACCGCTCTGCAGCTATTGGCTGTTCCCAAAGTTGCCACCAAGCTTCTTCGCTATGAGGCAGATTTGTACACGACGGACGCCAAGAAAAGGCAGCAACGAAAAAACAGGCAATATGTTTAGAGCCACAGATATATACACATATATAAATCACAGGCCAATTAGATACAAGCTGTTGATAATTCAGGAAAAGAACGAGATGAACTAAGCAACGACTTTGCTACTTTTTGTATGCTGTACTTCTATAAACTGCAAGGATATGTTGTCCATTACTTCCAAGAACTGATCTGGGAAATTCTGCCAGATCTTGCAACACAGTTGTCAAGCAGGCAAAAGAAAAAAAAAAAATCAGATTGCTCTGTTTAAACAAGTCACTTTATCGTCTCCCCATCTGTACCGTCTACTTTACTGACGTGACGAGCGAAATGATGTCCCAAGACTTCAGAACCGTTGCACCCGCAGCGCCACGTTCACCTTTGCAAAGCTCGATCTGCAGGTCAGTGCAGGTCTTTGCAGGCAAATAACATTTGTCGGCAAACTCACTCGCATGAAAGCAAATAAAAGCATGAAATGATTCAGGCAGAATCACCTGCTCGGGCAGCAACTGTCACAGCCGCGATCCTCTCGGTGCTCAGCTCAACCTACTTTAAGTGAAGAGAGGTAGAAACAAAACCCCACCAGCCTGCTGCAAATGTTCCCGCTGCACGTTGCCGGTCTTTGCTCCGCAGAGCCGAACACGAGGATTCAGCCATCGTCTTGAAACACAGCTTGACTGTCAAGTGTCGGTGATGTAGCTGCTTGAAGAAGCAAGAAGAAGCATCAGAGTCCCAGTCTGTGGGAAATGAAACGTGCTGGAAGGGGCCATTTACAGTATCATAAAAAATATATGTATGTATGTATATTATGTGTATATATGCATTTATAAGCTTGATTAATTTGAAATTCAATATCTCCCATTACTATGACTAAGAACCTCCTCTGGGAACTCAGCAGCGCAAAAACAAACCTGCAGGAGAAATTGAACTGCCTTCACGATAATAAAAGTGAGTGCGACGCCTCCAGCATGTGAAGCTCCGAGAAAAACAAAACGCCTCAGCCGCAGACGATTTGCAAGTCTCCATAAAAGTAATGCAACTACTGATTAATCCATAATAAAGTCATCTAATTACTTCTTTAAGTACTTTGTTTCAAAAATAATCTTTATTACTAATTACTTTACAAGTTACTTTAGTTAAAAAAGGATAAAGTAACAGTTGCTCAGTGCTTTGGAATGAACTTTATTAAAGTGAAAATTTTGCAATATTGCCTCTGTCCTCTTAACATGAATTAAACTGCACATTTCACAGAACAAACTCATGTACAGCACTGGTGCCTTTTGCACAGCCCGCAGTGTTAAAATAATTAGAAGATTTCGGAAAAGTAACTAAATTGTTACTTGATAAAGTAATTATGATATAGTTACCAGTTTTGCCACAGTAATCTAGTTACATTACTACGTTACTCAAAAAGCAGTTTAATTACAGTAGTGGATTACTTAGTAATAGATTACTCGCTAACCCTGGTCAGACAGACTTCGTTTTGGGACGTGCTCCGATTGTGCGATGCAAAAACAGGTTTTTTTGGGTCTTTTTGAGAGCGCATGAATGCAACAAAAGACCTCTTTGGCTGCCATTCCTCAGCACTGCGAGGAAAGATCAGATTCCGGATCGATTTGCAGCGCGGCTACAGGAAGAAAGCGGGAAAAACACCCCGCTTCCAATCAGCGAGTCTGACACTTCGCTCAAGCTGCAGGACCTGTGGTGTGTGTGTGTGTGTGTGTGTGTGTGCGCGTGCCCGTGCTTGTTTATGTGGCAACTGATGCTGAGCAAAATAGACTCTCACGCGAGAAGGAGAGGAGAAGAGATCCCCCCCGAGGAGCTGGAAAAATCAATGCAAGCAAAGGGATTTTAAAAAGGAAGAGTAGCCGAGGGGCTGGGAGCGAGGGAGGGTGAGGGGGGTTGAGGGAGTGGGAGAGATAGAGTGGACGGGGAGGGTGGGGGGGTGCAGACGTGGAGATCAATAACAGAGGAGCATTTAGAGCCGTGTGAGCGCCACCGTAATGAAAAAAACGCAGATTTTTGCAGGCAAACACGGACTTACACATGAAATAAAGCTGCTGCTGCTGCTGCTGCTGCTGCTGCTGCTGCTGCTGCTGCTGCTACAGACCAGAAGCTCGATAAAGAGCACGCGGGGACAGTCTGCTGCTCTTCTGCTCGGCGCTATTTCCAAATTATTGCTACCAAGAGACCCGGGAGGCGGCATGCAAGCTGTCGAAAACAACAAATAAATAAATAAAATCTTCCGATCTGGGTTAATTGCTCGGGGAGCCGCGGCCTCGACATCATCTTCATCATCATCATCATCATCATCATCATCAGACGTGATCTCTCGCCTCCACCAGTCGGCCTGTTGCTCACTTTGACTGGTGCCTGCAACCGTCTGGCTGCTTTTTAACGATCAGTCTGGTCGACTGGCTCGGCTGCTCTTTTTTGCCGAGTCACTCAGTCACTCAGCCTTCAGGGTCACTAGCTGCGTTTCTATTACCCCTGGAAATGCAAAAAAACCTAAATATCGCAATAAGAAACTGGTCATGGAAACGCCTAAACTTTGAAAAACCTCTCAAATAGACGCTCTCGTGAGGTGGTTTTTCCGACGTAGCGATATATATCGAATTTTGTGGGATGAGCTTTTACGCAAAAAAAAAAAATCGCAATTGTACTTGATCGGAATTCTACAAATGTTGTTTTTATTTTGCGAAAAACTACAATGGAAACGCAGCTATTGATTCCCCTCAGAAAGATCAGACTAATAATTCAGAGTTGTGAAAAAAATATCTGTGTATAATACAAACTGTGGTGTTTAAAGACAAGTGCGAAAACAAACAATCAGTTCACCGTCTGATACTCTGATAGTGGGTTTTTTGTTTTTTTTCCAAATCAGGGTTTGGCACCAATCTCAGTCCAGCCCTGCCGAGACTCACTGGGAATATTTCTGTCAACTGCTGAGGTCGAGTTGAGCCGCAGTAATTGATCCCTTTGAGTCGTAAACAAACACGGCTGTGCTGACGGCGGCGTCGAGAGGAAAAATCTGGTTCGACCCAATTAGCGACGCGACCCTTCAAAAAGCAGCTATCAACATTAAAGCAGAACAAAATTTGGATTTGTTTACTTGCACGCCTAGCGGCAGCTACTTAATTTAGGTTTGTTCAAGTGGCTGCTGATGAGACAGTGCTGACTTGAAAGGATCCTAAAAGAGAAACCAACCATCCATTAATTTATTGTTTTTATTATTACCATAATTATGACATCCCTGTTCGCTGCTGAGGTCGCTCTGAGCGCAGACGCTGCAATAATTGATCCCTTTGTGTCGTAAATAAACCCGACCCGGCTGAGAGAAAGAAAAGAACACAACCTGTTGAACTTTTAATTAATAACGTTGAGTTTCAGCCTAAATCAGAGCCGATCCGGCAGCCTGATTCTGATCTGAAAACGTTGCTACTTTCCTTGAGCATTTATTATTTTTTTCTGCCCACTTTTTTTGAGCTTTTTTGAAAGAGAACTGGGTCACTTGCACCATGTGCTGTAAATCCAGCCGCCGCTCCCCTGATATCTCAGTCACAGAGGCACTAGCGGCTCCATCATCTGCTGCCATTGGCAGCAGGGGAGCAGAAACACTCACCAGGCCTGGGACTTCCTCCTGGGCACGCTCTGTTTGGTCCACTTGGAGTGGGGCGTCAGGTGGTAGATCAGCTGGCGGCAGATCTTGTTGGTGGCCTTGAACGATTCGTTCTCCTGCACACAGAAACAAAGCTGGGAATAAATCTGGTTTGCAATAAAAAAAGGAGAACGCTGGATTTTGGGGGATTAAAAAAAAAGGTGTGAATTGTGTGTTTATGATGGGAGGCATAAAAAGACAACGGAGCTAAAAGTCTATAATGGTCGCCGGAGGGCCTGTGAATCATGGATTTACTTTCTTTTTTCTTGCTTTGAATGCGGGGCTTCAAACATGTTCCACATCAAAACTTTAATTTATTTGCCAGCCTCCCCTGCGCTTCTTTCTCCTCTCCCTCCTCTTCCTCATCTTTCTCCTCCTCCTCTCCCCCCTCCCCTCCCTCTGTCAAAGGCTTTAAATGGAATGGGCTGTGCAGGCCAGAGTAAATCTAATTAATGGCACGACACAACAACAAGAGGGAGGCAATGTGGCGAGGAGGAGGAGGGTGAGGAAGAGGAGGATGAGGAGGAGGAGAGAACGACACAGCAACAGACAGGGACAATTTACCTTAAGGCGATTAACCGCTGATGCCGTTTTTTTTTTCTCTTTTTCTTGTTGGTTTTGTTGTTCTCTTTGCTGGGCAACTAAACACACACGTCTCACACTTTGAAACAGCCCCATCCAGACACTTGGACGACGCACGGCGTCGCATTCTCGGTTCGAAAAGAGCAGGAAACCCGGAGACGCTGAGGGGAAGCCAATCACAGCGCTCGCAAGAAAACACGGACGGTCATGAGACTGGGAAGCATCCAGAGTCTGTTTAGTGTAAATACGCGTTAATGCGCGGTGGTGATGGCAGCATCGGTGGTGGGGGAGCGGGTGTGTGGGGGTGAGGGGGCGGTGCCAGCAGGAGGGTGGGGGCGGGTGGATGGACGGCTGCCAGAGGCCCTTGAATCCAGCAGGTTGGGCTTCTCTGCATCCTCATCACGTCCCACTGAGTCCGCCAGCCAGCCAGCCAGCCAGCCAGCCAGCCAGGCAGGCAGGCAGGCAGGAAGAACATCTCCCCTCCACCCTCACCCACCCTCCTCCACCTCCTCCCCTCTTCCTTTCCTCCAGGGTTTTTCCTCACTAAAGCACACGGCGATGAGATTAGAGTCCCTCACAGGTGATTATCATCTGGCCGTCGGTGAGTAGAAACCAGCACTGCAGCCACTTTTATCTGAGGGCAGCCCGTCACCTCCCAGCAGAGATAAGCTGCTGCAGCTCTAGTTTGGAGGAGTGGGCTCAGTGTGTGTGTGTGTGTGTGTGTGTGTGTGTGTGTGTGTGTGTCCTCCCGTCACTCCGGCTCACCGGTTATTCTAAAATCTGAGGTGAATTTCGTCGCCTGCCATTTGCGTCGCCTCCAGGCTGCAGGTGGCCGAGCTGCCGCGCTGCTCGGATGATTTGCGATTCACTCATTTTATTTGACCGTCCGTATCGACTCGCCTGTGCAACGGCGGAGCTCCAACTAGACACGACAACAGGTGGATGCGGATGTCAGTCTAGTTGTTGTCCGCTTGCTAACAATACTCGACAAGCTGCCATTAGGCATGGTATCACTGGTCTGTTTTAATTCAAGCATCTCGAGGGAGTCTAGTCTAGTCTTCAGCTGAACTATTTTAGCCGTTTTAATCAGGATTCTGTCTGCAGAGTTTGCTGGTTATAACTATTCCTATTGCGACCACTAGAGGGCGCTCAGAAGATATTTGTAACGTTCGCTAGAGCACTTAGCATGATTTTTTTTTCAGTTTTTTCCTGCTGAAAACAAACCTTAGTTGTACCTTCTGTTGGTCTGCATGGAGGCAGAAGAGATACGTCGTAGTTTCAGTTGTGACATCACAAAGAGGTTTTTTAGCGTCTTGAGCAGAGACGTGTTGCGCAAAGATGGTGTTGAGGTGTTTTGTTCACTGACAGTTTGGAGACACAGTGGGGATCTGATGTGAAGTTTGACAAGCGGGAGCATTTTGAATGAAAAGTCACAGAGAGAAAAAAGGTCAAAGTTCATCCGAATTCATGAACTGATACAAGCTGCGGTGGCCAGTTCTAAGTTTCAAAGTTGCTGTTTAATTAAAACTTACAGCGCGTTTGGGAGCCTTTATCAGGATCCTTTTTTTTTTTTTAAAGGCAAAAACTATCGCAACATGGACTCTGTGCCAAGATGTCATCACACGCTGAGGTTTCGGTGCCGTTAAATTCCCCCTCGATGAGCCACAGAGTGAATCCCGACGGCCCCGAGTTCGTCCTCTCTTGTTTTTTAATGAGTCCCCAAAGACCTTTGCAGCTGAGCGGTTTCTTTTACGCAGACCCTGTGTTCTATGCACCACGGCGCCGACGTAATAAACGTTAATGTGTCACCCAGTGCTGCACACGTCCCGCGGACGCCGGCAGGCGTGAAGTGATCCTTGATGCTAATGGTTAACAGTGACGCTCTTTTCACGCTTCTGAGATTTTTTTTTTATCGCATTCAGTGGGAGCCAAAGTGACAGTTTTTTTTGCGGCGGTGACACGTGCACCTGTGCGTGGCAGACACACAGCAGATGCAGATCCTCTAGAGCCTGCTGCTAATTAGCGCCGAGCTAGAGGCGGATCTCTTTTCCGTACCCTCTTTGGACACTGCAGGTCCCGGGCCAGGCTCAGCAGCAGCTCGTGAGAGATGGGGTCCACCAGGTTGAGGAAGGCGGCGTTCTTGTACAGGATGTCGTTGAGCGACGTCCCCTGGAGGCCCAGATCCTGCCGCGGGAGAAAAACAGAAAGCAAAAAAAACAAAAAAAAAAGACAAAACAATCAGTTCAATCATTTAAAAAAACAACCAAACAACCAAACAATTAAGATAACAATTTAAAAGAGATCAAAACAGCTGTGTCATGGTGAGACTTGGTTTAATGTTGATGGTTTATGGGAGATTTATTGGGAGCAGATTGCCTTTGTTGTTTGGGCTTTGTTGTTCGTGTTGCACCTCTTGGCTGCGCTGCTGACTGATAAGCTTTTAGTGGCCGCTGGGATTTATGTCCCCGAGATAAAAGTCAAATCACCTCTTTTAACGAGATGTAAAGTAGAGCTGACGTGCAGAATCCTACCGCCGGAATGAGCTAGTCAGAGATGTCGAGACAACAACCAGCTGAGATGATTTGGTGAAGTCTCCGTTCTACAGTAATAAAATAAGCTGCTCCATTGACTCCATCGGCTTGGAGGCACCTCGGGAAACTTCCATCAGCAGTTTTCTCCTCCTCCTCCTCCTCCAGGCCTTGATTTATTACAGAAGAGCTACATGGGATTTCCTCCGACGTCAGGTTGTCCCCCAGGCCTCCCCCTCCCCCTGCCCCTCCTCCTTCCTTCAATAAACCCCATTTAGAGCAAAGTGGGGCGTTGGGAAGCCACGTGTGTCCATATCTGGAAGCACGGAGGTGATTTTTACTGATCACGTAACAGCAGAGGAAACTGCCAGGACTGTGTTTTGTTTTTGCGGATTCGAGGCTCAACAGAAACCACGTCCTCCTCGGATTCTGCGGATTATTGCGACCCATCCCTGACGGCGAGGGGCCGTGACACGTTGGCTTGCTCGTCGGTGGGAAGGATCACACGGTGTCCTGGCCCGAGCCGCAAAATCCAATCTGACGTCTGCCTCGTCATAAAGTCTGAATAAAGGGACGAATGCCGCAGCGCGGAGCATCATCCCACACACGCAGTTCATTAGAATCCAATTAAGCATATTGCAAAGCGTGACAAATCCACCGCTGCAACCCCTTCTCCCTTCCTCCCCCCTCGCCTCGGAGGGAGGAACATGTCACGGTGGTGAAAAACCTTGTTTACTTTCTTTTATGCTCTTGGACTGATGCTCCTCGTCGCAGCGACAATAACGCGCTTCTTTTATTGCAACCATCCAGAAGCTGAACATCGCAAATGGTCGACAAAACAAACTTGAAAGCTGTTTTTTCTCTCCTATTTCTTCTTCTTCTTTTCGAGAGGAGTCATAGAAACCAAGCTTGGCCTCCGGCGAGTGTGAACGGGGAAGTAGGACGAGGTCAAAATGTCAACTTAGTCACATGTGACATTCCTTTTTTTTTAATGCTCGAATGTTCTAAACACGTCCTCGGGGACGATGTTGCCTCGTTAGCTGCAGGGAAGTTCAATCCTACTGTAGTTTTCCTGTGTCTGCGTGGGAAAATGCTGTAGAATCATCCCTGTTGTTTTCGTGATGGTTGCTTGTAGCTCGTCTGACATAATGGAATGTTTTTGAACAAAAAAAAAATTGCAAATTTTGCAGTGATTTCAAGTCTCAAGTCTTGCCGAGCCATCTTGAAAAGCTCGAGTTTAATCATTTTTAGCTGGACAGTACGGTGGCCGACAAGGGCCAAACACAATACAACTGCCTAATGCTTCAGGTATGGCAACGATGCAAATTCACAAACACAAGTCCAAACAAGGTACAAAAAGAGGATTGTGGTGCTTTTGTACCTTGTTGGCCACCGTAGGACAGAGACCAAAGGGCCAGTCAACAGTTAAAAGAAAATATACTTTATTGTCTTCTTTCACAATCCTCATGACAATTAGCCCAATTAGCTTCCCGATCATTTTCAGAAGGAGATGTTTTTTCCTCGCAGCAAGGAGAGTAAACGAAAAAACAGACAAAATAAAACCCAACACAACACGACAGAACACCGGGGAGGAAACAGCGGAATGAACCTCAGCAAACTCAGACGCGTTGCTACGACGGTACGACTGCCTCTCGCTACAGAGAGCAACACAATTAGTGCCTTCCTCGCAGCTGCCCCCTGGTGATTGTCTGCGCACGCTGTCAGCTGTAATTGATATCCGCCGTTCCGATGTTTGCTAATGAATATCGAGGAGATCCCAAACTAATTAACTCCGAGGCCCAGGGGGCGGATCCCTGGCAGAGATACGGCGAGAGGAGGGCAGCAACGTGATTGGTTCCTCCTCCGCGTCGGTTATCTCGGAAACCATCGGTCTCTGGGAGCGCGGGGTGGGGTGTGGGGGGAAGAAAAGGCTGCTCTGCAACGAGGGGGAGATGTACCGCCGGCACTCAAGTGTGGTTAGTCACACACTTGGCTCCGGGGCCCCAGCGACGGGCTACAGTAGCAGTGGTGGAGATGGTGGTGAAATGCTGAGTTGCAGCAAATCTCTGAAAAGTCACGGCAGGGCAGATGCATGAATCATTGCCCACCTGCTTCGCACAGATATAGAGCTCAGTGCAAAAAGAAATAAAGTCCACCACCACCGCCATCACCACCACCTGGGTGCAGCTCTGTTCCTCAACTCCCCCCCTTCCATCACGCTCCCACACTCTGCTCGCTGTGCATTCCAGCTATAATTTATTCAAGAAAAGACTACAGATGGGCAGGGCAGCCTCTGAGACAGAGGAGGGTGGAGTAGGAGTGGTGGTGAGGGTGAGGAAGGTGGGGGTGAGGGTGTCTTGATTGCAATTGTTTTTGTCTGAACTTGAAATCTCCTCCTGCTTTGATCAAACCTTCGGCAGCCAGCAGGCAGCGAGCGAGGAAAGCTCACAGAGAGCTCCCGTAGTTGCTGCTGCTGCTTCTTGTTCTATTTAGTTTGGACAAATATTACCAGGGTTGAACCAGAGGGGATATGACTGACAGTATATCAAAAGAATAAAAAAAAGAAATCTCGGCTGCAGCTGAGAATCGAGATAGGCCGTCGACACAAAGGTGCAGGATGAGGGGAAAGCAACAGATTAACTCGGAGCTGTTAAACAAAACCAAACGCGGGAGTCGGCTTAGGTTTTATAAGCCGCTTCTGCCCGTGTGGGCTTTTTATGTGAGGTTTATTTCAAGCCTCAGTCTTAGAGGATTCTGCGGATGGAAGCGCAAAAAAGGGGGCTCCTGGCTGTTCATTAAGACAAAATATTTGAAATGAAATGAAAAAAAAAAAAAAAACAGCCCGAAGATAATATCTTGGTTATGTAAGAGCGCAAGTGCTGTTTTATAAATGAGGCTCATGTGCTCTGCTTTATGAGATAGTGAAGGAAATGAGTGGATATAATCACTCCACTGTGTGGCTCTGGGGCTGATTGACTATTCAGAACATGCAGCCCGACGGCTTCCTGGCAAATCCCTTCCAGTCATAACAGGTGGTTGATTCAGGCCAGCGTCTCGCCGGAGGAGACACCAGCCTCACTCCCACAGGGTTGGGATTATTATTTCAAAAAGAAGAAGAAGAAGAAGAAAAAGGAGAAGAAGACGTGTGTCCGCTCTCGACACGTCAGTCAGGACGTCAAACATTCCCGACAACTTGCAAACAGCCGAAGTCTGACTGACTTTAAGTTGTTTGGTTTTCTTGAATGATTGAACGGCGGACACCTGCTCAGACATGTGCTCCATGTAAAAGTACTCTGCAATACTTTGACTAATCATTCACTGCATGTATCTGCATGTCACCAGGATGAGGTTACGTAACAGGATGCACAACTTGATCCAATTATTTCTGGGGAAAAAAACAGGATAACAAAGAACACTTGAAATTTAAAATTGTTAGAAATATTCTTTGGAAATATACAATATTGCAAAACTTTTTTCTTTCTCCCTGCGCATTACCGCACCAACTGCGCACCTTCTGGCGCAGCACCATGTCCGTATATGGAGCCCCACAACACGCACCGCTCCGTGCCCGGCCCGGCGCCGCACCGCTGGCCTCACCTTCCGCAGCAGTCTGAGCACCTCGGCGGCTTGCTCCGTCTTCTGCTCGCGCAGCAGCCGCTGGATGTCGCGGATCCACGCCACGCGCCTGACGTACGGGCAGGGGTTGCTCCTCCGCAGCATCCCCGGCAGCTTGTCGGACTTGAGCATCAGCGAGGTGAACAACAAGTCCCTGCCGGAGCCGCCGCCGCCGCCGCCGCTCCTGTCGCCTTCCGCCTGAGCCTCGCTCCGCTGGCGTCTCCGCCTGGACAACTTGGTGTCCAGGTCGAGGCTCCTCTGCCTGGTCAACTTGGAACCCATCACTCCGCGGAGGATGTGGAGGAGGGAGAGGAGCTGCTGGTGGCGGTGGCGCTGATGGTGGTGATGCTGGGGATGATGAGAGGGATTTCACAACATGCTTCCAGAAACATCACAGCCGGCTGGCAGCGGGATGTTGCGCGCATCTCTCAGAAAAACTAACAAGCAAACAAATAAAGAGAGAAATCAGACAAAGCGGACACTCCCCGCCGGGAGGCGCACTCGGGGAAAGTTGAGAAGACTGGATTGAAGTGCACAAGCATCTTCGTGCAACACGCGGCGCGAGAGTCAGCCGTAGTCGCTCGCATCCGGCCACGCACTGCCCGAGCGCACGGGCATCCTTGGCTCTACTCGGAGCTCCTCAGCCAATCAGATCGCGAGCGAGAGTCACGGAGCGAAGAAGAGAGTCGGCGGATGGGATTTTTTTATTTATTTTTTATTTTACCCACCTTCATCCAAGCGTGTCCCCTCATCCAACCCCTCCTCCTCCCATCCCTGCGAGTCACAGGTTGTTGTTCCTGCGACACGAGTCAATCAGAGGGAGTAGATTTTTAAATCCCGCATCATGCCCGTTTATTATATAAGAGATTATAATCTCGTAGACAGACAGACAGACAGACAGACAGACGGATATATATATATATACATGGACAGACAGACAGAGAGATAGATAGATGGACGGACAGACGGACAGACAGATAGACAGATAGACGGACAGACGGACAGATGGACGGACAGACAGAGACAGACAAATTCCATCCTTTTACTTCTCTTGCTTTAATCACTTTCAGGAAAGTGCGTGGTGTAACAGCCATTTCTCGAAAACAAAATAAAACAAAAACCCCTCAAACAACAACACCAACAACAAAAATATATATATACTGTTTATAGATATATTGGAGCCCTTTAAAAATTATTCTTTTCCTTTCAAGCTGTCATACTTGAAGCTCATGTCAATGTGTTCACGGTAAATGTCAAGATGAAAACCAAGCAAACAGCAGGGTGGGGTGCAGTTTGGATTCCTTGGATGGTCTGCAGCAAACTGGGTGAAGCTCGGCCTCCGTCTGCTCAGACAAACCTTTTGCCGCGCAGACATTTATTGCATTTGTGCGTGTTACTACGTTACGCCATGAAGACGTTCAAATTGATATCCCGTCCCGCTGAAGATCTCATGATGACAGGTTTCAATGGACCATACGCAGCCTCTCAATAGACACGCCCTGTGTCTAGTGTATCTTCACTCACTCTCTCTTCCATGATTCCGGGTGCAATTGTTTTAAAGTTTCGCAAGACGAATGCATCCCCGGACTGACGGGCAGTTGGATGCCGTGACTAAACTGCAGAAAACACGAAAAGTCCATCTGGCTGTGCCAAGTCAAGGGTTGCGTAGCCATTTAATCCGCCTGTTAAAAACAGTATCGACCAGCCAGAGTGGCAGAGACGATGCTCCAGCGTGTAAACACAGCAGGCTGCAGAATAACTAGTGAAAGTATCCAAGTCTGAGTTGGAGTTCCCTTTGACCTCTAAACGACCTTGCCCAATCTGCACTGCTGTCAAAAATCCAACGATATTATTGCCCAGTTTGAGTGTCTCCGATTGCATCAATCTGAGACAACTTAATTTTCCCAGTTCAGCGCCGCTTGTCATTACCCAATGACTGGTTCATGCCCAGTCAAGCAATTCACGAAAATGATGCAGCAACAAGTGATGGCACAGGTTGGCTGTTTGTGGTTTCACCGCAGAGTTGAGCAAACTTTCTGGGGTTTTAATACGTCTGAGTCTCAATTTTAGGACGGATTGCACACATACACAGTGAGGGACAGTGAGGGACACTGAGGAGAGAAGCAGGGACAGGAAGTTGGATGGTGTGAGAGACGTGGATGCAGGGGAGCAGAGGGTCAGATAGAGGCAGGCGATCGGCTGCAGCCGCCCCTGAAGGAAGAAGAAGAAGGAGAAGCAGTAAGAAAAGAGGCACCGATGCTCCCGACTGACTGGAGTTCAGTTCTCCACAGCTGATGAGAAGCTCGTCGGTGATGCCGACTTTTGCCAAAAAAAGAAGAAATCTGATTGGTCCATTTTGATTGTGACAGAAACATTTGTAAAACCATCTTTCAAGTTGCTCTAAATGGTCCCCCCTGTTTTTCAAAGTTGCCCATTCAAAAGGACCCTTTTTAGGCAACTAGGCCAGAATAATTCACTATAGCATTACGCGATAATTCATAAAGAACCCAACGACTTCACAGCAACTTTTTTTTTCCTCCTCTTACCTGCAGAACTGGGTGGCGTCCACCTGAGTCAGGAGACAGGATACTGATGTTGATGTCGATGTCGGGGGGAAAAAACTCCTTCTCGGACCACCAGTCTGTCATTGAGTCCGGCCGCTTCCTGAAACCTGGCCGCTGCTGAGCCAGAGTCGGGTCGCTGCTCCCTGGAACAGACTGGATTAAACTGAAACAAGGAGGCTCATCTCTTTTTAAAGAACGAAATTTACTATATTTTTGGGCTTTTTTTTTTCCACGGAGCTGCCAAATACAAAAAAAAAAAGGTGTTAAGTATACATAAAAGTTGTTGTAACAAGATCAGGGTTACAGAACTTTCACCATAGGGTCACACTTAACTTGCAGATTACTATTTTTTGAGATGGTCAATAAACGGACCCCAAATGTCCAAAAATTTGTTTTTCACATTGGATCTGTAGAAGCGTATCTTTTCCATCTGAATAATGTTTGTCATTTCGTTGAGCCATTTTCTGAAGCATGGAGGGTTAGGGTTCTCCAGACCAGGAGAATCATTTTCTTTGCAGCAACCATACCAAGCATTAGCGCTTTACGCATTACCACAGATGGATAACTGCTAGAGGACTCTGAGCATCCAAACAGAGCCAGCTCTGGGTCAGGAACAATGACGAAATCATATACTACACTAAACCATTGAAATATTTCACACCAAAACATATGCAGTTGATGACACGACCAGAAGAGATGTGATAGAGAGCCCTCTGCGACCTTGCATCTATCACACAGTGGAGAAACTGCTGGGTAGAATCTATGCAGTTTAAGCTTCGAATAGTGAAGTCTATGGATGACTTTAAACTGAATCAATTTGTATCTGACATTGATGGAGCATTTATGAATTCCTTTCAAGGCTGCATTCCAGGTATCTAGAGACACATCAAGCTGTAGTTCGTTCGACCAAGCCTCTCTGAGGTGATGTGTGGACGCAGAGGTGGAGAACAGTGATACAAAGCGGGATATTAGGTGCCTGGAGTCGGGAGGAAGCAGCATTAGATCATAAAAAGGGCAACTTGTTGGCATGGTAATGAAGTTTAGAAATCCGCCTTTAACATAATGCCTAATTTGAAGATATCTAAAATGGTGGGAATTCGGAATGTCAAATTTAGTTTTCAGCTGTTCAAATGACGAAAAGCAGTTGTCTATATATAGGTCTTTAAGGGTCAGAAGTCCATTCTGTCTCCAGTTCGTGAACACTCTATCCGTCTGAGATGGTAGAAATGAATGATTGTTACATATAGGAGTGTGTATAGATAAAACTGGCAACTTATTAACACTTCTTATTTGGTTCAGGATTCTGAGAGAGTTTCTCAATACAAAATTGTTGCAAATTAGATCCTGAGGGGATTCTGTCTTAGCGAAAAGTAACGAACAAAGAGAGGAGCCTTTTACAGCTGTAGCTTCGATGTTTAGCCAATGGGGAGGCTGCTGAGCGTCTCGCCAGACGGGATTCGTTGCCAATACATCATGGCCCTGGCATTGGCTGCCCAGTAATAATTCTTAAAGTGAGGAAGGCCGAATCCACCCTCCTCCTTAGGCTTCTGTAAGTGTCCTTTGATATTCTATGTGCCTTGTAACCCCATACAAAAGGAAGGACAATTGAATCTAATTGTTTGAAAAATTTTGAGGTGAGAAAAAGTGGTATGTTTTGAAATAAATATAGAAACCTGGGGAGAGCCACCATTTTAATTGCATTAATGCGCCCAACCAAGGATAGCGGCAGAATTCTCCATTTCTATATTAAGTTTAAGCTGCAAAAGTGCATTAGTATAGTTAAGTTTGAATAAATTCTTAGGATCACGGGGTATTTTAAGCCCTAGGTATGTAAAGTGATCCTTAACAATTGCAAAAGGTAGAGTATCAAGAAAGCGTTGGTCTAAACTGTCTGTTAAGGGCATGAACTCGCTTTTCCCCCAATTGATTGTAAAACCAGAGAGTTTGCC
This sequence comes from Thamnaconus septentrionalis, assembly GCA_009823395.1. Lineage (NCBI taxonomy): Eukaryota > Metazoa > Chordata > Actinopteri > Tetraodontiformes > Monacanthidae > Thamnaconus > Thamnaconus septentrionalis. The sequence goes on from CM020518.1 coordinate 5,799,001, forward strand.
AAAGTAATCAATAAGATCAAGTAGAGGGGGAATGGACAGCACCGGGTCCGCCAGGTATAGTAAAGTGTCGTCAGCGTAAAGCCCCACACGACTTTCTATGTTCCCTATCTTAATGCCCTTGATAAGGGGGTGGCTCCTGATCCCTATTGCAAGCGGCTCCAGTGCCATGTCAAAGAGTAAAGGTGACAAGGGGTCACCTTGTCTGACTCCACGGTGTAACTTAAAGGGTTTAGATTTTTCACTGTTGGTAAGGATGGAGGATTTTGGGCAGAGATATAGCATTTTAACCCAAGAGATAAAAGCCTCACCAATACCAAATCTTCTAAGAGATTCAAACATAAAGGGCCACTCTATTTGGTCGAAGGCTTTGGCAGCGTCTAGGGCCAAAACAGCAGCTCTAGGGTCATCTGGATGGTCAGTGTATAAGTTGTTAAGTAGCCGACGAACATTACAGAATGAAAATCTGCCAGGGATAAACCCTGTTTGATCAGGGTGTATAACTGATGAAATATGTCTTCCCAACCGGTTAGCTAAAACTTTGCTGATCGACTTTAGATCAGAGTTGAGGAGAGCAATGGGTCTGTAACTCCCAGGCTCTGTGTCATCCTTGCCCTTTTTTAACAAAAGAGAAATATTTGCCTCATACAGTGACTCAGGAAAGATTTTGTTTTTAGTGGAGTCCTTTATCATTCTAAGCATAAGTGGGACAAGGATTTTACTGAATGTCTTATAAAATTTGCAGCCGAAGCCGTCTGGCCCAACTGCCTTTCCTGAGGGAAAGGATTTGATTGCCTCAACTAGTTCAGCTTCAGTGAAGTCTGAGTCAAGTTCCAATCTAGTTGGTAAATCAAATGTTGGTAGGTTGAGAGAGTCAAGGAAGTGGCTTATGTCTGCCTCAGAGGCAGTAGATTTAGCTGTGTATAAATCTGTATAGAAATCTTTGAAGTAGGAGTTAATTTCTTTCGGATTAACCAGCAAATTTCCCAGTTTAGACTTAATTTTATAGATGGCGCGGTTTGCCTGGGCACCTTTCAGCTGTCTCGACAACAGCCTCTCTGGTTTATCACCTAATTCAAAGTGTTTTTGTTTGACCTTTAGAAGAAGTTTATTAATGGTTTCACTAAGAATTTGATTATATTCATATTTTAAATTCAAAATCTTTTGTAATCCTCTTGAGAAAGGGAGACTCGGTAGGCCTGTTCAAGGGTTGGAAGTGCATTTTCAATTTCAACCAAACGAAGCCGCTGTTTCCTCTTTTTTGAAGCTTCAAAAGAAATAATGTGGCCTCTCATGACAACTTTGAGGGTTTCCCAAAGCGTGCAGTCTGACACTTCACCTGTATCGTTGGTCTCAAGAAACTCCTTAAGGCAATTAGAGATATAGTTTATAAATGTTTGATCAGTCAGCAAATATGGATTAAAACGCCAACAATAGGTTTGTTTTGGAAGGTCAAGTTTTAGCTGAAGCGAGACGGGACAATGATCTGATATTAAGATGTTATGATATTTAGTGTTTTCAATGTTGGGTAGTAATTTTGCATCCACCAAAAGTAGTCGATCCTCGTGTACGATTTATGTACATGTGAGAAAAAAGAATAGTCTTTGTCTGTCGGGTGCTGTAGTCTCCATATGTCGACCAAGTTTGTAGATTTGGCAAGGTTATTCAATATTTGGGTAGATGCTATTGTTATTGGTACACGGGAGGAAAGTCTGTCAAGATATGGATCAAGGTAGCAGTTGAAATCACCACCTATGATTAGATTAGTGGGCTTTTTTTTTTTTTATAGTACAATAATCTTTGAATGTTTTTTTGCTGTGGCTGCTGCATGAATTTACGACAGTATCATCAGCATACATTAGCATATGTCTTATCAAACGTTGCGCTTTGGGCGATTTACCTGCATGCAGAATAGCTTTGTAATAATAATGCAACTGGTGAGCTTGAACCTTGTTGCTCTATTTGCCGTCACACGGGCGAGAACCCAGCAGGACGTCCCGCTGACGGCGTCCCGGTTGGGTTTTCCCCCGCCGCGTTTCCACATGGGAAAATGCCGCTGTTGCTGATAATTATCCACGCGTGTTCTCCCGCTGCTCAGACACCCCGGCTTGTTTGGCTAAGCCTCTAATCCTCCCGCGGTCGTCACGCCTCTCTGTTCTCATCCTTCGCTCCCTTCCTGACAGATGTGATCTTCCGGGCCGGCCGGCCGACGCCAGAGCCTCAAGTTTTCTGGTGAGGAGGCGTTTTTTTTAATATCATTCTTTAGGGTTTGATAAGCTGTGACATGGCAACAGACAGATGGATTGTTGGGCAGTGAAATCAATTTGTATTTGTAGACTATAAAAAAAAAGAAAAAAGTTGCGAGGGTTTCTGCAAATTTCTGCAATATTCAAGATTCAATATTCAACATTGCTTTCTGTTCTATATTAAAGATTAGCTTTGTCTTGGCATCTCAGGTTGTCTGTGTATTTTTTTTCTTTTTACTGCCGTCATTGAAAGTAAACCAGTGTTATGTGATAGGGTGGGTTAACCTTTAATCACTGTGACGTAGTCACACGTTGAAAAGCTGAAATTGTCTTTTACCCGTGAGCCGCTGCAGATCGTGGCAGAGACACACACACAGCCGCTGGACGTGCAGCTGATACTCCCAGGCAGGAATCAAGGTAAGACTCGTTCTACCGTCTGGCATCTTGAGCTTTTTGGCTCAACAGCAAGATTTTTATTTATTTTTTATTAATAATATTATTATTATTTATTTCTTTTTTATTTTTAGATGTAAAGTTGCAATCAAAATTCTATCATGATAAATTTGAGATGTTTTTGTTTGTTTCTTTGTTTTGCTTTTGCCCGTTATACTTACTTATTGAGATTTCATTGCTCTCACGGGCTGCAACATAAGTTGTCAATTTATATTTTAGACAGCTTTATTCCCACACAAGACTTCAGGAGCTGTTTTTTTTTTATCTGCAAAAGATCGCATTACAATGAATTCAGTTCGGAAACCAAAAAGTTCATGAACTTTTACTTTGGTTGTTTGTTTTTTTTCTCTCTCTCTATCTGTCCCTTCTTCCCTCGGGCGGGTATATTAGGAGAGTTGATCTGACAGCCAGGATGATGTAACTGGCAAATTTATAGCTGAGGTTTTTATGGCTCATATTAAGACTTCCAGTGAATTTAATAAGTTATTGGCTCTAGATTTGCCGTGCGAGAATTTTGGCTCTGATTTAATGATTCCCTGGTAGTGGAGCCTCCCTAGAGTTGTTCTGGTCCCAGCATGGGGAGGAATCTGGCCCGGTGAAGCCATCAAAATAATTTAATAACGGCAGGTCATGATGGGATCAGCTGACTGCACGACGAGTCTACGATGCCTAAGCAGATCCTCAAACACGCAACCTTGTTGGCCCCGTCAGTTTATGTTGGCAGGAAGCGTGACGAGGGAATGTTGATGGTAACAGCCCTTTAGTGTTAGTTTAGGTTAGTTTCCCGCCTTCCGCTGGGAGAAACAAACACTCGGCGGCCTTCGGTCACCTCGGTGCGGCAGGATCGCAGGTTGACCATCGGACAGTTATCAGCATGCCACCGGGTCGATGACCCTCAATGATAAGATGATTTCACCCTGTTTTATGGTTTTAAATCGGGATCGGAGCATTTAGGCCTTGAGGGCCGGCAGAGGTGACAACAACGTTGACGACAATGGCAACGTTGTTTGTAACTGGGACGATTTTATCGACAAAGATTACAAAATAAAGTTTTGCAGGAGTGTTTGTGTGTGTCTCACCTCATTGCACCTGGCCAGTTTGCCAAGTGCAACTGAGTAACCCAACCAGTTACACAGTGACTCACCGCCGGGTGTCTGTTGACGCATTGACTCAACACACACACTTGTTGCTGCCACTAAATGTTGTTAAGGAAAAGTGAAGCTGAACTTTGACCATGATAATCCTAAAAAAGATAAAACTCAAATTGTTTTTTTCTAAACAAAAACAGAAAGAAAAGACAGAATGTCACAAATATTTGCACATTTCTTAGAAGACGGATTCTTATCATGTTTTTCTTGTGATCTTCTTATCACTCTTCTTTTCACGCCGTCAGAGCATGACCCTCCTACTGCAGGTTTTTCTGCCACCAAGCTGACATTTCCTACCTGATCTGATAAGGTTGGCGCTGACGACGGCAGAGCCGATGCGTTGACAAAACACAATACCTCCGTCTTGTTTGTCAGGACACTCCCACTTGGGCTCGGACCGTCGGAATACGTCTGTGGTCCGTGCGAAGAGCGCAGGGTTTGTTTGCTGTCTTCTTTCACAGAATGTTGGCCACTGGAACAAACTGCAAACACAGGGAGCTTTTTTTCCACCCCCGATGACTTACGTCGGAGCAGTATTTCAAGTCCTGCTTGAAAGTCTGCCGGAGACCTTTTGGTTTACGCTCGGCGGTGGACTGCGCGACAATGTTTGTGCCTCTGCGCCGCGACCTAGTCGAGATGGAGCCTCTGATCGAGTCTCCTCTGACGTCCCCGCTGCAGCAGCTGAGTTCCCGTCGACCCGCAACCGCCAAAATGGTCAACAAGACGATCGTCCTGGCGCTGGCGCTGCTGCTGGTGGCGGCCGTGGCCACGTTCCTGGGTGTCTTCTACGGCATCGGCATGCGGGAGCACGACTCGGTGGGGATGAGGGCCGTCGTGGCGGCCGACGCTGGGCCGTGTTCTGTAGTGGGCAGGTGAGCGGGGAGGTCAAAGGTCACACCTTGTCAAACACAACCCCCTAAAACTCCCAAGTTGGGGAAGTCATGTTGTTCTTTAAGTGCACAGATGAATCCTCTGCTTCCCCTTTGCCTGAATTTCAACTCATCTCCCTGCAGAGACATTCTGCGGAAAGGGGGCACGGCGGTGGACAGCGCCATCGCCGCCCTGCTGTGCGTGGGACTCATGAACGCTCACAGCATGGGCATCGGCGGAGGGCTCTTCCTGACCATCTATGATGCTAAAACTGGTAGGCTGCACACAGACACACACACACACACACCGTCGCAGCTGTACGTTGACCCAGAGTGACCCCGTTACCTTGCTCGCGCAGGCAAGGTGGAGACCATCAACGCCAGGGAGACGGCGCCAAGCGCCGCCACGGAGAACATGTACGGCAGCAGCGAGGATTTATCCCGGAGAGGTAATTTGAAACCAAAGCTATCGGACGAGGCGCCAGAGGTCGGCATGACCTTGAAACAGAAAAGACGGAACAAAAAAAACCCCACAACGCCCTTAAAGGTCCAATATTTTACAACATTAGGTTGAGAAATATTCTCGAACACGGCTTCTAGTCTCTCTGTCCTGGCGGTGAACTCACCACAAGAGAGGGAAACACACAGACAGGTGTCAACCTCCACCCCTTTCCCCTCGAGGCTCCAAGAAAGTCTCAGTTTTAGCAGGGAGCTGTAAACAAAAGGCTAAAAGGGTAGGAAGACACATTTTAGCGATGGGCCCAAAACATTTTTCCAATTTGAAATGTTTGCCTGTGTTTAGTTTTCGCCTGGCTCTCCAGTTGCTGACTATTTTGAAAAATAAAGATTTGTCAGTGGCTGGAATCGGGGACCTTTAAAGGTCAAGAACAGACCTGAAGGCACCAACGATGTCAGTTTGAGACAAGTTGGTCCACCCGAGGTCGTTTCAATGATTTGGTGTGAGCGGTCAAAGGCCCTTCGCCAGAATCTGACCGCCTCGTTTTCTGCTTTGCTTTGTTTTGTTTTCCCCGGCTGCTAGGTGGTTTGTCCATCGCCGTGCCCGGTGAGATCCGAGGATACGAGCTGGCGCACCAAAGACACGGCAAGCTACCGTGGAAGGAGCTGTTCCAGCCCAGCATCCAGCTGGCGGAAGAAGGTTTCCGTCTGGGCAAGCCGCTGGCCGACGCCATCAGCAAGAACAAAAACACCATTGAAATTGACAAGGCGCTCTGGTGAGGCAGCGTGACAGTCGGTGGAAACACCTGGCAAACCCTCGGCTCGTCGACTCACCTCGCCTCCTCTTATCCCGCTCCAGCGAGGTGTTTTGCGGGAGCAACGGTGAAATCCTGAAAGAGGGCGACATCATCAAGTTCACCAAGCTGGCTCAGACCTACAGGAAGATCGCAGAGGAAGGACCCAATGCTTTCTACGAAGGAGAACTGGCCAAGAGGCTGGTGGACGACATTCAGAAAGAGGTAGTGTGTCCAATATCAGAACGGCTCAAAATGCCCAAATCTTTCATAAATAAAATAAAAGTTCCTAGAACTTCATAACTCTACTATTTCATCATTTTTATAGTCGAGTAGTCAGGATACATTTTTATTGGTCCCAGAGCGGGTAGAAAAAAAAATTCACTGTTACAGCAGCTACAAATGACGGCAAGACAAAAAACTACTACTACTACTCCTATTAACTTCTTCCGACTTTTAACTCATAAACCATAAACGTAAAAGTCACCAAAGACAAATTGTCTTCCAAACACCTGGATTATTTCACTAGTATTTCACCCAATATTTCATTTGTGTTTTTACTAGCCTATCACTCGTGTTTCGGAGACTAAAGGGTTAATGGAGGAGCAAAACATCCAAAAGACACCCTCACTCTCAACACCGGCTATTATATCAGCCGCCGAAAAGCAATTTCCACAGATCAGATTGACTCTCGGTCCCTCTGGAAGCACATTTATGAAGCCCATCATATTTTTCTTTCTCTTTCATTTTTTTTTTTTTTTACCTCTACCACCCCCCCCATCCTCGAGTCATTAACAAAGCAGCGACTCAGAACAAGTAATTCCATCTGCTAAACATGCACCTCGGGCTACAGCCACGCTTTTTGCATTCATGCTTCTCTCTCTCTGTCTCTGTCTCTGTCTCTGTCTCTCTCCACCTCCAGGCGGCATCATCACGGAGCAGGACCTGAAGGACTACACGCCCCTCCTGGACGAGAATCCTTTAAGGGTGCAAGTGGGCGACTTCTCCATGGTCTTTCCCACCGCCCCGGCCAGCGGGCCCGTCCTGGCGCTGATACTAAACATCCTCAATGGTTGGTGAAGGAGTGTGTGTGTGTGTGTGTGAGAGAGACAAAGCGATAGTGCTGTGTTTATGATGAACACTAAATCCACTCTGACAGTAAATCTCTTAACCTCCAGTTACCTGCAAGTGCAGCAACAGGGGTGCGTTCAGAGCATTGGCTGTTTACCTCAAAGGTCAAATTTTGGCAGAAGCAGTTCTCATGCAGTAAATCAGAATAATGACAATAAAGATGATAAGGATTTACCAAGGTTTTCCTAGTCAAGTTGCCTCGCTGTGATAAGCCAGGGGTGGGGTGGATGATGTGGGAGGTGTGTGTGTGTGTGTGTGTGTGTGTCGGGGGGCTCCAAAGAGCGAGATGGGGAGACTGATAGTGGCGGCACGTGTTATGTAACTCCGACGTTTGCAGAGTAACTCCACTTTGTATTGCGCAACACTTGGGTAGTTTACTATTAACAAAAGAAGAGCAAAGAAAAACAAACAAACCTAAAAAAAAGAAAAAGAGAAAAATCACCCCAGAATTAAATTCAGCCGAAACAAAAGCAGAGCAGTTTCCCTACCCATCATGCCGCGCTGCTTTATAATGCATCTCGCCTCACTAGTATTACCGTGTAATTGCGGCAAAGACTGCATGCATGAATTATTCATTCGTGCGTATTAAAAAAATAAATAAAACCGGATAGAAATTCCAGAATGTCTTGCACGTAATTTAATATTTAAGAGTTGCAAATAGCAGTTTTAACCCTTGCAGCAGGAGGAACCGGTACTCTATTTTTTTTTAACCTCCTCCATTAGTGCATCCGGAGCGCTGACCTATTTTTCCTCCACTCATTTTGACATGTTATCATGTCAGAGTCAGGATGACGTTTGCAGATTTATCTCGCATGCAAAGTACGGTGAGACGTGATGAGGCGGAGGCCCAGTAGGCTGCGCTGATGGACGGACGGAGAGCCCCTGCTCTGTTATCTTGACAGGGTGCGGCGATAATGCAGCGCTGAGTCATTTTGACGCATTGAGACGGCTGTGAATCTGATAACGCTTCGAGGCTGCAGTTTTTTGTTTGTTTGTTCAAAACGCGACCAGAACAGAACTGATGCGCTGGTTTTGTCTTTGCAACTGTTGCCTGTTTTATGATTTTTTTTCCCCCCTGTTTGCACCACGGTCTCATTGAACGCCCTCTGCCTCCCGCCGCCGCCGCCGCCGCCGCCGCCTCCTCCTCTCAGCACGGTGACAGCACCGCCTGCCTCTGCAGATTAAATGTGAAACTTCCTTCTAAAGTAATTAATCTCTCCGAACCTTCCCTCTCCAATGACTGGCCACCCACTCACTCTGCCCTGCTGCCTTTCTCTCTCACACACACACACACACACACACACACGCCCTAATTTGGTCAATTTATCTCTAATTGGACACAGCTGAGCAGCGGTGCCTCTCAGAAGAAGAAGCAGAAGAGGAAGAAGAAACTAAATCTTCCCATTCTGACGGTTTCTGTGACTCCGTCTTGTCGTCTTAACTCCAGAACTCTGTCGTCAGCTAACTCGGCTCACTCGCTCAGCTCAGCATCTTTTTTTTCTAGGCTCAAGTAAAAAAAACAACAAAAAAAACAAAAATAACAAAAAAAAAACTGTGCCCCTGCTGAGTCACAAGTGTCGTCTCGCCGTCTTCATTTTTTCCTTGCTCAGGCATTTCTGCTTCTCCGCCAACAGGCTACAAGCTGAGCCCGGAGAGCATGATGGGCTTGGAGAACCAGGTCCTGACGTACCATCGCATCGTGGAGGCCTTCCGCTTCGGCTACGCCAAGAGGACCTTGCTCGGAGATTTGACATATCTCAACATCACAGATGTAAGGTTGCTGCAAAGGTCCTAACAGATTTGCACTGAGCTGCCACCAGGGGGCGGTTTGCCACATCATGCAGACCTTAAAATGCACCCATTGGCTATCGTGCTATTAAAGCCCCCTCTTGTTTGGTTCTGCGGCAAAAAGGGTGGGTGTTTTTGGGGGCGTGTCCATAAGGTTGCTGTAAGTCATTTTATTAAATTTGCTAGCCGCCTGCCGCAAGCTAACACCCCTCCGTCTTCTTCTTTTGTGGTTTTTGAGAGAAGTTTGGACAAGTTATGGTTTGTTAAATCTATTGAAAGTCCATGACCGAGTTTGTCGAGTTGGATGTTGCAGGTTTTCAGAGGGGAAACCTGAACCATCCTGATCAATAGCCAGGTCTCCCGGGAAGTCCTGCCTTACATGTGGCTATTGGTTTTTTGTTTTGTTTTTTTCACGTTCCACCCTCTTTGTCCCCAGTTTGTCGAGAACATGACCTCTGCTGCCTACGCCAATGAGCTCCACAGCAAGATCACCGACGACACCACGCACCCCATGGAGTACTACGGGCCGCAGTTCTCCGTCCCCGACAACCACGGCACCTCGCACCTGTCGGTGGTGGCAGCCGACGGGAGCGCCGTCGCCGCCACCAGCACCATCAACCATTAGTACGGCCTCTGAGAGATAGTCGTTTCTTTGCCGCTGCCGCCTTGGGATTTTTTTTGACAACACCACCAACAACAAAACTGTCTCATTCACCTGCAGTTTTGGCTCCAAAGTCATGTCAAACTCAACGGGGATCCTCCTCAACAACGAGATGGACGACTTCAGTTCCCCGAACATTACAAACGGCTTTGGAGTGCCGCCCTCACCCAACAACTTCATCAAGCCAGGTAATGGAAATCCAAAACACACGCATACACACGCACACACACACACACACACACACACACACACACACACACACACAAACACACACACACACAGATGCACACTTATCAAACAACAGATAAGCAGGCTGATTGAGGGTTATGCACACGTCAACTTATCCTTGAATGCAATTCCCCCTCCGAATTGATTGCCGAAATATTACCGCCCCTTTCTGGTTTGATAATTTAAAACGATTGCCCTTGTACAACGTTACACAAGCATCCATCCAATCGAAACGGCTCTTCATGTGTAATTGCAGTTCTGTTTTCCACTCGTCTAGTCCGATTCTAGCCTCACAAAGAGACGTAGTTAAGGAGGCACAAGAAAAGTGCATTCCAGTCGAGTGCCTTCACTATATCTGTTTTTCCCTTTTTAAAAAAAATTAACAGGAAAAAGGCCGATGTCTTCGATGTGTCCGACCATCATCTTTGACAAAAACAACAACCTCAAGATGGTGGTTGGCGGTTCCGGAGGAACAAAAATCACAACCTCCATCGCTATGGTGGGGAAAAACAAGCAGCACTCAAGTCAAAAATATTTTGATATTTTCTTGAGACTCGACCGCTTACTGTCATTTATTTATTTATTTTAAAAATAGGTCATTCTAAAGGCACTGTTCTTCGGCTATGGCGTCGAAAGGGCCGTGATGAGCCCAAGGATTCACAACCAGCTGAGCCCCACCGAGACGGTGGTGGAGCCTGACTTTGACAAGGTAAGCGACAAAGAATCATGGGTGAAAACAACGGCTGTCATCCAGCTCGCTGGATTCACCCGTAGGCGTGTGCGTGATATAACAAGTGGAGCATTTATTGTGTAATTAGAAAAGTGCCGACATAATTTGCCATCAGGCCAAGTAGAGGCAAATGATAAAGTTTTCTGCTGATTACGAAATCCCTGCGGGCAACTGGACGTTTGGATCCTCCACGTAACATGCCAGTGTTTGTGCTCCAAACACTGTGTACTTCTTTCCAAAGTACACAATAATCTGACTGCAGAAGTGGATGTGTGTTGACCTTGAGACAGATGCGAGGTTGCCCTTGAAAATTTGAGTATGTAACGATGGAAACGCTGCACCAAGCAGCAAAAGCGGCAAAAGTAGTGCAGCAGCGCTGTGAACTGGCATGCTAGCTAACGTTTTTGGGACCAGCTTGCAAGCTGATGTGCTGTGTTTACCACCTACTGGTAGGTTAAATACAAAAACAGGTTGTAAACTTTCAGTGACATATAGGGAAGGAAATATGAAGCAAATGAGCAAAATCTCTGGAAAACTTTACATGAAAAAAGGCTATTGTTTTGACTACAACAACTGCACGTTTGATGCTAGCGTTAAGCAAGCTCTCAGCTTGGTGCACACTGTTCACTTATCAAAGCTGCTGTTTTATTTGACTTCACCTTGGTGACAAAAAAAAAAAAAAAAGTCCAACAACAACAACCAAGACGCGGATCAACCGGATTCTTTTCATGCAGACGCGCACTGTCAACTCGTGCAAATGCCTCCTTTGAAACAACCAGTCAGGCTCCACTTTGCTTTAAACGTCTTTGTGTGCTCCTGTCCACAGGCCATTGCGACCGGTCTGGAGGCAAAGAACCACACAGTGAATTACCTCACGACTACAGGCGCCGTGGTGCAGGCGGTGGTGAGTTACCAAGACGGACTCAGAGCCCAGTCGGACCCTCGCAAGTCGGGATACGCTTCTGGCTACTGAGGTTGCTAAAACACGGCTCGGAGGCAGCGGCCGAGGGATTAGAGTCAATCGCCAACCAGGGTCTCTCTCGTCCTCCGTCCTCCACCCTGACGGCAACTGGCTGCGGTTGAAAAGTAACAAGTGCATATTGACCCTCAGGTGCAAAGCAGCGCGGGATATTAAACTTAAATCAACGTAAGAGATGTCGAGAGTTGTTGTGAAAAAACGTTTTTTTCAAAGAAAAGACGATTTTCACTTCACACACTTTGGAAACAATGTGAAAATATTTATTTTTAATGTAGTACTTCTATACAACAGGGTGCTAAAGAATTGTTTTTTAATTTGAGCAAACAATCTAAGAATCCATTGCTATGTGCCATGGTCTTTATGATTATTATCATTATTGTTATCATTTCCTTTGGCCTGCAGCTCAATTGATCTCTGGAAAACAGCATATTTAGCCCTTTGCTTACAACTTTCTGTGAAAGCCGCAACTTGTTGGACCTTGTTGCACATGTTTGGAAGGGGACAGCTGTCCAAGAGGGTGTGTTGGGTTGGGCTGTGGGGGCCACTGAAAGATCCCTTAGTGACATCACAACTAGCATTTGCCTCCAGAGCTGCGCACGCACACCTGTGTGAAAATCGGAGCGAGGGATTATACAAAATATGAGACCTTTGATTCCCCTGGGTTTTTTTTTTACCTTCTAATGTAAATTTAACGTAACTTAAAACCTTTTCCGTTCTGCTTCTGCACTCCAATTTTGCATAATGAAGTACATTTGTTTTGTTTTTTTAGCGTCAAATTTAACTTCTGATCGAGCCTGCGTTGTCCTCTGTGGTGTCCAGACACACCAGAATAGAAAAAGACGTGAACACGTTTGAGAAAAAAAAAAAAAAATTAAAAAAAAAACAAACGGCGACGGTGATGAGACTGCTCGACCTCCACCTGCGGCTTCCCGTCTTCCGACGCGCTAATTGTGTTGCAGCTGCTGTAGACGGAAGCGAGTGGGACACCTCAAACGAGCACACGCCTCCTTGATGGCTCACGGCCAAATCACCTCGACGAGTCGGCGTTCCGACGGCCTGCGCCGACCCCCGTAACAAGGTCGCAGACGCCCGCCGCCGCTCAGATTCAGGGCTCTTATTATCTCGGCTGGAATGTAAATAGCCATGTGAATGCCAGTGTCACGACAGAGGAGACGGCCTTAATGGCCTCAACCCCGCGGCTCCACCGCAGGTCACTGTTTATTTATTTGCAGACAGAAATCTGAGACAATTTGCATTTTTATATTTTTCTCATCCGCTGAACATTTGACCGTGTCGATTTTGGTGAATCTGATCTTTGGGACGTGATTTTTGTTTTTCCGCGAAAAAATAAACTTGAAGTGAACTGATTGTAAACCGCCATGGTATCTCATGTCTTTATTTTGGGTTTGGATGGTGATAAAGGCTACAGGCTGCAAACATAAAATAAATGGAGTGCAGCCGGTTTCATTTTTTTTTATGATGATTGACTATTCTCAGCAAACTGCAGACAGTTAAGCATCTGTTAGTCAAACTGAGCCAGCTTTACACACACACACACACACACACACACAAACACACACACACACACTTCAACATAGAGGGGGCATCAAAAGCTGGACCTCACTCAATTTGTGAGAAAGAAGAAGATTAGAGGAGAATCATCAGAATTATTCAGAATTCATTAAAGCTTTGGCCACCAATTCAGGTACGCTGGTTGACTGCATGAGAAAGTTGTTATCATACATTTGTAATAATAATAATAATAGTAATAATAATGATAATAATGAATTGGGTCACTTTCAGTAGTTTTAGCAACTCAGTCCGGGGCTCAGCAGGACCAGGTTGTTGTGCTTCCGCTGTCCATGTTGCACACAATGACACATGCACTCACAAAAAAAGCTGTGATCCATTTCCGGGCCTGTTTAGTCCAACGCTGAGCAGCCAATCAGGGTCCTTGTAGCTGACTGGTTCACTTTGAAGGTTCGATTCTTTCCCAAAGGTTTTCTTCTTTTTTTTTTGGATGGGCCCTTTACAGTGTAATTGAAACAATTGTCTGGATGCTGCTGGCAGTCAGAAGGTCGTCTCCTCGAGATGAGGGTTAATTTCTCAGCATTGAAGCGATGAAGTCTTAAACTTATCCAGATTAACTCATTTGTCACACGGCTGCGGCGGCGCCGCTTCTCGCGGACCCAGATTTGCATCTTCTCGCAGCTCTCGTGGAGACTCTCCAGGGGGGGATCCGGGAGCGGGAGCCACTTAAAAATCATCGCTAATTCATGAGCCACTCCAGCACGGAATGTGTCTCATTAACCGCTCCCTTTGTCTCGGCTGCGCGCTGACACGAGGCGAGCCGGGAAACAGCGATCCGATTATTGCCCATCGGCGGGAAACCGTGACGGCGGAGAGGAAATCTTCAAAGAAGTGACGTTTTAGTGCGGGAAGTGCGGCGAAAGAGGAGTGCGAAGGGAAACGGGGCAAGCACTTTATTTGTTGTAGAGGTGTGTTAAATACAAAAATACATTCAACATATCAGATCTAGAAACAAAACTGACATTTTTGATATAAAACACCCAGAATCACAAGCGGGTGACAAGAAATGTCAAAATTGGTGTACATTTGGTCATAGTAAATGAAATTTCACACCCAACCTGAATTCGACCAGCTTCACATTCAGTCTGTCAGGATCACAGTTAAAGCTGCCAGGTCTTGTTTTGTTATTTTGTTTTCTGGGCCTCAGCGTCGCAACAGCTTTCAACCGGTTCCACAAGATCTAAGATCGGTCATCACTTTGTCCAGTCGTTCAAAAATGTCCAGAATTTCAGACACCGCCGTCCTGCAGTTGGGCCTGCAGCTCGTCCACCTGCAGGGACGGCCGCTGCAGGCGAGGCTGCAAGCGAGGCTGCAGGCGAGGCTGCAGGCTTTAAACGGTACAAAATCTAAAAATAGACGATAAAAACTGTTCGTAAAGACGAGCACAATTGCATCAAGAGTGGAAAAGTACACAACGGTCCCTGGGCCGTGAAAGTCACAGTTGCTCTTCACACACACACACACACACACATGCACACACAGGGACTTCACAACAGTAATCTGATTACCTGGATCTGATTACTTGTAATTACTGGCTTCAACCCTGTTATCAAACACATTTATTCTTTAAGGCTTGATTAAAAAAAACTAACAAAGAAAATTTTCACATTTTCTTACTAACTTGAAATTTAACTCTTAATCAGGTGGTTTAGATCTTGTTTTGGGCTTGACAAGCAAAATAAACCCAACATAACAATGCAATATGTCCCAAACCGCATATATCTGATGTCTCTTTTGTCCCCGATCTCATCTCTACTTTTTAAAGTCGCAAACAAAGGGCTAACGTGACCAACATTGCAGACTGAAGCAGACTTTGCCTCTGTGAAACAGGCTCAGAAAACCAGTTCACATAAACACAGGATATAGTCAGAGTGGCATCTGTTTATTTCTTTTTGGAAAGAAATATGCAACTAGTCGTTGAAAAAAAGGTCAAAAAACTATCTATAACTCTATAACTTACATCTGTACAACACGGCGGTGTTCACAGTCGTCGGGTCGATACGATCTCCTGCCTCCAACAGCTGAGAAACCAATGAGGCGGCTTCCGCAAGTTCCGCTCAGAGAAATATCATCACCTGGTTGAGAAGTACTCGGTTTGGGACACACTGCTTGTGTAACGACCCCGGCACTTGTCCGGGATGATGTGTCGCTTACTGGCGAGTCAGACAGACGAGGGGGCCGGGGGGAGGGGGGGTTCGTGGTCCCGCCGGGCGCCGCCGCTGCAGGCGCCCGGATTAGCGATTAGCGTCCTCACAGTTTTGACCGGCGCCGGCGCTCAGTAGCCAGCCGGCTCGCCTCCCTTCCTGCTGTCCGACACGGCGGCGATGCAGCCGTCGGGCTCCTTCTCCAGGCCGTTGACCACGTTGAAGAAGCGAGGCCACTTGCCCACCGAGTGTCGCAGAGCTCTGAGTTCCTTCTCAACCGACTGCAGAGAAAATGATTGCAGGTTAAGGGGGGGGGAAACAAAGCAACCCCCACCACCCCAAGAAAAAGTGTGTGATTTCTTCACCTCGTTGAACCCGCGTTCAAAGTTTGCGATGTTCTTGGAGTCCACGAAGATGATGGGAGCCGCGATGGCCTCCTTCAGGTTCATCCCCAGCCACAGGCGGTTCATGATCGACTGCCAGGATCGGCAAGGAACGAGAAAGAAGGAAAATAAAGAGAGAAACAGAGAAAAAAGAAAAAAGAAAGAGAGAAAGAAAAGGAGAAAAAAGAAAGAAAGAAGGAAAGAAAGAGAGAAAGAAAGAAAGAGAGAAAAACAAAAAAACAAAGAAAGAAAGAGAGAAAGAAAAAACAAAGAAAGAAAAAAGAAAGCAAGAAAGAAAGAGGAAAGGAAAGAAAAAACAGAGAAAAAGAAAGAAAGAAAGACAGAAAGAAAGACAGAAGGACAAAAAGAAAGAGGGCGGGGATAAAAATCACGTGAACAAACCAAGTCGGAGGCAGACAAGCTAGGTGAGTTGAGGGTTCGTTACCAAGGCAACGGCCGAGGTGATCATGCTTCCTCCTGAGCCGCCGATGAGAAGGAGGCCTCCGGACTTCAACTCTAGGATGGCCGGAGTCATGGAGGAGGGAGGCTGCTCACCTGTGACATCATCATCATCATCATCATCATCATCATCATCATCATCATCATCATCATCATCGCCTCCACATTCCAGCTCAGCCAGGGTTGGACAGGTACCTGCCCTCAGTGCATCCGCCCGCCCGCAGAAGTCCGACAGCTCGTTGTTGAGGATGACGCCCGTCCGCGGGGAGTAGACGGCGCCGCCGAATCTAACGACAAACACGACGGCAACATGAGGACGCCGGCGTGGAATAGAACTGAGTGGCTGATGCACGTCGGATTTGGAAACGT
This sequence comes from Thamnaconus septentrionalis, assembly GCA_009823395.1. Taxonomy (NCBI): domain Eukaryota; kingdom Metazoa; phylum Chordata; class Actinopteri; order Tetraodontiformes; family Monacanthidae; genus Thamnaconus; species Thamnaconus septentrionalis. The sequence goes on from CM020518.1 coordinate 5,815,426, forward strand.
TGCGTCTGTGCTGCTCACAGTTGGTTGATGGTGCTGGTAGCCGAGACGCCCAGTCCGTCGTCATCCAGGACGGACAGGTGAGTTGTGCCGAAGCGATCGGAGGGGACGGAGGACGAGGAGGAAAAAGAGGCGGAGGAGGGCTTCACGTTGGTGTAGTAGGCGGCGTCGTGGGTGCGGTTGGGGGAAATCATGGCCCTGATGCGATGGATGAAGGAGGGATCGATCAGATGATCTGAACCCTGGAAGGACATGAAGACAGGGACTCGGGATTGAATCACAACCGGCTTCCTGCTGAGGTGAAACTAGACTCTTTCCAATGACCATTGAGCAGAGATTTTTAAACATGTTCTGCAATTATTTTGGTGTGGCCACGAACTAGCGGAGGTATAGGTTTCTTCCATGACATCACAAAGGTCTGACTCCAAGACCAGGTCAGTCATTATAGAAAAAAAAAACTCTTTAGGAAGTGAATTCTCCAAAATATGGGACCCTTAAATTTCCAGCCAGTGCCTTAAAGACCTGCTTCGACTGTGAAAGGCTCCAAACCTTTGGGTTATTGAACTGCGGATCTCTGATGCTCCTCTTCTGTCCATTGGCAAACTTTGCCACCTCTATGTAGTGATGGTAGGTCTTAACCCCACGCTCGCCGCCAAGGTCGTCTGGGGTCAAGCTGAACTCTGCAGAGAGGAGAAGAGGAACACGCTCACCCACATTTAAAAAGTTGGAAACTATGGTACAATTGAAGTGGGACATCATGAAAAGGTGCTGGAAACCTTTCATCAGTCTGAGAATGAAGGCCAGCAGAGCGCCCCCTGCAGGTGGCGGAGCGACGTGCAGATCAGCCTCTCCCAGCGGAACTTTCCAGGCGTCCGTCACTCGGACCTTGAAGTTCTTCAGATCCTCCATATCCAGAGTTCCACCTTGAAGAATCAAAATTATTGAGTTTCCATTTCGAGATTTCATTTGGAATTTCGTGAAAAAAGTTGAAGTAAACAGGAATCTTGGATTTTCAATTTGTTTTACATTGACTTTAATCATGAAATTTTGACTTTAATCACGGAATTTCAACTTTATTATCGAAATTTCCACTCTGATCGTTAGACTTTAATCTCGAAATTTTAACTTTGTTCTTGGAATTTCAACTTTAATCACATCTCGAAATTTTGACTTTATTCTTGAAGTTTCCACTTTAATCTTGAAATGTTGACTTTACTCTTGGAATTTCAATTTTATTCACAAAATTTCAACTTAATTCTTGAAATTTACAACTCACAACAACTCAACTTTATTGTCAAACATCACACACTGGACATGTGTCACGAATGAAATTTCAGTCCTCACAGACCCCCGGTGCAATAGGCAAAAATTTTTTTTCCAATTTATTCTTGAAATTTTCAATTTAATCACGAAATTTTGACTTTAATCTCAAAATTTTGATTTTATTCACAAAATTTCAACTTAACTCTCGAAATGGAAACTTGAAAAAACATCTATATGGTTTTTCTCTTCTTGTGGCCCTAATTCTCTTCTGTACATTTCTCTGACCCCTCCAGTAGCCGGCAGTGTAAACTGGCCCGACTGTGAGACCAACCAAACCTGCTTCTTGGATGTCTTTGATCAAGTCTTGCGCTACGGAGCCGCTGTAGAAAACTTCTGCTCCTTTCTCCGCGATGACCTGCATGGTTTCTGCCAGCTTGGAGAACTTGAGGATGTCCCCCTCCTTTAGGACGGTTTTGTTCTTGTTGCAGAAGACTTGACTAGAGAAAAAGGAGCCACATCAGGACAAGTTGGATGAGCTTCACTGACAATTTGCACCCCACAAACAGCCCCACGCTGCCCTTCTCACAGCTGCATCGAGCAGAATTTCCCTTGTTATTGATTGAGCAACTCTTTTATCTTCGGTTCAGTAAACTTCAACAATGGCCCAATCCTCTCCGCTAATCCAAAACCAGCCGCTCGGCTTGGCGTCACTATTATGCAACCTAAAATCCTGAATGTGGACTTGAACTTGAACATTTCAAAAAAAAAAAAAAAAATCAATATGAAACAACCAGTCTGTAATGTGCACAGGAGAGCCAGAGGTATTATTGTCGGTGTGGTCTGAAACAACAACAAAGAAACTGGACTCCTAAGAAATTAGTAAAATTTCTCCTCTACCTCTCCTTGTTCCACTCTTCACAAAGCGCATCCTAAAACTAACAGGCTTTGGAAACAGGCCCTTTATGATGTCACAGATGGCAGTGATTAGTGACCGCACACCAAGACACATGTTTCCTTGTAAGGACATGTTTTTTTCCACTTCCGATCCTGTGGAAGGCCCAACAAATCATCTCTATTGAAAGGAGGCCGTAAATAGAAGGCTAATTATGCTGCTGTCTAGAAATTCACACTAGTGCAAATCCAGGATGAAAAATAAAGATCTTGAAAAAAAACAAACAAGGCAAAACTGAGGTTACCAGAGGGAGGACTTCTCCACCAGGTCCTTCACGAAGGATTCATTCAGAAGTTTTGTCAGAAACGGCGGCATGCTGATTCCATCCCTGGCCAGTTTGATGGTGGGCTCGAACAGCTTGGCCCAGGGCAGCTTGCCGTACTCTCTGTGAAGGCTCTGGTAGCCTCGCAGCTCGCCGGGAACACCGATCCAGGTGCCGCCTTTGGAAGAAAGACATGAGACAATGCAGCTGCATGAGAGGTGAAAACAAAAATTGGAGGAAAAAGCACAACTTGTGGCGACAACTTGGTTGAAATCATGATGCGTGATGACTCCTCCTACCTGTGCTCATTCTGAAAGTGGTGGGACAGTCGCTGAGCAGGTCAGCTTTGAAGGACCGCGGCACCGTCTCCCGGAAGTTGTAGACTTTGATGTGACCTGGAGGCAAACTGATGTTTAGAACCGGGGCGGAGGGAGGGGAGTCAAATACACACTCGGTTCTAGCAGGACAAACCGGTTCTATTCCTCAGGGTGACGATGGAGCCTCCTCCGATCCCCATGCTCTGAGGGTTGACCACAGACGTGCACAGGAGAGCTGCAATGGCGCCATCTACTGCTGAGCCTCCCTGCTGGAGCATGCTCCTGGAAGGGCGGTGAGAGAGGATGTTTCACCAGGGGGGAAACTCAACAGTCGCACCTGTCAAATAACGGCCTGGCCTGACACTCTCACAAACACACACGCTCATGCGGAATGTGTGCGGAAGTTTTACGTTTCAAGCCGTCAAGAGGTGGTGGAGAGCTGCCAGAGGCAAGTTGGAACCGATTCTTGAGCAACACGCTTCAAAATCACAACAAGGGAAATGATTTCTTTTCAAGCGAACCAGACTTTCTCGAAAGGGGCTGGGAGGGGGTTGGGGGAGGGAGAGAACAAACACACACACACACACACAAACCTAACTCTAACAGCAACTGTTTTTGTCCTGATCAGACTTGCCAGCGGCGGTTATGCCAACACGGCAATAATCTGGAGTCTGAGCCTCTGAATGGGCCTTTTCAGCCAAAGGTTAGCGGAGAAGGTAATGCCGGAGCTTTGGACTCCCACTCACTCATGTCAGGGGACAAAAGCTGGAATGGCAGAATGTGATTTAATCTGACGGCTAAAGGGTGAGGTGGGGGGCAAGAAATCGATGCAGTGCAAAAGCAAGCGGGTCGAGAGCAGAGAAAAGAAACTGGTTGTTCGACATCTGGAGATTTATTAGCAGGCACCTTCACTTTGTTAAGCTATGAGATGATAAGGGCTCAACAGATTGATTAAATGGAGCTGGTGCAATTGCAACAGAGGAGTGAGACCGACAAATCAGTTTGTGTCATCACTGCACTGACATTCCTACTGATCAACTAATGAAAGAGAAAGCGTTGCAGATGCAGTTCAGACCTGAGATGATCATCATGTCTGTTTGGCAGAGCTTTTTTTTTTGAAGAGGACAATGCAAATTTATTTACATTCCTGTTAATTTGCCTGTTTTAGCCAGAGGCTAATTTTCAACCGCAGTCCTCCGGCCTGATGTTAAAAACCATTACATACACACAGAAAGGACACAAGGGTCATATTATATAAAAACAGGGACCCAGGAGACTTAGAATTAGAGTGAAAATACAACAAATCCAGGAATTACAGGAATAGAGAGAAGCAGGAATCCCTCCTCACACGCTCAAATATTCATTTATTCCAACAAACTTTGCAGCTCTAAATTTAGACTGCAGGCAATAACAGGCTGGTGGAGTTCAGCCTGAGACTGGCAGCAAAGTGTCCATCACACAGACCAACATCAGCCCGACGGTGCGTTCAGTCCATGTTTTCACCCTCAGTCAGACAACCTGTCAGTCAGTCAGTCAGTCAGCACACACTCCTGCTGCTGCTGCTGCTGCTGCTGCTGCTGGTATTATTTCTATGTCCCAAACGGAGCCGATCAAATCTCTTAAACTGATTATCCCAGTGTGTTGGGACGAGGAAATCTTTTAGGGCCACGTGGAAGCGAAGACAAAGGCCTCTCTGACACATTTCACACCTTTACACATTTTCAGTTGCATTTTTTTTTTTTTTTTATAATGCAACTGCTAAAGCATGTCGGATTACTTTTGCTTGTTTGTTTTTGTTGATTGTTTTCCTGCAGCTTTTCATTCCAAGCTCCCACGCAGGTTAAAACTCTGCTTTAGAACATCAACAATCACAATTATGTCACATTGAGCAAAAACTGCCAGAAAACAAACAGAATCAACATTTTAAAACTCCAATTAAAACGAACATGAAAAGGCGCGCACGATGTGGGCGCGCTTGCCGCTTGAACCTTGAATGACGTAATAAAAGAGCGTTTACCTGCCGGCCTCGGAACAAACCCGCGAGTCCGCGGCTACAGCCGCGCGCCTGAATGCGCCGCGCGGACACTCTCCGGCCGCGAGCGACGCCACGGACAGGCACACGAGCGCCACCAAGCAGCCCAGGCCGACCAGGACGATGCAGCACAGCAGCCAGGGTTTGCACTTTGCCATGGTGCCCCTTCCCCGGAGGAAACGCTATAGTAAAGTATAGAGGACAAAATTTATATATATATGTAGAAAACTTTTTGGAGTTTACGGTTGAGTCCTCCTGCCGTCAGTGCGCACACACGCCCCAGTGCGCGCGGGTTTAATCCCCTAAGAGGCTCCTGTCCCCGCCCCCTCCTTCAAGCGGCTGCGGGGCTGAAGTGAAAACGAAGATTTGTGACACGTGACCAAAACTCACCCACTCCCAGTCCCACAGCGATGTACTGTCACCCCGATCAGGACGGGAGGGTTTCTTGGAAATTTTGTAAATCACCGAGGCTGATAACTCATCACAGGTTTTCTGACCCCCCCCCACACACCCCCCCCACGCAGGAAGTGGTCCATCAGCAGTTTGCAGCGTTACACCGGATGTGACCCTTGCTCCCAAGGACCCCCCCCCCCACTTCTGAACCTGCTGCGTTCTGCTGTTGATTGGCACACAGGCTGCCGGCCAGGTTCGTTTAGTTACGGCAACCGTCACAGAGCGTCCCAGGGGCCAAACCATTTAGAACTACGGCCCTGACAGTTCACCTTGTTGTTACCCTGCCAGACATTAATCCTAATTCCTGCTGGTGAACTGAACTCACATTCTTTTTGTGGTTGTTGCGGCACATCAAGTTGACGAGCCCAAATCGGGCCAGATTCTCCAGATGGTCCGTCGACATCTAAGCTGACAAAGAGGGCATGGCAGATTTTAATTGGCTGATAAAAAAAAAAACTATTGCCACAGCAGGTACAGTATAGGGTAGATTATCAGGTCTAATCCATCCAAGCGAATCACACGTGATTGCACAAAGTTTCCCTTCAAACAATCTGTTTCTCTGAGGTTTTTCCAAGTCTGGATGGTGAAAAATCCAATCAGAACTGGTCGGACTAGGACTGGACCAATCCGCTTGCTCCGAGGAAGAACAAAAACAAAAAACAAAAAGCAAGTTGCAGCAGGCGTTTATACGACAGCCACCGTGAATCAGAAAGAGACAGTTCACCTCTTGTGTCAAGTTGTGTCCCTAGGTTTGTTTCCATAAATAACTGTGGAATATTTGTTTAACAAAGTTGATGGAAATTTCAGTCATTTTAATAAGCTTCCTCTTATTCGCACCAGACTTTGGAAACTCGATTCAGCTGTTAAGAGGTGCAGGCTAAAAAAAAACTGCCATGTTGTTGTAATATTAAACTGTCTTTATTTACCTTTTTAGTTTCACAATAAATTATATTACGTCATGTTATGTTACGTTTTTTCTACATCAGAAGGCCTTATATGGTCCAACAGGTGCTGTGCGTTTCCAAGCCAAGGTGTCAGATTAAAGCCTGGCCACAAGGGGGAGACGGTGAGCGAGTTCCCAGCAAGTCAAGCCTCCAGGCTGATGCGTCCTCGTTTCTCCTCTCATCCTCTCTCACGTCCGTGTTTGTGATTGTTGTTTGCTCACTTTCCAAACAGGCAGTTTCCCCTAATTTGAAACTGCAGCTGCGGCCAATCAGACACTGCTGCGGAGGGTAATTATTTAGAGGGAGGAGCTTGCAGCGAGGAGAAACAGAGGAGTGTTTCTGGATGGGTGCGTGGGTGCAACACAACAACACTGATGACGAATAAATATTTTGGTCTAAAAATCTTTAAAAGGGCGTTAAAGGAGATTCCTTGAATCTCTAATACCCTCCTCCTCCTCCTCCTCCTCCTCCCCCTCCCCCTCCACATTATAATAATAATCACCTTGTTTAAGTTACATTTTAGAACAAAGCTCAGCTATGTTCAGTCATTTCTGTGACACAAATGTAAATTACTGCATGTATTGTAGGTATATTTATAAGTTATGACCTTCAGGAAGAGGCGATATGAATACATATGAAAAACAATAACTGCCAGAAAACGTGTTAATGTAAATTTTTGTTCCATTAGTGAAATGTCACTGTTTTTCTAGCGTATAGGACAGTTTCCTGCAGGGCTGCATGATAATCCTGCAGAGTTGCATCCTGTTGTTTACGCTCAGGCCGACTCGCAACAGTATGAGCTAACAGTAAATGATGAAAGGTCCCATATCAGACTCACGTCTATTTCTATTTTTCACCCTGCGCAAATATAATATGGATAATCAGTCCTGGAGCGCTGATCTCAAGTCCAATTTTTGAGGCGCCGCATCTGGTCTCTCTCACGGATGAGGACCAACAATATCACATGCAGTGGGTTTAATCCGCCACTTCCTGTTGGCAAAGAAAGCATAACATTTGCTACACTTTGTTAAAGCACCAAGCAGGACATGTTTTAACCTTTGAAGCTACTCGAAAAATCCCAGATCTCATTCATTCATCTATCCAACCTTCATCCTAAATCATTTTTCACTTGCACACCATTAAAAATCAGCTCCTCAATCAGGGAATAAAGCAAAAAAAAGCCGCTACTGCACGTTGCCCTTCAGACTCCCCAGAAGAGGATGAAGAAGAAACACAGCTGCTGCAACTGCAGATGGCGGATGAGGGGCTGTTTTATCAGGACTGCAAGGACCTTGAAAGAAGAACAACCAAAGACGCAGAGAGCTTTTCTCCCAGGACAGCACGTTCTGGCTGCAGGAGCAGCCGCAGGGCATCAGCATGGCGCTGCAGGCGGTGACCTGCAGGAAGCCTGACGTCACAGCTACCTGGCGACACGCAAGGTACGCAGCTGATTGGTCCACAGTTCCTGAAGCTAACAGACAAGACTCCACGTTCAAAACGTTTTCAAGCAGCTCCAAACAAGGTGGATGTGGGAGATGGATCCTAGGGATTTTTGCCAGGTTAAATTTTTTTGGTTATTAAGATAAGTATTGAATTTGATTTGACTCTTAGCTGACTGAGCTGCACTGGTCTCCACTGACACACATGAACCCATAATTGGAGTGGGTGGGGAAATGAAGCGGATTGATTCCCTCACACACACAGCTGCTGCTGCTGCTGCATGTCGGCCACCAATAATAAATAATGCAACTTAATGTAAACTCGCTTTACACAGCTGCTGTACACAAATTCTGAATGTCTCTCCGTCTCCCAATCTGTATTTTCAAATGCCACCTATTTGTACGCGAGCCCTCGCTGTGCGTCTTCGCCACAACTCAACCAGTCTGACAGCAAGCGAGTGTCGCACTTTTGACCCTTGACCCCAAGCCAATCTGCTCCCACGCATTTTTCAAATCACCCATTTAAAAATCAAAAGCTGAGGCAGATGTGATATGCATACAAATAAACGTGGTTGTCAATAGTTTCCGGATCGCTGACACTTCGAGTGTGACTGAACATCCAGTGAGCGACGTTGGAAAAGAGCAAAGAACAAGCAGCACTAAAGGCTTCTTCTCTATTACCGCTGCCTGGCTGTAGTTTTCAGTTTGAAAAAAAACAAAGACGATAGACGGTAAAATTATCTAATCATTTCTGAAAGAAAAACAAACAAAAAAAACACCCCAAATAATTCATAATTCGCTCTAGTTTCAAGTTCCCTGTAAGCCGAGCCGCCGGCTGCAGCCGCGACAGAACCGAATTGGCGTCATGAATGAATTACGGCACGTCAAGCGAGATGCGCTCTGCTCCGCTGGAGCGCTCCATCAATTGTCCCGTGGCTTTATCGACGACGGTAGAACTTTTATCCGCCGTATCCATTTCCCGGCCCGACGCAGGTCGAGGTCGCCTGGCGGCCAAACGGCCGAGCAGCCGCTCGCCCTCTGACTCCACCTCAATCCACCCAAAGCGCCGTCGCTGCTGCTCTCAATTATTTTGGGCGCCTCTCGATTAATACTTCAGTAATACCAATTTGCAGTGGTGGAGGACAATGCACGATCATTGATGCAGAGGCGGAAAAAGTTATTTAAAAAAAAAAAAAAAGGAATGCAAAATAATCTGCAATGGAGGAAATTGGTTTGTTTGTTCTGCCTCCCTAAGCAGCTGCTCACTGATTCTTTTCTTGCATTCAAATCCTCTTAAGGCTCTCAGCCAGACTGCACTGACCTCTACCAGTCAAGCGTTTCTGTCACCAGGAAAGTGCTTGAAGGACAAAAACTCTCTGCACTTTTTTTGTGTCTGGTTGCCCCCGGGTTTTTGTTTTGAAAGGTTTTCTCCTCGCCAGGTGGAAAACTTTGAAGGATTTTGAATCAGACGTTTATTCCATTACATTCTGATAACTCCTTCAACTACTTCAGAGGTCCTTTAAATGTCATTCTTAAACTGACATTGACGTTTCGACAGAGTGCAGCCTGCTAATAAAACGGTCCTGAAATGGGCCATGCCGTCTTATTTCAAATCGCATTTTACTCTCACCTGATAAATGGATGTTTTGTTTGGTTGCGGGTGAGAACATTAAATGGGCCACACAGCAGCCCCAGGCCTGCGTGTGCCGCCCCCCCCACTGCAGCAGCCAACTGTCTGCACACGCGAAGTAAAGTAAAGCAAAAAAAAAAAAAAAAGGGGAAGATGCGAATTGTGAGAAGCGGGATAAAACTTGATGTCTGTCAACGACTAGGACTCGCACGTTTTAACACGAGAAGTGCAGCAAGACTTGCCTGCACTTGCACAAGGATTCCTTTTCTTCTTCTTCTTTTTAAAAGCAGTGATGGAGCTGAGGCGGCCGACACCGAAGCATGTGTTCCGTGCAGGGAAGGCGGTGGAGTGCAGATCCTTTGCCTCTGCCGCTCCGAGGCAGAGACACAGATGTCAGAGAACAAAAATTCTCCAGAGAAAGGAGGGCAGATTCTGCTCGTTTCTCAGCGCTGCACCATGAAAAGGCACTTCGTGAGAGCCCGAGTGTTTAATTGGCTCCGTGTATTAACATCATTACATGCTCTTTTTTTCTTTTTTTTTTTTTTGCCTTTGCCCTTAATCCCTGGACAGCTGCCGTTAGCACCATGACTCCCAGTCTGCAAATGGAGGGACACTGTCACGCTTTCATTTCCTGCATCATCTCCTGCATTACTTGCAGGAAATTGCAGTTAACATACTTTGAGTAACACATGAACGTTTTGACTTTTTCACCTTTGCATCAGTCTTGTACAAAGATTATGTAACCAAGGTTGAGTAGTTCTTTGTTTTTTGTTTTTTTGCAAAGGCAAAACAGAATGAGAAATTCTGTATGAAACTCAATTAGGACCAATGAGCATGACAAGGAAAATTTGCTCCCCAAATTGACAGTTTAATTAAAATAAAATCGGGAAAAAAAAACGACGAAATTGGAATTGCCAAACCAAAAAATTATTTTCTTGAAAACACAAAGCAGGCTCGCAAACTAAACCTTTGGAAACAAACTCATACAAAACCTCTGTTTGTTTGTTTTTTTCTGGCTTCACTTCTTCCTGTATCTGCATGCTGGCCAATGAACAATCAGCCCCTCAGTGGTCACTCCAACAAGGTTATGTTACTATTCATAGCCACCGACGACCTACGGAGTAAAAACTGATGTCATACCTTCTGTCATCCGTAAACTGTTCCCCTGCAGTCACATTTCGAGTCTGTTCCCTTTTTATTTGCTGCGGTAAATAAAAATGTTGTGCATGGTGGAAGAAAATGTCAGAGGCAGAAAAAATAGAAAATATTGTTCTTTTATATTCCCTGCTTTGTACTGATATACCCCTTAAAATTCAGAAATTGGTGGAAATTTTGAATATTTTTGTGATTTTCATCCTCCAGCACCATTCATTCCTCTTGGGAGCTGCGGGAAGCTGCGGCCACTTGTTGCAGTTCCTGACTGAGGTGCCTGAGGCGGAGAAGCCGAAGCAAGGGGGAACTTAAAAATGGGGGAGGGGCACAGTGACAAGCTCTAATTGACCTATACGCGTGCGCTGCTCGTGCCATCCAAACTGCTGTTTGGGCACCTGCACGTGGCGGACGAGTGGGAGGGGGGAGAGAACGGGAAGGAGAAGGAGGAGGAAGAAGAAGAGGAGGAGGAGGAGGAGGAGGCTCCTCCTGTCTTCTCTCCTGTCGCGCGAACCCCCCACGAGCTCCATCACTTCGCCACTTGGACGAGGACGAGCACCATGAGCTCCACTCTGCCCAAGAGCGACTCCACCACCTCCCTGCTCAAGTCCTCGGGGCTCAGCCGCAAGCCCGGTCCGCGCGATCACCGGAGCCACCGCGCGCAGCAGCATCATCAACATCAGCATCAGCATCATCCCACCACGGCTGGAGGCAGCGATGATGCGGGCTGGCCGGAAGAGTGCGAGACGAGCGCGCGGAGACCCCTCTGCCAGCCGAGGCACGCGGACTCTCGAGGCGGCGACCACCGGCTGCAGAAAAGTCACTCCCACCGGGAGGACGACGGCTATTACGCGCAGGAGGACGCGGCGCAGCGGCCGGGTCGGCACCACAAGGAGCGCAGCAAGTCCACCAGGTCCAAACATCCCCACCAACACCACCAACACCACCACGGCCAGCAGCATGACTCCTCCGCCAGGGGCGAGCCGCCTCCCGCTGCACCACCACCACCACCACCACCACCAGGGACGGAACAGGAGGAGCTCCCCGACCTCGTCCCACCCGAGAGACACGGACGAGGCGGCGCTCTTCTTCGAGCCCCGGGAGCGAGTCGTCACCGGCTCGTCGTCCAGCCTCAGCTCCGAGCCGCCGGGCGGCAGCGCCCCCAGGCAGCCCGCAGCAGGCGGCCGCGCCTCCAAGAGGCTGAGCCTCACCGCGTCCGAGTGCGAATCCAGCCTCCATCCCATCGTCAAGTCGGTGTTTGGGCAGGTGAGTGCGCGCGACGTGCACGTGGCACTTGGAGAGAAAGTTGCTCGGATTTTGGGCTGGGTGTAGCGAAACCCGGTTCCACTGCCAACATTTCGTCGTTTATCAGTGATTCCTCACATTTAGCTTTAACGTCAGTGCTATTGCAGCAGCAGCAGCAGCAACAGCAGCAGCTTCGGCAAGTGAAAAAAAAAAAAAAAGTGATTCTGAACATATACCAGTCATACATTGGCTTTATCATACTGGAAAAAGTTTGATTATGAGCCGTTAGGTATTTCAGAAGTGACAGGGACCCCTCTCTGCAGACAGGTGCAACAGGAGGTGCAACTTTTTAAAATAATGATAAAAAAAAAAAGACATTGCACCATGCACCAGTCAGATGCTGTTGTTTTGGGTTTTGTTTTTGCGCAGGTGCCTATTAGAGGCGCTGCAGAGCATTCAGGAAGGGGCAGGGCTGAGGTCGGGGGTGGCGCAGGGTTCACAGGTGAGGTGCAGGTGAAACCGCGAGGGTCCCAGGTGGGCAGATTAAAAATGAATGCGCTCGCTCACTCAGCCTGCATCTGCATGGCTCCTGCATGCGGCTGCCCTCTGCAGCCACGCAGCCCCGGTGTGAATGCATCGGCTTTCACGGCGACGGTCACCTGAGCGAGACCTGGGGGATCAACTTTCCCGCTGCACGGGGGGCAAAAAAAATAAAAAATAAACTTTTGAACACCACACCACACTCTGACACACATGCACAGGTGAGTGGACCACTGCCCACTAACACCATCTGTCCACTGGAGCAGCTCTCCTGTGAGGGCACCACCCTCATTCTACTCCTCATCCCTCTCACTCTCTTCCACCTCTTCCTCCTCCCAGCTCTCCCCTCTTCCTGTTCCACCGAACCACCGTCTGCGATAACGGACACAATTACCTCCGCAAACGCTAATGTGCTCCCAAAATAACTCATCTTAATCTAGGCCAGAGCCATGGTCTTATAGGAGGTGGTTCCATCCCGACCAGACAAAAATCTGCGAAAATCTGGCTGATGACGCAGGCATGAGAGAGAAAAAGAGAGAGAGAAAGAGCAACTCCGTCACGGGTCTTTGCATTCGGTTCCAGTGCAGTTTTCCGATTCACATGGGGGGAAAACATCCCATCACTAGAGTGTAACAGCTCACGGCGAGCCGAATTGGTTCAGCGCAGCAGCAGCAGCAGCAGCAGCAGCACCACCAGAGAGCAACTGATGGGGATGAAAAGAGGGATTTTCTCTTTCTGCCACTGGTCAGCATCTCTCCCTGAAGCCGCTTCGTCTTTTGCCGGACACACACACACACACACATATATATATATATATATATATATATATATATATATATATACACACACACACACACACACGTACACAGGCTTTTCAATACACTGAATCCCAAATAGCAGCGGCAGCCAGCGCGGCACAAAAGGAGGACGAGACGATTCAAAATTCTCTCATTTCCTACATTCTTATGCAACATCAAGATATGAACACAATCCTACATTCCCAATAGGACTTGTTCTCTGCCAGTGGAGGGAGCTATAAATAGCTCAGGCCCCCATCAAGACCTGATTATGTGAGACTGGAGGAGGAGGAGGAGGAGGAGGAAGAGTAGGAGGGCTAGAGTTCTATTTTTTAACTTTTTGGTCGGGGGCAGGCGGGGTTGGGCAGAAAGAAAAAATAAAATCCATCTTTTACACAGAAGTGGTTTCAAGTTTCCAAATCAAAGAGACATTTTTGTGCTGTGAGCTGCAACTTCACATCTGCAAAATTAATCATGACTTTCCAGAAAGGCGAATGTGGGGGAGGGGGAGAAGAAGGGCAAATTTCAAAGTGGCTGGCAGTGTCATATGTTTGGGGAGCTTTGCTCCTACAGATGTGGCCACATTGAAGACAGAGCACTTCTTATTTGTTATAAGCAGTACTCTCACTTTTGGGTCTGTTGTTGTGGAGATACAAGTGTTAAAAGCTCCCGTATTTCACCCATTTTCAGATCTTTGATTGTTTTAACCTCCAAGAAACAGTTTATTTAGCCCTCTGTTTATAGCCTCCTAGCGAAACTGATGCCATGTTGAGCTTTGCACGTTTTGAAGGGGACAAACCTAGGCGCGTGTGTTATGACTGATCACGGATATATCGGTGCCCTGTGTGACATCAAAAAGCGCAGATATCCCCGACGGGCCAGAGCCTCAGATCATCATCAGAAAACACCCTTACACTCCCGTGCAAAAGCTCGAAGTAAAATCTGCACATGCGCTGCCCCAAACCGTCACCGACTGCTGCAAAACTCCCGCCCAATTAAAACTCTGTCGCTCTGCTGCGAGGTGAAAAGGATGTCGCATTAACCAGCAGAGGGAGCACGCACCATTCGCGGCGAGCAGGCCCGAGCCGTAGGGGTGTGCATGAGTGTGCTTGTGCGCGTGCGTGTGCACGTGCACGCGTGTGCAGTAGTGAGGCGGAGAAGAGAGGAAGAGGAAGAGCGGCGTGTCACATCGCTGAGGCAGGAGAAGTGATCGGACAGCGGGGAAGAAAGTGAGGGATGCGAGGCAATTGGATAAATGGCGAGTGTGTGTGTGTGTGTTGGCAGACCTGATGATTGTTACATAAGACGCACAATGGCCAACTTGGCCACTCCCACCTGACAGCTCTGTGAGGTCTTCAAACGAGCCGCGTCGCTTCCTCACCAGCCAGCCTGGATTTCCTGTTTGTGTCACTTCCTCTTATTGCCCATTTTCCCCTCTTCTTTTCTTTGCTCTTACAAAAGCTTTGGCCCCCTCCTTCCTCCTCCTCCTCCTCCTTCCGTCTTGCCTCCTCTGCAGGGGCCACACTGACCTTGATGACGTCTGCAAAGAGAGAAAAGACAAGTGTGTAAATGTGCGAGCGGAGCCAGAAATAAAAGAGAAAATCCAGGCGGAATCGAGAGGGAAGAGAGAAAGAGAGAGAGAGAGAGAGAGGAGCATCCGCAGAGCATATGCCTCCAGCGTGTCTAGAGCAGGTTATTTATAGCTGCGGATGGGTATTTTTGAATCTGCGCTGGCGAGGAAGGAGGTAGAAAAATTCACTCTCTGCTCAAATCCCCCTTTTATTTTGAGACGAGGGGGTCGGGAGGAGAGGGATTAGGCGGCGAAAGGCAGGAGGGCCGCGCTGTGAGTGCAAGCGCGTGCGTGCGATGATGCTAAATATTCATGAGAACCTGAGGCTGACTGAAGAAGAGAAAAAAACAAACAAAAAAAGGGAGGGGTGGGGGGGGGGTTATCAGCGCACACTGCAGGACGGCAGAGCGATTCCTGGAGACGTGAGTCAGAGGAAGAGACGGAGGGGCTTTTGGATTTCATCTTGCAAGGACAAAAACCCATGCCTTTTCTGCTCTGCTGACATATTTTTCTTTTGGAGAGAGAGTTCGTAACATCTGACCGTCAGTGGTTTCAAAACAAAACTGAAAGGACGTAGCAGAATTTTATTAGCTAAGCCGAATTAACGGCTCTCTGACGTGTCAGCCGCAGCGTAAGACGATGACGCAAGTGTGTCCATTGTGCAGGGTTTTTTTTTTCATTCCATTTTTTTTTTTTATCCCTGCACTGATGACGACAAGAAATACACAGAATGTTCAATGTTCGTATTAGTTCTATTTTTACCCCATTTAAAATCAGCGTTGAGTCTTGGGTTGACAGAGATAGGGAGCACGTTTCTGTCACATCATCAGAGCAAAGCTGCAGATCTGAAGAAAAGAACAAAGGAAGAATTAGATAGAAAAAGGTTCCATGTAATGCAAAATTCACTTCACCATTGAGCTCTTGCATTGATATGTGTCAGCAGGTTGTTGTTTTCCAGCAAAGAAATACAGTATTTAGACATTCACCTGTTTAAGATCTTACTCAAAGTGAAGCGTTGACATAAAACTTGATCAGGATAAGCTGAAATACATGAAGATGTGTGGATGCCATGTCTTACTTGGATAACTGAGGATAACATCCGTGGCAACATTCCCACTGGCGGTTCCAGGTTTTTTTTTTGTTTTTTTTTAAATGTAAACTAACGCGACAAGAGTTCACATTTGGACAGCAGCACTTCACAGCCTCCTGAACCACTGGCAGCTGTGTGCACTTTGTGTGATTAGTCCGCTGTCAGCCAATCACAGCCAAGCTCCGAGGTCAAGCCACCAATGGGGAAGAGGCTGCGGCCCAGGTTGTGCAGCCTGTTAGAACAGGGAATAAGACAAAGAAGAAAGCTAAAGACCTATGACAGAATTAAAAGAAAAGGACAAGAACATTTAACTTCAAGTGAGAGAGGGCGAGTCTTGTCAACACATGGCCAAACATGAACAATAACAAATATTCAATATTCATTTGCTTCAATGCAAGTTTGTGTTTTAAAGGAACCTAAACAGCATCATGGATGATTTATAAGAACTGGATACCGGACTGGCAAAATGGCGGCGTGCCGATTTTCCCAGTGGCCACTCAAGGTACTGCAAATCAGAGTATGGCCCTTAATTGGAATATTCTGTCATGTGAACATGCTCATGAATACTCAAATTCTACTCTATTCACTTTTTTTTTCACTTTTCACAGTGTGTGCCCTTTGTGATGTCACATAGGGTCACCAATATCACCCCTCACAGGTTAGTGACAATGCCCTCAGCAGGTGTTGGCGCTGCCCCCCTGAGTTTGACCACCACCCTCCTCGCCTCCCCTGCTTGTAAACAGGTTGAAAGGTCCAACAAAGCATCTTTAGCACCAGGCTGCATGCAGAGCTGCTCGACTGGAGTCAAAGATTAAAAAACAAAACAAAATAAAAACAATTAGAATAGTTGGAACAGTTTAAAACAACCATGAACTGAAGTGTAACTGCTGAACTGCCCGTTTGGTGCCGATTTCTCTCATTTTTGTCAGAACATTTAAAAACTACAATACAACAGTGGCCTCAGACATCTCCAGGCGTCTTCCCCTTAATGTGTTGTGCAATCAGCAACATACACAGTTAGGTGTGTGTGTGTGTGTGCATGTGTGTGTGTGTGAGAGAGAGAGAGTGTGAAAAGGCTGGATGGAGAAGGACACGGGCGGAGGAGCGAGGGGAGGAAACGGATCCCATGCCCGTCGTGCTCGCTGCGCTCTGACATGATGAGAGCCGACGGCTCCTGTGTCTGACGTCTGATGCGTTGTGAAGTTCACAATGAGCCTCCGGTGAGAGGCCCGGCTGAATCATCGGCCGGGCGACGCGCAAGAGCGGCGGAGACGCTGAATGGGAGCGGGACGCAAAACGACCGCGGCGTGAACGCGTTTATTAAAAGAGCAGAGAATAGACGAGGCCGAGCATCGGCGCCGCGACGAGAGCGAGAGATGTTCATTATGTGTCGCAGCGGCTGGCGATGGAAGTTGGAGGAGGATGAGGAGGCGGAGGAGGTGGAGGAGGAGGAGGAGGAGAAAGAAAAGGGGAAGGAGGAGAAGGAAGGAAGAGGAAAAGGTGGTGGAGGGAAGGAGGAGGAGGAGGAAGAAGGAAAAGGAGGAGGAAGAAGAGGGGAAACAGCAGGAGGAGGAGGAAGAGGAGGTGAAGGAAGGATTGCGTTGCCTTTTGTTGCTTGGCGGCAGATGTCCATGCCCTTTACACTGAACATGACTTTGAGGGTGTGTGTGTGTGTGTGTGTGTGTGTGCGTGTGTTGTGTATGAGTGTACGTGCATGTATGTGGATGAGAGAGAGAGAGAGAGAGAGAGAGAGAGAGAGAGAGAGAGAGAGAGAGCTCAAAGAGATGCTGCAGGAACAGTACGGGGGGAAACGGAGGGGAGGAGGAAAGGGGGGGTGAAAAGAGGGAGCGCGTGTTATATTTTTAGCTCCACAGCCCCGCATCCGCGTGTGTTTAATCAAGTGTGTGAATGTGTGTGTGTGTGTGTGTGTGTGTGTGTGTGTGTGTGTGTGTGTGTGCGTGCGCGCCTCTTTTTGGATCACTGTCTCCGGCGTCTTGCTCAGGGGAAGGTAAAACCGTCCGTCCGTCCCGACGAGCGTCCCTCCCGTCACTCCTGATGACTTAAAGCTGCAGGAGTGAGCGGCGGCGGCGGCGGCGGGGAGGGTGAAAGGGGTGAGTGAGGGAGGCAGATATTTGGGGGTGGTGGTTGAGGGGAAGAGAGAGAGAGAGAGAGGGAGAGAGAGAGAGAGGGGGAGAGAGAGAGGAGGAGGAGTGAATAAGCGATCTGGCCGCTCTCATCTCGCCTGGACCACATGCATGCTCCCCTCCGCCTCGGCCGGTGCGTGCGCGGATGTGACTGTACATGCGTGTGTGTGTGTATGTGTGTGCGTGCGTGCGTGCGTGCGTGCATGTGCGCTCCTTCCTTTTGTTCTTGTTTACGTATCTTGGTGTCTCGTCCCCCCTCCCGTCCCCCCTTCGTTCCTCCCTCCTTCCTCCTCCTCCTCCCCCCCTTGCGGTAGCGCCGCTGCTCTGCTATCAGCCAGTGACCCACTGAACCCCCCGCCTCCCCTCCCCTCCCCGCCCCTCCCTCCATCCCTCCCACCACCACTCCTTTCACTCATGCATGCGCGGGAACATATGCAAACACACATGCACACACCCGCTGACTCGGAGGCGGCGGGAGAGAAAACATAAACAGCAACAAGCCGAGGACTTGGACTCCCTTTTTCCTTTTTCCCGCTTTTTGAATCCTATGCAATGGGCAACTCTGTAAAGTCGCTCAAAATTTTCACCAAGAAGGTAAGACGCCCACTGAGCTTTTCATTCTGTCTCCACTTTGCTGCCTTTTGACCCCCGAACAGCCCCCTCGACTCCTGCTGCATGTGGCCCCCCGACCCCACTGATGGCTGACCGACTGAATCCCCTCCTTCTTCATCATTATTTGCATCTCATCCTGCAACTCCGTCCGAGCGATTGCTTTTTTTTTTTTTTTTGTTTAGCTTGATGGGACCTCGAGATGACAGTCGCAGCCGCGAACGTCTCCGGATAGAAGCGCGTATCGGTGCACGTTTGCATGTTCACACCTAACAGAGACCTCTCGGCCTTGGACGAGGCTCACGTGGAGGGTGTAGGGGTGCCGTGCACCCCCCCTCCAGGGGTTTCATGTGTCAGGCAGGTGCGTCAGCTGAAGCCGAGAAAAGAGTTTTTCAGAAGGAAGCTGAGGGAGAAAAGTCGTCGTCTCCGGCATCTTCTGCTCCCTCAGCGTCGCGCTTGAACGGACGTTCCCCGCTAATGTGTGATTATTATTTCTTTTTTCACCCCTCGCCATCGACATGACATCCCCCTTACCCACACACACACACACACACACACAACTTCTCATCTGCAGCTGCACATCCTTGAGGAGGCGCAATACGACGAGCAACTGTTGATGCCATCTGTGCCAAGGAGAACTTCTCGCCTCACTTCCGCCGGTCTTTCTTTGACTCACTCTTCCGTCGACATGACCCCCACCCACCCACCCACCCACCGGCTCTTCTTCCCCCCCCTGCCTCCCCCTTCCTCCTCTTTTCGGGTTATATAACCGCCACAGCGTGGAGTCCAGGCTCCTCTCTGGCACGATGTACCCACAGACAGCCACGCTCGCCATGCATCAGTTGGTCAGATTGCCCGGCGGGCACCGCTCACTGTGGCGCCCACTGCAGGAAGGCACGGAGTGGCTCAGCCAGTGAGCGGCTCTCGTGCTAGCAGATGGAACGCGAAGGTCATTCCATGCAATGTGTGTGTGTTTTCTATATAAAAAAAATCCCAACACGCTTGGCTGTAAACGTATTAGGTTTAGACTTAAGAAGCATCAGGGAGCGGGATGACGTCCGGGAGCTTTAATTCACACTGACAGTCGAGTCCACTCGCCTCTCGCTGTTACGCTGGATTTTTTCCCCCTCCTCCTTTACTGCACTGGATGCCTCCACCGCGGTAATTGGAGGACATGGCCGGAGTTGTCGTGCGATAAGAGTGAGCGATGTCATCGCCTTGAAAACCCTGCGCCCGCTTGACCCGAGTGGCGCTGGAGACCTCGGCGAGCGGGAAAACAACCGAGGCCACTTTCTGTCTTGGATGAAGACAGAAAGTGGCCTGGAGACGCCGGACCTCATTAAAAACCTATTTACAGAGAGGCTTTGTTATATTGTCCACTGGCCGGCAATGATTTACCCCATTTTAATTAACCTGTTGCGCTCTCTGTAATTACAATTATTGGTGCAACAGCTTTGCCTGCCCCCCAGTTGATTGGCTAATTGGTGATTATAATTAAACGGCCGGCTGAGCTTCAGCCACAAATTCTGGACAACACAAACAACTGGCAGCTTTGTTAGTCGCCCCGTGTTCTGGAGCAAAACAAATAGAACCTGGGAAGAATGACTAAAGCCCTGATGTTATTTGGCATTTGTTTCCTGCGAGAAAAAAAACAAAACTAAACAAAACAAAAAAACAAAAAAAACAGGAGCACGTCGAGCATTAGCCCTGCAGAACAAACAAACGTGCCGAGCACTCGCTCAGATGACAAAGGCACTGAGACACTTCACCCGTTCTCGCACAGAGGAGCCGGTTATTATGCAAACGTTATAATGTGACGCAGTGAAAGCAGGACGTCTTCCAGTATCCTATGAAATAAACAGTGAATGGAGGAGGCCTGGCATGGTGGCGCTTTTTTGGTTTTTTTTTTGCATGCAACAACAACATGCATGTTGATGCAGGAACTTCCCGTTAGTCCAACATCCCATTCGGGTTAGGGTTAGGGCTATAGGAATAAGTGCCACTTTACACCCTCAGATTCATTACCTTTCCCGTTGATTCATCGAGTTGAAGCTTCGCCTACCCCCCCATTTTGGGGGACGCTGAATCTACTGGACTTTGAATTGCGCATTGGACGTTGATTTACGGGTCAAAGGTCAAAATTTTGGGTGCTAGAGAGACAGGGGTTGGACCAGCGTGTGCAGAAGGGTCCCATTGAAATGGATTAGTGTTCGGGTTGGGGTTGGGTTAGAGCTTGGGATGGTCGGACCAATGGGCAATTAGTCGGACTAATGGGAGGTCAGACCAATGCTATGCTCCCGTTGATGCAGTTCGCAGCACCGACTGTAAACTCTGGAGCAGGTTGCTCGTGTTCTCACGAATGAATTGCATTCACCGTCGAATGATCTTAATTATGCCGTCTTTGACTGTGCACGATGGTGCATGGTAATGTTGAGATGATGGCAAAAATAATGATATTATAAAATGTGTTGGGGTGGGGGGGGGCAGATGGCATCAGTTGCTCCTGTCATGATAAATGAAGACCTTACCCTCTGTGTGTGTGACTGAGGAGCTTCCCTCCACCATGACTGACCTACACCCCCCCTCTACACACACACACACCTCTGACAGGCATATGTCTGTCTACACTGATGCCCCCACCCCCCCCACCCTATGTTGACGCCATTGGCAATCTCAGTCACGGTCTCTACCCCTGTCTTTGCCCTCTGCTCCCTCCCTGTCCCCCCTCCGGCTCTTGCCCTGGACGCTGCTGCTGCTGCTCCAGGACCAGAAGAAGAACTACAAAGCAGTGCAGTCCTGTGAGGAGGGGGGCTCAGGGGGGGCCTATCTTGAGCCGCTAGTGGCCCTGGCCCAGAACGGAGCCAACATGCACAACGTGCTGGGGCCCGCGTGCATCTTCCTACGCAAGGGCTTCGCTGAGAGCCGGCAGGCTGTACGTAAGTCCAGAACCATATCGCGGGCATGCATGACCTGAGATTAGCACGCAGCAGTAGTCGTTTAAGCACACAGAGAAAAAAAACACACGCTAACATAGGCATGCGATGACTGCTGTCTTGTAATCCTCTCACGTTATAATTTTTAGCATGCGAAGAAAATGAGTGTTGGGCCTGAAAGCATCGTCCTCCTGCAAAAATCATGTGCCGCTGGATAGAAGAGTGTGTGCGTGTGTGTGTGCCTGTGTGTGTGTGTGTGTGTGTGAGGCTTGCACCAAACAAATCCGTAGCAGGTCGGGGAATTATCGCTGTAGCAGGTTAGGATGGTTATTGCACATGGTTGTATTTGCAGCAGCGGTTCAGGTTCCGTGGTGACAGGAAGTAGTCACGTCCAGTTCCAGGCTCCCATACGGCGGCCGTCTGCAGAGAAGGACAGGGTGGAGGGTCAGTGAAGGGTCAGTGGGCTCGGAACAGTGAAGGAGTGTCGGTATCAATATTAGCATTCGCCTCCGTCAGTCGCAGTTAAAACTCGCCCCCGCTCTAAAGTTCTCTCTCTCTCTTTTTGCCACATCTTCTGCGTCCTCTCGTTCCGCTTCCAACGCCTGCCGTGCCGCTTGCTTGCGGAGCACCAAGAGTCTGCGTGTTTTCCTCAGCAGGTGACCTCACCGGCAAGGTCTTCCTCTCCAGATGGAGGGAAAACCTGCGGACTCTTGGCCCCACATACGCACTCACAGGCAGTTGGGTTTGGGTTTGTGTGTTTGCGTGTGTATGTGTGTGCGTAGGGGGGAGGGAATATTATCATGCGCGGATAATTGTGCATCTGCATGCATCAAATTAAAATGGACTCGTGTCCTAACCGTGACCTTTGATCTTTGGCAGGACCGGGAGTTGAGGCCAGAAGAAATGGATGGTGAGTTCAACATTGAGAATTTAGTTAAACACAGCGTATAATTTTTCTGGTTGACAGCCGATGCGTTCACACTAGGGCTGTCAGTTGATTACAATTTTTAATCGCGATTAATCACATTAGTTTCCTGTGTTAACTTGCGATTAATCGCAAATTAATTACATGCTTTTGGTTTTTTTTTGGTTCTCTCAGAGCTTCGCGAGGCGTTTAAGGAGTTTGACAAAGACAAGGATGGCTTCATCGGCTGCAAAGATCTGGGCAACTGCATGAGGACGATGGGCTACATGCCGACGGAGATGGAGTTGATCGAACTCAGCCAGCAGATCAACATGAACCGTGAGTAACAGAAGAAGCTTTGCACGTACGCACAAATCACTTCTGCGCGTTCTCCCTCTCAAAAAAATCCTACTTACGTTTTTTTTCAGTGGGAGGTCACGTCGACTTTGAGGACTTTGTCGAACTCATGGGGCCCAAACTGCTGGCCGAGACTGCAGACATGATTGGGGTGAAGGAGCTGAGGGACGCTTTCAAGGAGGTGAGAGACGATGGGATCGAGCCGCTGAATGTAAACGAGGTTCGCAGTGTCTTATTTATCTCGTAACAAAATGAGGAAGGAACGAAGGAAACCAAGCCAGCTAAAAGCTCCAAAGCTATCTGAAGGATGTTCCCTCCTAGTGACTGTGGGTGCGGCAGTATTCGAGCTGCTTGCAAGTCTCTGTTTCGACCTGGTCTTTGTCTCTCAACAACACACAGTTCGACACCAACGGCGACGGCCAGATCAGCACGGCGGAGCTCAGAGAAGCCATGAAGAAACTTCTTGGCCAGCAGGTACGGAGCTGCTGAAGGAGCCGCGGTGTCTTCCATCTATCCACAGCGCCACTGAAACTGTTTGCCGTTTGCAGGTTGGACACCGAGATCTGGAGGACATCCTGCGGGACATTGACCTGAACGGTGACGGCCACGTAGACTTTGAAGGTGAGGCAAGCCGAGCGGAAATACAACAACCCCCACAGACACTCACTCTCTCTCCTTTCTCGACGCTCGACTTTCATCCTCACGGTCTCTTTCCACGAGGCTCGCGCTTATTTCGCGGCACGAGCAAATATATGGCGAATGCGTGCGCCCGATATCCCGCCGCCGCCAGGCTGATAGAGAAGTGAGGGGATGAAGGCGGTAGGTCTGCCTGTCAGATTATCTCTCCAGCGAGGGATTTAGGCACCTCGTAGATTACCCACCGGGGACGAGATGCACGCACGGTGTCGGGGATGAAAATATCACAACGTGGCTGCGGTTCTCAGCCTGCACAACAGCACTGTTTTTATTCCCACCCCCCAGTTTATTTATTTATTTATTTATTTATTTATTTATTTATTTATTTTATCGCCTGGGTGGGAGATTGGGGGGTGGAGGTAGTCTTGTAGTCAAGACCGCACCAACAGAGACCAAGACATTATCAAGACTGGAGAGTATCGAGATTGAGACAAGACCAAGACGTTTGGAGTTCGAGACCAAGACAAGACCAAGAAAAATAACAACAAAACAAAAAAAATGACCAGTATCTTTTTTAAATTTAAGTTTGCTTCTAAATTGAACAGCAACATCTCTGTTCAGCAAGGTATCTTTTAATACTTTTCTTTAACATTTTGCTGCTTTGCCAACTATTTTGAACCATTAAAAAAAAACTATTTAATAGCTTCTTGAAAGATGGCTGGGTGAGGGGTATTGATTGAAGGCCCGCTGTGTGAGATTTAGCACCATCTAATGGTGAAAATGCTCATTCTTATCATCTCCACACCTGCTCTTGGACGTTGGCGGCGGTGCAGCTTTTTTCATCATTTCCAGACGTGACCATCTTTTGTGTTTTTTCTCCCCTTGTTAATTCTCAGAATTTGTGCGAATGATGTCGCGATGAGTCGAGACACCAAGAGGGGGCGACGGCGACGCCCGGAGGAGCAGAAAGCAGCAAAGACTACTGATGGATCTCAAAAGCACTGGAGCAAAAAACAAAAAAACAGTCAATAAACAGAGAAACAAAAACATATCAACCCTGCCCTCAAAGTGTCACGCTGGAGCACAACGGCTGACGAGCGCAGCCAGGAGCAACACCGTCGATTCTATGCTGCTGCCGTTTCTACGAGCACAAAAACCGACAACCAACAAAGACGCATTTCTAACTTTTACAAAGTATATTTTAAAGTGCTTTTTTTTTTTCTCTCTCTCCTAATGATGCTGATGTGGGCTCTGACACACGGAAGAAATTGAGCTCTTTTTTGTTTGTTCTGGTTGAAAAAAAAAAAAAAAAAAAAAACTACTGTAGCACATGAAAAGTCCTATTTTTACCCAGAGACATGAAGCCAGCACAGGACCTGAACTAACAATGTGCAGTGTTTTATTTTGTTTTGTTTCTTAAATCGTGCTGGAGATATTATAAGCACAAAATACAGTGAGGCAATATGGAAATACTGTATTTGGTGTGACCCCGTCGAAGCGGTTGTGTGTTTTTGTCATTGTGCATTGCATACTGTCATTTCTCCACTTCAGTATTTATTATGTCTCTGATGAAGATGATGAGCCTGAGGCCCGGGTCCAGGGCCAGCCAATAGTTGCTCTCTAACTGTGTTTGATGTAGCATTTTTGAAATTTATCTTCTTCTTTTAAATAGCATAAAAGCCTATCTTACTGTGATATATACATATATATATATGTGTGTGTGTGTGTGTGTGTGTGTGTGTGCAGGCGTGAGCGTGTGTGTGTAACATGCAATGTGCTTGAGACTCCTTCAAATGCAAAACTCCCTGAAGGACTCCCACTGCCTGGGTGACGCGAGCTGTTAGGGTCGTCCGTCGCGAGCGGCAGTTTTAATGGTGTTGGACAGATCGTTTGCCATCAGTGACAAATGATTAGCAGCGTTACAACTGCATATCAGCATATCCTGTTAGTGCTTTAATTTCTACTGGAGATGGTTTCGGTGCTGTCTTCTTTTTTTGTTGTTGTTTTTTTGTTGTGTTTTTTTAACAGTCTACTGATTCTACTGACCCGCCCAGAAGTGATCTTTGCTTCGGTGCAACATTCTATCTTTTATACCTCAAAACTAAATCAGTCAACAGTCATCTGTAGCCTAAAAACCGCCAGTAGCGCCACCTCTCGTTCCGCCTCCCCCCCCCCCGACCCCTTGACCTTTATGATCTGTACTGAAGCGGCGGCGTGAGCTCCTATGCAAAAAGCCAAAGAAAGTTTACAATAATTTTGTTGAGTCTAGTTCAGCGTAGCAGGCGTATGCAGTGTGTTTTAGGAAATGGGTGATTTAACTGTATTATTTATTTATTTATTTATTTATTTATTTATTTATTTATTTATTCTTGCTTGAAATGCCAGATGGTTCGGCGGGCAGCTAAATAAGCGGTTGGCTGTTTTTGAAACGAGTGTGTGCATGCTCCCAAAACAAAATATTCTTCAAAAGGGAAGTCTTACTTTGTGATATTTTCTTTTGTATGTGTGTGTGTGTGTGTGTGTGTGTGTGTGTGTGTGTGTGTGTGTGTGTTCATCGTGTGAAGCTATGCATGCACGAAACATCTCAAGTTTGTAGCAGAATATAGAGAAGAACAACGAAAATGAAAATAAAAGTTTTTATTTGAGCTAAGAGTCGGTGTTTCTGCCGTGTGTGTGTTTGTGTTGTGTGTTTTTGAAGGTGTTCTGAGCAGGCGAGGAGCCAGTGACTGGCTAGGGGGCTCGGAGCCCGTCCAGTTCAGTACTGGCCCATCCAAAATACACCCTCTGCCTACGGCACTGTTTCTGAGGACTTATGGAAACAACCATACAGATGTTCACATTGCAAACAACCTTTTTCAGATCAACTGAAAACCTTTCCAAAGCCGTTTCAAGGGTGTTAAATCTCTTCTAATTAACTCCAGTCCGTCACTTGCTGCAGGCTGATGCAGCAAAACTCCAACATCTGAGCTGTGAGATGAAGCTGTTAAAGTTTAAAATGATTAATTATTAAAGTAATAACAAGGTTTACCCGGAAAAAAAACAAATCAGTTTTTGTCAGATGTTTTGTCATAACCACCACACCCGACGTCGAACAATGCAGAAATGCAGAGTTGAGCAACAGCGACATTCCTAAAAGCTGAATCTGTTGTTTTGTAATTCTGCGGCTTGCATGACAAAGCGGCCAGCGACACCTCAGATAAACTCTGCCCCTATTTGATTTTTGCCAGTGATTTCCTCTGTTTTCAAGCTGAACTGCTGTTGCAGTGGGAACTGGGAGAAACATCCCTGGGGAGCAGGGAACAGACCCCCGGAGGGGGCAGACAGATGGTCAGGATCAGCGACAGGACGGTTGTCAGTCTCGTGCAGGAGCCTCATGGGCCCCTGAGGAACTGGAGACACTGGAGTGGCAGCTTCAGAGGGACCAGGTCTATTTTTAAAGACCCCTAATCACGGAAGCTGCAGATCATGTTGTGGAAATAAGCGTTAGAACACCTGCACTCATGACATTATAATTACCCAATGTTAGTGTATTGGTAGGTCAGTGGATACTAATAATAATAATTGAGTTTACTCATTTAAATTGCGATTATTTCGGGTGTGTTTGAAATAAAATAAATTGAATTTTCACATGATGATCTATTTTTATACATTGTGGTAAATCGAAGTTGAACTTGCGCGGCATTGCTACGGACAGGTGCTCGCGGTTCTACTGTATATACAATGCCGCCACCTGCTGGTACTACGCAATCAATGCAACTCAACAGTGTTTTCAGAGCGTGAACCTGAACAAAGTCAGACCATTTTTAAATGTGTATAATTCTAAGAACTTTTGTTTTGTTTAGGAACAACGCATGATACGCCTGTGCGTTTGTGAAGCACAAAGTTGCTAAAAGACCTTAAAAACAAAACAACAACAACAAGCAAAAATAAATAGGTAAAAAATGAATCATTGCACCTCATTTTTAGATTGAATGTAAAAAATAAGTAAAAAGTTCGCACATTTCTCAAAAACTACATCTGAAAAAGATTTCAGGATTATTCGAAGTAAGCCCTTTTATTTTTGATTTAACATTTCAGATTTACACAAAGTACAAAAAACACCAGCATCAGTTATAATTTCACCAGTGCACCAATGCGGAGGCAGGGCTATTGGTTATTTATGATAAATAACAGCGTCACAAAGCTATAGCCTGACCACACAACACAGATGAAACTGTTTCTCCAGTTGTGGTCCAGGATGAAAAAAGACATTTACTTTTCTACATTTCCAGCACTGAACGAAAGTCTTTTCTGACGCCTCCACTTTGCTCTTCGGTTCTTAAACCAAACCTGACAGCAGAAATTAAAAAAAGAACAACATATTATTGTTTAATAGACACAATGTCCGTCCAGACTGTATGAAATGTATCAATCTTCCATCAAATTCAATTCAAAGATGAATTGACACTAAATTGCTGTTTACACTTTTTTTTTTTTACATCTATCTCCAGTATTTAGTTTCTGTAAATCTATTTCAGATCATTTTTGTCTTGTTCTAACATTTTCATCCTTTTCTGCATCCACGCAATTCCCTTCCAAGAGAGGAAGTCAAAAATTGCAAGAAAACGTAAAATTCAGTCCTCCACAGAATTCATCATCAGTATCACACACACATATACAATTACAAAAAAAGAAAGAAAGTAGGCAACCCCTGTCTTATAAGACAATAGTTTATATTCTGATATCTTGAAAGTGACTGCACGGCAGCTGAATCCTCTCCAACCCTGCACTGAAAACCGGCCGTGACCGGTCGAACGTACCTCGACTCTCTCCTCCCTCAGGTGTGCGCTCTGCGCCAGCTTCTCCCTGGTGTTTACATCTGGATACTGGTTCTGCAGGAACAGCTCCTCCAGCGCGTCCAGCTGCTCCTCGGTGAAAATGGTGCGGTGGCGCCTGGTTCGCCTGTGCACCTGAGCCGAGCTCGGCTCCTCGTGGCGAGCGTCTCCTGACCTGCAGGGGTCTGGGAGCGCCGCTGGGGGCCACCTGTACTGGCAGGCTGCAGGGGAGACACGTGGTTTCAGCTCAGTAAACACAGAGGGAAGCAAAAAAATATATAATTTGAAGTATTTTGCATATTTATCTGATCACGCTAGACAGTTCAAAGCTCAAAGTGCAAGGGAATGGTTGGGATTAGTGAAAGTTTATAGATCAAAAGTGGTGCTCCTACCTTCGTGGATGAATTCGGTGTGGAAGACGTCCCCGCAGTTTGAGCAGAAGCAGCAGCAGAGGCAGGAGCGGTGAGCTGCCTCCACCTGCACTGCAGCAGGACTGGCTGCACGCTCTCTCAGAGCAGCGCCGCCGGCTCCACGCGAGGGGTACCTGCTCAGTATGTTGTCAATGGTGAACGGTAACTTTTGACTCTCTGTCCTCATCAGTCCTTCCATATTTAAAAATGGAAAAAAAAAAAAAAAAAATGAGCGGCGGCTCCAGGCGACCAACACTTTTCGATCAGCTCATGCTCAGCTGCTCAGCTGCCCGTCTGCGTCTCCCCAACTGCCTGTCAGACCCTTATAGTGAAATTGGGAGGCCAAAAAAAAAAAAGAGGTAAAACTATAATCCCCCCTCCTATGGACCAGACACATAAAACGGTTGAAACTTAATTCCTAGCTAATCTGGGCAGTTTTGTGAGGAGGTTAAGGCGGGCAGCAGATTCAGTTAATCTTGCTTCATTCCTTTCTCCAAAAGAAATCAGATTTCAGTGCATAAAATGAGAAGTGTAGAGCTGACCTAAGATCCTTATTGTTGGGGTTTTAGAGAAAAGGGGATTGCTTGGTATTAGAAACCTGGATTTAAAGATGAATGTTTTTTTGTTTTTTTTTACCCGGTGTGGCCATGACTTGTGCTTGCTAAATTTAACGACCGGGCAGACTGTATACATTTATTTCTCAATGTAACTTTTTTTGTATGCCTTTTTTCCATGAATGATCTTTTGCAAACAAGCCACACCACCATCAGAAGTGATGCATTGCTGTAATAAAATATTTGCAGCTACACAAATATGCGACTTGCCTTGGCTGTGACAAGTTTGGGGCGTATAAGAACACAAGGATCTTTTCACGTGGTTTGTATTGGTAATCATGCATCATGTGTCTTATCTGGGCGCCGCAGTCACTCGGCGTCACGCCTCTGACAATGTGCACCACCGTGGTAAAGCTATTACAAGTTAAAGTCAACACCACCCTCAACAAATCCTTGGATTTCATACAAGGTAATACACCTTTTTCTCCCCCCCGCCCTCCTCCTTCCCTGCCTCCCCGGCGCAGAGAATTAATG